>VDFB02271358.1:1041256743-1041571127 GCA_007258455.2 Sequoia sempervirens | reverse complement strand
TATTTTGAAAGGCTGACTATGTTTATACATTGGTGTTAAATATTTACATATAAGAAGGCATCTATACTTGTAGATATAATTGATGAATTAAGTACAATTATATTTGGAACGAAAAATATAATACTATTCTTTTCTTTTAATACAAGTAGATGATGAATTTAGGTGATTCAAAACAAGGTTCGTTCATTTAATGATATATCCGCCAATCATATTCTGATATTATATTAAGCACTACCGTATTCTCTAATCACCACTAATGAGGAAAAATTGAATCATAAAATTTTAAGAAGAATTTTTGAAGGAGTCTCAAGAATTAATTGACACCTCATTTCATCTACTTGGAATATTCACATCACCTTGGTATTGTAGATAAAGAAAAATATTTATTCTATTTTATTGTTGCCACACATTTGAGGAGTTAGCAAGATATTAGTGCCTTCACATTTTAAAAAGAGTGTTGTGTAAATTGATGATGAGGGACAAGTCAAAGAGAAACATGAGGTAATCTAAAAGCTTTTAAGGAGTGAATCAAGTAAGGGAGAGGTGGAGGAGGTCCTACATGGACCTATATGTCTCTAACACCATATATCATTAGGCATCACTCCCTTGAAGAATCAAAATCACTCATAAAAGCTCCCTCTTATAGTCGTCCATTCTAAGGAATCAACCAAATTGAGTGGGTGCAATCACTCTAGGTTAGCATAAATGCATATTGTTGTGTAATCCATTGGTTAATGTAATAATTACTTCTTCTATTCATTAAACTCATTTTTGAAGTGTTGGAGATGGTATATGATATTTGATATTAGTGAACCCTATTGGAAATATTTATATATCTTCATGTAACTAATTTTCTAAAACCTCATGCAAAAAGAAAAATGTTATGAACTCCATTATTAGAAAATGTAAGCACTTGTAGTATTATATTAGGCATATAACTTGATTTAAATTTCTTACATGTTAGCAATCTACAATATTTAGTATTTTGTAATCTTAATCCTATGAGGGAAGTTTATGTTTGAAACTATTGCACAAAAAAAGATCAACTTCTTGGAGAAACAAAATGGAATAAACTTAGTTAGCAAAACTGACAATTGTTTGACAAAATGATTACATTGTCAAACTAGTGAAATCAAAAAAATATTGTTCCATCTTGGGTGGGGATACTACAGTAGTATTAGAAATGTGCTTCCTACGAGCCTGAGGGGTAATTATTGGAAAGTTATTTCAAATTACTTGTTCAGTGGTCAACACTCATCTTTATCATTCTCAATTGGTTGTTGTTCAGTTTCTTTGAGGAAGATGAAGACAAACCAAGAACTCATGACATAATTTGTGCAAGTCTTCAAAGAATACCAAAATAACCTAACATCATTGTTAGAGAATCCTGAGATTCTAAAACCTTGCATATCAGTTAAGAAGAAAGAAGAAATAAATGAGTATGTTGAAGTTTCTAAATTAACATATAGTGAAGAATATTTATATCACTTCAGTAAGGATAGTTCAGATATTGGTAAAGAATTTCCAACATCAAATATAAATTAGATTGATTTCAAAAACAACAGCCCTTAATACTCCATTAGATATATCCTATGAGGTTCATAACAATAGTGTTTATGATAGGCATGTTGATAGGGAAAATAAGGATGTTTTCCAATCAGTGAATGATTATGATTCCACATCTTATCTTAGTGATGATTCTGATGATGATTTGAGTGTGTTAGCATCTAGGTGTTGGATAAATTTTACATTGGTGCAAATCTAACTCTTCATGAGCTATGCATGAGGGATGATAAAGAGGAATTTTATTTTGGAAATCAAGTTGTTGATAATAAATAAATTTTTTTTTGTGGAGATGATAAGTCTCAGGGGTCCCATCATTTGGTAGGGAAATTGAAGGTAAATGAAGATATGATTATTGCAGCCATAAATTTTTTTGATGATACTCATAAGTTGATGGAAAATTATTGTTAGAGGGCTCTAGGAACACATAATATCCATGATGGAGAACTTTCCCTTTCAAATTTTTTAGGCACTTAGAGAAGCATTGGTGGTAGTGAAATATAACTACCACACCTACTTTTAGATAGAGATACCTTCTCATTCTTGACAAGATTTGTTATGATGCACTAAAATGGGAAGAAGAGGAAGTTGATAAGCTTACTAATGAGCTTAAGGTTACTAGGTATTCCTTGAAGAGCATTCAAATGGCCCTTCAAGAATTAGAGATGCAGGTTGACAAGATTTTCTTGGAGTTAAGCTTGGTTCAATATTTATCACCCTCAGTAGAAATTCAGTCATCTATGGAAGTCATACCTCATGAAGATGATTTCATAGAGGTACTTGATTTTGAGAGGCATATGCTTGAAGTTCAGATAGACTATGGTCTATGGTATGGAGATTAGTGTGAGGGTAGAAGTATTCTATCCCTAACCCATTAGTTTCTACCTCATACATTGTTGGTAGATGGTAGTCCTACCTTGTTGGTTAGGTGTTTTTCAAGGTATAACTTGAAGAAAATAACTATTTGGATGGATCAAAGAGGTTGGGATCACTCCTTTTGCATTAGAGGTTGGCCTGATGATGAGTTCCTATCATCCTATGATATTGGAGATATCTTTTGCTCCATCATATATATGATTTTTCATTTGCATGGTGTTGTTTTGATTTACACCAGCAACTTAGTAAGGGTTGGTATGTGTTTCTATGCACCTGTGATAGGTATTTTTAACATCCAGTAGAGATCGTTTAGAGTGAGATTGATAGTTGAAGACGTGGACCCATCAATCTTGGTTACAAGTTCAGGTGTGACTAGTCGAATGAGTGCACATGATGAGTTTAAACATGAAAAAAATGATATAATAGGTATCCATGAAAAAAAACCATCTAGTGCATCCACAATTGAAATGGTAACAAGTCTCTATATGAAGGTCACACAATCTAATAAGAGGGGGGTGAATCAGTAGATCAAAAAAATTCTAGAAACCTTAAGTCAGATGACAATTCAAGTACTCCTATAATCTTCATCTTTGAAAACCTTCACATTTGACAGCCTTCACACCCTTTGATAACCACTATTAACAAAAATGACCTATTAACATTAGTTTGACATCAATGAAAACTTATGCTAAACAATATCCCCCTTTTTCATTGATGGAAAAAAAAGAAGTGTTGGGGCCACCAAACAAACCTAAAAGAATACATCTTAATTATTTCTTGGTTGTATAATTTACTCCCCTTGTGATATATATGTATTTTTGAGATCAAAATCCATTTTATACTGGCACACTACAATATCTAGAAACTCTATTTCTCAAATAGACTCCCCCTAAGTCCATGCATCACTACTTATGAAAACACTTTGCAAGAGCACCAACCCTTCTTGTAGTAGGGATACCAAGCTCCACCTCATCCTATAATTTCCTCTTGAATCAATACGAGGGAGCAAGAACCCCCAAATTCTATCAGAGAAACTTAAATGTCTCCTTAGGAAGTTGCTTTGTGAATATATTTGCAACTTTCTCCTTTATGTCCACATATTCCAATCTTATTTATTTGCAACATTCTCTCCCAAGAAATGATATTTAATTTCAATGTATTTTGTTCATGAGTGCATCATCATATTCTTTGAAATATTTATTACACTTCTATTATCACAAAGAAGTGATATCATCTTCAAATTCAATCTTCATCTCCTTAAAGTTTTGCTTCATCTAAAGCACCTGACTGTAGCATGATGTTGCAGCAATGTATTCTACTCCTGTTATAGATAAAGAAATTGATTCTTGATTCTTACTTAACCAAGAAACCAAGATATCTCCAAGGAAGAATGCACTACCACTAGTGCTCTTTCAGTCATCCACACATCTTGCCTAGTGTACTCATAGATGGAGGGTTCAGAAAGAGGAGTCCAAACTGTGCAACTTAGAATCAACACAATGTAAATAACACAAGAAAGTATTCTACAAATATGAAACTTTATTGAATTGGAAATACTATATGCAACATATGCCTCATGGGAAAATAACTAGGGCTCACAAGCTTATTGCAAGGGAATTCAACATTACAACTGGCCAAAGGACTTATTACAGTCCCTCAATGGGGTAATGCAAAAATATAACTTCTAATCATGAAATCCTAAATTTAACTATGGATGAATGATTACAATGAATTACAAATTCTCATAAATATGATTCTCTAGCTCCAACAAAGGTCTACATCAGCCACAAGGGTTTACAAAACCTAATGAATGATCAATGAGAAGGTTGGCCTCAAAACATAAGAAGATAATCCTTCACAAAATGAAATGACTTACGAATCTCCACAATAGATCCTATTGGACCCAAAATGCATGTATGAAGCCCCATTAGGTTTTACACATACTAGAATAGGTATGCACTAAGAAATCTAGAACAAGTCGGCCCCAAATTCTCTAACTATGAATTATAGTGAAATTATGAGAGTGATAAAATTTGGTGGAAAAATACAAATGATCTGAATTTTGGATGTGTCATAGATGACTTCATGTAGATGTTATATCCTACTCTGAAAGCTAATAATGATAATGCAGAATGAAATGATGAAAATTATATTGAATGAAATAAATGAAAATAAATGTTTTTGGTTGATACAGGATTTCTTTACAACCAAGGACACACCTACATTAGACACCCAAGGTTGGAAAAAAGGTGACTTCCTCACTTGCCAAGGCTAAGAGGGAAACCAAGATGGTCCACCTCATCCTGAGAAATCCATGATGAATCCTCCATTGGTCTACCTTTCCAGTTTACCAGATATTTGTAAGGAAGCTAAGGTAGTGGAAAAACTTCCTACACTAATCTTGAGATGTGAATAATGCAAAAAATTACAAATCTTTAATAGTTATAGAAACTTAAACAAAAATAAACATAAATATCATACATACCATGACATAGTGATTTATGTTGGGAGAAAAACCCCACACTCCAAAAGCTACCCAGTACATTATTTAAAAACCGCAAAGATTACAATATACTTCCAGAGCAAGCTTCTCATAGGAGTATCACCTACATGATCCCAGACAACATGACTTTACTATCATACTTCCTCATAATACATCACAATCTACAATTGTAGTATAATTCCCTCATAAAATAGGATTACCTTCTAGGGAAAGACAAGCCAACAAAATATCCATCATTAGATCTAAAACCTAATAATTAATGGTCTAGATTTACAATGTATCAATTATTTAATGTATGATGGCCATTTTAGGAGTTTCTTGAAAAAGTTGGAAAAATTTTCATAATGAGATCCCACTCCACACCTTTTGCTACCTTTGTATATTATACCTATCGGCAGGTAAATTCAGGAAATATATATATATATATATCCTATCAACAATAAACTTTATATAATTGCAGTTGCTGAGACACATTTTCCCAAAAAAATCTCCCACTTTTAAACACCTTGCAATAGCAATAGGAGGAGTAAACATCGCCTCTTAACTGCTAGGGTCGAATGCCCATAGTCTCTAAACACTATCTTAAACTTCTCAGGCTCATGCTTTCTAGTTAAAGAATCAACTATATCTATCAAAGTCTCTACATTCAACTAACTTCACCCCTTCCATCTCTTCGGTCATATCTTGAACAAAAGGATACTGTACATCAATTTTCTTTGTCTTGGCATGAAATGTCAGGTTCTTGGCTAGATATATCGCACTCTAACTATCACAATAAATTGTCACTACACCTTGTTTTATTCCAATATCTTAACACAACCTTTTAAGCCAAATGGATTCTTTACAAGCATGAGTAGTTGCCATACAATCTACTTCAGTAGTGGACAAAGCAACCACAACCTGTCACTTACTCATCAAATTGATTGCACCACCAAATAAAGTAAACACATAAGAACTAGTGGACCGTCTGCTATCAATATCACCTACACAATGTGAATTCACATAAACATGAATATTAAGGGAAATATTTTCTTTAGTCACATTAATATGATAACATAACAAATAATCTAAGGTACCACACAAATATCCTCAAAGACCCTTTAAATTGCATCCTAATGAACTCTATCTAGATTAAACAAATATCTAGAAAAGTGTATACACCTAAAATCATTCAAGATACCAATTCAATTAACACAAGCATTTAATTAATGAACCTCTTTACCCATCTACTTATAAAACAAATTCCAAATTTATTTATATAGTTCACACTTTCTAATTCCTACCATCTTAAATCACATTCTAAATTCCACTAAATAAACAAATGCCAATAGTTTGTTTGATTTTAATTAATAATCTTCTCTACTCAAATTTTAAAATTTCCAATTTGAATTTAGGCACATGTCTCCAACTTTTCCTCTTGCCACATCATCAAGTGTCACATGAATTTAAATATGTCTAATATTTAAATGGGAATTATCCTGAACCAATTCCAAAACAAACTTTGGACACTTGGCTCTTTCCATCATTTCATTCTCCCTCACACTTGGCATGGTGTTCATAATCAAGGGAACATCCTCTATGATTCCCTCTAACTTCTTCCATCTCCACTGTTCATCTCTCCAACTGAAATCTTGATTGTTGGTTGCTACCACATCATTATATGCCTTGGAGTTCCTATAAATACAAGCCCATTCTATAGCATTTTGCATCCCATCTTTGAGTAAAATTATTATGTAGAATTTATGTGAGAGCATTGTATTTGAGCATTTTAGTATCATTCTAGTCTAGAATCATGGCTTAGTTTCATAGCTACATTGTACTTATCATCTTACTTTTTATACAAAATTTGCATCATAGTCTTTAGCATCATATCCCTTATCATATCACCATTATAATTTGCAACATTTAATATCATTATCATAACATTATCATACAACTTATTATCATGTAGGAATTAGATTCTTGCATTTTTATAACATTCCATTCCTCAGGTTTCCATTCTAATAGTCATAGTGCATACACAAATTTTAGAGCCAATATGATTTAATGAATCCCTAAAGATAGGAAACAATGGAACAAGTTTAGGGAATTTACTTTGTTTTCAATTAGATTAGTTTATGATTCAATTCTCTATTGTAATACATTTCATTTCTTGTGTGATTTTGTTATTACTTTGCACATTTTAACTTCACGTATAAATTTGGCACCCATCATGGGGCCTAGTCCCTTGTTATTAATGTTTTTTGGGAGTTGTTTTGTAGAATCTAGACATGAACTCTTAGATAGCGCATCCGATATTTCTTTTGGCGCATCTAAAACATCTTCTAGCACATTTAGTTCCAATTATGACGCATTTAGGAAATCTTCTGACACATTTAGTTCCTATTATGGTGCATCCAACACATCTTTCGACACATCTGACTCACCTTTTGGCGCATACAGGGGGTTTTCTAGTGCATTTAGTCTTTACTTTAGTGCATTCAATAGTTTTTATAGTGCATTCAATAATTCTTTTAGCACATAGAAATGATCTTTTAGTGCATCTAATGTCTATTTTAGTGAATCTGGTTAATTTTGCAAAATTTCAAAATCTTGAGAACTAATTGATGTTTTCTGTGTTGTAGGTGCTTAATACGCAGGTCAAAGACATTCTTATCAAACTACTGATGATGTATGCGGTGGGTTGAGCTGAGCTTTATTTTTTTCTTTTAATTAAATTAGGAACCTAATAATTAAAAGGTTAAAGAACCTCTTGTCTTTCGTGCTTGAAGTGATAGGCCTATGCTCTCCCCTTAACTAGGTGACCAGAATGCCAAACTCACTATTTTATGCTTTATTAACACCTTTAGAAGGCCTGCCATAGTGAGAAAAATTACTCACCCTATGGGAATGACTTAAGTGGGAACAACTAAAGCCAAGTTTTCCAACCCATATAATCAAAAGCAAATTCAGTGGAAATCCATAATTCCATTACTAGTGTAAGATAACCATCCCCAAAGCCTTGTTCTAAAGGTTGGGAGGTCTCCTAAGGGATTTTATCTATTTTATGCACTGAATGGAAACCCTTATTATGAACCTTATTGTAGAAGCCAACTCAATCAATTTGTGAACACTTCTAATATCATAGTGCAAGGGAGTGAAGAATCTACCCCCAAGACACTCACCATATAACCATCAGGGATTACTGGCCAAAGGTTGAGGATTTGACCTTGGTTAAGATCTAAGAAAGGAAAAAAAATGGGCGCCCTCTAGGGGGTGACATGATTGTGTGAGCTAACATGGTTCTAAGATGTGGGTTGTGGTATTTTAAGTGACCCTTGAGAATAGAAAAGTGCTTGAATTGTCTTCTCTTGTGTTATACCTATGGAAATTGAAATAATCGGACTAGATTCTTGAATACACACTCAATGTTTAGTTCCTAGGTGGAAACAATTGTTTGAAAACTTGTTGTTGTGTTTGAAGTCATAATTCAAGAATTCATCCATTTAAAGCATTCAATTCCCATAATTCACAAACTAGAAATCAAGCAAAATTCATTGTTCAGTAGATTATACCTTGGAAACATTCAGATTCACAGATTAAAAAGAAAAATAACCAGATAGACTTGCAAAACACTTAATACTTCCATATTAGCACATACATCCCTTGTTCTAGCGCATTCATAACATACTCTAGCACATCTAGGGCATTTTTAGGTGCATCCACAAAATATTTTAGTGCATCTAATCCATTTGCTAACACATATAGGGTACAGTTTGGCACATTTGAGTCATTGTCCAACACATCTAGTCTAGCTTTCAGTGTGTCTAGTTCATTTTCCAGTGCATCTGTTACATCTCTCAGTGCATTCACCTACAGAATACCAAGTTAAAATCACATACCTAGGGGAAGTCTAGCACATCACTTGATTTTTTTGGCACATTTTGTGTACAGTCTAACACATATGAATTAGTGTCCAACACATTGAGTCTAGATTTTAGCGCATTCAGTACATTCTCCAAGGAATTTGGTCTATCTTTTAGTGCATTGAGTCCATTATCTAGCACATATTAGGTATATTCTAGTGCATTTGGTCTATTTTCTAGCACATCTGTGCAATATTTTAGTGCATCTAGGTCCTATTTTAGAGCATCTAGTAAATTCAAAGCCAAGGAACTGAATTCCTCATTTGTTCATTAGTTTGAACCAGAATTAAGGATCTTTTTTAACATAGAATCATTCCTCAGTTACACTAGTTCTTTAAACTTGTTGAAACTGGCCTCTACAAGTAAAATTCTTCAAACTAAACCAAGATCTAACATGTTAAAGTTCCTAAACATCAAATCAAACCTCTAATTGTTAAGTTAAGTTTCATCATCAAGATTTTTCATCCTTTCATCATGAAACAAAGTTGTATAATCAGATTAAACTTAGTCTCATCAATATATTTTGTCATTCTATTTGACTTAGTTTTTATCCCACATCTCTTCAAACAAATATCAAAATCTTTAGTCAAATTATAACACTAAAATTGCTCAAACAAGATCCCAAAAGCATAAAATCAAAGAAAAGAACTTGAACTAAGCAAAAACACTCATGGCCGAGGCTAAAGAAAATACTTCTCTTACAAAAATCCACCAACTGAAGGTGAGGGAAATAAACGCAAGCATCCATGCTCAACAAGATCCAAATTTCCACAAGTTCCTAGAAAATATTTTTGAAAAAGATGGGGAAAAACACTTCTTAATTTTGGCTAATCAAGGTATCAAACTTCCACATGACTTTGATGTTAATCAATTGAAAGCACCTCCTAAAAAGACTGAAACTGATCCACCAAACACAGATCCAGTGGTGGCATTAACTCATCAAATGAAAAATCTCCAACAACAGATTCAAGACATGCAAAGAGGAACCATTTAAGATACTCGATACAAGACATCTTCCCATATCCTTTTGATCAAACTATTAACATGATTCCTTTTCCCAAGCATTGTGAATTTCCAAAGTATGATAAATACAATGGTAAAACATATCCTATAGATCATGTAAGGTAATTTCAAACCATGAGCCTTGAATTTGCACACGAAGAAACTTACTTGATGATATTGTTTCCACGTAGCTTAGGTGGACAATGCATGGAATGGTTCTCCAAACTTGCACTAGGTATTAAGACCTTTGAAGAGCTGGTTAATAAATTCATCACCCAATATTCCTACAACATCCAACATGAGATAACCATGAAGGACTCCTATAAATAATAAAATAGTAAAAGGGTGAATCATTCCCTCATTTTGCAAAAGATGGAGAAGATTGTTTCAAAGATATTCTCATTCCATACCCTCGAAAAGGAAAAGATGGAATTTCATTGACAATCCAAGGATGAGATGAGCTCTAGATTGGAATTCATAAATGCCCACATAATTCCTTGGAAAAATTGATTTAAAATGGAATCAAAATCAAAGCAGTTTTGGTCAAGAGAGCCAAGTAAAAAATTACATTGAAAAAATCCAAATGTTCCTAATAATTACAATAATAATGATAAAACCAAAGTTTCCTTTGGCAAAGAAGAAAATGTTTCTTTTAACAATTATGTCAGCCAAACACAAAATGTGAAACTAGCATTTAACTTGACAACAACCGCCAATTTCAAGACAATCAAAAGAACAATCAAACAACTAAAACCACCACACAAAAATAAATAACGCACAAGCAAATCTAAACCACCACTATATCAAACATCATCAAATCACAGAAGATTCACACCTTTGGGATAGTCATTGGAATCAACATTAAGGGAACTTCCTTTAGCTAAGGCTATAACATTACCAAAAGCAAGAGATTGGGAACCAAGAGTTAAACCTTCATGGTGGAATGATGCACATTATTCTAAATTTCACATAAACAAAGGACACAAGACAAATGATTGCATGTTTCTGAAACATTTGATACAAGAATTGATTGATAACAAGACAATATTTGTATAAGGACCCCAAACAAATGTTGATCATGGAGAATTCAAAAATTCATTACTAGACTATGAAAAGGGGGAGTCCTCTTCATCAAATTTCAAGGGGAAAAATGTGAACTATGTTTATGATTCTACCATTCATTATGTTGAGGTAGTTGAGCATCAAACTAAGGATATTGAAATCAAGGGCCAAAGAAACACTGTTACAACTGAAAATCATCACCATGACACCAACACCAAATCACGTCAAATCAATGACATCATACTAATTAGAGAACATAAAACCAAGGATATCGAAATCAAGGGCCAAAATGACATTATTGTAGCTGATAATTCAATTAATGACACCATAATTGAGCATGAACAAAGAATTTTTATAGCTAAAACTCATCTTCATGAAACCAACACCAAATTCCATCAAATCAATGACATTGTACCAATCAATCTGATCACGCATGTTGCTACAAATGATAATTAGATTAATGCCATCAAAATCAGAGAAAAACAAGATGATTTACTATTCAATGCAACCATAAGGGGGAAATCTAAAGTAATATTGAAAGGAGCTACATCTAAGACACCTACTACCCCTACAACACAATACAACATAGTTGATCAACTGCAAAAAATCCCATCTCAAATATCCATATTGGAACTGCTCAAAATCTCACCAAATCACAAAGAAATTCTAGAACAAGCTCTAGTAGCCACCACGGTACCAAATAATCTAGAAGTTTTCCAATTCCAAGCTATTGTGGGACACTTGACTGCACTTCATTTCCTATCATTTTTTGAACATGATGATGTATCAATCAACCATCCACATAATGTTGCTCTCTACATTGAGGTTTTAATTCAAAAACACCGGGTCAAATGTGTTCTAATAGATGGTGGAGCTAGCCTAAATATCTATACTTTAAAACTTATCCATGCACTTGGATATTCTGAAAATTCCATTGATGCTAGAAGAAAAATAACAATAAAAGCCTATGATGATGAAGAGGGATCTTCCCAAGGACTAATTTTGCTACCAATTTAAGTGGGACCAGTTGTAAAAGACATAGTCTGTCAAGTGTTGGATAAAGAGTTGACATACAATATACTCTTGGGATGTCCTTGGATTCATGAGATGCAATCCATGCCATCAATGAATCACCAATGTTTAAAATTTCCTTTCAACGGGCAAGAAATCACCATTTCAGCTGATTCCAACAACCCCCAACATTGCAACACACTAAAAAAAACCCAAGATACTTGTGTGCCACATAACAAGGAAGCTCCAACTCCTAGTTCATCCAACAATGAAAGACAACTAAATTCCTTGTCAAAGTGGGTTGAGAAAAAAGACCAATCAAAGGATAAGGGTATCAGTGATTCTACTCCATCAAGTAGCGAAAGTCAATCAAATTCTTTGTCAAATCAGCCTAAGGAAAAGGTTCGGTCAAAAGATAGAGTTGTTGGTAATTTAACTCCATCAAATCATGAAGGACAACTCAATTCCTTATCAAAACAAGTTGAAAAGATCCAATTAAAAGACAAAGGCATGGGAGAATATTCATTTGACCAATCATTATGTCTTTCACAGCTACTATCTTCTCCTAAGTCATATGGGCAGCCATCCACATCAAAACAACAGTCCTCACAACCAACCGCACTCTTTTATGGCAAGTTTGTAAAAAAATTTGTTGGCATCAGCAACAAATTTTTCTTTCAAGCAACGATAAACACATTACTTCAAAGAGGGGAAAAATGCATACACTTAAAATTGGTCAAGACAATTAATTAATTAAGTACAAGTAATTTAATTAATGAACACCTTTAATTCATCTACTTATAAATAAATTCCAAATTTATTTATATAGTTCACACTTTCTAATTCTACCATCTTAAATCACATTCTTCTAAATTTAATTAAATAAACAAATGTCAATAGTTTGTTTTATTTAATTAATAATCTTCTCACTAAATTTAAATTCCCAATTTGAATTTAGGCACATGTCTCCAAATTTTCCTCTTGCCACATCATCAAGTGTCACATGAATTTAAATATGTCTAATATTTAAATGGGTATTATCCTAAACCAATTCCAAAGAAAACTTTGGAAACTTGGCTCTTTCCATCATTTCATTCTCCCTCACACTTGGCATGGTGTTCGCAGTCAAGGGAACATCCTCCATGACTCCCTCTAACTTCTTCCATCTCCACCGTTCATCTCTCCAGCTGAAATCTTGATCGTTGGTTGTTGCCACATCATTATATGCCTTGGAATTCCTATAAATACAAGCCCATTCTATAGAATTTTGCATCCATTCTTTGAGTAAAATTATTATGAATAAATTATGTGAGAGAATTTTAGTGTTTGTGAGCATTTAGAGAAATTTAATATTTAGTATTTGAGAATTTTAGTATCATTTTAGTCTAGAATCATGGCTTAGTTTCATAGCTACATTGTAGTTATCATCTTAGTTTTTATACAAAATTTGCATCATAGTCTTTAGCATCATATCCCTTATCATATCACCATGATCATTTGCAACATTTAATATCATTATCATAGCATTATCATACAACTTATTATCATGTAGGAATTAGATTCTTGCATTTTTATAGCATTCAGTTCCTCAGGTTTCCATTCTAACAATCATAGTGCATACAAAAATGTAAGAGACAATATGATTTAATGAATCCCTGAAGATAGGAAACAATGGAATGAGTTTAGGGAATTTACTTTGTTTTCAATTAGATTAGTTTACGATTCAATTCTCTAATGTAATATGTTTCATTTCTTGTGTGATTTTGTTATTACTTTGCACACTTTAACTTCATAGAGAAAGAACCCCCACTACTTGGGAAATGTTTGGTCTAGTACAAACCATAGCATACATCAAACTTCCAACTACACTCTTGTAAGGCACTCTACTCATGTCTTCCATCTCTAATGGAGATGTTGGACAATCTGAAATAGATAACTTTTTTCCAACTAAAAAAGGAACACACAATGGTCTACAATCCTGCATGCTAAATCTCTGTAAAATTGAATTGGCATACTTACTTTGGCCAATCCATAACTTTCTCTTATCTTTATGTATTTTATTTTTCATCCCAAGAATGTGTCTAGTTGCACCAAGGTCTTTCATTTCAAATTTAGCAGCAAGTTGAGATTTCGGTTTTGAAATCATACCTTTCCCTTTGCCAATAAATAAAATATCATCAACATATAATGCAATAAATAGGAAATGATCACCATCAATTTATAATAAACACAATGATCTTAATTAGAACACTCAAATCCCAAACTCAAGAAATATGTATCAAATTTATAGTACCACATCCTAGGACTCTCTTTTTAAGCCATACAAAGATTTGCTCAACTTGAAAACCAAATTACTTTTACCTTTCACCATGTAGTGCTCTGGCTATGTCATATAAATATCCTCCTCCAAATCATCATGAAGGAAATCAATTTTCACATCAATTTTCTCAACTTCTAAATCATAAGCAGTAGCAATAGAAAGAAAAAATCTAATGGATGTATTTTTTGCAATAGGAGAAAATATCTCACCATAATCAATACCCTCAACTTGAGAGTAACCCTTCACAACCAAACTTTCTTTTTACTTCTCAATATCTTCATTTGAACCAATATTTTTCTTGAACACCCATTTACAACCAATAGATTTTCGTCCTTCAAGAAATGGTACAAGATCCCATGTATCATTATTTTTCAAAGATGTCATTTCTTCATCCATATCAATCTTCAAGGATTCTGTATCATTCATACCTAATACCTCTTCTATAGATCTAGGTTCATCCATGTTAGTATTCAAAGAAAAAATACATCTCCAACCATTAGGTGTATACCTTTTAGGTGGTTGTCTATGCCTTGTAGACCTACAAACAAGTTGAGTTGGAGGTTCTTCCTCCTCTTTTGAAGATCTAGAGCTATATAAGCTCTCCTCAACTTCTTGTCTATCCTTGGGCCTCAATTCCACTTTCTTAGGTGTAGAAGGAAATTGAATCACATCTTCCTGTTTACTTTGTTCTGGCTGCAATGTAACAGAAGAAGGATTAGTTTATATAAAAATAACACTTCTACTATGTATTAACTTCTGTGCAATAGGATCACAAAGCTTGTATTCTTTCACACCATAACTATATTCAATGAAGATACATTTTATAGCCTTGTTCTCCAACTTTGGTTGCTTCTCCTTTGACACATGTGGATATGCCTTGCAACCAAAAACTCTAAGATGTCTTAATGAAGGATTTCGACTCGACCATGCCTCTATAGGTGTCTTATCAACAATATTTGATGTATGAGACCTATTAATCAAGTAATAGGTAGTGGAAAAAGCTTCAGCCCAAAACCTTTGTTCTAGGCTATCACCACTTAACATACTCCTAGCCTTCTCCATTAGTTTCTTGTTCATTCTTTCTACAACTCCATTTTGTTGTGGAGAATATGGAGTTTTATTATGTTTATGAATACCACAATCTTTACAAAATCTATCAAAATCATTAGAGAAAAAATCACCACCATTATTAGTGGACTCAAACATTTTATTTTATTTCCAGTCTACAACTCAACCATTGCTTTAAATTCTTTAAATGGACTGAAAAATTAAAATTTACTCTTCAGAAAATATATGCATGTCCTTCTACTATAATCATCAATAAATAAAACATAATATGTGGATTTATCAATCAAAGGGACATCTACATGACCAAACACATAAAAATGAATAAGATCCAATACACCACAAGATTTATGAGAACTCAAGTAAAAATAAACATGGTTTTATTTCCACAAATGCAATTCTCATAGAAATCAAATTTAAGATTACAATTAGACAAACCTTCAACAAGTTTTTTATTTTTCAAGGTCCTTAGACCATTTTCTCTAATGTGGCCAAGTCTCTGGTGCCATAACATAGTTTTCTCTATAGCTAACTTTTTTTAAGAAGAAAGAGCACCCTTGGGTACCCATAAGCCATGACCATATGATGAAGGTGAAACCCTCACTTCTTCCATAGACTTTCTTTTCACATAAGTACTATTGTACTTAATAGTGCATGCAACAAGCTTATACAATGTGCCATATCTAACCCCTCTAGCAATCACCATAGTACCTCTAACCATCTTGCATCCTACATTAGAAAATACTATTTGCACACCTACATTTGTTAGTTTGCTCATAGATAAAAAAATTCATGCTAAACTAAGGATATGCAGCACATGATTAATCCTCCTTATTCTACCATCAAGAAACCTGATTTTAACTTTACCACGACCAACAATGTCTAAATGAGAATCATCACCCAAGTACACCTTACCTCCATCAAATTCTTCATATTCAAAAAACCATTCTCTATTAAAGGTCATATGAAGAGATGCACCAGATTCAATTAACCATGCATCATTACCTACATGAGTTTCCAAAGCCACAATGAATGCATCACCATCTTCCTTCTCAGACTCAGAATCAAAATCAAATTTCTTTTTTTTTTCTTATTCTTTTCTTCTTGCATTCCTTATGAACATGTCTAAGATTACTATAGTTCCAATAAATAACTTTGGACTTTTTAGGAGATTTATTTCGCCCCTTAGAATTGGATTTTTCATACTTCTCATTTTTATTGCCTTTTTCCTTAGGTCTTCCATGAGAATTTAGGGCCTCCTTGGAAGTGACATATACCTTCCTCTTGATCTCTTTAGAAAGAAAATAATCCACAACATCCTTAGTCTTCAATATAACAGAAGTACTCCCAGTAGCCATAACAAGAGAATCCCACGAATCATGCAAATAACAAAGCAAGATCTAACAGTTATCCTCCTCATCCATTTTGACACGAATCGATGCCAATTGAGCCACCAACATATTGAATGCTTCTAGGTGGTCTGTGATTCATCCATTGTCTTCCATTCTCAAGGAATACAACTTCTTCCTTAAGAAAATATTGTTCACTAAAGATTTGGCTTGTTACATCTCACCAAGTTTCTTCCATATTTTTTTGTGTAGAGGTCTCTTCATGGACATTGATTAAAAAAAAATCTTCCAAGAATAATCTGATTAGACCCTTGGATTTATGGTCCATAACATCATATTTAGTGGCTTGAGTAAGATCTGTAGGCCTTGAAACATTCTCATCAACATCATCCCACAGATCTTGATCTATCAACAAATCCTCCATCTTCAGCTTCCACATCTCAAAATTATTTCCAAAAAATTTATCCACCTCTATTCTCCCTAATGAACTTTCCATCTAAAAATTATCACAACAAGATCACAAAGTATCTTCTACACAAGCTCCCACTCAAATCTGGATTAGTTGAAAAAACCCAACAACCCACAACTGAAACCAAAGGTGACTAGGGTTTGATACCACTTGTAAGGAAGCCAAGGTAGTGAAACAACTTCCTACACTAATCTTGAGAGGAGAATAATGCAAAAAATTATAGATCTTTAATATTTATAGAAAGTTAAACAGAAATAAACATAAATATCATGCATACGATGAGAAAGTTATTTACATGGGGAAAACCCTTTTGGGAGAGAAACCCCACACTGCAAAAGTTGCCCAATATATTATTCAAAAATCACAAAGATTACAATATACTTGCAGAGCAAGCTTCTCATAGGAGTATCACCACCAAAGATCTAGAGACAACATGACTACTATCAGACTCTCAAAATACATCAGCATCTACAATTTTAGTACAACACCCTCATAAAATAGGATTACCTTCTAGGGAAAGAAAGGCCAACAAAATATCCATAATTACATTTAAAACCTAATAATTAATGGTCTAGATTTACAATGTATCATTTATTAATGTATGTTTGCCATTTTAGAAGTCTCCTAAAAAAGTTAATAAAAAATTCTTTACATGTATCCCACTCCTCCCGTTGCTGCCATTATATATTACACCTATCAGTGTAACTAG
This sequence comes from Sequoia sempervirens, assembly GCA_007258455.2. NCBI lineage: Eukaryota > Viridiplantae > Streptophyta > Pinopsida > Cupressales > Cupressaceae > Sequoia > Sequoia sempervirens. Next base: position 1,041,553,293 of record VDFB02271358.1, on the reverse strand, counting down.
GAAATATATATATATCCTATCATCAATAACCTTTATATAATTGCAAGGTTGAGAATTCCCAACAATATTCCTTGTACTTCTTGCTTGTAGTGCTCCTTCCTATTTTGGTACCCAAAATATGCTCAATTTCCTCTGATGGTCGATATGGAAAATTCTCCTTTAATCTACTTCGTTGCTACTATTACTTGGTTGTCCTTCATGAAACTCATAGATGTTTGCAACATTGAAATAGGTGATATACCCAATGTCTCTGGTAACTCCACTTCATATGCATTTCCTGAATCAAACTTAGAAGCTTACACAGTCCAAACTTCCTCATCTTCAGCTTGTTGTATGTTCCAATAGGAAATCTCTCCTTCAAATATACCATCACTTCATCTCCAATAGAAAACTCCTTATGTCTCCTATACTCATTTTCCTTTTCCTTACACTTATTGTTCATTTCTTCCAAATTCTTTTGGACTTGATTATGCAATGTCTCCATGAAACCTACAAACTCTTCTACCTCCACACTCCTCTTGTTCTCCATACTAATGTATATGAGAGAATTTACACCCCTTGTGTAAATTCCACCTTTTCATACCCTCACCTTAGAAAATTAAATTTGAAGGTGAAATTCCACATCACCCACCTGCCTTTCATCCACCTGGAATTTTTTCTTTGTGTCTATGAGACAATATTTGTCGGGGACAAATGCACAGTGCATATACATCTGCAAGTCGCACTGCCATCACTAACAGATTCCTACATGTGAAGTTGGTGGAGGCATTACACACCTAATTGGGGCCAAATTGTAATGTCCCTCTTTGACCAAATGACCCGAAAATTCCCTATTCTTTCTCATCCCACCTTCAAAAACAATCAATCTCACTTCATTTCATCTTCTTACACATCTCTTGAGAAATTCACTTAGCTTCTTCACATTCTAAAGCAAAATTCCAGCATTACATTGTGAGCATTATAGCAGGTTTGAAACTCCATCAACTCCACATTGCAAGTGTGAAGGCTATCATAGAAGTTGTGGGCTTGGATTCTTGTGAGACCTCCCTTCATCACTGCTCTAGATTTGGCGGCTTTTCTAAGTCCATACCTTGCATTCTCCTCCATTGGCTAGGGAGATTTTGGGTGGAGGTAGTAACACTTCACTCCTCTCCTTTGTGATATGATAGAGTAGCATAGTATTGTTTTGTAGTGTTCATTGCAATCTTCCTTTCTACTTTATTTATTGCATATTATACTTTGTTACTTTTTGGTTATCTATGGAGGTGGAAACACCAAAACGGGGGTCTAACTAAGGAAAGCCCCTATACAACCCCAACAATTTTCCCTCTTTCTTGTGTGTAGGTGGATGTACGCATGGAGCTAGATGGAAAACTGGCACTTTTGTGAGATCATCTTTGTCACCCTAGCTTTAAATTATCAACTTTATCATCTTCGTCTCTATTTTCTGTACTTTCTCATTCTATTTTTCCCGTCACAATCAACTAGCTAGGAAGTTAGATAGCTTTTAGGTAGTTTTTACTATAATTGATGTTTCATGGTTGTACGGATGCTATCACATCAAAGAGATGCCAATGCACCGTATTGTCGTCCCAGAACCACATTGTTGTCCTCAAACAAAGAGCTATCTGAGGTGCAGTATCGACTCCAAAAACTAGCTCACCTAGCCTGAACTTGAATTATGGGTCTATAGAGTGACAAAAGTATTACATAGTGCTCTTCATTCTTGATTCACATCCTTTAGAGTGAGGTAAGTTAGGGCATCCCTTTTCTCTTGGCTCTCTGTGACTTGGATCCTTAATGTGGTTGGTCCCCCTCTCTTACATTTTTGGTGAACCTAACATGAACAACATCTACCCATTTGTCTATGTTGAGGCTTGTCCCTCATGCCTTGAGATTGTTGTAACTCTAAGTGTTGTGAAGTTTTATGAGCATCACAACCCAGTCCACAACTTTTAGGCACGTTGTTAGATGAAGCGTGTGACAGTTACCGATGGAGAAGACGAAGGTCACTTCTAGTTTCACCTCCAGTTTCTCCACTAGTTTAGCTAATGAATTTACCGCTATTTTTCCTACGGGCTTCACTAATGAGATGGGTTTCATAGATGAGACCACTTGCATTCCTACTCCTCCAGCATCCCCTATGGCTTCATCCATGGATGAGGATTAGGTTGTGCATATCCCTATGGAAAACCTTTTGGAACCATTTGGAGAAATCACCAAGCATGGTGAGATTCGCTAGGCTTACTAGAGAATTGAGGCATTTGTTGGGAAAGGATCAAATAGGCAATAAATTATTACATGGCCTTGCTGATCTAACTAAAGCTTATGCCCATTTGTATAGGTCTAGATCGGGTACCACCCAAGGAGAAGTTCTTAACACTTATGAAAGAAAAATAGGCATTTCAATGCCTACCACATCTATATGCATGGTCAAAACGGGCCCCTCGATCAATGTTTCTTCTTATTCTCAAAAGCCTCCCACTTTCAAGGTGAGTAAAATGCCCCTTGGATTTAGTTTCACCCCTCCTACAACCCTCGGCAGTGGAGGCTCTGGTGGGATGAGTGGCGATGGTTCTAGTAGTAGAGGTGGCACTAGCGGAGGTGGCTCTAGTGGAGACCATGGAGGTGGCTCCAGTGGAGACCCTATTGGTGGTGGTGGCCCTGATGGAGGTCCTAGAAGTGGCTCCAAAGGTGGCTCTAGAGGTGGTTCTAGAGGCTGTGGTTCTAGAGGTCCCCTGGTCCTATCATCTACTAACCCTATCTTGAACCCCTTGCTTTAGAATATGGGTTGTATACAAAACCAGCTAGTGAATCTCTCACAGGCCTTGGCCTATCCTATTTTTCAACCCTTTTTCTGACATAGCCCATTGTCAGTAACAATCCTAAGTAGTTCCTTCCCACAAGGAATAGAGATTCCCAAATTTGAGAAATATGGCAGCAAAGGGGACCCACAAACATGTTTCTTCCTTTAATGCCATGTGTAAAGACTTCTTCCATCATGACGCGTTGATGGAAAAATTATTTCCTTGATCTCTTAAGGATACAACACTCAAGTCGTACTATTCCCTACCTGACAATTCTATTTTCTCATTTGATAAACTCGTAAATCAGTATCGCTGATAGTTCTGAGCCAATATAGGACTGAAGATGACCTTTTTGAATCTCATCTGATGCAAGCAAGGGGATAACAAGAAGATAACTAGTTTCATAGCATGATATCAAGAACTCTTTTCATAGATCTCATACCTACTACCTGATTCTGATGTGTAGAAGGTGTTCATAGGGAACCTGTAAAGAGCATGGTAGGAAAAGTTTTCCCTTATGAAATACCTTTCTTTTGCTCATCTGTGTGCGGCATTATATGAATATTAGTAGATAGTAGTTTAGTTCAGGGCATCCTCCTCACACTCCAGTTCAGAAGGAAAATCTACTGTATCAAACTCACGAAAAGGTAAGGCTATTGTGAATGTAGTAGTCGTAATGAATGAAATCAACCTCAGATGCAACAAAAAGCTCACAAAGTTAGCAGAATCTTATTCTTCCATATTGTAGAAGTTGTTGAAGGACAAGATCATAACCTTGGAGAAACCTCAACCTCTCAAGGAACCTTACCCTAATTGGTATGTGTGAACCCTTTTTCAAACTTGCATGGAAGAAACAAACAATCACACTAATAAATCGAAATGCAAGATTAAAACATGAGTTCCCAATAAAATCCATTTGCATTGTTAGAAAACAAGGAAAAAGATGAAATACTTGAGCAAATACAATCAAAAATAACTATTCCTCATTCTTAAACAAAGCAAACAAATGATCTTATGGGGGGATTGGTGCTACTTTGATGTGGAAAGTAGCCCTTTCCCAACCCCTTTAGATAAGCTAATGATAGTGATGGACAAGATCATTTCTCAAATGAAGAGAGTGACCTTGCATGATCTTGGAGATGAAATGCTAAGATTGTGGATTGATAGTGAACAAAATCAATTCTCCATGTGAAGAGAATGACTTTGCATAAAGATTGTGGAGGAGTCAAGGGTTTGATAAGAGATGAAGCCTCTATTTTATAGATTTTCAAAATGCTAAGTGTTGAAGAGGGACCAATGTGGGACCAAAAACAAGCCAATGAGTTGAGGACACTTGTCATCATATGATTAGTTGATGTATATGCAAGATTTGGGAAGAGTGCCCAAGAGGGGGAATTTTTGAATTCAAATTTGCAATAAATTTTGAGAGGGGGACAAGAAAGGATAGCAATAAATGCCCTGTTTGACTTGTCATGTTGAGGGAAAATGAGGTTTTAATAAATAAATAAAATTGATTTATTGTGCAAGTGGCTAGATCTAGATAATGCAAGTGGGATGTGATTAGCATTAGATTAGGATTAGATGAAGATTATGCTGATTTAATGCTGATTAGGTGAGTTGACATTTTGGACTTTGATTTTCTAATTTATTTAAATTAGAAAATGATTGAATATAATTTAAGATTTGATTTAAATGGATTTTTGATTTATTGAATTAAGTGGATGATGCAAGATGAAGGTTGAATGATAATGTTTATTTGATAAATGAATGGATGAAAATGCACTTGATTAATTGATGAATGGTCCTAATGTGACATCTAATTTGACTGAATCCGATCGAATGCATAATGTGAATTTTGCATGTCTACATTTTGCCCCTCTTTGAAGCAATGTACTTGTTGCGTTGGTTCAAAGAATAAACTTGCCATAATCGAAATTTAAAAAATTCATGATTTTTCTGATGCCCCAGCGGAAAGAAGTACCCTCGTACATTGCCCCCTCGAGAGATTGAGCGAAAAGATTCAATTTGAGGGTCGATCTCGTGATAAAGAGGTTCAAAATGGGTGGTTATGGATGACGATGCAAATGAGATGATTTTAAGATGCTTAGAATAACAAATGTATATTATGATGATGATTATGCAATGCATGTGAATGATCGATGTTTCCTATGATGTATGATATGAATGATATGTGGTATGCTGACGGTTTTCTAGATGCAGAATGGATGCATGATGGATGCATTGGTGATGATGATGCTAATGGTTTGTGGATGCAGGATGGATGCATGATGGACTATTCATGATGCAATGTTAGCATGGAAATGAGATGATGACAAGAGGATCCAACAATTCCATGATATGATGGATGAATGACGGATGCATGATGTTAGCATGGAAATGAGATGATGACAAGAGGATCCAACAAGTCCATGATTGGTCGAGACTTTATTAGAGATGATGATGATGATAGATGATGATGATGATAAATGATGATGATTTGCTTATCAAGGATTGGGATTTTCAAAGGGTTACTTACTTTATGTTTGATAACACGCCTAAGCACGATATCAAGGTATAAAGGACCGGATGGCGTTGTACTTAGTGTGATGGACTTTGACTTGACAAATAGATAGGAGTATTCTTGTTCACACTTGACATACGGAAACCTTGTTAGGCGTACCTAACAAAGCAAAAGTATTCGCCAAGTTATATTACAAGAGTGTCCAACAAGCACAACAGACAGACAAAATAATGATCGTTGCCCCATTCCTATCTCTCTAAATCCTTAGTTAGGATATCATCAAGAGGTCCTTGGAATAAGTGCAATAAGATAAATCAAAGAAAGATCAAATATGCAAACAAGCCAATGTTCTTCATACCTCTAGCCAAAGGGATTTGTTTTGATAGGATAAGAATCCAAGGTGATATCCAAAATGATGCCCATTGTTGGAACGATATATCCTAGGACATGCATTGTATAGGATGATGATGGTTTGATAAGTTGATTGATAGGCTATTGATATAAGGTTGACTGACATGTTTGTGAATGATCAAGAGTTTGATTTTTGTTTTAGGGGTCATTCGTTTTCGATTTTGATTTTGCAATTGAAGCTTGATTTTGCTGCCTGCTATGATTGTTTCTGTTTGCATTGCCAAAGGATGAAGGTGATGATCAGTTTATTATGGATGATTGATTATTGCGGATGAAAGCGAAACGGGATGGGTGGATTTTTTCAAATTTTTGGATGTTTTTGAAATTTTTGGAATGTTTTGAGGCTATTTTTGGTGTTTTTTTGGATTTTGCGATGTTTTGATTTTCAGTTTTCCAATGTTTTTAGGATTTTGATGTTTTTTGAATGTTTTTCGATTTTGATGTCTCTGGGGATGATCAAAGATTAGCCTTGCCTACGTTTAAGCTCAGAGACAACGTAGTTCGAATTCCAATGTTTTTGATGTTTTCTGACTTTTATGAATGTTTTTGGATTTTTTTGATGTTTTGGATTTTTTTTGGATTTTTGATGATTTGGATGTTTATGGATTTTGATGATTTTGATGATTTGGATATGGACATGTGTGATGATATCAATGCTATGTTTGGGATTTTGCTGAAAACCAAGCTAAGTTTGAATGATTGAGTCAATGGATTGATGATGATGATGATAACATTGTTGGGGATACACAACAATGCAATGATAGTGTTATGCAACACAAGGGTTTGATGGGATTGATGATGATAACATTGTTGAGGATACACAACAATGCAAGGACTGGATTGATCAGGATTGATAATGGTAACATTGTTGAGGATACACGACAATGCAAGGATAGTGTTAAGCAACACAAGGATATCCCGAGATGATGATTTTTTCATTGGATTTGATTTATCATGTTTGATGAAGCTTGGTTTCGAACAAAAGATGTTTGGATGATTTGATGTGACATTTGACGTGCAACTTAGATGCGACTGATATCGATTGTTTGGATTGATGTTCAATGAAAGATGAAGACTATTAAGGAATGTATTCCCATCAAAATATGCCATAGGCTATGATTTGGATTTTTGCTCACAGGTGGTGGACCAGTTTGATTTCACGTTTGCCAATGTTCAAATCACCACATAAGTCGGAGGACATAGACCAAGATTTATTCTCAAAGCAAGATGTACATATCTGCCCCCAGTGTCTAGCAATGTATGGAATGTGATGGATGGATGCTCAGATAAGTGTATGGCTAGATGGATAAGGTAAGTACGCAAAGGATGCCAAGGATTGTCTTATGATAAGATAAGGTGCTCGAATAATGAATTCTCATTTGGATAATGCTTCATGGCTCAGATAACACCGAATAGGATAGGATCAATGAAAACGACCCATGTCAAGATGTTTGTCGTAAGCAAGCATAAGGTGTGCCCCAAAATTTGATCAATATCAAGATAACTTGGATGATGGATGCAGATATATGCAAATGGATTGGATAAATGGTTCATGGATGGATGGATTTATTATGGATGAGATGGATTGAATGCTCGATTTATTATGGATGGGATGAGATGCTTTCATCTGAACTAGTGCACGTAGATGCTCGATTCTACACATGACGCCTGTTTGCCAGGTTTTCGTCATGGTCTTGCCCAAAGCGCCACTGTAGTGGTTTTCACTAGAGGATGATTTTTTTCTTTACTTTTTCAATCCTTTTTCTAATTTTTTTTTTGGATTTTGATATTTTTGATATTTTTGTATTTTTTCGAAGATTCACGCTGAACCATCCGGTGGTGTTGACGTAGATGCCTGTCATAATGTGCCATTGATATCTCTGGAAGGAGCTGCTTTGCTAAGATCGTGCACTTGAATACAATTTAAGGATTCTTGATGCTTCGTCGATGCGGGGTTGACTTTGTCTTTGTGCGCACATCGCGATAGATTGCCTTGAATCCTTATGATGAAGGGTCGTTGCCAATACACGGTCAATGTAAGAACTAGATATTATGTGTGGAGGCATGGGTGGAGTGTGTTTAGGGATAAGAGATGGATTGGTTGACAGTTTGGAACCTTTGACTCTCCAAACTTGGGAAGATGAGCAATGATGGGTGGATACGGAAGTGTGCGTGGAATTAGGACCAAATGCTTGATATACTTTGTACGTCGCTTGAAAAGCCTGCTTTTGATTTTGCAGACATCTTTGATGGATACCTTTCCCTCTTTTAGTTTGCCCCACAGTTTCTTTGACTGATGGAGTTTGATAGGGATGATATTTCTTTGTATTCTTTGGTATCCATATGTATTTGATTTGTCCGATATGCTTCTTAGATTCTTTTGATTTGATAACATTCTTTGTACTTTGATTCAGATCTTCCTTTTGACGTTGGTCCCAATTTGTGGATGGGGTGATGGGTGAATGAAGATTCATGGCATGGCTGGTTGTAGTATTGACATCGATTTCATCATAAGGATTCTTCATGCTCCCTATGTTGACATTTGCTTGAGACGAAGTTGCCCCCAGTATGGTGGTAGTAGTACCTTCATGCTTTGATTTCGCTTGCTCCAAGAGCTCTTGTGTATAATGCATTCTCTGATAAATGACTGTCATAGGTGACGTTTCAATTTGCTGCTCTGCTAACTCTGGAATATCTTGTTCTATCTGATTTTCTTCCTTGAGTGGATAATGTTCGATATCTTTATTCATGATGTCCTCAATCTGAATTTGGGACATATTCGATCCAGATGTTGACAACTCCATTTGATTGTAGGAGTTAAGAATCTCCTCTTTTTGTGTAACAAAAACTTGTTCTAGATCTAGATCATCTATGTGCCCATCTGTAGAAAGCATCTCATGGGTAGATGGAGGAGTATGTGCTATATGGATATGATCATCTTGCATGGATAAGAGAGTGTTCATTAGATTATTGTAGCATCTTGAAGATACAAATTCTTGATCTTGATTAATTTCGGAGTTGCTTTCGACATGCTTTGGATCAAGTTCTTGACATGGGTCAGTTTCAAAGGATGGCTTGCTTACAAAGAGTTCTTGGATTTCGTCATTAGGTATGGGGAATGGCTCAATATACTCAAGTGTTGAGTTCAAGATTCCTTTAGTATCTATATCCATGAGGTCAAAGGGGGTCAACATGTTTTGAAAATGACCATTGCTAGACCTTGGTGAAATATTTTGATCATGCTTTGGAATAACTTCTTGAGATATGTCCTCTAACTCATAAGGCGATGTAGAGACATTTTCAATATGATCATTGGTCAACGGATCATGCATTATGTCAAGAGGATCAAATAACCCTAACACTCCTTGAAAGAGATCACTAAAAAGTGGCTCTTGATGTATGGTGAGTTGATCATCAGATTGTGTAGATATATCTTCAATGTGCTTCTCAATGGAGAGGTTTTGATCATTGTTTTCAACAATTGCGGAGGAGAAATTGTGAATGTCTTCGACCATAGAGTCAAGTGATGTTGATATTTCTTGAATTGTCTCATTGTCGATTTTTGTTGGTGGATTTTGATCGTGATTCAAAAGTGACTCTTGACATATGTCGATTTGATCATTAGATGAAGTAAACGTGTGCTCAGTGATGGATTGATCTTGATCCTTGTTTTCAATAGTTGTCATCTTTTGTGTTTGTGCTCGTGTTGGTTGGGTAGCTTGAGAGGCTTGGGCAACTTGAGAGGATTATTTCACTTGTGTTGCTTGTTGCATGGCTAGATATTTTTGGAATCCCTATTGAAAAGTAGCTTGTAATGTCACATTGTATTGGATTGATGTAGTGGAAATTGGTGGTGGTGGGGGTGGTGGTGGTGGATTTAGAATCATGTTGGATGTAGTGACAAGTGTTTGAGATACGCTCGGAGCGATCATGGTAGTGAGAGGTTGAGATGTGATGGGTGTGGTAGTGGTGTTTGGAATGATTGAAGGGATAGTGATGGTTGGAATAACCGAGGTGATAGGTCCTTGGGAGACCATATTTTGATTTGGGATCAATGTTGTTGTTTGATTAGATACCATCCATTGGTGCGATGTCGATGGTATACTCGAAGGATTTGACATGATGGTTTGATTGACGTTAGGTGGATTGATTTGGGTGGCGTGATTGGTGCTAGTTAAAGGGGGAAGCCCTAAACTAAGGAATGATGTTGGTAATGGTGGTGGAGATTTCCCTTGGCGCAATGCCTCAACTATTTTGGAAAGTTCCGCAATTTGATCTCGCCAAATTTGTTCTTGATTTTGATCTTGACTCACTTGAGATAGTTGATTTGGCTTTTGTTTAAGAGAATTTGGGATGCCTACTTGCGGTTTTTGAATGGGATTATGGGAAAATTGACTTTGGATAATGTTCAGATTTGGCATGATAGGATGAACATTGTTGGTATTGGGAATCATTTTTCCAAAGTTTTCCGAGTTAGGATTCATGTTTCGAAAACTTGCACTTGGTACATCCACATTTGGTTTGTAGGGATTTGGTGGAATGAAGTTGTCCGTTTCAAGGCTCATGCATTGATTATTCGATTGGTGGATTTGTAGGTTTGGACTTAGATCTATCATTGGGAAATGTGTTCCAAACTTTGACATGGGCATACTCACACTTGTCTTACCATTGATATTTGTCGAAGGCAATGATCCTATGCATGGATTTTGATAATTGATAGGCATTGCAAGGCTTTGAAGATTCAACTGATTTGGATTACCCAAGATGTATGGATCAAGTTTATATTCCATGTTCCTCTTGTGTTATGACCTTATTGTGAAAGTGACCTCTAAGATTCTTAGGACCAATGATGAGATGGAGGATGAAATGTGTAAATGATGAGTGATGAACGTTTAAGAACTTTGGATCAATGCTAGACTTAGGGATTTTGATTTTGATTGTTTGATGTGGATGATGAACTTGTAAACCCTAAAATGTTGGATGTTATCTTAGGATGAACTTGTTCAAAGAGGTGATAATTTAACTAAGTGTGCGTGGAAGGATTCATCCAAACACACCTAACTAAACAAATGATTTTTATTTGGTTTGGAAATGTACCCAAGTCTAGGTAATGACGTTTTCAAAGCTCTAAAGTTGTTTGGATGGATGGGTTGATAAATGTTTGGATGGATGATGGAAGTTTTGATGATCCTAAGAGACTTAGAGAGACTTTGTTTACTAGGCCAAGGTATTGAAGAGCACACTTTTCTCTAAGAGCAATCGAAAGACCAATATGACCAAGAGATATCAAGCACATGTGTGGGGTCCAATTTGTTATCTTTTGCTTAATGAGTTCTTTTTACCAAAAACAACCACTTGATTATGTTTCAAACTAAGATGTCCAATGTCTTAATTTCTTTAAACCCCACAAGATATTTTATGTGGAAATTTAATGCACTTAAGGCAAGGGTTTTCCTATTGTTTACTCAAGAAGATAAATTGAGATATAATCCAATGCTTAGGAACCTCTACGAACGTGAATCCGCAGGGAAAGCAGTAACATATGGATTGAGTCAATGATATTTGTCTTCAAGAGGGTTTGAAATTTTGAGAATCATGTTGAATGTTTGTTTGCAAAATATTTTCGAATACACACTGTGTTTTCAAACAAAGAATAATTACAAGCCCTATGGATGTGTAAGACTATATTTGTTGGATTCCCACTTGGACAAGTCCAGCTATGCTTATCCCTAGCGGATGGTTAGATGCTTGACCCCACTGGCTCCCCTCCACGGCTCATTAACGTCAATCAGGGCAGCCAAGCATCAACACCATGAAACTCCCATGGCATGCTTTCCATCTCTACTAGAAGACCGTAAGAGTGGGGTGGCTTGAGAATGACCGTTGCACCAACAAATAGATTAAGGATTTTGGAAAATTCTAACACATGGGTTCTAGTAAGGACTTTCCGTTCGTGGAGATTGACCCATACGGCAAGAGTCCCCTTTCGGATCCATCTTGTCGGAGCCAACGCGTGATTATGGCGTTTAACCAAAGCCCTCATTTATATCCCGGCTGGAAATACTCTTGGCTTTAGAGTGTTACCGGTTGAGTCGTCGCTTGGGTGAGTACTTTTTCCCCAAGGTAGGCCCTCTAAGATAAACAAAAGCGAGCAAAGACACAATCCATAACTCGATCGATCTTTGATGGCACAAAGAAAGAGAATGTATGTGAAAATGCCCCTACTCACACTCGCACAAGATGTTCAATTTGTAAGCCCAAATTGAAGTGTTTCAAAGCAATAAAATGTATTTTGAGTGTTTCTCTTGCACCCTAGATGCATACGGCAAGGGAGAGGATACGTACTCAAAAGACAATCACACAATTCAAACACTTGTTCGTTTTATACCCTTCAAAGCAATTGTGAATTCGTTTTAAGCACCAAATGAAATATGAAGATTGCTTGTTCAATTTTTTAACCCAAAACGAACTCTAGTAAGTTTGTCCTAAGATTCTTTTTAAGCCCTTTGAAATGAAAATCAAATTGTTCGTTTTAGACCCAAATGAAAATTAGTGTTCTAAAACGAAGGACAAACAATTTCGTGAGATAGTGTTGATCAAACACTTAAAGTGTTGAAAAACACATTGTGTTTTCAAAAAAAAATCATCCTCCTTTTGTCTTCATTTGCTAGCCTCCTCCTTGTTGATTTTTTTTTGCTTTCACTTTTCCTTTTTGCCTTCGTTGTTCGCTTGTACCTATGTAAAGAAAGAGAGTCTTGTAAGAATCAAATTAAAAAAAAAATTCAAGCATTGACTTGAACAAATAAAATGATTCTCAATGGAAAAACAATGCTTGAACAAATAAAATGATTCTCAATGGAAAAACTATTGTTTTTACGATGATCAATGAAACATTAATAAATGGATCTGCAATTTATTAATCTAACTTGTATGATTTTGCAATCTCAAAGACAAATATTAGCATTAACTTTCCATAAGATCCATGGTATTTGAAGTAGTACACCTTAATAAATGCATTTATGTCTTTATGGATCTCATATCAACAAGATTCTCTTGAAAACCACTTTGATCAAGTTGCATTAGAGAAGATCCGTCAACGTTTAGTAATGGACCAAAGACAATAACAACATGTCCAAGGTAATAACTTTCTAAGGCAAGGTCCAAAAGAAGATATAATTATTGCTAAAAGTTTTATGCTTTTAAATCTTTAAAGGTATACCAACGAACTGATCTTCCTACAAGAAATGCCCCTTACTTTTCAAATGCTTCCTTATATGGTCGACATAACAATAGAAAATAAGAGGACCGTAGAAAATGAGATACTAGGCACAATATGACACAGAAATAAATATCAAAGTGCCAGATCAATCTAATCCCAAAATAAATAATAAAAAAGATCAATGAGACAGACGCTAAAATGGCACAAATATCAACGAATAACTACGTAAGCCACCATAAGGAAGAATGAGCGACTTTCAGAGCTTTATGCGCTGTACAGCAGTATGGCCTTCGACATAACTTCAATGCCTGCACAAAAATATTAATGATAGTTGAAGACTTCCTCACAAATGGAACAGTGCCTGCAAAGAATTCAAATTGTTGTCAGAAATCGAGTTTCATAACCTTGACCAACAGTCTCTCTACCACAAGAAACATCCGCATACATACACACATACTGTACATGTGTGAGATAATGGTGCAAATCTTTTGAATCCTGTGAATGATACGCCTTTTATTATCTCGAACTTGCCATCACACAATCAGTAGTTTTCGATATGTTTGAGTTTTCTCATTAAATGCAAATGTCAGCAAAGAATTTTTGTTTTTCAAAAGACAATTAGAAACAGAAGGTTGTTCGCTGTATGAAACTTTGGACAACTCATACGCCAGTCATGACTCTCACTTCCTAGTAGTCTATCACGTTTCTTATCTCAAAATGAATCTTCACACATAACAATCAAAATGATTACCTTATAAAATATTTAGCCTATGGCGCCGCCTGGAAAACATTTATACCCAAAAGATGTGTGCCAACAAACATTTCGAATGTAAGCTGAAAATCAAAAAGACACATGAAATCTTTTCTAGCAAACGCCAGCTGTGAAAGCTTAGAGAAAACAAGTGAACTGTTTGACAGACTACCAAAAGGAATAGACAGGGCGCGTGGACTGTTTGATGGTTTAAAAGCATAGACAAGACTTGTGGACTGTTTGATAGAATGCCTCAAAGATACGTCTTCTCATAGAGTGTAGTACCTGCACAATAATTGTAGAATACGCAAAAAAAGAGAAAAGAGGAAAGTCTTTAGAAATTTTTGAACAAATGCATTTGGCAGGCGTAGAGTCCATTCAAACACACAGATAACGCCAACACCTTTCTTGCATTCCCTGCCACAAACAGCGCTAGCTTGGTAGATATCGAGGAAAATGATGGAGAGACACCTTTAGATGGAAAGATGCGTATGGAAAAAGCACCGGTGGGTGATAAATATAGAAGAAACGTGCTCCATGTAGAAGACACACACTCAGTGGATATTAAAGTTTCAGTAGAACTGATTGAAGGCATGTAAATTTGGAAGGATAAGCAAGGCGCATGAATTGTTCTTCTAGGAAAAATGTGGCAGCATATACAAGGCATGAGAACTGGACTGAAGATCTCAAACAGCTGTGATCTCATTCAACTTCCTATAAAAATATAATCGGCTACATTTTTGGCCCCCCTCTTTCTGGTCTGGTCTGGTCTGGTATTCATCCCATTAATCTGCCCATCTCTGCATACCATCTGGTTGGATTGAGGGAGGATTTGCACCATGGCCACCAACATAGGGATGATGGACGTTGCTTACTTCATTGGAAAGAACGAGCTTCTTACATGGATCAATACCACTCTCCAACTCTCTCTAAACAAAGTTGAAGAGGCCGCTTCTGGGGCTGTTCACTGTCAGCTAATGGATTCCCAGTGTGGTTCCAATGCATAAGGTAAATTTTGATGCAAAGACAGAGTATGACATGATCCAGAACTACAAGGTGCTTTAAGATGTTTTCAACAAGCTTAAGATTAGCAAGCACATTGACGTGAATAAGCTTGTTAAGGGATGCCTACTGGACAATCTGGAGTTTATGCAATGGTTAAAGCGATATTGTGACTCAGCAACTGGAGGAATTATCAGTAGTTACAACGCCCTTGATCCATACAGGGAGACCTCTCGTCTCATTGAATGGAGCTGGACTGCAAGGATGGGCAAGGTTCTTTACTGGGCAAACATTGTGCTCAGTAAGACATCTATTTATAATACTAACATTGCAGGCTAAATGGTTTAGTGCAATGTGGTAACAAGGGACTGAGGTGGATTACGACTGCGGTGGGCGCCAAAATGTGAACCCTTTTTCAAACTTGCATGGAAGAAACAAACAATCACACTAATAAATTGAAATGCAAGATTAAAACATGAGTTCCCCATAAAATCCATTTGCATTGTTAGAAAACAAGGAAAAAGATGAAATACTTGAGCAAATACAATCGAAAATAACTATTCCTCATTCTTAAACAAAGCAAACAAATGATCTTATGGGGGGATTGGTGCTACTTTGATGTGGAAAGTAGCCCTTTCCCAACCCCTTTAGATAAGCTAATGATAGTGATGGACAAGATCATTTCTCAAATGAAGAGAGTGACCTTGCATGATCTTGGAGATGAAATGCTAAGATTGTGGATTGATAGTGAACAAAATCAATTCTCCATGTGAAGAGAATGACTTTGCATAAAGATTGTGGAGGAGTCAAGGGTTTGATAAGAGATGAAGCCTCTATTTTATAGATTTTCAAAATGCTAAGTATTGAAGAGGGACCAATGTGGGACCAAAAACAAGCCAATGAGTTGAGGACACTTGTCATCATATGATTAGTTGATGTATATGCAAGATTTGGGAAGAGTGCCCAAGAGGGGGAATTTTTGAATTAAAATTTGCAATAAATTTTGAGAGGGGGACAAGAAAGGATAGCAATAAATGCCCTGTTTGACTTGTCATGTTGAGGGAAAATGAGGTTTTAATAAATCAATAAAATTGATTTATTGTGCAAGTGGCTAGATCTAGATAATGCAAGTGGGATGTGATTAGCATTAGATTAGGATTAGATGAAGATTATGCTGATTTAATGCTGATTAGGTGAGTTGACATTTTGGACTTTGATTTTCTGATTTATTTAAATTAGAAAATGATTGAATATAATTTAAGATTTGATTTAAATGGATTTTTGATTTATTGAATTATGTGGATGATGCAAGATGAAGGTTGAATGATAATGTTTATTTGATAAATGAATGGATGAAAATGCACTTGATTAATTGATGAATGGTCCTAATGTGACATCTAATTTGACTGAATCTGATCGAATGCATAATGTGAATTTTGCATGTCTACAGTATGATACAAATTCCTTTTTTTAGTACCATCAAGTCAATGGACATGAAATTGAACATTTTATGCATCTGCCTCACAAGATACAAGACCGCATCGACGACGGTACTATTCATCTCGATGAAAGTAAATAAAATGAAAATAAGTTGATGGAAAAATAAAATAGTGAGTTGCAAATATACATGGACCTGTTTCTGTCACATTCTGCTAACTTAATTATTGATCCCTTTGATTCTACCACTCAACCCTCAATGTACATTAACATGGTCATGGTTACTCCTTCTACGTAGCCTACGATTGGTTCACTAGGTGTAACATTCACCTCACAGGATCTACCCTTGAACAACAAGCCCCCTCCCCTCTACATTCCTACTCGTCTCAATAGGAACATTGTGACAGGGGTCTTAGTTGACTCTGCGAGCTGAGTGAATGTTATTACAAAAGTGACATTATGGTTGAATTCATTACAAAGGGAGGAGCATGAAGAAAGAAAATTTACCTTTCATATGCACAATGGCGTCTCTCAAGCCATATGGCTCGATAACCCTTTTTTTCCTAGTTGAACCTAGGGTTGTGAATACAACCTTTGATATTATCCCGAAATCTAATTTTTTTAGGGTGAAGTTAGGCATACCTTGGCTAGGCTCCATGAACAAAATCACTTCCATCATTCATAAGTGTTTGAAATTCTCCCACGAAGGTGTTGTGCACATCATGCATGACACTGGATACCAACCGTTAGTGTCCCATGGAGGATACTCATTAGGTCATTTTTGGACCACCCTAATTGGTCCACTTCCCCCAAGAATGGATCTACTTTATCGAAACTATTTGAAGTATAAGACTGGGGGCAAAGGAAAACCAAATTTGACCCTTTTGATAGTGTAGCAGCAAGTTGCCTCAGTGGTTTCTACAACAATTTTCTCCTCCTCGTCTATGTCTCTTTCCCTATTTGTGGGGAGTTCACATCCTCCAATGAAACAAAAAGAAGAGGTTGGCCCTTCTAGCAATAGAGGGAATAAGAGGAGCCCACCTTCTCTGAAAGGTGGTTTGACTAGCTTGTTTCGTACTAGTGATAGAGCAAATTTTAGCTTCCCTTGTGTTTGTCACCACTCTCAAGAAACTCGGTGATCCAAGCGGTGAATCTTGGGTGTCATCCTCCCCATCCATTGAGGTATGGCATGGCACTTCTGTAAAGTGCATGTTTAACTCTCTAGATGAAGTTTCAGCCTTGTCGGCGATCTTTGTGAAATCGTTGACCATAGCTCCACAAGAGCCGAGTGGAGAAGACCTTCCAGGGCCTTCTTCCTTAGCCCTTGTTGTAGGAGGGTCAGAAGCTCCTCCCCTTAATATTCCACCACAATAGGATTGTCATCCTTCCCCTTATAATGATCTAGATTGGGAAGTGGAGACCTCTTGGCCAATGAGTGTTAGGGGGAGACCTCTTCTTTATCTTTAGATTAGGAGTGTGTGTGTTGTGATGTGTTCCCCCGTGCTTGTGTTATGTGTTCCTAGATGAACCTTGCCACCCTTGTTGGTACTTGGATACAAGAGTGATTTTGTGTCATAAACCTTCTTCTATTTGTATCATCATTCTTCCTTTGTTATGTGTTTTTATTTTTGAAAAATTGGGGATGATGCAAAGCATTGGGGGCATTTAGGCTTCCCTTCAATGTTGATCTAATTTTTTATTTTTACTTTGTCTTCTTATGCATTCTTCACATGGTCTAGTATACTAGGTGGTTGATGACAGTTCATTTATATACTATTACTATACTTATATATATTTATCTAACCCCAAAATATCAAATCTCCCCTATGCCTCTTGTTCATGTTGTGTCTCTTTCACTCTTTTATCTTTCTCTTTTCTTTGCTTGAGTTGTCCCTCGTATGTGTGACAATGTTACTTTTACAATGTTTCAGTTTTTAGAAAATGAATTCATTGACAATGAATATTTTCTTGAGAATCCTTGCAAGTTTTTTTCAAAGATTGAATTCTCAACTTGGACCCCTAACAAAATTTGTTTCCTTCATCATGGGTTCGCAAAGAAAGAACTTGAGAACTTTCCTCCAAGGTGGGAGCAATTTTTCATACGGGATAAGCCTCGATCTTCCCATTGCGAGGGGGCATTTTCTTCCTTTCGAATTCCTTGATGATGAATTGATTTGAGAAAAAATGTCTCTTTTACACTTTCAAACAACACATCCCTTGAGTGGAACCATATTCTTTTGAAGGGTTCCCGAGGGACCCCTTTGAAATCCTTTCAATTTCTTGACTGTCTATGTAACTATCTGCTTGTTTCCTGCATGGATACCTTGTTTTCTGACATATTTTATGCACAAATTAACATGTTTCATTGTAGGTGTGCCTGTGAAGCTACTATCTAGTCTAACTCTGTAGAGTCCCCTTACACTGGGCTTCCCTCATGAGAGAGAACTTGTGGGTTTCCTTCTTGTAGGTCTAGAGGCCTATAATGTGCTTACTTCACTAGGCTTCCTTCATGAGAGAGAACTTGGGGGTTTCCTTCTTGCATGTCTACGGGCCTATAGATGCTTTCATCCTATGGGGTTTTTCCATCATTAGTTTGAGGGCCTTCAGTGTACTTTCTACAACTTCATAGTTCTATGAAGCTATGGAGTCCTTTTGTTTGAAACTTTCTAGGAGAGTGCCTTTGGAGTCCACCTGTCCTATGCTTTTGAGTTGGCTAGATCACAGTCTGCTTCCTCAAAGGTTTAGGTATACATTTCTAACCCTACTAACTCTTTGATCTACTTTACCGAACACTCATTAATATGTGTAATCACTAAAGTGGGGGGAAAATGTATGAGTGAATTTGCACCCCTTGTGTAAATTCCCCCTTTGCATACCCTCACCTTAGAAATTCAAATCTGAAGGATAAATTCCACATGACCAACCTACTTTCCATCCACCTGGTGTTTTTTCTTTTTTGTCGGTGAGAAAATATTTTTTAGGGAGGAACGTCCGATGTGTAGACATCTGCACGATGCACTACCATCCCTAATAGATTCTTTTGTCTGAAGCTGGAAAAGGCATTATACACCCAATTGGGGCCGAATTGTAATGTCCCTCTTTGACGTAATGACCTAAAAAATTCCTATTTCTTCTCATCCCACCTTCAAAAACACTCAATCTCACTTCCTTTCATCCTCTTACATATCTCTTGAGCAATTCACTTAGCTTCTTCACATTCTCAAGCAACATTCTAGCATTCCATTGTGAGCATTGCAACAACTTTGAACCTCCATCAACTCCATATTCCAAGTGTCAAGACTATCATAGAAGTTGTGGGCTTGGAGTCTTGTGAGACCTCCCTTCATCATCGCTATACCTGTGGTGACTTTTCCAAGTCCATACCTTGCCTTCTCATACATTGGCTAGTGAGATTTTGGGTGGAGGTGGTAACACTTCACTCCTCTCCTTTGTGATTTGATAGAGTACCATAGTATTGTTTTGTAGTGTTCATTGCAATCTTCCTTTCTACTTTCTTTATCGCATATTCTACTTTGTTTCTTTTTGGCTATCTATGGAGGTGGAAACACCAAAATGGGGGTCTGACTAAGGCAAGCCCTTATATAGCCCAAAAAAATTTCCCTCTTTCTTGTGTGCAGGTGGACATACGCGTGGAGCTAGCTAGTGATCTAGCGCCTTTGTGAGATCATCTTTGCCACCCTAGCTTTAATTTATTTGCTTTATCATCTTTGTCTCTATTTTTTGTACTTTCTCATTCTATTTTTTCCATCATAATGAACTAGCTAGGTTGTCAATACTTTTTTAGGTCTTTTTTATTGTACTTGGTGTTTCCTAGTTGTACAAACACCAACACACTAGAGAGACACCAGTGCACTGTGCTTTCGTCCCATATATATGGTACCATCCTCAAACATAGAGTTGTTTGAGGTGCAGTACCAACTCCAAAAACTAGCTCACCTAGCCTGAACCTGAATTAGGGGTGTGTAGAGTGACAAAAGTACTACATAGTGCTCTTCATTCTTGATTCACATCCTTTAGAGTGAGGTAAGTTAGGGAAACCCTCCACTCTCAGCTCTCCATGACCTGGATCCTTGATGTGGTTGGTCCCCCTCTCTTACAACTAATGTATATTAGTTCTACAACTCCTCTAGGATGTACACGTATCATAGTCTCAAATGGTTTCTTCCTTGTACTCTAGTTTACTAAATTATTGTATGAAAATTCTACTTACGATAGAACTATATCCCAATTTCCTCCATTGTCTCCAACAAAAAATCTTAGTAGGTTACCCAAACTTCTATTTCTTACCTCTATATTTCCATTTATTTGTGGGTGATATGCTAAACTGAACTTCAGGTATGTCTTCATCTTCTTCCACAATGTTTCCCAAAATTATCTAGTGAATTTGGTGTTTATGTCTGAAACTATATTCTTAGTTAATCCACGCAACCTCACAATCTCCTTGAAAAATAGATCAGAAACATGTGCAACATCATTAGTCTTCTTGCAAGGAATAAAATGTTTCATTTTATAAAAAATATTCATTATTACCATGATAGAATCATATCCTATTTGTGTTCTTAGTAATCATGATATGAAATCCATGCTAATATCTTCCCAAGGTCTCTTTGGTACTATCAAAGGCTTATACAATCCAATATTCTGACTACTCCATTTTTCTACTTGAAAATTTCTGCAACTTTAAACATACTTCCTAACATCCTTATATATCTATGGCCAAAAATAGTGTTCACTCACCAAAGTTATTGTCTTATCCACTCCAAAATGTCTTACTAGTCCTCCACTATGTTTCTCTTTGATCAAATTCTCCCTCATTGAACTCAAAATACATAATTGATTCCCTTTGAACAACATATATTCCTAAATGAAATAACCCAACCATTAGCTCAATCTATCACTATTGGTTCCTTACATGCCTTGCAAGCTTTAAATCTGGATCATCCTCAAACATGTGTTTTAGTTCTTCAAAACCCAATACTTCTATCCTCATTTTTGTTAGCAAATTCCTTCTACTCAAAATCTGTAACTTTATTTGACTTGCCACTCTTATACTTCAACACAAATGTGTAACTCTACAAGAACTCAACCCATCTCATATGTACCTAATTCAACTTCCCTTGACTGTTCAAATACTACAAAGCTTGATGATATGTATACAATACAAAATCCTTAGGAAACAAGTAATGTTTCCATTTCTTTAGAGCTTGAACTATGGCATAGAATTCCTAATCATAAAATAAATATCTTCCTTTGAAATCATTCAAATTCTCACTAAAATAAGCTATAGGTCTTCATTCTTGACTCAACATAGCTCCTATTGCATTCCCACTTGCATCCCAATCAACTTGAAATACTTTTTAAAAAAAAGGTAATGCTAACACTAGCTATTCTATCATCTTTTTCTTCAATAATTCAAAACTTCTTTGTGCTCTAAATGCCACTTAAAATCCTTCTTGGGTCCTACCATTGTCTTTTCCATGGGTGTACAAATGCTACTAATACTTTTGATAAACTTCTAGTAGAAACTAGCCAATCCACGAAATGATCTCGCCTCTCCAATGTTAATTGCTGTAGGACACTCAACAATTGCTCTAACCTTCTCATGATACATCTTCAATCCTTCAAAAAAAAAAACAAAACCCAAGTACACCAAATCTGTCTTCATAAAGCTACACTTATTGACATTAATCAACAACTTCTCTTCTCTCAACCTTTGTAATACTTATATGATGTGCCACAAATGTTCTTCTTGAGTCTTACTAAAAATTAGAATATCATCCAAGTAAAAAATGATAAACTTACCCAAGAATTTCTTTAGTACCTCATTCATAAATATCATGAAAGTGCTCAGTACATTGGTCAATCCAAAAGGAATTACTAACCACTCATACAATCCTTCATTAGTCTTAAATGTAGTCTTCCACTCATCCCCTTCTCTAACTCTAATCTAATGATAGCCACTCTTTAGGTCAATCTTTGTGAAATACTTTGCTCCACTCAAATAGTCCATATTGTCATCCATCCTTTAAATGGAAATATATACTTGATCGCGATCCTATTGATTACTCTTGAATCTATACACATTCTCCACCCTCCATCTTTCTTTGGCACAAGTACAAAATTACCACACATGGCCTTAAACTTTCTTTAATCAATCCTTTCTTCAACAACTCTTGTATCTACCAATTTAATTATGCATTCTCTACCGATGTCATTCCATGTTCTTCCTTTTTTGGAAAACTTTCTCCCAATATTAGATCTATATGATGATTGATGATCCATACTAGAGGAAATCCATCTAGTACATTCTCTAACATGATTTCTCCATACTTCGTTAACAAATCTTCTACCTCTTCATTCTCTACGGTAGAATTATCTTCCTCTGGTTGACCATCCTTCTTTGGAAACAATGCAAAACACATGTTCTTATGCCTCAATCCATCCAAAATTTTCCTTCCATCTACCAAACATAGTTTGGAAGTGTGACAAGCTTCAGTATTCTCCTCTTCCTCCAAAGGTATCAACTTGATTATTTTTCCATTTGAAGTGACAGTGTAGGTATTCCTTCTTCTATCATGAATAACTTTTCTATCATATTTCCATGGTCTTCCTAATAGTAAATGACATGCAACTATAGGTATAATATCACATAATACTTCATCCCTATATGGTCCAATATGAAATTCTATACCAAACATTGCTCATTCAACAATATCTTATGCTCATCTTTAATCCATGCTATTCTATAAGGGTTTGAATGTTTGAATCTCTTCAAATTCAACTTGGTTACCATCTCCTCTAAAACTAGATTATCAGTGCTACCACTATCAACGATAAATATGCATACCTTTCCTCCAAACTTACATCTAGTTCTGAAAAAAATATTTCTTTGTAGTGGTTCCTCAGACACTTCTTCATACATAAAATCTCTCCTAATTACCAATGATTCACCTTTCTTAGGTTTCCCAATTGAATTAGAGGATTCAACATGTTCTTCATCCACATAAGCTACTCTTCTAGTATGCATAGTATTCTTTATGGTACTTCCTTGATGGCATTCAAATGCTCTATGTCCTTCACCTCCACACTTGAAATAGTTTCCTCTAAATGGTCTTCTCTTAGATCTCCCTTCATCTCTCCAATATCCTTCATTTCAGTAAGAATTATGAAAATTTTATATCTTCTCTTCCTCTACAGTATGAATCACAATCCTTCTGTTCACTTCGGTAGGGTTTTCCATCTTTATTTTTATCTACATAAGGTCTTCTTTCTCCATATTATGATATGCTCCTCTAAAATCTACCTCTTGCACTTCTCTGCCTTTGCTCCAACTTCTTGTTTAGTTTCTCTTCCACCATCAATGCAAACTAATATAGTTCTTCAACTGATGTCATCTTTACCAGGCTCAATTCTTCTTGAATTTTTGTTCTTAGACCATTGATGTATCTCACAACCCTTTCTTTACTTTCTTCACTATATCCAATTCTAATGATCATTTTGTAAAATTATTTAGTATATCCCTTTACAGAACTCTCCTTTTGCTTTAGGTTTTATAGTCTTTTCAATAATTCAAGTTCATTGTTGGTTGGTATGAATTTATTCTTCAATTTTGTCACCATTCTATCCCATTTGATGATTTTCTCCTTTCCTCTTCTATTCCTATCCAATTGAACTTCTTTCCACCATAAAGTAGCATGAACTTTCAATTTTGTTTCTTCAAATATGATTCTTTTTGGATCTTCAATTTATTCATATTCAAAAGTATTCCTCCATTCTATTAATCCAATCAATCAATCCTTCAGGGTTTAATTTTCTCATAGAATTTTGAATTTCAACTCTAGGTCACTTACTAATTTTAGAGATCACTTTAAACATCCTCATCTGATCTAATTCTTCTTCTTCTTCACCTATGGATTTTACAATTTGATTTGCAACATGATCTACTTCATCCTTGCTTTCATCCTCATGCCTAGGGTTTAGGCCTTTCCTTTGATCCTCTTCAACAAAATCTAATCAGACTCGCATTGCGCACATCATTTGTAACATCTCATTCATTCTTCTAGCAACATTTTCCATAGCAAGTGATCTGCTTAGCAACATCTCTCCCCTTAAATTTGGTGCAACTACCTCAATTCGATAATCTAGCTACAAGAGTTTCAACTACCTCACAATTGGTGATGGGTTGAAAACACATGTAGTCTACCTCAAGTCAGTGATTTATTCACCACAAGGAATTCCTTTAGGACTCACAAAATTGTTCTAATACCACTTGGTTTAGTCATGAATGGAGGGTTCAGAAAGAACAATCCAAACCATGTAGCTTAGAGTAAACACAACATAAATACCATAAGAAAATATTCAACATTACAATTGGCCAAAGGCCTTAAATTATAGTCCCTCAATGGGGTAATGTGAAAATCTAACTTCTAATCATGAAATCCTAAATCTAAATACTGATGAAGGATGACAATGAATTGCAAATTCTCTTAAATATGATTCTCCAACTCCAAAAAAGGTCCATGTTAGCTACAAGGGTTTACAAAACCTAATGAATGATCAATGAGAAGGTCAAATTCAAAACATAAGAAGATAATCCTTTGTGAAATAAAATGACTTGTGAATCTCCAAGATAGATCCTATTGGACCCAAGATTCTTGTATAATATTCCATTAGGCTTTGCACACTCAAGAATAGGTCCACACTAAGAAATTTGGACTAGGTTGACCTCAAATTATCTATGTGTAAATTATAGTGAAAGTTTGAGAGCGATAACTTTTGGTAGACAAATGCAAAATGGTCTAAAATCTAGATATGTCATAGATAGCTTTATGTATATGTTATATATCCTACTTCATGAGCTAAGAAATGACAATGCGGTGAAATATGGAATGAAGTGTTGAAATTGCTACTGAAGAAATGCATAAAAATAAATGTTTTTGGTTGATATAGGATTGCATTACAACCAGGGATGCTCCTGCATCACTACCCAATCTACATCTGTATATGCAGTTAGAGTGAAATTTTCACTCTTTGGATACCACATTCCTAAATATTTTGTAGCCTTCAAATACCCGAATATCCCCTTCACCACCTCCACATGAGTCTCTTCAGGTGCTACCTAAAATCTAGTAGCCATTGCAACTGTGTACCTGATTTATGGTCTGTATTTTTTCACATACAACAAACGTCCAATCATAGACCGATACAAAGTTTGATCTACTAGATTATAATCATTATCCTTGCTCAACTTGCATCTAGTAATAGTAGGTGTTGCAATAGGTTTGCAATCTTCCTTCATGAACTTTCTTAACATCTCCTTTATTTATTTGTGTTATGAAATAAAAATCCCTTTGTCTATTTGAACAATCTGCAACCCTAAGAAGAAAGATGATTTTCCTAATATAGACATCTCAAATTCATTTTTCATATTCTTCTTAAATTTATTGCACATTGCTTCACTACTACCTTCAAAAATGATGTCATCAACGTAAACCACAACTATCAACATTTGTTCTCCTTCTATTTTTATGTATAGATTACTATCTACACAACCTCTCCAGAATCCTTGCTAGTGCAAGTATCCATCCAACCTTGAATACCAAGCTCAAGGATCTTGCTTGAGTCCATACAAATCCTTCTTCAATTTGCACACATAATTCAGATTGTTGGTACATTTAAATCCTTTTGGTTGTTCAATATAAACTTCTTCAAGTTGTCCATTCAAGAATGTTGACTTCACATCCATCTGATACACATTGAAATTCTTGAATTTTGAGAGAGCTAAGAACATTTTGATTGCCTCCAGTCTAGCCACTAGAGCAAATGTTTCCTCAAACTCTATACCTTCAAATTGAGCATACCCTTTACACACAAGTCTTTCTTTCTTCCTAATCACTACACCACCTTCATTCAACATGTTCTTGAATACTCACTTTGTTCCAATCACGTTCTTTTATTTAGGCCTTGGGAAAATTTCCCAAGTTTCATTCTTCATGATCTGATTTAGTTCTTCTCCATAGATTCTATCCATCCCTGTTCTTTCCTTGCATCATTGTGTGTCTTAGGTTCTATATTTGATAGTAAAGAAAAATATAATTGTTCTTCTGATCTTTCTGGCCTCTTTTAAGTTTGAACCCCACTATATTTATCACCTACGATCTGATTTGCAAAGTGATTTTTTGAATAGACTTAGATGGAGTTTTTGGAAAAACTTCTACTATGTTTTCAATGTTTCTAAGAATTGATTCTTCTTCATCTTCTACTTTTGGAATAGTACTATACTAAATAGTTTCATCAACCTTCACATTTTCACTTTCCACTATCCTCTTCAACCATTTTTTATAATATTTATAAGCTTTTCTCCTGAAAGATTAACTAATAAAAATTCCTTCATCTAACCTTAAATTGAACTTACATAAATTATCTTCATCTCTCTTTATATAACACTTGCTTCCAAATATTCTGAGGTACCTTACTAATGTTGATCTTCCTTTCTATAGCTCATATGGAGTCTTCTTTATCTTACACCTGGTTTTAAATTTGTTCAAAATATACATAGCTATATATGTAGCTTCTCTCTAGTAATTATCTAGTAAATTTTCTTGTCATAGCATTATCCTTGCCACCTCTTGTATAGTCTAGTTCTTTCTTTCTACAAATCCATTTTTCTAGGGGTAGAGAACTACCTCCAAATTCCATGCTCTTCACAAAATCTATCATACTTCTCATCTATAAATTCTCCACCTATAACTAATCTTAGATCTTTCATTGTCCTTCCAATTTCATTCTCCACCATAACCTTAAAAGATTTGAACTTCTCAAAATATTCTTAATTCTCTTTTAGATATGCAATCCAAGTCATCCTAGTATAATCATCAGTCAACATCATGAAATACATGTCTCCTTGTGGACTCTTAGTACTCATTGGTTTGCACAGATCTATATGTACTAATATAATGGTTTTGATGTGGAATACTCCTTAGTAGGATATTTTATTCTAGTTGTTTCCCTTCATCACATGGCTTGCAACTAGTTGATTAAGGTTTCTTAATCCTCGGCATAACTAGGACCAACCATTTTGAACTAATCTTGATAATATCATCAAAATTCATGTGTCCTATCCTTCTATTCCAAATCCAACTTTCATCCTTTTGTGTAGTGAGACAACTCTATCCATTCAACTCACTAAGGTGATAAATATCACTATCTCTCTTACTTCCTTCTGCAATAAGCTCATCGATGCTTGATTCTTTTATTTCACAACCATTATCACTAAAGGATAACTTGTATCCTTTATCACATATCTGGAAGACACGACAATTTTTTTTTAAAACCTTCAACATACAAGACATTATGTGTCTTTTTTTAACCACCATCAAGACTTAAAGTACCCTTACCAGAAATTTTATCAACTAAATTGTTTCCAAGGGTAATGGAACAACCTTCAAATTTCTTGAAATTCATGAAATTTATTTTATCTCTAGTTATATGACTGAAGAAACCACTATCAATAATCCACAGGTTCTTCTCCTTCTGATCATGTAAAGTAGTTTGAGCAATCATAAACTTTCTATACTTCTTTTCTTCAAGGACCATCTTCCATACCTTCTCAGAAACGTCACTTATTCCTCTTTTTGATAACAAAGAATTCACAAAATTACTTCTATAGTTCCTTGCAATGTGTCCAAAATTATTACACTTGAAAAAAATGACATTAAAATTGAACAAAGATGTAAATGCATTATTATTGACAAAATTATTTCTTCGTACCAAAACTCTTCTACAATCCACAACCTTATGTTTATAATCATTACAATTAAAAGAATAACTAGAGAAAGACAAAATTGACTTGGTATTCTATCCTTTCCTTTTGGATCTTCTCCTTTTGTTCTACACTTGAATAAAGCTATCATTATGAGTCATAATTCCATCACTTGTCATGTTCCTTTCTAAGTTTGAACTTCTAGAACCTATCACTTATAGACTTTCCTTAGTAGCCTTCTCTAACTGTTGTCACCATTTTCTTCTAGTAATCAAAAACTACTCTGGTTTTACCATGTGAAACTTTATGGCCTTCAAATATTTGATCTAGGGTTTCTGTACTTCTACTAAACTTCAACTACAACTATTGATTTACCTTGTCAAGCTCTTTTTTGACTATAACAATTTCTCCTTCAATCTTCTCATAGTCTTTGTCTCTTGATAGTAGTTTTTCTATCAAAACTTCTTCAACTCTTTTTTCTTCTTCTATCTGAATCTTTAGATCAACAATCATATTTTCAGAAATCTTCAAATATTTTTCTATTCTTTCTTTTTCTCCCACTTCTACAATTATGTCCTTTAGCTTCTTGATTTCTTTTCCAGACCATAATAATTTTTCCATAAGATCCACTTCTTCAATTTCTTTGGAACCCATTTCAGCATCTCCTTTAGTAGTTTCAAAAGCCATTAACATAGATTTTCCATTTTCATCTTCATATTCATCTCCATCTTCTTCTTCAATACAATATTATTATTCCTCATTAGTGTAGAAGATATTTTGTTTAGTGTAACCTTTGAATCTTATCTAAAAATATTTCTTTCCATTCTTTTGTTCAACATTGTTAGAATTCTTATGGGAACACTTAGCCATAAAATTTCCAAATTCTCCATAATTGAAACATTTGAAAGTTAATTTATCTTTGTACTTATTGGAACCTCTCTACAACTTCTTAACAAAATTAGCTTCTTCTAGATATGATCCACAATCAGAATCTTGATCAACCTACTTCAAGGATACTCTAAAATCAGCTTCTTTCCTTATAGAATCTTCACTTTCAAATCTAAATTCAACTACAATTAATGTTCCATGCAACTCAATGAGCTTTAAAGAATTCAAATCTTTAGCTTCTTTATTAGTAGATATTTTAGGATAAAACCTCCTTTAGAGAGATCTGAGTACCTTCTTCACAACAACCTTCTCTTCTAAGCTTCCACCAAGACCTTGGTTATGGTTGAAAACTTCATTAACCCTGAGCATGAATGTAGCAATGTTCTCATATTCTTTCATTCTCAGACCTTCAAACTGAGCTCTGTAAGTTTGCAAATTTTCCTCTATAAATTTTTCATCACCTTCATAGATAGTTTCCAACTTTCCCCATATTTCCTTTTTTGTTCTACACTCCATCACTTTTACAAATTTAGTGTTAGTCAAACCACATAAAATAACATTCTTATAGCCTTAGCATTGAGCTCAAGAGCCCTCTTTCCTTACTAATCCTAGGGAGGGGATATTATCAAGAGGATTATATAATCCTTCTACAACTAACATCTAGATGTCCATTCCTCAAGCCATCAAATATGAATCCATCCTAACTTTCCAAAATGTAAAATTAGATCCATCAAAAACTAGTACTTTGTTTCCAAAAATACTTTCTTGTGCCCTCCTAGATCTACCTTAAGTTGTTAGAATTTTTCAAAGGAACTTAGCTCTGATACCAATTGAAGGGCACACAATCTAATAAGGGGGTGAATCAGTAGATCAAAACAATTCTAGAAACCTTAATTCAAATGAAAATTCTAGTACTCCTACAATCTTCTTCATCTTTTACAACCTTCACATTTGATAGCCTTAACACCCTTTGATAACCACTATTAGCAATAATGACCAATTGACATTAGTTTGACATCAATGACAACCTATGCTAAACACTATATTGGTGATGTAGAGGTTATTATTGGTAATACTTGCAAGGAGGAGATGGATTCTTTTGAGGATAGTATGTTAGTTCATAATGTTGCTCCATCATTTATCCTTGAGGATTACAAGGCATCATCTAGTGGAAAAAATGATATTCATGATAATATGTTTCCTTCTCCTAAAAGAAAATCAAAAAATTTATTTTATGCATCTAATTTTCATCATTGGCCTAATGGGTCACATGAATGGAAGGATCAGTTAGAGGCTATTGAAGATAAGGTTATTCAAACCTTAATTCTCTTTGATAGCACACACAAGTTCATCGAATACCTTATTTGGTTAGCTCAATTTGAACAAAGGAAGAAAAAGGTAATAGTTGGAGCTTCTAACCCAATCCTATAGGCTATCAAGCATGCTTTAGAGGTAATAAAATTAGATTACCTACATTTTATTTTAGATATATACCTTTCCATTAGGGTTGTAGAGAAGGCTTATAGATCTATTGCAAGGTCTGCTCATCGTGATATAAGTTGTGAGACACCTTCTTGTGGTGGTTGTCAAGTATGGAATCCACATGACTATTCTGGTATTCCATTGGAACAAGTAGGTGAATTTCACCTTCATTGCATGGTGAGGTGTGTTTTGGGTATGTACAAGATCATCATGGAAAAAACAGACCCTTAAGTGGCAAAAAGTTCAAAAAAATCAGAGTTAGGCAACTTGATGTAAAAATTTGAATAAGTTATCTATATTATTTCAAAAATATGTGAGAATAAAATCTATAGAAAATTGAATGTAGTTTCTAAACTACTAGGTTTATTTTAAAAAATCTATTTGGTGAAAATTTGAATTTCAATTGAGGTACTTTAATTTTAGGAAAAAATAAGTAGGTGTCTGTCGACCACCCTAACCACAATAAAATGATAATATTTTTTTATAATATTTTGGATATAAGTAGAGGACTCATGTCGATGTGATGCATTTTTTTGTATTTTTTTCCAAGTAAATAATTAATTATGAATTTTTTATTACAACTTTAAAAAAATATAAAAACTTGTATGTATGACCACCTTAACTTGGTCAAAACTTCATGAAATTCATTTTTTTTAATCTTATAGTATACGAAGCATAGAATGTGATGCATGTTTTACATTCAAAAAATGTGATATCGTTTGAAAGCTATAGATGTTTTTCAATCATCCTATCAATCAGGACTTTAGTTGTAATTCAAATAGAAAATAAATAATAATTATTTAGTAAATTCAAATTAAAGCATAATTTATATTGGTGGAAAGTTGAGAATCTCCTTTAAAAACCCTTTTCGTTTCATCAATTTTGGGTAAAAAAAAAAGTTGTCAGCCACATACCCTACACATACCCATCATATTGCCACTTTTTGGTCCATCATGATCCTGCGCATACCTTTCATCAATTTTCTTTTAGCCCACATAGGAATTATTTGACCATGTTTATGATGAAACATAAAGGTGGGTTGGATATAGAGTTGCCTAGTTCACTCTGGTATGATGTGCTACCATCTTCAGAAGATGAATCCAAATTTTGCAAGTCACTACTTTGCTTCCTCTAGACGGTTTCCCATTAAAACAAGAATAAGAGATTTGTCTCATTTGGATTCCAATGGTTATCACAATGGCACAATAGAAGTTAGTAGGTGTTGGGAATGATTGAATTTAAATTTGGCTATGGGATTTGGGGATTTTTATGACTGGTAGACTACTTAATTTTACAATAGGGATTGAAAAAGTTACTTAGTATTTTGGTATCAATGGTATTAGGTTGATGCAACAAAGTTTTGGTGAAGCATTCTACAAGTTCATTTCGGATCCTTGTATTTAGCCTTGGTGTATAGGCATTGTTGGTTCCCAAATCTGCTATCAACTTGAATCCTAAAGGGTTTCCAGGCCTAATGGTCAGATTCAAGGAGAGATTTGGCCAACGAATGGGAGAGTGAATAAAATGCCCCTTT
This sequence comes from Sequoia sempervirens, assembly GCA_007258455.2. Taxonomy (NCBI): domain Eukaryota; kingdom Viridiplantae; phylum Streptophyta; class Pinopsida; order Cupressales; family Cupressaceae; genus Sequoia; species Sequoia sempervirens. Next base: position 1,041,521,459 of record VDFB02271358.1, on the reverse strand, counting down.
CTCCCCTGCACTTCAGGCTTTGTTAAACCTGAAAGAGTGATCCCAACAGTGCGCTTTTAGATACTTGTGTGCCAAAGTATTAAATAGATAGTGAACAAATAAATCTCCTTTATATGCTTAACAAACACAATAGCCTAAAGGTATGGATGACCTTTATGACAATGTACACACTAAACATGGGAGATACGATTAATTAAAGCTCAGCACATAAACATATAGAGATATATAAGTAAATTGATTTAAAATATGTAGCTGCTCACAAAACAATCTCAGGAAACTATAACATCAAGAGACCAGTGTCATATTCTAGGATCGAGTCACCTAAGCCATGAAACTTAAAACTCATTGCAACTTTCATTTTGTCATAGTTATGCCTATCATATGATGCATTGCACCATTGATACTAGAAACTAAACTAGTCATACTTTATTAATCCAAGCATATAGTTACACAAACCTTTGTTTATGTTCATACAATTTAATTCATTCTTTGAATGAAAGTAACACCACAAAACATACATTCATGGAAAAACTAGAAGAAAAATAATAGAAACCCTTGATTTATTTTATTCATAATCTATGCACTACGTACAATGGAGACAACTAACTTAGAATATATAACCATTTACATACAAATATAACATTGTTGTGAATAAGTTTTGCATTACATGACTAAGAAAAAAATTCAAAAACCTGAAACTAACACTATACACTTAAGACCTTGTTACAAAATATGCTTTCCCATGAGACAGAAAAGAATGAGCAACCTCTTTTTTTGAAACAGAAAATATGCACTTAAGGAAAGTGCAAAAACCCTAAATGGAGATCTCCTAATGACATCTAGAACACTCAACACCATAGATCAATAACTACCTTTTCTTGCTAAATAATCTTCAACCTACTTTCATATTCATGCCCCATGCTTGACTTGCCCTGTAACATAAAATATTCGTTATCGAAAAAGCTCATCATTCTCCCTTCATTTTACCTACAGCTGAAAATAACCTTGAGTGAAAGCCTTCAGTCTTTATTCTACTATAAAAAGTTCCTTGGCTATAAAATCCCCATTTCACCTGTGCAATTTATATTTTGCTACCCTATAACTCATGGTTTGCTTTTTCCTTTTGATTCCCAACAAAATGTTTTTCTCTTTCCTCTATATATAAAAACTTTAATTACTTTTTACCTCTTGTTGTAGATAATTTCCTTACCCATGAGTTTTATATTTTAAATGCCTAGCATTTAAATTTTTACCTTTATACCACTAAAGGATTTTAAAATCATTTTATTTGGGAAAAAATATTTACCCGAGCCTCTTTAAAATTTATCATTTTGAATCCTTGCTTTAATGTGAGAGGCTAAAATTTATTTTATTGGGCAATTTACCCATGCCTCCACCATTTCACTATTCAAATTTATCAAAAAATAACCTTTGAACTCCTACCACGGGCCCACCCCACTAATTTACTTCAACATTCCCAACAACCATCGCACTTCACAGATGAAATTAAAAGAATAAACATGGAACAATGATGGGAGATATGAAACACACGGCATCGCACATCGTGAATGCAAGGAGATAAGAGGATACAAAACAATGATATGCAATAGAGTGGACTCAGCATCATGCATCGCGAATGCACTAAGGAAAAAGACCTTCGAATGAGCAATGGATGAAGTTCCTCCTCATTTGGATGCACCAAGTAACCCTATCTTCTTCCATTAAAACTGTGCATACAACCTCCAATTCATTTTGCCCAATTCAATCATAGTTGGGTCGTTTTTCTTGATGCAAGGGCATTTTAATGGTTGTAGGAACTTGAAATTCATCACAAACATGATTAAAATAACTACCCTAGTATTAGTAATGATCAATGGGTGATTTTAGGCCATGGAGCAGCAATTTTGAGCCAATAAAACCCCCAAAATCTTGTCGTAAAGCCAAAAATGTGAGATTTGTTCATCCTATAATAATACTTGCTTGAATCTTCCCAAAATGCTCTAGAAGAAACCTCTATTGAGAAGGAAACACTCCAATCTTCATTACAATAGAGATTGGAGATCAAAATCTTCCCTTAACAACTCCATCACTCAAGCATTGTGTATCGCGGATGTAGCAAGAAACAGAGATACATATTAGCGATGAGCGATAAAAACCTCAGAACATGCTTCATCGCCAATGTGCAAAGGGAAAGAGCCTTTAAATCTGCAATGGGTGATGAGAAGGAATCACCATCGCTCATCACGAATGCACAAAGGAGGATGACAATGAAAAAGTGACGGGCGATGGAATTTTGTCGTGAAGCCGTGTTGTCATGCTACCGTGAACTCAACCAATAGAAAGCAAGAATTAAACTTGCTTTTCCTCAAAACATTTGAAAATGTTTTTATTACTCAAACTTGTTGCTCACGTGCCTTTTAAAAATCTATTGCTCCAAGAAGGCCATCACTGATTGCTTTGGAAAGAAAAGCCACCAATTAGCGATGGGCGATGGACAATCAGTCATCGCTCATCATTGATTTAAACTCAGCACGTCCTATGAAAAGAGAGATGTGTGATGATCACCAATTTGATGAGGAAGAATACAAATCAATCCATGATGGGCGATGAAGAGCAACTGCCATTGCTAATTGCCAATTCAAATGGGATATACAAATCAAAAACAATGATTGGTATGAGTTCATCCGTGCAGCAATGACAGCCGTGAAAGCCGATTTTCAACCAATCACAAGCAAGAATTAATCTTGCTTTTCCTAGAACATTTGGAATTGTAAATATTTACAATATTTTAAATATTAACATTTGAAACTTTAGAAAAATTGTGAATTTTAATTACACCTATGGTCCATTTGGAGGAAATTCACTGCGGGAAAATTGGGACACTTGGAGCCAAGATTTTTTGTGTGTGGCCATAATAAATTATTTAGAAATAACCCATTTCATCAAAAATTTCCCAGCCATCAAGAATCAGGTACCTCCTTTGTAAACTGGCCCCCGGGACGTGTTCACCACACCTAAAATGCATTAAAATAACGCATCATATGACCTTCATTTTTTATGAAAATGGAGTTGTAGAGGTTTTAGACCAAAAAAAGAAATGGGTTTTCCTTATATTTTCAAATTTTGAAACTTTTTGGAACACCAATTTTGGTCATTTGTAGTCAGAAAAGGATTAGTTAACCCATCAAAGCTCATCCAGGAGGCACAAAACTGAGCATGCATGTAACCATTTGAACCAAAAAACTAATGCAACAAACATAATGGAAAAATTATTCCTAAGATGAAAAATATTAAATACCAAAGTGGCTCACTTAGGTTTTTCTGCAATTTCACCTATCACAAACCAACTTGAGCACAAGTCACCTCATTGAAAAATTATCAAATCTTCTCTTGGGGAACTGTCGCTAGAAACACTAGGTCATTTGAGTACATTGAATATGTGTAAAAGAGGGATTCCCTTTAATCCACATTTTTCAAAAGATATTAAGGGTCAAAGATGACCATTTTGAAGCATTCTGAAAATGCAGGTGTGAAAACATAACAAACTGCATTTGCTTTTGACCTGGTAAAAATATCAAATCTGATCATAAGAATCTAAAAATAGACCAGGGAAAATATGAATGTAGGGAGAATGGAGAGAAACAATCCATTCATCATGACAATCATCCAATTGCAAAATATAAGCTCGAACGGGAGGCCACTTCACAGAACCGAGAGTTCACAAACAACAAAAAAGTGTTAAAACCCTCCAACTTTGCTTTTCAAAACACTATCAAAACCCATCATGGGAAGCTGAAAACTAACATGCACATTCACATATATCACACGAGTGTGTCCACAAAGGGGTTTTGCATGAAAATGAACTAGCTTTGAATTGTGAACCTCAAAAGTAGGTCACTTGGGCAGATTTTTTCAAGGGCTTTTCTGAGTGTGCAAAGACAAATTTTTCAATATGGGCACTTCAAATTTGCAAAATTTGAAGGTTCCATTAGGCGTGAATTTCTTGGGGACAAGCAATCTCTAGGAAGGGAGAACTGTAATGTCCTCATTTTCTAGCTTACCAAATTGAAAATAATTTATTTAATTATTTTAATTATTTAATATTGCCTAGAAAAAATTATATTTAAAAAGGGGTATGTGCAGGATAATTATGGAAAAAACGGGCCCTTAAGTGGAATTTTTTTTAAAAAAATCAGAGTTAGGAAACTTGAAGTAAAAATTTGAATAAGTTATCTATATTATTTCAAAAATATGTAAGAATAGAATCTGTAGAAAATTGAATGCAATTTCTAAACTACTAGATTTACTTAAAAAAGAAAAAAAATCTATTTGGTGAAAATTTGAAATTTCAATGCAATAGTACTTAAATTTCAGGGAAAAATAAGAATTAGGTGTCTTTGACCACCCTAACCACAATAAAATGATAATTATTTTTTATAAGATTTTAGATATAAGTAGAGGACTCATGTTTGGATGTGATGCATTTTTTGTAATTTTTTCTAAGTAAATAATTAATTATGATTTTTAATACAACTTTTAAAAAATATAAAAATTGTATGTCTGACCACCTTAACGTGGTCAAAACTTCATGAAATTCATTTTTTTTTAATCCTATAGTATGTGAAGCATAGAATGTGACACATGTTTCAGATTCAAAAAAATGTGATATTGTTTGAAAGCTATAAATATTTTTCAATCAGCCTATCAATCAGGACTTTAGTCGTAATTCAAATAGAAAATGAACAAGAATTATTTATTAAATTCAAAGTAAAGCATAATTTATATTGGTGGAAAGCTAAAAATCTCCTTTAAAAACCTTTTTTGTTTCATCAATTTTGGGTTTAAAAAAAGTCATCAGCCACATACCCTACACATACCCATCATATTGGCACTTTTTGGCCCATCATGATCATGCACATACCCAAAGGCAATATTAAATAATTAGATTATAAGGTTATTATAAAGTGTCGGGCAGGATATATCTAAAAAATATTTTGTAAATTCACTTTATAATAAAGTGCTAATATGTTTTGGCAAGAAATTTAATAAGGGATTCCTATATGGTTATAAGAAGTGATGTGAGCCCATTCCTTCAATATGCTTCTTTACTATTTTTATCTAGTAAGTTGGTGGAGCTCTCTAGAGTCCAAAACCGTAGGTGGGAATTCCTACAAGTATCCAATTTTGGTGGTGAAAGATTCCCCGCTAGCTAGATTTGAGCGGATTCAGTCATGATTCACATTTTCATGTTAATGTACTTGGTTTCAAAATTTGTGAAGTTTCCTCCAATTTTTTTTTCAAATTATAAGGGTTTGAAATAGATTGATAGTTAAAAGATTTCTCGAGGTTTGCAAGTTTTCCAGTTAAAGTTTCAAGGTATAGATTTCAAAGAATTTATGGAAAAATTTGTAGGTATTCAATGAAGTTTCAAGTTGATAGATGGCAGAATTTATAGGTTTTAAAAGTTATATTTTGGTGATGGAGAAGATTTGAGAATATTTGAGTATGATACTATTATTCTAAAAAGTTGACTATGTTTGTGCATTGGTGCTAAATATTTACATTTGAGAAGGTGTTTATACCTAGAGATATAATTGATGAATTAAGTGTAGTTCTATTTGGAATGGAAAACATAATACTATTCTTTCCTTTTAATACTTGCAGGTGATGAGTTTAGGTGATTCAAAACAAGCTCAAGTCATTAAATGATATATTTTCCAATCATATTATCATATTATTGTTGCAAGTATGAATGAGTATGGTGGTGTTATTAATGTTGTCATTGATGTCAACACAATATAGGTTGTTGCAAAGAAAGGAAACAAGTGATTGTAGTTGGTGCATGTATAGTTGAGATACTATTGAGATATTGTGAGTACATGAAGCTATCTTTATGGTGTTGCAAGTGTGTTGATATGATGAGTTACCAAGTTCTTTTGAGAAAATTAATAAATAGTGAAGACAAAATTGTGTGTGTTTAGAATGTGCTCTGATATGTGCTCCACATTTCTTTTGTGTTGATCCTATGCTTGTACGGATTTTTAGTATTGTTTAAGGGAATCCTTGGGTGATATATTCAGGATTATAGTTTCTAGTTTGATGAAGAGTGAAAGTTGAGTTCACTGGTTTGTGAATTGGTTTGGTAGAGTTGTTTGTCTATGGACTGGGAGAAATGTATCTGCTCCGTAGTCCTCCATTGGTTTGTTTTGAACAATTTTTGTAGATATAGAATAATGCTTGTAATGGTATTATCTATGTTCTATAAAAGGTGTTCATGGTTTGGTGCTCTAGAAGACTAGTTTTAGAGTTACTTTTTGTGTTTGTATAGTCTAGATGGACTGATGGAAAGTGAACTTTGTGTATGAAGGTTGTTACAGTAGCTACAGATGAATATGAAGGCATCTAAGATGTGTTTCAATGTATTTTGAAGCATATTATGTGGTCTACATGTTATCTTCTTGTTAAAGAAGCATGTACTTCAAATTTCATTGGTGTTTTAATTAGGTTTGGCTGACCTAGTGTTTACACATCATGTGTATGATAAGTATCAATTAAGGAAGCATGTGATTGATCCAAGATGTTGTTTTGGGTCCTGGTTAAGTGTTGGTTTGGTCTACTCTCATTCTCATCCACCACGAGAATGTTGAGTTTCTAACCTAATTTGAATTTGTAAAATAAATAATGTGTAGCTGACCTTGGAGAAAGTTTATAAGGTTGAAGATAGTATAGATACAAGACAAGGTGTTAAGGATTGTACACCACAAATGTGAGAAGCAAGGTAGATGTGAGAGATTGTGTGAAAGTGAATTGAGGCAGCAAGAACTCCAATGTGCTAGACTGTTGAAAGTAGTGAGTTGATGGTGTCTACAATTCTCTGATCAAGGCTGCAGATGTGTGCAAGTTGTTGTGGTGGATATTCTATTGCATTGAGATAATGTTCTTTGTGTAACAGTCTTATTTCTATCTTTCTTTGTCTATAGGAAGTAGGCCTCCCTTTTGGACAGTGAGTCCTATCTGGACAGTAAGTCCTATTTAGATAGTGATTCCTATCTTGGGCAATGATCCCTCTAGCAATGATCCTCTTTGTAAACGGTTTTGTAATTACTCTTATATTGTGAGTTAGTCGTCACCGTGGTTTTTCCCTTATTGGGTTTTCCATGTAAATCTAATGCTTCTTGTGTTGATATTACTTTATGTTATTTTCACTTCATGCTCATACTTAATAATAGATTAAATCATATGTGGAGATAATAATTGTTTGATATTTGTGATGAATGTTATTGGTGACAACTGATTCACCCCCCTCTCAGTTGTCTTGTTTATTTCAACAATTGGTATTAGAGCTTTGGTTCCTCGAAGAAGAGCTTAACCACTTGAGGTAGATCCGATGGCACACAAATTGAGAATCCCTATGTGATGCAATGATAGGGTGTCAACCAACTCACAACCATCATTCACAGAGACTCCAAACCTCTTTCCACACAAAAACTCACTTTTTGTCTTATTCTCAAATTTCAACATAGTCTTCCTACTAGGTCAACCAACCCACTGTTCTTATCACAACCTTCAATTTTTCCAAACAACTACTACAATAAAGCATCAATTTAGGCACCCATTAAGGCCTCCTTTCACATAACTTAAACTCACTTACAACTCTTTTGGAACATCAATCCCAAAGCTTGCTTTCAACGTTGAACTAGCCTTGAATTAGGCCTGTTTTCCAAAGAGATACACCTTTAAACTTGCAACCAACTCTTGAAACCACCAAACATTCAAATAACATCCTTCAAAATTTTAGAATATTCAACTTTAGGGTCCACACTCACTCACTAAGACCTATTTCCACAAAACCCTCGTTTTCTTCCCAAATAGCTAGGGCTTATTGAAACTCTCATGCACAGACCTCTCATAATCCCAAAAATACTTCAAAAAAACTTACTTTTTCCTGCACAAGCTCAATTCATCCTTTTATTATGCTTCCCCTAAGTTTCACACACACTTCCTTCTTTAACTCTCTCAAATTCACTTGTTTTCACCCTATGTCAACTAGGGTTTCATTCCCCTTCACACATTTGGTCTCCTCTGACCTCTCAAACCTTCAAGACATATCAAATTACATCTTCTCACACATATTTCAACAAGTCCTATCATGTTTTCAATCCTTTTCTTTAATTCACTCTCTCTAGCCTTGCTCAAAAGGCACAAATTCTGATTTTTCACCAGGGCAACATGGAGAAACTACTCACAAGACCTTTTCCAAACCTAAAAATCTATTCCTACACCCTAATCTATGCTTACCAGGCCCATTCCACCAAGAAATAGTGAATACAAAATAGTGGAATGGGCTTTTAGTTCATCCTAGGCCTCAAACCCTTCACCCCTATTTTCAAACCATATTTTAGTAATCAACCCCTAGATTGCTTAGTACACAATGAAATCCCTCAAGAGTGAGTTCAATACAAAGCCAATACATCCTTTTAAAAAATTCAAAATATGTCAAGGTAAATCCTTGCTGTACAAAACTGTACACAGGAAGGTATAAAGAAAAATACACAGAAATAACATAAGTAATTATCATTTATTGATTTCTCTCCTTCAAGTTCTTCAACAACCACTTACATTGATGATATTCATCTATTTAAACATTTTCTATCCCCAACTAACTGCTTCAGCTTCCTATAACAACCTTTCAAATTATATGACTGTTGGCCTTCTCAAAGTTACATTTTTTTGCATTTTGCAATAATTACAATTTGACAACTTTTATCAAATTTGCAATATTTCTCCTAAGACCACCTAATGACTCAAAAAATTGCATAAGCATTATAAAATGGCCCACCATGGCCTTATTCAACAAAATCATGACTAACTAGACTCTTTACACCAAATTGACAAACAAGGTGCTCCTACACCATTCATCCAGCCATAAGATTCCTTCCAAGTCCCTTGGAAGCCTTCATTCTTTGAACCTGCAACAAATCTTTGTCCACCAAACTTTGATGCTCCTTCTTGTCCTTGCATTAGCTTCATCTTGACCTTTGGCTTAGTTTTTTCCATGTTTAACATCCCTTCTCTTGAATTGTGCTCTTATATATGCATCAACATGCTCTGGTTTGTTTTCATCAGCTCCATCTATTTGCTCTTACTTTGTCCTTCCTCTTTACTCTCTACAAAACTATCTACATTTTGACCTTCACCTTTCATCTTAACTCTTGGATTAACTCCCATCATTAGGATCATCAAAACAAGGAAGTAGAAAAATACTCCCTTCGCTCTTTGTCACTTAACTCTTCTTTTCACAATCTTTCTCAGGTTCTTTATGCTTAGAACCACTATCATAATAGTATACAACTTCCCCATTATACATTTTGTCAACCAAGGACAATCCACTATCCTAACCACATCACTTGCTCTCTTCTCCATCTCATTTGGAGACTTCATCGTCACTTCTTTCCTAGCCTTTACTTGGCCAATCTCTATCAACTTCTTTTCCTTAGTCTCTTTCAACATTGAGACCCTATACAAATACTTAATTTCCTCTTCTTCACCATTCATGGTGACTACAACTTTCGTATACTCTCCACACTTTTCCACTATCTTTCACCATTCCTCTTGGCTTACCACATTCTTTGACTTATTGTCCTTCACTGAACTCTTTATCAACACTGTATTCTTAGGCTCTTTTTCTTCTTGTCCCTTTAATGGACCACTTACTTCACTTACCATGCTTTCCATGTGCTTATCTTCATCCTCAACTGTCATGCATTCTTCCACTAGCCTTTTATCTAGGCTCTCTATAACTTTCATTTTCATGACCTACATCAAACTTTCTGCCTTCACTGCCTTATACTCTTTCTCTTTCCCTCTACACTAGCTCTTTTCATATTCCATTCTCAAAATTTGAATCAAATCTTCCTTCACCTTTGTGTTTTCTGACTAAAATTCCACTATTTTAGCATTGATTGACTGCTCCTTATCTTCCTTTACCTACAAGAGACACAATACTTCCCCTATCATAATTTCTTCATTCTTTACAAGCCCTTCAAGGCTTTCCTCAATCCATCTACACTCTTTTCTTTTTCCTTTTACCTCTACACTCATTCTCTTCACTTCTTAGATCTCTTTATCATTAGGTCTTCCAACACTTTTGCTATAAATCACTAGCTTCTCTTCATCTTTTCTGTCATCAGACATCTGCTGCTCCTTATACCCTTGTCCAATCAGTGGACAATATTATTCTCCTCTTGTAACTTCATCAAATATTTCTTTCCATTTCCTAGGAAACTCTCTTGCATACTGCTCACCTCTTTCTCCTTTTAGGACCTCTATCCCAAGATTCTTCTTCTCACACATCTTTTCATCAGACTCTGTCATATCAAACCTACTCTTTACTATCCTAGAAGTACTTGACTATCATACACCTTTTCTTTCAATTGCAAAAACTGAAATCTTCCTTGATTTTCATCATATCTCCCATTCTTGACTTGAACCTTTAAGGCCATTTCATCTTTGACCTTCACTAACTCAATCCTTTTCATCAACTCATCTTCTCCTTTGCTCTTTAACATTGCACCACTATCAATGTTGGCTTCCTCAACACTCTTCTTCTTTGTAATGGTTGCATCTTCACCATATGTGTTTTTCTCATGCCTCAATGACTCTCTTCTTCCCTACATTAGAATTCTCTTTGTCTTGCATTGTTTCCTATCCTCTTCTACCAAAGGAATTAAGTTAAAAGTAATTCCATCATTCATGATCTTTTAACTGTTTTTCCTTCCATAATATAGAGAAAATATATCATACATCCATGGCATTCCGAATAATAGATGGAACACACTCATAGGCACAATATCACACAATATTTTATCTCTATAGGAACCTATATGAAATTCAATCCAAGTTTGTTCCTTGACCAATAAAGCATGCTCACCATTCACCCAAGAAACATAAGAAGGTGACTCATGAGGTACCCTCTCTAGTTGCAACTTGTCAACCATTTCTTGAGATGCCAAATTGTCTACACTACCTGAATCAACCATCATAGTACATACCTTACTTTGACACTTGCAGGTAGTCTTGAATATTGCATTCCTTTGTGTTGCTTCTCTAATTTCCATTGCCATGTTGTCTTGTCTTTTCAACTTCCAATTGCAACCTTCAACCAATCACCTTTAGGAATCTTCAAGTTGTGCTCTAATACTACTTGATGCAATGAAAGGGTGTCAACAAACTCACAACCATCATTCAAAGAGACTCCAACCCTCTTTCCACACAAAAACTCACTTTTTGTCTTGTTCTCAAATTTCAACCTAGTCTTCCTACTAGGTCAGCCAACCCACTTTTCTTATCACAACCTTCAATTTTTCCAAAAAAATTCTAGAACAAAGCATCAATCTAGGCACCCATTAAGCCTCCTTTCACATATCTCAAACTCACTTACAACTCTTTTGGAACATCAATCCCAAATCTTTCTTTCAACATTGAAGTAGCCTTGAATTAGGCCTATTTTCCAAAGAGACACACCTTTAAACTTGTAACCAACTCTTGAAACCAACAAACAGTCAAATAATAGCCTTCAAAACTTTAGAATATTCAACTTTTAGGTCCACACTCACTAACTAAGACCTATTTCTAGAAAACCCTCATTTTCTTCCCAAATAGCTAGGGCTTATTGAAACTCTCACACCCAGACCTCTCACAATCCCAAAACTACTTCAAACAGACTTTCTTCTACTTGCACAAGCTTAATTCATCCTTTTATTATGCTTCCCTAAAGTTTCACACACACTTCCTTCTTTAACTCTCAAATTTCACTTGTTTTCACCCTATGTCAACTAGGGTTTCATTCCCCTTCACACATTTGGTCTCCTCCAACCTATTAGAACTTCAATAAATATCAAATTACATCTTCTCACATAGATTTCAACAAGTCTTGTCAAGTTCTCAACCCCTTTCTTCAATTCACTCTCTCTAGCCTTGCTTAAAAGGCACAAATTCTAATTTTTCACCAGGGCAGCATGGAGAAACTACTCACAAGATCTTTTCCAAACCTAAAAACCCATTCTTACACCCTAATATATGCTTTCTAGGAGCATTCCATCAAGAAATAGTTAATACAAAAAGGTGGAATGGCCTTTTAGTTCATCCTAGGCCTCAAAACCTTCACCCCTATTTTTAGACCAAATTTTAGTAATCAACCCCTATATTTCTCAATACACAATGAAATCCCTCAAGAATGAGTTCAATACAAATCCAATACAGTATTTTAACACATTCAAAACATTTCAAGGAAAATCCCTGTTGTACAGAACCGTACATAGGCTGGTAATAGAGAAAAATACACATAAATATCATAAAGTAATGATCTTTTATTGATTTCTCTCCTTCAAGTTCTTCAACAACCACTTACATCAATTATATTAAGATATTTAAACATTTTCCATCCCCAACTAACTTCTTCAACTTCTTATAACAACCTTTCAAATTATATGAGCATTGGCCTTCTAAAAGTTACATTTTTTTGCATTTTGCAACATTTACAATTTGACAACTTTTAGAAAATTTGTAATATTTCTCCTAAGACCCCCTAATGACTCAAAAAATCTCAAAAGCATTAGAAAATTTCCCACCATGGACTTATTCAACAAAATCATGACTAACTAGACTCTTTACACCAATTTGAGCAACAAGGTGCTCCTGCACCACTCTATTTGATGGATCTGACTACAGTTTCTAGAAAGTGCAGATGAGAGGTTACCTGATCTCTCTTGGCTACAAGACTTGGAAAGTTGTTGAGACAAAATATGTTGAGCCAACAAGTGGTCCTTCTGCAGATGAGATTTCTACCCATTAAGAAAATGAAAAATCAAGGTATGCAATCTATAGTGCTTTATCTAAGACCGAGCTAACAAAAATTATTTCATTAGGCACTTCTTATGAAGTTTGGGAAAATTTGAAAGATATCTATGAAGGAAATGATATAGTCAAATTATCAAAGAATTTAATAGCTAAGCGCAAATATGAATACTTGGAAGTGGAAGAAGGTGAGGACATAGCAAGCTACTTTCAAAGGGTTGAAATTGCAGTAAATAAAGTCAAAAATCAAGGTGGTAATTTGATAGATGAAGATGTAATGGAGAAGATTCTAATGACCCTACCAGAGAATTACAGTGACAAGGTCTCAGCCATTGAGGAAGTTTAGGATCCAAAGAAATTCACTAAAGAATAGCTATTTGGCACCTTGACCGCATTTGAAATGAGGAAAGTTGGAAAGGAAAAGGAGAAAACAGAAAAAACCTTCGAAACCACAAAGTCAGAAGAGTTGGAAGAAAATTTTACAAGGAAATTGAAGAAAGGTACCAACAAGTACAAAGGTATGTTACCTTTTAAATGTTTTAGTTGTGGAAATATTGGTCACTATGATTCAAGATGTCCAAATAGAGTCATACACAAGAAGAGCAAAGACAATAAAGACAAGAAAGACAAAACGTTCAAGAAATTGTATTATGATATAGAAGATGCTCGAATTTCTGATGATGAATTTGATATTGAGGATGATAAAAATGAATGTATGTTTCTAGCCTTAGAGAATAAATTAGTGTCTACTAACCATGGAAGATGTGTAAAGGAATGTGGTTCAGAAAGCAAGAAGGAAGTGATGGAAGGCACTCTAGTTTCTACCTTTCATGCTAGACAAGATGAAGATTATTGGGTAATTGACAGTGGTTGCTCAAATCATATGACAAGAGACAAAATGAATTTTACTAAACTTGAAAATTATGATGGAGGATTAGTCATGTTTGGAGATGATTCTGGTGCAAATATTGTTGGAAAAGGAAAAATTAGTTTTGATGGAAAACACAATACTGATTATGTCTATTATGTTAAGGGATTAAGGCATAATATCTTGAGTGTTGGAAAAATGTGTAGCAAAGGATTTAATCTTATTTTTTAGGATAATACTTGTGATAACAGAAAAGGATTCAGAACTATGGTAGCTGCAAGAAGAAGAACATATCAAAATATTTATCAGCATAAGGGTGTTGATGGTCAGTGTTTTGTGTCTCAAGTTAATGAAAGTTTGCTATGGCATCAGAGGATGGGACATGCAAACCTTGACAACCTAATCAAGATTATTTCAAGAGAAGCTATCAAGGATCTGCCAAAAATCACAAAGCCTACCTATGTTGTTTGTAGAAGTTGTCAGTTGGGAAAACAAAAAAGTTGCAGCTTTAAAGGAAAAGAAAAATCAACTACTAGAAAGTTGGAATTGATTCATACAAACCTTTGTGGTCCTACAAGAACAAGAAGTCATAATGGTGACATGTATTTTATGCTTTTTATTGATGATTAATCTAGAATGACATGGGTTAATTTTGTTAGGGAGAAAGCTCAAGCTCTAGATATATTCAAGGTTTTCAAGGCTATGGTAGAGAATAAAGTGAACCTAAAAATCAAATGTTCAAGGTCTGACAGAGGTGGAGAATTCACCTCCAATGAGTTTAATATGTTTTGTGAATAGCATGGTATAAAGAAGAATCTTTCTACTCCTAGAACTCCTCAACAAAATGGAGTTGTTGAGAGGAAGAACCAGATAGTTCAAGAAGTTTCAAGGACTATGATGAATGAGGAAAATTCACCTGAGGTATACTAGAGAGAAGCAAATCACACTATTGTCTATATTCTTAACAAAGTTCATATCAAAAGCAACAACACAAAGACTCCTTATGAACTGTGGTATGGAAAAATTCCTATTGTTAAGTACTTTAAGGTGTCTGGAAGAAAATGTTATATTAAAAGAGATGATGAGAATCTAGAAAAGTTTGATGTAGGTGTAAAAGAGGGGGACCAACCACGTTCAACACTTTAGGTCATAGAGAGCCAAGAGAGGAAGGCTACCCTAACTTACCTTAGCTTAAATGAGTGTTTCGAAATGAAGGATGAGAATGATGAGGACTATGAGGTCCTTTGATCACTTTGTAGACTCGAAACTTAGAATGGGGCTAGGCGAGCCAGTTTTCAGGTTCAACACTATACCTTAGGGAGCTCTCTTCCCAAGGATGAAAGTGTGGTTCTCGGATGACAACATGATGTGTTGGCATATCTCAGGTGCGTTAGCATCTGTACGACTAGAGGACTGAGAGTACAATGAGAACTACCATAAAATGAGCTGATAGCCTAGCTAATCACTTCCAAAGGGCCAAAACAAATCTATGAAGTAGGATAGATACAAACGAATGTGATAAAGAAAGTAAATGAGAGTTAAGGTGGCAATAATGATCTCACAAAGGTACTCATTTTCTAGCTAGCTCCAAATGCACGCCCACCTGCACACATGAAAGAGGGAAATGTTTTGGGGTTGTATAGGGGCCTGCCTTAGTCAAAACCTCATTTTGGTGTTTCCACCTCCACAAACAAACAAGATAGCGATAATGGAGAAAAAGTATGATAAAGGAGAGTGAAAGAAAATAGCACAATAACACTACAATACAGTATTATGCTACTCAACCAAATCATAGAGGAGAGGAGTAGAAAGCTTACCACCTCCACCAAGAGCTCAATAGCTAATAGAGGAGAAAATGAGAGGACTCAAGCCCCTTCTGCAATGGTGTTTGTTACACACTTGCTCTATGGAGTTAATGGAGTGTTGTTGTTGTTGCTATGGAGTGCCAAAGTGATACTAAAAGTGCTTGAGAATGCAAGAGGATGCAAAAGAGGATGCTAGATATTGTGAAGAAGATGGATTGAATGCTTAGAGGATTGTGTAGAAGATGAAATGCATGAAGGAGTAAATTTGAAGGAGATAATGAGGAAAACAACCATATTCGAGTCAGTCCGTCAAAGAGAGTGTTACAAATTAACCTCCAATGGGAAGTGTAATGCCACTATAGGCTCTAGACGTAGGAATCTGCTAGGGACATAAGCATGCCACACAGACGTCTGCGCACCATGTAGACATACTTGACAATTATTCCTCTGATGACACACAAAATGGATGCCAAGTGGAATGAAGGTAGCGAGCTTATGTGAAATTTAGCCTTTGAATTTGGTTTTCTAAAGTGAGGAAGGGTAAAAGGGGAATTTGTAGGTGGAAATTCACTCTTATACATTTTTGCCCCACTTTAGCGATCATGAATAATGATGAGTGCTTCAGTAAATTAGGTCAAAGAAGTAGTAGAGTTAGAAATGTATACCTAAACCATCGAGGAAGCAGGATGTGATCTAATGAACTCAAGAGTGCAGGACAAGCAAAGGACTTCATAGCCCCTCAAAACTATGAAACTAAAGAATGAAAGTTTCTTATAGGCCCGCAGACCTCCAAAGAGGTGACCCCAAAGATCTCTCACGTGAAGGAAGCCCAGAGAAGAAAGTGCCTCACATGCTCATAGACCTACAAGGAAGGTTTCCTTCAAGATTTCTCACATGAAGGATACCCAGAAAAGCATCTTACAAACCCGCAAACCTACAAGGAAGCATCCCCCAAGATCTCTCACATGGAGGAAGCTGAGAAAGTTCCCTACAGACCCATAGACCTACAGGGAAGGTGTCCTTCAAGATCTATCACATGAAGGAAACCCAAAGAAATAACCCTACAGACCCACAGACCTGCAAGGGAGCCACCCCCAAGATCTCTAGCATGGAGGAAGCTTAGAAGATGTTCCCTATAGGCCCGTAGACATGTGGGGAGGTATCCACCAAGATCTCTCACATGGAGGAAACCAAAGGAGGGGACTCTGCAGAGTCAGAAAGAAACTTCATAGGCACACCTGTAAAGTGACATATCTACCCACAGATAGAACATGTTAAAAAGTAGCCATGTAGAAAAGTAAGCGAATAGTCATGTAGACCATCAACAAGTTGGAAAACTTTCAAAGGGGTCCCTTAAGAACCTGACACGAATGAGGGGTCCACTCAAGGGATACACTGTTCAAAAGAATACATGAGATAATTATTTCTCGAATCGATTCATCATCAAGGAATCCTTTTGAAAGATGTTCACTTCATCAAGGAATTCGAAAGGAAGAATAAATTCCCACACGTGAGGGGAAGGTCAAAGAAGTTCCCACCTTGAAGGAAGGTTCTCAAGTTCTTTCTTTACGAACCCATGATGAAAGAAACACATTCCATTATGGTTTCAAGTCAAGAATGTGATTCTTGAAAAGGAATTTGTGAAGATTCTTGAGAAAATATTTTTTGGCAATGAATGCATTTTCTAAAAATCAAAATGTTGAACAAGTGGCATTGTCACAAATGAGAGGGACAACTCAAGCAAAGAAGAAAGAAAGATAAATGAAAAGCTAAAGAGAAAAGAATTTAAACACAGAGCACAGGGGCAGCCTAATATTTTGGGGTTAGAACTACTCATAAATATATATAAGTATAGTAATAGTATATAAAATAAACTATCATCAACCCCCTACTATATCAAACCATGTGAATAATGCACGAGAAGACAAAGTAAAAATTAAAAAATTGGGTCAACATGGAAGGGAAGCCTAAATTCCCCCAACACTTTGCATCATCCCTAATTTATCGAAAATCAAGTCACAAACATGGAAGAATGATGATACAAATAGAGGAAGGTTTATGACACAAAAACCATGCATTATCCAAGCACCAATAGGGGTGACAAGGTTCATCTAGGCACACAACATGATTACGGGGGAACACATCCCAACACACACACACGTCTAATATAAAGATAAAGAAGGGACCTCCTCCTAACATTGATCGAACAAGAGGTCATCTGCTTCCCACTCTAGATCATTGTAGGGGGAAGGAGAACGAGCCTGCAATGGTGGAATGTTAAGAGGAGGAGTGGTCGACCCTCTCGAAACAAGGGATAAGGAAGAGGCCCCTGCGAGGTCCTCTCCACCGAGCTCTTGTGGATCTAAGGTCAGAAATTTCACAAAGATCATCAACAAGGCCAAAACCTCGTCCAAAAAGTTAAATATGCACTTAACAAGAGTGTGATATTTCACCTCAAAAAATGGAGAAGGTTGTGCTCGAGATTCACTGCTAGGCACACCAAGTGACTTGGGAGCGGTGATGAACTCAAGAGAAGTCAGGACTAGTTCCATCACTAGGATTGAATAAGTCAGCGCAAGACTGTCTTTCGTTGCTGGAAGGACCACTCTCCACCTTCTGCTTCATCGAAGGAGGAAAAATCTACACAGAGAAGGCAAGAAGTGCAAAGGAAGAGGAGGAGAAGAGAGTTGCAGTAGATATGAATGAGGTGTTAGTCAGATCTATGGGCTTCGGGAAAGGTGGGACATCCAGAAGGGACATCAATAGAGGTGGCTCCACTAAAGGATCGATGAACACCTGCACCTTTTTTAAGGTCAGGAAGATTCATACTCACTACAGAAGTTAGAAGCGATGCAAAACTAGACTAAATGGAAGTAGGGGGAGGAGACAGGAGGACACAGCAGGAGGCCCTGATACAAGGGTGATCATCTCCTCTTCCTTCCTCTATAAGGTGGCTTGCTTGGCCAAGAGATCCTTTCATCGAAACTTGCACTCATGTGCAAGGTAGTTTTTGTGACTCTTTGATCCAAAGATCAAAGGTTGTGAAGGAAAAAAGGGCTCCTACTCAACCATGGGAGTGTCCACTATAGCCATTTCCAGTGGAGGAACAGACTCCTGAACGGGAGCAAGAGGAGCAGGTTGAGAAGCAGTAGGGGGAGTTGACTCAAGTGCCTCAATAGCGGGCCTCTTCCCATTCAATACTTTGGGAGTAGGAGTGGTAGGAGTCCGCAAAGGTCAAGACAAAGAGGACTCTCCATGGGGACCTTTCTTCCTGTTATACTGAACGGGCCTAGGCTCCATGGGAAAAACAAGAACCTCAAATGTGGGACACTTAGGCTTTCGCCAAGCGAGAACCATAGGATTCTCTTGCAAATGTGGAATGGAATTAGATGGCACCTTCGTGGGGCAAGAGGAAGCATCAAGTTGAGCTGTGGAAGAGGAAGAAGGGGGATCTTGAGACCACTTCTCTTCTTCTATCCTATGTGCCTTGGCGGCATCACTGTCAGCTTTTAGGTAAGCCCTATGTGAAACAACATAAGATGATAGAGGGTATCTCACTTTCAGCCTTAGGTTCCATTTCTTATAATTTTGATATGTTCGGTGCAAGAGGTCTGTCCTAGATGGGAGAGGACCAACGAGTGCAAGCCAAAAGTAATCCAAGGAGTAACTACCATGAGCAACTAGTAGTTTATAACTGGTGTCATGAATCACCTACACAGAACCCTCATGGATAAATTTTAAACATTTATGCATGAATGAGGGTATGACATTCATAGCCACCAACCAAGGGATACCCATCTTAACTCTAAAGAGCTCAAACCTAGGGATTATGTTGAACAAAAGCTTCACAGATTTAGGTCCAACCAAACCCGACAGGACAATACTACCCAAAGGGGGCACACAAAGTCCATCATGTGTGTAGATGGTTCTCATAGGTGCATCATACCCATCTTTATGAAAAAGGTTGATTAGCATGATCTCCTCAGTTATAATGTTGACTTGAGATGTTGCCTCAATGAGAACACCTCCCATGATCTTTTTGTTGATTTGTGCAGGGATGTAGAGAGGAGATGGTTCCCTATTAAAACCCATTGGTAGGTCCTATGAAGTGAAGGTTATACCAGTACCACTGCTCACAAGCTGCACAGAGGGGATAGGTTGATGCAGGAAAGAGGCCATTGTGCACACTAGACGATAATTTCATAGAGTCCCTAAAGGTTAAAGGATAAGACGGTGACCCAATTAAGGTTTCATTATGCAATACCTTTAGAACCTTCCAACTATGATTACTAGGGGTCATAGGTTGGGTTATAAGGTGAAAGCCTCACATCACTCACACCTACAACACTCCTAGGATATGAGGAAAGGAAATTTTTGTATCGCGGAACATAACCAAAATGGTTCATGTCAGGTTCACCAAAAATGTGAGAGGGGGACCAACCACCTTCAAGGCTCTAGGTCATGGAGAGCCAAGAGTGGAAGGCCTCACTAACTTACCTTAGCTCAAAGGAGTGTTTTGAAATGATGGATGAGAATGATGAGGACTATGAGGTCCTTTGATCACTCTATAGACCTGAAACTTAGGATGGGGCTAGGCGAGTCAGTTTTCGAGTTCAAAAATGTACCTTAGGGAGCTCTCTTCCTGCGGAAAAAAGTGTGGTTCTGAGATGATAGCGCGACACACTGGCGTATCTCAAGTGTGTTGGAATTCGTACGACCAGAGGACCAAGAATACAATGAGAACTACTAGAAAACAAGATGACAGCCTAGGCGATCACTTCCAAAGGGCCAAAACAAAACTATGAAGCAGGATAGATACAAACAAATGTTATAAAGAAAGTAAATGAGACCTGAGGTGGAAAGAATGATCTCTCAAAGGTACTCATTCGCCAGCTAGCTCCAAATGCACATCCACCTGCACACAAGAAAGAGAATTTTTTTTTGGGGTTGTATAGGGGCCTGCCTCCATTAGACCCCCATTTTAGTGTTTCCACCTCCACGGACAACCAAGATAGTGATAATGGAGAAAAATTATGATAAAGGAAAGTGAAAGAAAAGAGCACAAGAACACTACAATACAATACACTACAATACAATATTATGCTACTCAACCAAATCATAGAGGAGAGGAGTAGAAACATTATCACCTCCACCAAGAGCTCACTAGTTGATGGAGGAGAAAATGAGAGGACTCAAGCCCCTACTGCAATAATGTTTATTCCACACTTGCTCTATAGAGTTGACAGAGTGTTGTTGCTGCTATGAAGTTCCAAAGTGTTGCTAAAAGTGCTTGAGAATGCAAGAGGATCCAAAAGAGGATACTAGAGCCTATGAAGAAGATGGATTGAATGCTTAGGGGATTGTGTAGAAGATGAAATGCATGAAGGAGTGAATTTGAAGGAGAGAATGAGGAAAATGGTCATATTCAGGTCGGTTAGTCGAAGAGGGCATTACAAATCGACCTCCAATGGGAAGTGTAATGCCTCTATAGGCTCCAAAAATAGGAATCTGCTAGGGACGTAAGCATGTTGTGCAGACATTTGTGTGCCACATAGGCATCCCCAATAGTTATTCCTCTGTGAACACACAAAATAGACACCAAGTGGAACGAAGGTAGTGGGCTTATGTGGAATTTAGCCTTCGAATTTGATCTTCTAAAGTGAGGAAGGGTAAAAGGGAAATTTGCATAAGGGGTGAAAATTCTCTCCTATACAAAAAGATGTGATAAAGGTATTTTCCTTTGATATTTAACCAAAATCAAAGCATATAGATGTTACAATAATAGATTGAGAAAGATTGTTGAAAGTGCAAATGTAAAATTTGATTAAAATATGCACAATTCAGTTGAAACAAGTGAAGATGAACCAAATGAACTTGTTTGCAAAAAAGATCAAGAGAATAATAAGGAAGAAGAAGAGCATATTGAAGAAGAAGAAACTTTGGAACTTGCTCCTAAGACTCCAAAATATGTATAGAAAAATTATCTAGAAGAACAGATAATTGGAGACCAAGGCAAGGGTGTAATGACAAGAAGAAAAGTGGTGGAAGTTGAGGTAAAAAAAAATTTAATTTTCAAGATAGAACCTAAAACAGTGTAGGAAGCATGCAAATATGAAAATTGGGCTACATAAATGAAAGAGGAATTACAATAGATAGAGAAAAATCAGACATGGGAATTAGTTCCTAGACTGGTAAACAAGAACTTAATTGGTACAAAATGGGTATTCAAGACTTGTAATTACTTGAATGAGAATGGTGAAGTAGTAAGAAACAAAGTAATACTTTTGTGCAAAGGTTATTCATAGGTTGAAGGATTAGAATTTGAGGAGACATTTTCCCTGGTGGCAAGAATGGAGGATATTCAGATGTTTTTTCCATTTTCTGCTCACAAAGATTTTAGGGTATACTAGATGGATGTTAAGTATGCATTCTTGAATGGAGAATTGGAAGAAGAGGTCTACATGGAACAACTAGAGGGATTTCAATTAATAGATCAACTTGACATGGTTTGTAAGTTGAAAAAGACATTGTATGGACTTAAACAGGCTCCCAGAGAATGGTATGCAAGGTTGGATAGGTATTTGACTCAAAAAAGGTTCAACAAAGGCTCCATAGATAGCAATCTCTATTTCAAGGTTGGAAACAAAATCTTGATAGTGGTTGTGTATATTGATGATACTACATTTGGAAGAAATGAGGATATGTGCAAGAAATTTTCAGAGGAGATGCAAAAAGAGTTTGAAATGTCTATGATTCATGAGTTGAATTTCTTCCTTGGACTTCAAGTGAATCAAACTTATAAGGGAATATTTATTTCACAATCAAAGTATGTTAAATAATTACTGAAGAATTTTGGAATGGATGACTCCAAACTGGTCTATACATATCTGGTGATTGGATGCAAACTAAGTAAAGATGATGAATCTCCTAAAGTTGATCAAAGAAAGTATAGATCTATGATTGGTGGACTACTATATCTTATTGCTACTAGACCGGATATCATGCATGCAGTATGTTTGGTTGCTATATTTCAAGAAGAACCCAAAGAAACACATGTTATAGCTGTGAAAAGGGTATTCATATATCTAAAAGGGACTCTAGATTATGGTTTGTGGTATCCTAAGGATACTGATTTTACTTTGAGTGCTTACACTAATGTATATTGGGTTAGTTGTGTAGATGACTGGAAGAGTACAAGTGGTGGTGCATTCTTTCTTGGATGTAGGTTGGCTTCATGGCTAAGCAAGAAATAGGATTCAGTTTCTTTATCCACTATAGAGGTTGAGTACATAGTAGCAACATCTTGTTACACACAAGTACTATGGATGAGTAAAAATTAAAGGATATAGGAGTGATGTGTAATGAGCCTATCTCTATTTTCTGTGATAATAAAAGTACAATAAAAATTTCAAAGAATCCGATAGTGCATTCAAGGAAAAATAATATATCTATCACATATCATTTCTTAAGAGAGAAGGTATTGGAGAATGAATTTAGGCTTGAATATGTGCCTACAAAGGATCAGATTGTTGATATATTTACTAAGGATCTTCATAAGGATACTTTTGAGTATCTCTGAGAGAAGTTGGGGGTTATTGCCCCTCCTTCTTTGAACTAGGTGCACATAGAGGCACATCAGTTTAGTGGATCTACCAATTCATCATTTTTCTAGACTGGTGACTGGGATCTACTCCTTAGGGGGAGTAGGAAGTATCATTGTTGTTGTATGATATGTGTGTTTTCATGGGTGCACTCCTAAGGGGGAGTGATCAGAATTATATATGATTGAATAATTATGTAAAAAAAAAAATCATTGACGTCAAAGGGGGAGAGAGAGTCATGTGAAAAGAATATTGTTGTATTTGATGGTTTTTCACATCATGTGTTGCCATCAATGGCAAAGAGGGATATTTTTTCAAGTATGAATGAGTATGGTAGTATTGTCATTAATGTTGTCATTGATGTCAACACAATATAGGTTGTTACAAAGAAAGGAAACAAGTGATTGCAGGTGGTGCATGTATAGTTGAGATACTATTGAGATGTTGTGAGTACATGAGGCTATCTTTATGGTTTTGTAGGTGTGTTGATATGATGAGTTACCAAGTACTTTTGAGAAAATTAATAAATAGTGAAGACAAAATTGTGTGTGTGTTCAGAATGTGCTCTGGTATGTGCTCTTCATTTATTTTGTGTTGATCCTATGCATGTGTAGATTTGTAATGTTGTTTAAGGGAATCCTTAGGTGATATATCTTGGATTATAGCTTCTAGTTTGATGAAGAGTGAAAGTTGAGTTCATCGATTTATGAACAAGTCTGGTAGAGTTTTTTGTCTATGGACTAGGAGAAATTTATCTACTCCATAGTCCTCTGCTAGTTTGTTTAGGTCTTTTGGATCTGGAAGAAGGCTTTTAATGGTTTTATCTATGTTTTATCAAAGGTTTTTGTGGTTTGGTGCTCCGGAAGACTAGTTTTAGAGTTACTATGTGTGTCTGTATAGTCTGGATGGACTGATGGAAAGTGTTCCATGTATGAAGGTTGTTGTAGTAGCTATGG
This sequence comes from Sequoia sempervirens, assembly GCA_007258455.2. NCBI lineage: Eukaryota > Viridiplantae > Streptophyta > Pinopsida > Cupressales > Cupressaceae > Sequoia > Sequoia sempervirens. The sequence continues at coordinate 1,041,497,374 of VDFB02271358.1, read as the reverse complement.
ATGAATCTAAAGGAATCTACGATGTTTTCTAGTTTATGGTGAAGCACATTATGTGGTATACATGTTATCTTCTTGTTACGAAAGAGTGTACTTCAAAGTTCATTGGTGTTTTCATTAGGTTTGGTCTACTTGGTGTTTACATGTCATGCGAATGATAAGTATCAATTAAGGAAGCATGTGATTGATCCAAGATGTTGTTTTGGGTCTTGGTTAAGTGTTGGTTTTGTCCGCTCTCATTCTCATCCACCACAAGAATGTTGAGTTGCCGACCTAGTTTGAATTTGTAAAATGAAGAGTTTGTAGCCAGCCTTGGAGAAATTTTCTAAGATTGAAGATGGTATAAATAAAAGACAAGGTGTTGAGGATTATATTCCACAAATTTGAGAAGCAAGGTAGATGCAAGAGATTGTGTGAAATTGAACTAAGGTAGTGAGAAATTCAATGTGTTAGACTCCTAAAAGCAGTGAGTTGATGGTGTCTACAATTCTCTGATCAAGGTTGCAGATGTGTGCAAGTTGTTGTGGTAGATCTTCTGTTGCATTGAGATAATGTTCTGTGTAACAACCTTCTTTCTATCTTTCTTTGTCTGTAGATAGTGAGCCTCCCTTCTGGACAGTGAGTCCTATCTAGACAATGAGTCATATCTAGACAGTGAGTCCCATCTTGGGTAGTGAGCCTCTTTGTAAATGGTTTTGCAATTACTCTTATATTGTGAGTTAAACCTCACCATGGTTTTTCCCTTATTGGGTTTTCCACATAAATATGGTGTTTCTTGTGTTGATATTGCTTTCTATTATTTTCACTTCATGCTCATACTTAATAACAGATTAAAGTGAATGTGGAGCTAATAATTGTTTGAGATTTGTGATGAATGTGATTGGTGACAACTGATTCACCCCCCCTCTCAGTTGTCTTGTTTATTTCAATAGTTATAATAAGTGTTGCTATATTCTCTAGTCGCTGTTGATGAGGACAAATTGAATCACAGAAGTTTAAGAAGAATTTTTGAAGGAGTTTCGGGAACTTCTTAGTGCCTTATTTCATCTTCTTGGAATATTCACATCACCTTGGTATCATAGATAAAGACAAATATATAGTCCATTTTATTGTTTTCACACCTTTGAGTATCCACCAATATAGTAGTGTACTCCTATTTTGAAAAGAGTGTTGTGTAAATTGAGGATGTGGGACAAGTCAAAGGGAAATGTGAGCATTCAAATATTACAATTGCCACTTCCTATGTATCAAGGGTAATATAAGAGCTTTGAAGGAGTGAATAAGGTGAGGGATGTGTGGAAGATGTCCTACGTTGACCTGTATGTATCTAACACCATACATCATTAGGATTTGCTCCCTTGAAGGGTCACAATAACTCACAAAAGCTCCCTCTTGTAGTTGTCTATGTTAAGCAATCAACCAGATTGAGCAAGTGTGATTACTCCATATTAGGCATCAATGTATATTAATACATAATCCATTGATTAATGTATGAATTACCTCTATTATTCATTAAACTCATTTCCAAAGTGTTGGAGTCAGTATATGATATTTGGTATTGGTTAACCCTATTGGAAATATTTATATATATTCATGTATCTAATTTTCTAAAGCCTCACGCAACAAGAAAAATGTTATGAACCCCATTATTAGCAATTGTAAGCACCTACAATATTATATCAAGCATATAACTTGATATAAAGTTCTTACATGTTAGAAATCTACAATATTTAATATTTTGTAATCTTAATCCTATGAGGGAAGTTTATTTTTGAAACTATTGCACGCAAAAATTTCAACTTCTTGGAGAAAGAAATTGGAATAAGCTCAATGCAACATAAATGAAATTTTTTTGAAAAAATTCTTGCATTGTCAAACTGGTGAAATCATAAAAATATCATTCCATCATGGGTGGGGATTCTACATTGTACATATCCTTTCTTGTGCAAGCTTCCAAGAGTAAGCCTAATTTTAGTGGGGGAGGATGTAGTACCCCTCCCATTTGTACCTTGTTAATGTGAGATCGATGTTTTAGCTTCAAAATTTCCCCATGATTTTTGTGGTGATCATTTTATGGCTTTGAATGGTGTGTATGAACCATTACATGTTTGAGATGATGTTCCTCAGCATGTTGGTTGTGGGTATTTTATATATTTACATGTTTGGTTTATCATTATGCTTTAGTTCAATGATATGCATTATTTATGTTGTGATTAAATGTGATCCTAATTATTGATGTTTAGAAGAAATGATTTATATAATGAGTTATACAATGGATGTTACTTTCATGCTTTATACTATTGAACTTTGTTGGTTGATTATGTAATGCTTTGGCTAAATATACGTTGAGCAAGTACCCTTGACATGTGTTGAATGGATATAGGTACATGGTTATTTCTCCACCTAGCTACATAGCTCTGAGTTATTCCTTAATATTTGTTAGTTTAGAGAGGTCACATTGGCCCCCCTATCCATTCCCTAGTCATGTTCAAATCAAGTACGGTATGTGTCATATTTGACCTTATGTAAACCTAGATCCGACTTAGGACTTATTCTAGAATCCTTGTTTTTCATGAATGACCAGTGAATGTCTGATTTAATTAATGGGTTAAATTCTATGTTTTCACAAATAGAATATTAGGAATTTAAATTATTCTTATATTTATTATTTAATATATTCTTTGTGTTTCAAGAAAAGGGGAAAATAGAATGAGAGTGGAAATGAAACAGTCTATTATTTAATTATATTATGAAAATCTAGTGGGTTTGGACTTGTAGGTTGTGTTTGATTTAAATATATAGTTTGAATTCTAAATTCAATAAATTTAAATGAATATATGCTTATATGGATTTAAATTGTGAATTTAAATGATATAGGTTATTTCAAAATTGATTGATATGTCTATTTGGGTTTTGAGTAAATTGGGAATTAAGAAAATAGAAAATGCATTTTATTAATTTTATATTGGGTTTTGGAAAAGGGTAAATAGAAAAGAAAGCATTTCTTTTCATTTTATGTTTTGTTTTGGGGAAGAAATTTAGGAGACAAAAACCCTATTTGGAGAATTTTGTTAATTTATTCATTGGGTGAGCATTCTAAGGCCTCAGATTCATTAGGATAGGAATTGGTAGGGGATTATGTATCCTAGTTCTTGTGGGCTATTATTTGGCATGTTTGACATGGTTCACATTTCAGTTTTTGAAGGAAATTAAGGTATTTGAAATTTTTTAATTAATTTGAGCTATTTCTTTCAAGTTTGTTTATAGAAACGGGTTTAGGTAAGTGTAGAATCCTCCCAACCTATGTTACTTCATGATTTAGCTTGTTAGATTTATTGTATTATTTAAATTTTTAGATTTTTCAAAAATATGGGGTTATGATGTCCAAATTTTTGTGAAGTTCTTAAAAAGAGAATTTTATGTGAAAACTGTGTTTTTGGGTGTATTTAAAGTAGAAGGGTATCTTTAGATTTTTAAAATTGAAAAATAAATTTTGAAGAAATTTTAATGGGATTTTGGGAAAATTTCCTAGTGTTTAATAAATTGAAAAAATGAGAAAATTTGTATGTTTTGAATAAAATATGATGAATTTTAATATTTTAACAAAAGTTTCCTTCATGAATTATTATAATAATGCTTGTGGGAAATTGTTAAAAAATTTCAATGAAGTTGAATTTTGTGTCTTGTTTTCATGCCACACTTGATTGTGAGTGTCAAGAGCATAGGAATAAGGTACTAGAGAAGGTATGGGAGAGGCTACCAATGTGTCCTTGACACAAAGTGGTAAGTAGGATAATCATTGGTAGTGATTTATTTAATCAAGTGATAGTTAATGAAACATAGGTTTTAAATTAACTAAGCTAATGGATGCCCCTCTCATGCCTTTAGCACTTGTAGAGCTAAGGATTTTTGGGAAGACATGCTAGCTCGGTGATCTTGGCTCTCATAAGGTCAAATACTCTCATCTATATGAGAGGGGTACTAGATTCTGCATGTAACATAATAGTGAGCATTGTGATGATACTCCCTACTAGTTCTCTAGCATCTTATCCTAGTGTCTTGTGTGTGTGTGATCTACCATTGGTAATTTAGCCCAATACCAATCCTTGTGGTACCCTAGTAGTGAGTTATCCCATGATGTTTATATGATGTGGCAATGGCAAGTTGGCCCAATGCAAATTTGTGATGTGACATTGGTGATATTACCAAATGTGGATTGTGTTATACCATTTGTGATTTTACTAAATGTTGAATGCACACAAGACAACTGAGATGGGGGGTGAATCAGTTGTACATTAAAACCTCAAAACCCTCATAAATATTAAGATCCATATCAACTTAATCTATTAGAATGATTTAGCATGAATAAAATAATAGAAATTGAAACACATCAACACCATGCACAATAGAACACCATGTTTACATGGAAAACCGAAGAAGGGAAAAACCATAGTGAGAATTATCTCACAATATAAAGTAATTGCAACACCGAATATAAAATGCTCACTATTAAAGGGATCAATACCCAAAAGAAAGAAGGGCTCATTACCAGAATACAAAAAAGAATAAAGAAGAATGTTATAGTGAGAAATCTATCTCAATGCAATAGAAAAGTCCACCACAACATAACCAATACATTTGCAACCTATTTGAAGATTGTAGACACCTTCTACTCATTGCTTCCAATAGTCTAACTCATTTAAGATTGCATTGCACTTCACAAATTTGCACCTCACAATTCCACAATTCACATCACACATTTCGACACCTAATTCTCCATCTACACCACTTATTTGTACATTCTTCAACCTTGAAAACCTTCTCCAAGGTTGGCTATGCACCTCAACCATGCAAATTCAAATTAGGCTAGCACTAAGCATTCACACGGTGGAAAGGAATGAAAGAAAACCACACCAAATCTTAACTTGGACCCAAACCATACATATACACCATGATACATTTCCAATATCATGGAAGCAAATCCACAATTAAAGTAAATACCCAAGGTTGGTCAAACCTATGTAAACACCATTAAAATTTAAGCACATGCTTCCTCAAATCCAAAGACAACTGCTAGACCACACACAACACTTGAACACAATCTGTAATATTCTAGAAACACATTGAAATCCAAAAAATTCCTTCGCAACAACTTATACGTGAAGAATGTACACACCCAACACACTTAGATAACCTTCCATACATTGTAACTCAAGAAATCAACTTGTGGAGAACCAAACCATGAAAAAATTCAAGTAAAGGTAGATATGAACCTTATCAATACACTTCCAAAGCTACAAGACCATAAACCAAATTGTGAAGAAATGTTGAGCAAATCCATTTCTCCTAAATAACATTACAACATAGTTCACCTATTGGTGAACACAACTTCTTCTGCACAATGATCCAAAACAAGAAACTCTTGATATAGAACCTATAAACACCTTTGACCAACCTATCCCAATTTCACATGTAGATATTCAACATAGAAGAAATGTGGAGAAAAACCAGAACACCACATTGTACACCGAAACACCACTATAACACATTGTTTCCTCTTTTATTCAAATTTTCTAAAATCACTTGGAACCAAGCAAAAAATAAGCATTCTTATTATCATCAGTACTTCATTATCACCATTGAACCATCAACATTCACAAATAGAAACTTATTAAAGCAATAGTAGAGGTTGATATCGATAGGACTTATTAATGACAACATAATGAAATTAATCAAAGTAACATCACCACTTCAAGCATCATTAGTCATCAATGACAACAGAAACATAAGCCTATTGACATCAATGAAAACACCAACTACATATAGTTGCAATAATCTCTCCCTTTGTCATTGATGGCAACACATGATGTGAAAAACCATCAACAACAAACATAACAACTCTGATCACCAAATCACTACTCCATATCAACTCTTTCTCTTTTTCTTACATCTTATTCTCCTTGTTCACTTTACTTACTCTCTCTCCCTTTCTCAACTGATCTTTTTCACATTAATTTTCTCTCCCCTTAGACATCAATGGCAAATGGAAACACATTTGCATCACTTTCTCCCTTTGACATCGAACATATATACTTTCTATTTTTCCTACTTTGTAGGAGCACACAACAAACTATACCAACACTTACTCCCCCTGACTACAATAACCAACAAATCACTACCTACACCCCCTAAGAGGTAGCCTCTAACATCATTCCAAAAAAGGAATAAATCTTGAAATCCATAGGACTAATGCATATCCTTATGCATCTAGTTCAAAGAAGGAGGGGTAATAACTCCTTAGTGAATATATCAACAACCTAATCCTTTGTAGGAATATACTCAAGCTTCACTTCATTCTCTACAACCTTCTCTCTCAAAAAGTGACACTGGATTGAGATATGTTTTGTCCTTGAGTGCATCACAAAATTCTTTAAAATATTAATAACACTTATATTATCCCAACAGATAGAAATTGCTTCATCATATACAACTCTAATATCCTTCAAATTTTTCCTCATCCACAACACCTATGTGCAGCAAGATATTGCTGCAATATATTCTACCTCTACAGTAGATAAAGATACTAAATCTTGCTTCTTGCTTAGCCAAGACACTAATCTGCATCCAAGAAAGAATGCACCACCAATTGTACTTTTCTTGTCATCAACACATCCTATCTAATCAGCATCTATATAAACACTCAAAGAGAATTCAGTATCCTTTGGATACCACAAGCCATGATCCAGAGTGCCCTTCAAGTATCTGAAGTATTTGAATATCCTCTTTACTGTTGCAAGATGTGACTCTCTAGGATCTTCTTGAAATCTAGCCACAAGAAAAACCAAATGCATGATATCTGATCTAGTAGTAGTTAGATATAGTAGTCCTCCAATCATTATATACTTGCTCTGATCATCCTTAGGAGATTCATTATTCTTACTTAGCTTGAAACCAATAACCATATGGATACATATCAGCTTAGAGTCTTCCATTCCAAACTTCTTCAACATTTCCTTGACATACTTTGTGAAATGAATATAACTTTCTCAGTTTGATTGATTTGCAGCCAAAGGAAGAAATTCATCTCCCCAAACATATACATCTCAAAATCTTTCTTCATCTATTCTACAAATCTCTTGCACATAGCTTTATTTCCTCCAAAAATTATATCATCAACATACACAACCACAATCAATATTTTATCTTTTTAAATTTCAAAATAAAGATTACTATCCGTGGAACCTTTATTGAATCCTTGTTGTATCAAGTACCTATCCAATCTTGCATACCAAGATCTAGGAGTTTCTTCAATCCATATAATTCTTTTTTCAATCTACAAACCATATTTGGTTTATCTGATAATTGAAATCCTTCTAGTTTTTCAATGTATACTTCTTCTTCCAACTCACCATTCAAGAAAGAAGACTTCACATCCATCTAAAATACTTTAAAATATTTGTGTGCTCCAAAATCAAAAAACATCCTAATAGCTTCCATTCTTTCCACTGGAGAAAATGTCTCCCCATAATCTATTCCTTCTACTTGTGAGTAGCCCTTACAGAGAAGAATTTCCTTGTTTCTTACCACTTCTCCATTCTCATTCAGTTTGTTCTAGAATAACCACTTAGTTCCAATCACATTCTTGTTTGCTAGTCTTGGGACAAGTTCCCAAGTCTATTTCTTCTCAATCTACATTAGTTCTTCTTCTATAGCCTTGGATCCCATACTCATCTTTGCATGCTTCAATCACTGTTTTAGGTTCAACTTTGGAAAGTAAGCATAGATTTATCTATTCCTTAGCCATAGCAACTTTTATTCTTGTCAAAACACATTTTATTTTGTCACCAATGATATGATATTCAAAATGATTCTTCTACACATACTTAAGAGTCTTAGGGATCCTTTTAGAAGTTTCTTCCTCTTCAATCTGAATTTCCTTTTCATTTCCTTCATCTCTATCATTTTCTCTGCAAGAGGACTCATCTGATTCATATCCATCTATCACCATAAAATTATTTTTTAAGTATTCATTGAATTTGACATTTTCACTTTCAATAATCTTGTTCAGCCTCTTTTTGTAGCACTGGTAAGCTTTAATTTTTATAGAATATCCAAGGAAGATACCTTCATCAAATCTTGTATCAAACTTTCCTAAGTTTTCTTCATCTCTTCTAATATAACATTTTCTTCCAAATACTCTGAAGTACTTGACAGTAGGAATTCTTCCATACCAAAACTCATAGGGAGTCTTTGCACTCTTTTCTCTTGCTTGAACTCTATTAAGAATGCAAATATAAGTATGAATTTATTCTCTCCAGTACAATTCCAATAGGTTTTCCTCTTTCATCATTGTTCTTGTAGCTTCCTAAACAATCTTATTATTTCTTTCAACCACTCCATTATGTTGAGGATTCCTAGGGGAAGATAAATTCCTCTTTATCCCATGACTCTAAAAAACACTATTAAACTCACTGGAGGTGAATTCTCCACCTCTATCAGACCTCAAACACTTGGTTTCCATATCCATTTCATTTTCAGCCATAACTTTGAATGCTTTAAACTTATCTAGAGCTTCCAATTTTTCTTTGAGAAAAGTAACCCATGTCATTCTCGAATACGCATCAATCAATAGCATGAAATACCCATCACCTTGAAGACTTCTTACTCTGTTAGGACCACAAAGGTCTGTATGTACTAGCTTCAATAGTCTAGTAGTAGATTTTTCTTTGATTTTGAAACTTCTTTTTGCTTGCTTCCCAATTTGGCATTCCCTACAGACAACATTAATAGGCTTTGTGATCCTTGGAAAATATCTCACAGCTTGAAATGAATTGATCCTCACCAGTCTATCAAAATTAACATGACACATCCTTCTATGGCATAGCCAACTTTCATTAATCTAAGTCATAAAGCAATGACCATCAACACCTTTAAGATAATAAACATTTCCATCTATCCTTCTTCCAGCAAGAACCATAGTTTTGAAGCTCCTTATGATCTCACATCCATCATCCTGAAACATAAGATTATATACTTTTCTACACATTTTTCCAACAATCAAAAGGTTATGTCTCAAACCCTTAACATAAAGAACATCATTTTTATTATGCTTTCCATCAAAATTGATAAAACCTTTTCCACATATCTTAGAAAATGTATCATCACCAAACTTAACTAGAACTCCTTCATATTTCTCAATTTTAAGAAAATTACTTTTTTCACCAATCATATGATTTGAGCATCCACTATCAATGATCTAGTAGTTTTTCTCCTTTCTAGCATGAAGAGCAGTCACCATAGCATTATGACCTATTTTTGGAGCATTTCCCTTCACACATTTGTCAAATTTAGTATAATTAGATTCAAATTTCATAGCCATGAACAAGCATTCACTATCCTCATCATCGCCATGGCCAAATTCATCATTAGATATACTAGCATCTTCCCTAACATAATAACTTTTCTTAAATACTTTACCTTTTTCTCCTTGTTTTTATCATTCAAAACTCTATTTGGACATATTGAAGCATAATGATCTATCTTACCAAAACTAAAACATTTGAAAGAAAATTTACCTCTGTATTTACCAGTACCCTTTTTTCATTTTCCTCACAAAATTTTCTTCTACATCATCAAAATCCTCTTGATCTGATTCCTTAGTATTCTCTGATTTCCCATCCTTAAAAGTAGTCCCAACTTTTACATTACTTGGACCAAATTATCTCATTTTAAAAGTAGCTATAGCACCATTCAACTAATCTCTAGAATATTTGATTAAATCTTGAACTTCCTCAATAGCATAAACTTTATGATTATAAGATTTAGGAAGAATTATCAATACATTCTTTACCACTTCTTCTTTAAGATTTCCACCAAGACCTCTGATGGAATTGAAAACTGCATTCACCTTTTGCATGTATCTTGTAATTTTTTCACCTTCAAGTATCTATAGGTTCTCAAATGTGATCTTTAGATTTTACATCTTAGCTTGCTTGTCCTTATCATCTCCTTCATAAATACTTTCCAACTTTGTCCATATCTCTCTAGAAAATTTCAAACTCATAACTTTAACAAGTTCAATGTTAGAAAGACCACTTAAAATATCATACCTTGCTTTACTATTGTTCTCATAGGCCTTGATCTCATCATTAGTTTTTGGAACACCAATGTGCATAATATATCTAGTCTTAATAGAATTCCAAACTCCAAATACAAGAAATATCAGGAAACTTTCCATCCTTGTCTTCTAGAGATCGTAGTTTGATCCATCCAACAAAGGAGCATCCCTCTTGTGTGTCATATCGGATCTACCTCAAGTGGTTAAGCTTTTTTCCAAGGAACCTTGCTTTGATACCAATTTTTAAATGCACACAAGACAATTGAGATGGGGGTGAATTAGTTGTATAGTAAAACCTCAAAACCTTCATAAATACTTAGATACACATAAAATTACTTAACCCTTAATCTATTAGAGTGATTTAGCATGAAAGAAAATAATAGAAACTAAAACACATCAACACCATGCACAATAAAACACTAGATTTATATGGAAAACTCAAGAAGAGAAAAAGCATGATGAGGATTATCTCACAATATAAAGTAATTGGAACACTGAATACAAAAGGTTCACTTCGAGGGGATCACTACCAAAGGATCACTACTAGATTGTATAAAAGAAGAAATAAGAGTGTTATAGTGAGAAATCCATCTTAATACAACAGAAAAGTCATCCATAGCATCAACAATACATTCACAACCTCTCTGAATATTGTAGATACCTTTGGGTCACTGCTTCCAATAGTCTAACTCATTTAAGCTCGCACTTCACTTCAAACATTCACACCTCACAATTCTACAATTTACATCACACACTTCCACACCCAATTCTCCATCTACACAACACTTATTTATACCTTCTTCAACCTTGAAAACATTCTCCAAGGTTAGATATGCACCTCAACCATGTAAATTCAAATTAGGTCAATACTAAGAATTCCAAAAGTGGAAAATAATGAAAGCAGACCACACCATGCCTTAACTTAAATTCAAATCATAAATATACACTAGCCACATTTCCATAATCGCTGAAGCAGATCCACAATTATTTTAAACACCCAAGGTTGGTTGAACCTATGTAAACACCATTAACATTTAAGTGCATGCTTCCTCAAATCCAAAGATGACTCACAAACCACAAATAACACTTGAACACAATCTAGAATATTCCACAAACACCCTAAAATCCAACAAATTCCTTCACAAAAAATTCCACCCAAAGAATGTACACACCCAATACAGTCAAATAACCTTCCATACACTGAAACTCAAGAAATCAACTTATGAAGCACCAAATGATGAAAAAAATCAATTGAAGGTAGATATGAACCTTATCAACAAAATTCTAGAACCACAAGATCAAAAACCAAACTACAAAGAAATGTGGAGAAAAACTAGTTCTTCCAAAAAACATTGCAACATAGTTCACACAACTTCTTCTACATAATGATCTAGAACAAGAAACTCTAGATATAGAACCTCTGAACACCTCTAACCAACATATTTGAACCACACAAGAAGATCTTCAACATAGAAAAAATGCAGAAGAAAACTAGAACACCACACTATACACCAAAACACCTCTACAACACATTATTTCCTCTTTTATTCAAATTTTCTCAAAATCACTTAGAAACCAAACAACATAAACACATTCTCATTGTCTTTAGTAATTCCTTATCACCATTGAACCAAAAACATTCACAAACATGAGCTTATCAAAGAAACACTAGAGGTTGACATTAGTAGCACTTATGACAATATAATGAAACTAATCAAAGCAACATCACCACTTCAGCCATCATCAATCATCAATGACAACTCAAGCATAATCCTTTTGACATCAATGACAACACCAACTATACATACTTGCAACACTAAATGATGAATTTTCTTGCATCCATTATGTGATTTGGATGATTGATTAATATATGATGTGTATTTTGAGTGTATTATTCATGTATAGCATGTGTAATCCCTCTCCCCATGTATTTTGTGTGAGTTTTGTGATTGTGGCCCATGCGACTATCTCCTAGTATGGTGGGAGTAGATATTTTGATTCCATGAGGTAGGGTGGTGTGGTAACCACCACTGGGGATCAAAGGTTCACTATTTGAGGAACATCATGGTACCATGTTCTACCTAGTTTATTTCATGTAATTATACGATTTACTTTCATTCGAATTGTAATATTAATATCAAAGGACCTCTCCTTGAGAAGGATTGTAAGATTTGTAAATGCTATATGTGTCTCAGTGTTGGTGTCGTGCATGATCATACTCATATGATGATGTATTTATTTCATGGTAAGTTAAAATGAACTTAGGAACATTATTTTGTGTTTCAAATGAATAATAGTGTCTTCTAGTGAGATTGGGAGGCTCGGTGCTGTATTTGGATAATCTGGTCTACTTAGGCTTCTCCCAACTCACTCAAAATTTTCCTAAAATTGTTTGGGTCCATTTTTCAGTAGTGGAGCAGCCTAGTACCATACTAGGGTGGCCTAATTGATAGTGGGGAAACCTAGTTTGCAAGGTTCACTAGTAGAATTTGGTAAATAAATGACTATGTGACTAAAAATTTTAGTCATGACAACTAAAAATGATTAAATTCTAGTCATTTTTTGCAACAGGGCTATAAATGACTAAATAAATGAATAATGTGATCATCATAAGTGACTAATTTGATCATCGAGTGGAAAATAAAGTGGAAAGTAATAAAAAAGAAAGTGAAAGACTAAGTTTTTTTTTGGGTGCCAAGCAATGAAAAAGAAAATTATGACTAATTTTTTTTTGGGCGCCAAATAATGAAAAAATAATTTTCATTCCTTGTGTCTATTGATCCATGCAACTAGAGGAAGGTTAGGGGTTTTTTTGTTTGCTGGTTGGAAGAAGTCCAAATATTTTTTGAGGGAATGGTGTAGAACCAATAGTTAGTTGCACCAACATCTATCCATGTTGTTGAGAAGATCTGGGATAAAAGCATGTTGAGTTTGATTTGAAGAAAAATTTCTTTGTTGGCTTTGAATTCATACACATTGCAGAGATTCACAAGGGTTTGAAGAAACATTACATGCATGAGGATATTGTCCAAGTTTTAGAGGATAGATCATTCCCATGTTGAGTAATATTGAAGGTTTTCCTAGAAGCTTTCATCCTCACATCTTGTAAGGTATACTCTATGTTGTTAGGGTTTTTAGTTTTGTTTGAAGTTTTGAGGAAGAGATTGCTTGTCTCCTCATGAAGGTTTTATCCCTATCATAAGCCCAAACTAGGAAGTCAAAGATCTTATTAGGAAAACAACCACTTTTATAGGTGATACCTTCATATTACAATCCAGATATTTTGAGAAGACCACAAGCCATCAATGTTTAAGACATGGTAGTAGTCTCACTGTTGAAGTGTCAATGGGTTTTACTAGTTATGATGAGTTTTCTTGGTTAGTAATGGAAATATGTATTTCTTTGTAAGGAAAATAATGATGAATAAATGGAAATATTCTTGTTTTACTATCTTGATATCACCAATGTGGACCACCATTAAAATTCAACCATGACCTATGGGTGAGAACCACTTCTTTGGACGATAGGTTTTCGTCCTTATCCATTTACAAACTAGTAGGGGTTTTGTCCTCTAGTTACTAATAATCTGCAAGGTTTTTTCCTCAAAAAAATTCATTTGAAAACAAATGCTCAAGACAAATCTCATTAGGGTTTGATGTGGGTATTCAAAGTAACCTACCATTGCATGTTTTCTTTATCTAAATTATCATGACTATAGCTTCTCTTTCTTTTTATCCATCCTTTTCTATCTAAATAAATAAGTGTTTTAGATCTCCCTTATCACCCATTGTCATATGGCTATAACTCTCCTTTGAATCCTTCATGATTGATCTTTCATGACTATCATTCATACATGAAGATGGCAGTTTAAAAGTCTTCAAGATAATTGTGCTTTGTCCTTTCATGTATTATAAATATTGATAACCATGACTATCCTATTTCAATGAGGTCAATCTCAATGCAATTACTTGATATCCACTTATGCTAGCTTCAACTATGACTAAGGTCATATTTACTATCATGTATGAGCTCACTATCCTCATAAAAATTTTTCACTATCCATTGGTTATAGTAACTATCCCTACTTCTTGATTTTCCCTTAGCTTCATGGTACATGTCCTATTTATTATAGTCATAAAGAATATATTTTGCATATGGATTGCCCTCATATCCATTGGCAATGACTATCATCTTTTGTCTTATAACCATCTTTTATTATCTACAATCTTCCTTTTATAAATTTTTATGCACAAATCATTTCCCTTTGTTAATAGGTCTACCAATATTGAATTTTCAAGGAGACCTTCATGGTGAAAGTCTTTTCAATTTGTAACACGACTCTATTTAATAGATCACTATCCTCTTCAAAACTCTACTTTCATGTCTTCATGAACCTCTCATAATCCAAGGTATAGCTGAGAGTTGTCCATGTAGCTTGTACTTGACACTGTCATGGTGATGAATCATATGCAAACTTCTTGTCCTCATTCATCACTGGACTTATTATAAGTATTCATTGTCTTTTGGCATAAAAAAACCTTATCATTTCTATATGATCATTTCCCTTGCATAGTCCTTTTAAGTAATATTCACAAGGTTTAGAAAATCTGGATCACTCTCTAGAATAGCCCATTACACATGGGTTGTGATTCAATGCACTACATAATTGATATAAAAAAACCACTCTACATATCAACTAGAGTTATAGGCTCTTTATTTCAGAAAGAGGTAATCACTCTTGGATCATGCTATTATTACATTGTAACCTATTAAACCTGAGTCAACCTGAATATACCCAATGATGATTGACACCTAATTGTGATGATAGTGATTAATTTGTAAATGAATTGTGCGCATATGAGTTCCTCCATTTCTATCACAAGATAGCCACATTAAACTTGGGTCACACATGAATGCATCTTGTATTTTTTATAGCACAACTATGCCACATGACCAATAGAGTTATGGATCATATAATTATAGTCACAAGAATTTGTTCCTCAGTTGTGCTCTTATGGTGATTCCATTACCATTACAACATAACCCTTTCGATTTATATTGGTCAAATCCTTACATTTCTTATTTTCTCTTTAGATGGATGGAAATTTAATGGCAAGGATTTATATCCAGGTCATGCTCATATAAGTGCCTTTGTCACCGTTACATAATAGTACATTGGAATTTCCTTTCTTGAACCTTTACTTCATTTTTTATTGTTAGGGACGTTTCTTAGTGATTATTCCATTTCCATGTGGCATATTGTTAAAAGAAACTAAGCAAGAAATCATTCTAGTTTTAGTTAACTCCTGCCAACATACTTTTGGAGTAAATATTTGACCGCATTACTTCAAGTGTGAAGATTTTTTTTTCTTCTTATAATACATTCATTGAGAGCTATAGTAGAAAGCTTCTTATGCTAAAAACCATCCTATAAACTTGATTTAAGCTAAATTTAGGAGGCTTCATGGATTTTTTCTAATTTTTATAGATTTTGTTTTGATAGTAAATGACATTGGATTATTTTTGAAACTAAAATGATTTATTAATTATTGTTTTACGATGATTAAATGTTTTATTTAAAAGGGGTTAATATGTGGCATTTTTATGTGCAAGAAGAATATATTGTGATGCAACATTTGGGTATGGATGGTTCAGGAAAACCTGGATTACTATCAGTGACATAACTAGGTTGGAGAGTACCTTGAGCCAATCTAAAAAGCTTCTGGGTGTTTTTTCTCGGAAGCAGTACCTGAGTATAGGAATACAAACGTGAGTGGATAGAGAAAATCATAAATCTATTGATCCAATTTTAGATCCAATTTGAGGTCGTGAATATTGGACAGAGGAAGTTCCTACATTCTAAAGATAAAATCATAAATCTGCTAGTCCAATTTCACATCCAATTTGAGGTCGTGAATATCAGACAAAGGAATTTCCTACATTCTAAAGATAAAATCATAAATCTTTTGGTCCAATTAGAGATCCAATTTGAAGTTGTGAAGCTTTGACAAAGAAAGTTCCTACATTCTAAAGATAAAATCATAAATATGCTTGGTCCAATTTGAGGTCCAATTGTAAGGATTTGTTCCTACATTATGCTTTTCTTCTAATGTTTTCAACCCTCATTCCAGGGAAGAGCTTTGAAGATGGTTCCTTCAAATGGAGACCACACTTTTCTGCTATAGGTTTCATCTAGAAACACTAGAATATTAGGTATTGTCATACTCAGAGCATATTTTATGTTGATATGGATATGTTCTAATCTGTAGTTAATTTTTGTAGCATAACAGGTAGGCTAAATAGTTGTTCATATACCATTGTTTCTAATTTAAAATTGATATACCTTATTCAAGGAGAAAATCATAGGGGGGGTTTTTTGGATGTTGTGGTTGTGTTGTTGATATGTGGTTGTCATTGATGTCAACACTATTAGCATTAATGCATTAGAAGTTGTAAATGTCGAGGATATAGAGAAAATTGTAATGAAATGAGTTGCAAGTTGTCAATGGTGAAGTGAAGTTAAATCTATTAGTGAGTTTAGTATGTTGATGATCAGAGGTTGTGGACTAAAGGGTTTCTTTTTGAGTATATCTAGTTTATCAACTTTGAGTTTCAGATATCAACATAAAGATTTGATCGAGTTATGAAGATTTGTATTCTGACAGTTTTTTTGTTACTTCAGTTAGTGTTCCTGAATGAAGATGATGTGATTCCAGTCAGTTCAGTTGTGATGCCTCTCTAGTGATTCATGATGTTTGTGGATGTTTCTAGATCATGATCTATCTGTGTTGCATGTTTACATTGATCGTTGTGCTCGCGATCTATGATTTTCTCTTGTGTGTTCATGTTTTTCATGTTCATGGCCGACTAGGTGATGGTAGCATGTTGTGGATCTTTGAGGAATATTTTTTGAAGGTGGTTCATGTTCAAGGATGTTATTTTGGGTCTTCACTATGTTTTGGCCAACCTTGGTTGATTCACATTAATAATTATTTATTTGGTCTGACAGTTTATATTCATTTTATTATTTTGTTGAAGTCGACATGTAGCGATGTAATTTTTTGTTGCGGATATATATAAGAATTTTTTTATTTCATTTGTAGTATTATGAATGTGTGTGTGCATGAATAATGTTCTAAATCATTCGAAGGTAGAAAAAAGTGTGAAGAATAGTGAAGAAGAGTGGAGTAGTGTTCATATGCTTAACCGAAAATGTGATCAGGAATTAGCAAATGCTATTTTATTAGTTCAAATACCTGTAGATGTAATCCGAATCTTTCTGTAAGACAATGTGTCTTACTTTGGGTAGTAAGCCTTATTGTAAATGAGCAGTGAGCTCTAGGTAGTGACCCTAAATGCATGTGCATTCCCCATTTCATTCTTTATACTTTTAACAAGGTATAATCTTGTGTACTAACCTCCACCGTTGTTTTTACCCTAACATGGTTTCCACGTAAAAAATCTTGGTGTCATGTGTGTTTCTAATGTGTTGATGATTTATGCTTTCATTGTTAATAATCAGATCTGAGAATAAGGTAATTAAAGTTAATAAGTTTTGAATTTATGAGACAACTAATTCACCCCCCATCTCAGTTGTCTTCCCTTGAGTTGCCAACAATTGGTATTAGAGCAGGTTCCTTGGAAAAAGTTTAATAGCTTAAGGTGATCTGGGATGGTGACATATAAGAAGGATAGTTTGATATTTGATGGAACAAATTATTCTTTGTGGAAGACTCGAATGGAGTGCCATCTAATATGCATTGGTGAACTCTACTAGAGCATTACAAGTAATAGGTATGTTATTCCACAGAATGGTCCTACTACTACTGCTGAGATTAGGGATGTTGAGTATAATATCAGGGCTAAGGAGGCATTGTTGAGTGCTTTGACTGATACTGAGATGAAAAATGTGATGGATCTAAAGATTGCTTATGAGATCTGGAAAAGGTTAGAAACTTTGTATGAAGGTGATACTAATGTGAAGATTACTAAGCTACAAATTCTAAAAAGGAAATATGAAATGTTGAGAATGGGTGATGATCAGAACATTACTACTTTTATGCAAAGAGTGAATGAGCTTGCAGGTGGTATAAGATGTGTTGGTGGATAGTTGGATGAATCAGAGATTCTTGCTAAAGTACTTAGATCCTTGCCTACTTCATACAAATTCAAAGCTATAGCTATTGAAGAGCTCTGGACTATAACAAATCCTACCAAATATATGTTGATTGGTAAGCTTACTGCTTTTGAGTTGAGTGAATTTGGTGATGCCCTTCCTAAGGTAGAATCTGTATTCAAGGATACTACTTCTGGAAGAGATAAATAGAGATATGATCTGATGAAAGTTCTTCTAGAAAGGCATTCAAGTATGAGTAGGAAATGAGACAGATTGAAGAAGAAGAAAGAGAGCTAGAAGCACTTATTGTCAAAAGAGTAGCAAGAGGAAAAGGTAAGTATGAAGGAAAATTTCCTCTTAAATATTTTTCTTGCAATAAGATAGGTCATTTTGCATCAAGGCGTCTAGAAAGAGCTTCTAAACCAAGACATAACAAGCCTAGATTTCAAAGGAAGTGTTACTATGTTGCTGATGAAGGTGTAACAAATGATGAATCTGATAAAGGAAATGGAAGTGAGGACAAATGGGTATTTATTGCTATCAAGGAAAATAATCCCGTGTCTACTGAATCTACTATTTGTACAAATGTGGAGAAATCCCTAGTTGCCTGGGCTAAAAAGAAAGTTTAATGGGTGATTGATAATGGATGCTCTCATCACATGAAAAGTGATAAAATTAAGTTTGTGAGCCTGGAAAAGTATGATGGTAGTGTTGTAAGATTTGGTGATGAAAAAGCTAGTGTGATCCATGGTAGAGGATGCATTTTTCTTGATGGTAAGCATAATACTGATGATTTCCTATATGTAGAAGGTCCAAAGCATAATATTTTAAGTGTTGGTCAGATGGTAGATAAGGGATACAATCTTCAGTTCAAGGATGGGAAGTGCAGAATATTGGGAAGTTCTAGAAATGTGATTGGATTAGGTACAAAAACTAAAGGTAATATCTTTCACCTAAGTGCTACTAGTAAAAGTTGTCTAGTTGCTCAAGTTGATGAAAGTTGGTTGTGGCATAGGAGAATGTGTCATGTTAACTTTGATAATATTGTCAAGATAAGTTCTACTATGGCTGTGAGAGATCTTCCTAAGTTGATGAAACCTATTGATGCCATATGCAAGGAATGTCAGTTAGGGAAACAAACTAGAATTTCATTTTGGAGCAAACAACATAGTTCAAATGAATTGTTAGAGCTTGTGCATATTGATTTGTGTGGTCCTTCTAGAGTCATAATTTTACAAGGTTACAAGTATTTCATGTTACTCATTGATGATTATTCTAGAATGATGTGGGTTAATTTCTTAAGGGAGAAATTTGAAGCTTTGGAAAAGTTCAAGATATTTAAGGCTATGCTTGAGATAGAGACATGTTTGAATATTAAATGTCTGAGATTAGATAGAGGCAGTGAATTCACTTCCAGTGAGTTTAATTCTTTTTGTGAAGAACATGGGATAAGGAGACAATTATATGCACCGCGGACCCCTCAACAAAATGGAGTTGTGGAAAGGAAGAACAAGACAATTCAAGATGTTTCTAGGAATATGATGTTGGAAGGAAATTTTCCTCATATCTACTAGAGAAAAGCTATGAGTGTTGTTGTGTACACTCTCAACAGGGTACAAATCAAAGGTGATACTGGTAGGACCCATTTTGAGCTATGGATTGGTCATAAGCCTACTGTTAGATATTTCAAGATCTTTGGAAGCAAATGTTATATCAAAAGAGATAATAATAGAGGAAAATTTGATGCTAGGATTGATGAAGGTATCTTTTTGGGTTATTCTACTAAAAGCAAGGCCTACTGGTGCTACAATAAGAGATTGAGGAAAATGGTTGAAAGTACAAATGTCAAGGTTGATGAAGACATACCTACACCATCCAAAACCTGTGGATATGATTCTGATGATTGGAATGATAGTACAAATAAAGGAAAACAAGTTTAGACTTCAAATCAAGTTCAAATCATTCTAGTGAATCAAGAAGATCAAGAGGAAGGAGAAAATAGTGAAAGTGTAGAAGAGAGAACACAAGAGTCTAAAGTTCAAGAACATCCTAAAACTTTGAGGTATGTAAGATTGAATCATTCAAAAGATCAGATCATAGGTGATAAGAACAAAGGTGTCCAGACTAGGAGAAAGATTGCAGAAGAGTACTGTTTGATTTCAAAGACTAAGCATACTAGTGTGAATGAAGCATGCAAAGATGAACATTAGGTAGAAGCAATGAAATAAGAGCTACAACAAATTGAGAAGAATGAAACATGGATTCTTGTTCCTAGACCTAAGGATAAAAATTTCATTGGAACTAAAAGGGTCTTTAGAAAGAAACTGAATGAGCAAGGTGAAGTGGTTAGAAAAAAAGCGAGACTGGTGTGTAAAGGATATTCTCAAATGGAAGGAATTGATTTTGAAGAGACCTTTGACCCTGCTGCTAGAATTGAAGTTGTGAGATTATTTCTTGCTTATGCTACTTACAAAGACTACAAGGTTTATCTAATGGATGTCAAGTCAACTTTTCTAAATGGCAAGCTGGAAGAAGAGGTCTATGTTGAGAAACCAGATGGATTTTAATTGACTCATAAGGGAGATATGGTTTGTCGATTAAAGAAAGAATTGTATGGACTTAAGAAAGCCCCTAGAGCTTGGTATGCCAGATTGGATAAGTATTTGTTGAAGCTTGGATTTAATAAAGGAACTGTTGATAGTAATCTATATTTCAAGATTGATCATAATAAAGATTTGATTGTGGAAGTCTTTGTTGATGATAGTAATTTTGGAGGAGATGATGGTTTGTGCATGAAGTTTGCTGATGAGATGCAAAGTGAATTTGAGATGTCAATGATTGGAGAGATGAAATTATTTTTGGGATTATAAATTACTTAGTTAGATAAAGGGATGTTTATATGTTAGTCCAAGTATGTGAAAGAATTTTTGAAGAAATTTGGTATGGAAGATTCAAAACCAGTTGGTACACCCATGGTGACTAGATGTAAGTTGACAATAGATGATGATTCTCTAAAGGTAAATTAGACTAGATACAGATCAATGATTGGTGGATTGTTGTATTTAACTCACACTAGGCCTGCTATCATGAATGTTGTATGTATTGTTGCAATATTTCAAGTTGATCCTAAGGAATCTCATGTGACTATTGTAAAGAGGATTTTTAGATACTTGAAGGAAATAGTTGATTTTAGCCTATGGTATCCTAAAGACGATGATCTTACTTTGAGTGCCTTTACTGATGTTGATTGGGTAGGAGATGTGAATGATAGAAAAATTACTAGTGGTGTTGCATTTTTCTTGGGTAAGAAGCTGATTTCATGGTTAAGTAAGAAGCAGAATGCCATTTCTTTATCTACTGTAGAGGCAAAATACATTGTTGCTGCTAACAATTGTACTCAAGTATTATGGATGAAGTAGATGTTGAAGGATATCAGAGTTGTGTATGATGATCCTATTGCTATATTCTGTGATAATTCAAGTGCCATTTACATTTATAATAATCTGGTGTTTCATTCCAAGACCAAGCATATATCTATCAAGTTTCACTTTTTGAGAGAGAAGGCGAGTGAAAAGGAAGTCAGATTGGAGTATGTGCCTACTAAGGAGCATATTGCAGACATATTACCAAATCGTTGCCTAAGGATAATTTTGAGTATCTTAGAGGGTAGTTAGGGGTGATTACCCCTCCTAATCAAAACTAAGATGCATTTCTTTGCATCATTCCGTGCATTTCATAGTCATATCTTGATCTAAATTGATGTTGTGGTGGCTGCTACTCAGGGGGGTTTTAGATGTTCAAATATGTGGTTCAGAGCTTAGAGATCTTTGTCATTGATGTAAAAGGGGGAGAAGAGTAATGTGAACAACTTTCTAGGGGAGAAGAACCTTGTGGGGAGAAGAGTTATGTGGATGAGTTGAGGAGAGAAGAATCAAAACCTAAGGGGGAGTAAGTGTTAAGAGATAGTTGTGTTGATTGTGTTTTTCATATCATGTGTTTCCATCAATGCCAAAGGGGAAGATTGTTGGATGTTGTGGTTGTGTTTTTGATATGTGGTTTTCATTGATTTCAACACTATTAGCATTAATGTATTAGAAGTTATATATGTCAAGGATACTGAGGAAATTGTAATGAAATGAGTTGCAGGTTGTCATTGGTGAAGTGAAGTTCAATCTATTGGTGAGTTCAATACGTTGATGATTAGAGGTTGTGGACTAATTTTTTTCTTTTCGATTATATCTAGTTTATCCATGTTGAGTTTTAGAGATACACGTAAATATTTGATCAAGTTATGAAGATTTGTATTTTGGCAGTTTTTTTGTTACTTCAGTTAGCGTTCCTGAATGAAGATTATGTCATTCCAGTTAGTTCAGTTGTTGCAAATGATTCTCTGGTGATTCATGGTGTTTTTGGATGTTTCTAGATCATTCTCTATTTTTGTTACACGTGTGCATTGATCATTGTGCTGGCGATTCATGATTTTCTCTTGTGTGTTCATGTTTTTCATGTTCGTGGTTGTGTAGGTGATGGTAGCATGTTGTGGATCTTTGAGGAATATTTTTTAAGGTGGTTCATGTTAAAGGATGTTATTTTGGGTCTTCACCATTATGTGGCTAACCTTGGTTGATTCGTATTAATAATTGATTGATTTGGGCCGACAATTTATATTCATTTTATTATTTTGTTTGAGCTGACATGTAGCGATGTAATCTCTTGTTGTTAATATATATAAGTGGACTTTTATTTCATTTGTAGTATGTCAAATGTGTGTGTGCACAAATAATGTTATAAATCATTTGAAGGCAGAGCAGAGTGTGAAGAAGAGTGAAGAAGAGTGGAGAAGTGTTCATGTGCTTAATCGAAATTGTGATCAGGCATTAGCAGATGCTATTTTATTAGTTCAAATCCCTACGGATGTTATCCAAATCTTTCTATAAGACAGTGTGTCTTCCTTTGGGTAGTAAGTCTTGTTGTAATTGAGTAGTAAGCTCTAAGCAGTGAGCCTAAATGCATGTGCATTCCCCATTTCATTATTTATACTTTGAATAGGGTATAATCTTGTGGACTGACCTCCACCGTGGTTTTTCCCCTAACAGGGTTTCCACGTAAATAACCTTGGTGTCATGTGTGTTTCTAATGTGTTGATGATTTATGCTTTCATTATTAATAATCAGATATGAGAATAAGGTTAATAAAGTTAATAAGTTTTGAATTTCTGAGACAACTAATTCACCCCCCCTCTTAGTTGTCTGCCCTTGTGTTGCCAAAAGATTCTATACATAAGACACCATTGTTTCAAATTCAAAATTGTTGGTTCTTTCACAATTGTTTTCTTCATTTATTTGATCTAAGAAAACTTTCTGTATAGAAGATGCTCTCAAAATCATAGTAAAATCCTTTAATTTGGGAAGACTATTCATAATATTCCCATCATAACAATGAACAAAAGCATCAGCCATTAACCTAAACTTTGCAAGAGTTCCATCAAATACTACTTTTCCACTCTCTTTTCCATTTTGAATTTTATTCCCAATTTCATCCATGTAGAACTTCCTCAGCCCGCAGATCCTACTATTAACCATAGCTTTACCATGTGTCAAGGATAGTTTTGAGTTTTTACCCAAGAAACAATTGACAAAATGCGGCCTTATCGAATACAATGTGTTGAAAATCTCTTTGAAGTTATTCTAGAAAAGAATTTCTGAGAGTATAGTATACAATTTTGAATTAAACTTTTTGCATGAATTCCATATCTTTGATCGGCTATTTCGAGCTTGATGACCTTCATCAAGAATGAGCCGAAATGGGCTCTCTAAAAGTAGTTTTCCAATATGCTTAGCCTCTTCAGGAAGGCTCACATTTTTCTCACAAGTTAGGTATACAAAACGATTGTAGCCAATAACAAGCACACTTTTTCTTCTATGCCATCCACTTGTGAGAAAAATGTGAGCCTTAATGAAGAGGCTAAGCATATTGGAAAACTACTTTTAGAGAGCACAGGTGTTCTCATTCTTGATGAAGGTCACCAAGCTCAAAATAGTCGATCAAAGATATGGAATTCATGCAAAAAGGTTAATTCAAAACTGCACATTATACTCTCAGGAACTCTTTTCTAGAATAACTTCAAATAGATTTTCAACACATTGTATATGGTAAGGACAAAATTTTTCAATTGTTTCTTGGGTAAAAACTTGAAGCTATCCTTAACACCTGGTAAATTTATGGCTAACAACAGGATCTACAGGCTGAGGAAGTTCTTCATGGATGAAATTGGGAATAAAATTCAAAATGGAAAAGAGAGTGGAAAAGTAGAATTTGATGAAACTCTTGAAAAGTTCAGGTCAATGATTGATGCTTTTGTTCATTATTATGATGGGAAGATTCTAAACAATCTTCCCAGAGTAAAGGATTTTACTGTGATTTTGAGAGCATATTATATACAACAAGTTTTCTTAGATCAAATAAATGAAGCAAACAATTGTGAAAGAGCCAACAATTTTGAATTTGAAACAATGGGTCTTTTGTATAGGCCCCCCCTATGAATTGCTCCTAGAATAAGGTATAACAATTTTGAATTTGAAACAATGGTATATGAACAACTATTTAGCCTATCTATTATGCTAGAACAATTAACTACCTCAAACTCTATTATGGTAATTGCTTTGTAAGGAAGTTTGCACTCCATGAGCATTCTTTGTGCACATCTGTATGTTGGTTATTATCTTGATGTCCTTTGTGATCAAAAGAACAATGAATTTCACTACATAACTCATGACCATTTTGTAGGGCTATGATCCAACACTCTTTTAATTCTTACCCACTATGTTCTCAATCACCATGTACAAATGACTTAGAGGAAAAATCTTTGTCACCATTTGAAAGTAACTTTCATTGTTTTTGGACTATTTGTTATGATTCAATCACTTTTTGATAGTGTTCTTCCTTTCTTAGTCCTATAGGACATAGGACAATTCATAGTTTGCAACTCTCTAACAATGGTATTCCTTTTAGTGATCTTAGTCACCTAATTCAATGTGTTATCTTCTTTATTTCTCAGTGTTAACAATGCCTACACAGTGCTTTCTCAATCATAGTTGCAGAGCTCTTCATTTGAAGATAATATGTTTCTTAGAAAGTAATGTTTCAATGCATTCATATTTTGTCTTGCAAACATCTTGTTACACTTGTAGAGTTTTATTGTGCATTGTGTGATTAAAATATGTGCAAATGTAATAAACAAACACAATCAATAAGACATTGTATCAATAGATTTAAACAACAATTAATCTAATTAAAGCATAAATCCATTGAAAGTGTCTAATTTCTCTCTAACTCCAAAGATTTATTAAATCACAAAGGCTCTCAAATTTTGTAACCATTGTGACTGTTAAAATTCCAATCTAGAGAATGAGATGATGTAAGATGTAGGAATCTAATCCTATATGATAATTGCTAAATGATATGATGTAATCCTATAGATGAAAATGACATAAAATTGATAAAATAAACTAAGATGCAGCTATATGAAGAGCCATGATTATAAAACTAAGATGATTCTAATATGATTCTACAATGATGATTGCTATTTTACTAATATGATAATTGCTCAAATGCTTCTAATGCTATTCCTGCAGAGTAAGATTGCACAAAGTTGGAATCTATTTCCTATATAAGGAAGTTGTATTTATAGATTCCTGACAACATATTTGTGATGTGGCAGCAAGTAAGCGTCTGGATTTGATTTGAAAGAATAAAAGGTGAAGGATGAATATTCCTGAGAAGATAATGGAGATTGTTCTTCCCCACAAAAATCATTTAGACAGAGGATAGGAATAATTAATGGAAGAAGATGAAGAAGTTTGTCTGTAATTTATCTCCAAATTTTTCCATGAAGGTTGAGATGAATTAATTAGATATGAAATATCTAATTTGGTAGGTGCATATGATGAGTGAAAAGAGGAAATAGCTATAGAAACATGCTTTTATTTGAATATTTGGATTTATTCAAATTAGCAAGAAATTGGAAATATTCAATTTGAGAGGAAATTGGAATATTTGGAAGAAATAACAATTATTAAATAAAACAAATATTTGAAATTGTTTAATTAATAAAAGAGGGATAATGATAATTAAATAAGACTATATGATTTAGTTTATTTAATTAAGAGGGAATAATAATTAAATAATACAAACTATTGAAGTTGATTATTTAATTAAGAGAGAATAAATAGAATAGAAGAATTAAAGAAATGAACTATATAAATAAATAATTTTATTTATTTAATAGTAGATGAATTAAAGGTTAATTAATCAAATAAATGTATTTAATTAATTAGATTTATCCAAACCATTTTTAGGTGTATACATTTTGCCCCTCTGTGAAGTGATGTGTTTAGGCATTGCTTCAAAGAAAATTTTGCTGTTGCTACTAGTACTGATGAAAAATTTTCAGTATGCCCCAAACGTTGATTTTTAGGTGATGATGGATATATGCCCCCTTGGGAGATAAATTGGTGAATTTTTTATTTTTTTGAAGTTTTTTGAATTTTTTTAAATTTTTTTATGATTTTTTTATGATATGATAAAGATTTGAAGATGGAATGATTTATCTCCCAACAAATAATGTGAAAAATGCCCCTGTAATGAAATTTGAATTAAGCCCCTTGGAAAATAAATTAAATAAATCCCACCAAAATACCTCTTAATCACTCTTTTAATAGCTAAAAAGATGAATTTAGAATTCATTTGTGCATATTGAGTTTTGAAAATTTGGAGTGACTGATTTTGAGCAAAATGTTAATTCCTTATCACAATCATCGTTTCGAGCGCATGTGACGACACAATCACCCAACCGCCTACAGACCTCCAGTATGTACCCTAGAACCTCTTCATGAATTGTGTTTTTTTAACTTTTGTGTTTTATTTCCATTTGAATTGGTTTTCCTTCTTTTAGCGCATACATAGGTCGATGTAGCGCATGTACCTTCTATTTTAGCACATTTAATGAAATAGCGCATAGAGTAGGTTTTTTAACACATAGATAGGCTAAAATAGCGCATTGATAATTTAGCGCATAGGTTAGATAATTTAGCACATAGACCTCTTGGATTAGCGCATTGAATGTTATGGCGCATTGGCCATCTGAATTAGCGTATTGATGTCCTGAAATGGCACATAAATAGATTTAGCACATTAACGACCTGTTTTGGCGCATTGATGGATTTGAATGGTGCATTGACTTTTTCAGTGCATTGAAACACTGTTTTGGCACATTCAAGTCAGAATGAGAGATTTGGTCAATTAACTCCTTGATTTTGTTGATTTTTGTTTCGTCAGCCATTTAGTTGATGTTGATTAATGATCTCAATATTTTAGATGATGATCAACCTCATGATAGGCAAGGTTTGATGATTGATTGATGATAATTAACCTCATGATAGGCGAGGTTGATTATATTAATTGACCTCATGATAGGCGAGGTGCAATTTTAGATTAATGATTGACCTCATGATAGGTGAGGTTAAATGATAGTTGCTCATGAGATTTGATCAAAGTCTTACTAGAGCTGATTAGATTTGATAGGCTGATTGATGTTTGATCAATTGACAAAGATTACTGACTTTCAATATTCTATGATGATAAGAGTCATTGACAAACTTACAAATCCGAGAGCGATTTACTAGGACATTTGATTCGATGCCGCATCTAGTGCAGGCTGACACAATAGTTATCACCCGATGTGGTTTTTCTTCACTTCTAGATATGCCCCAGATTAGGATTAATTGCGGTTTCTTGATAGTCCTAGCAGAGAGATGGCATAGTGAGCACAATATCATCCCCCTTCCTACTGGTGAGATGACAATGACTCCTAAGGATGTATGGCGGATTTTGAGGATACCTGTTGTTGGGGAGCTGGTAGTCTATGATTCTTCAGAGCAGGGTGGGATCGATGCTCTACATCGTGTTTAGGATGATACAATTAGTGGATATGATATTCCATGGCAAAAGATGTTCGATGCTTATGCTACCTTGCCATCGATTCTTGTTGGTTTCATCAGAGGTTTCCTTTGTCCTGATCATAGGTCAAAGGGAATTTCGGTTGGGTGGGCCATATTTTGGAGAGCATGATCCTCCATGGTACCAGATATTCTTGGGATATGTGCATGCTTGCTCATCTACACCACGATTTGCATCAGGTGGTTTACCTTGAAGAGGCTAGTTTTTCTTCAAGAGTTGCATTGCTTTAGGTGTGGGTGTGGGAGCATATAGCTATTACTAGTCCAGTGATGGTCAGAAAATGACCCGCCATGAGGCCGTACATTCACATATATGCAAGTTGACTTCCCCAACCTAGACTGGGAAAATTGGAGCATTGGAGGAGAGTTATTAATGATGTAGGGACCATCACATGGTGGCCTTATCTAGATTGTGAGCACTAGAATGATGATGATACAAGGATGTCGTACTTTTTCTAGTCCATGGGCCTAATTGGTAGCACACGTTTCGTGATCGAGATATATTTGTTGAGGAGGGTGCTCGGAAAATATGGCATCATATAGGGCATGCCCCAGGTGTTGCACATTATGCCCAGCATTAGATAGATTCCATTGAATGGGAACCTGGCCTATCATATGATAGTGCAGTACAGGAGTACTAGGGTCTGTAGTATTTGTTTTGGGAGATTCATCCTAAGATCATCAAGGCTCCAGTTATAGCACATTATGCACAGTTCCTTTCCTTACATCATTTTCCACAGGTCTCTATTCTAGATGAGCCAGTGTCACTACTAGGTGAGGAGGAGATTGCAGTTTCACACAGTTGTTGACGAAGGAGAGATGAGGGAGGTGAGGAAGAGGAGGATGTGGAGAGTAGTGATGAGGAGGAGAGAAGTGATGATGAGGAGGGAGATGGAGATGGTGGAGATGGTGGAGGTGGTAGAGGTGGTGGAGGAGGTGGTCTAGCTATTGATGTTAGAGACTTAATGGTGCCTCATAAGAGGCAATCACTGGTAGCTCTCGTAGAGTAGCATGTGCACATTGGAGTACCTTCAAAGTAGTAGAAAACCTAGATTGCGAGCTTATAGGTTTAGGTACAGACACTATAGGGTCAACTAATATAGTTCTGGGGGTTATTAGTGCAGATGCAGACACAGATGCAGTCATAGAACAGTCTCATGCAAAGGATCTCTCATAGGTATAGGCATAGTTGGTAGCTGCACAGGCACAAATAGCCTCCTTGACATCCAAGAGAGATATAGCTAGATGGGTTGTAGAGTAGGCATAGGGATTGGTTGATAGATTGCAAAGATTAGCTGATGGTACCTTTGTGGCTGATTAAATGAGAGAGGTTCTTCATGTGGGTAGAGAGGCCAAGTATTATAGAGCCTGATACCATGATGCAGTTCCCTCAAAGAAAAGAGTCAATTATGCTCAGTCTCGATCAGGAAGGAATCAGTCCAAGACTATGAGTAGGGGTGTAACACAACCTCTTCTAAGAGATCCAAGAGACCCTAGGGCATCTGGAGGGGGAGGCATTGGTCAGGAGATGCCGACACTATCTAGGGCCAGCAACACATAGCCTTATGATTGGATTCCCTGATGTATGATGTATACTCTGATTTTTTATTCATAGCCATTTTTTACATTGTATCTCTTGGCATTTTAGACCTCATTGTATACTTGACATTATGATTTTTGAGATTTATATGATATGTGGTGGATTTATTGATCTATATGATTTTATGATGGATGATATGATGAATTCCTATGATGGATGCATTTAATTTCTTGTTTTATATGCCATGTGTGATTTATATGATGATGTTATGGATGCAATTTATGATCATGATAATATGCTATGATTTTATGATGTTTTTATTTATGATGTTAAATGTGATTATGCTTATAATGATGAAGTATGGATTCATAATGCTCATAGTATTTACATGGATCGATATTTGTATGATATTGTATATACCCAAATGATATGATAATGCAACTATATGTATGATTTTGGATATGTTGTTTCTATGATATATGGAATAATGATGTAAATGGAATATAATGCACTACATTTTTTATATTTCAAATGCAAATATATGATGTAATGAATGCATGAATGAATGATCAATGTGATGATACTTCTAATGTGTGGTGTATGATATGATAATGTTACTAACAATGTCACTATGTAGATGATTTTTGTTTTATATTTTCTTATGCAATCTGATGATGTGATGCAAAAATGAAAAATGTGATACGATAAATGAAAATATATGATCGAAGGTATGAATGACTAAATGATATAATAATGCTTTCCAATGCATGAAATGTAAATGATTATGTAACTACATGATGATGATGATTTTTTTGTTAATGTCAAGTATACTTAGTCTATCAATGATGAAAGATAACATTTTTTTTTAATTCTTCACTAGCCTTTGGAACAAAATACTTTGCAGATGCAAAACTAACATAAATGCAATCTAATTTTACCATGAAAATCTACATATGCCAAAGTTTTCACCTTAATAGTCCATTTATTATGCTTGTTATCATCATTCAGCCTTTAATATGCTGAAAGTGAGTACAAGCATCAATGGTATATTTTAGACCAATGATGACCTGAGTACTACTTTCATGATTTTTGATATTGCAAGTTAACACAATCATCTAGGTATAATTAAACCGAGATGACCTGAACATTTTGTTGTGCAGTTTTTGCACACATGCCCCACTGAAAGCAAGGACCCTCTTTTGCTTTCGATCTTGGTGTTTTGGCCCCTTCAATTTTGAGGATTTATCTTAAGTTTGGCATGTGCTTAAATGTTTATTTTGATTTCCTAAGTGATTCCCCTAAGTTATTCATTTAAAATCTTAAGTTCTGGGTGAAGTTTGGGTTTTTACCTGAGTTTGGGATTTTCCACCTCGGTTGGATTTTACCGAATCCTTCTCGGACTCCGGCTAAACACTGTGGTTTGGGAATGTTTGGTCTTCGCAGAATTCCGTGTGGGCCAAATTTTTCTGAAGTCCGTCCTATCATCGAGTTCCCAGGTTTTCATGGCTATCTTATCAGCGACATTAATTGTGTTCGTACTATTGTGAGGGATACATTTAACCGATCTTTGAGGTCTTTTGTGCCATTATGCTTTATTGTTTGTGATCAAGTGAGCTGAGGAGTGCATTCTTGGAATATTGGATTTAATTTGGAGCGTTGAGTTTGCAAATTGTGGGTTTTGGTGGTGATTCATGTGTGTTAGTGTTGCTGATCTTTGCAGTGCACCATTAGACTCACGTTTGTTGTTTATGGGATTGATTTTGTTTCATCATGGTATGTATATGATTGCCCTGCTTTTGATTGATGAATGTTATCATTGCTTTGGAATTTTTGGTTTGCTTGGGGTTTAAATTTCTGCATGATTTGAGCATTTTCGTGGCTAGGGTTGCATGATACTGTTTGATTTTTGGTTTCCCAAGCAAGTTTCAAGTTCACTCTTTCATTCACATCATGAGATAACTTGGTTGTGAGTCGTGAATACCCCTAGTAAATATTTAGCAGTTGTAATGATTGAATCTTGAGCTGGTTTGTGCATTAATGGCAGATCTGTAGGGTTTGATATCTAGGGCATCACCATTTCACCTTATATTAATTTTGGATTGGCCTAGAATTCTAAGAAAATCTATAGAAGTTCCATAGAAAACTCATCACAAGCCTAGATCCTTGAAATTTATGGTTGATTCGTTAGTCCAAGTGAAATCGTGATTGGATGTCGAAGTTTGGGTTTTTCGTCCAGTTCCAGGTTTTTTGGATCTAGCGGATTTCCCCAATTTTCCCTGTCCTCTTCGTTTTCTCGGAATTCGCTATTTTCGAAGATTCATCTTCTTCGTGGATTTTCGTCGACTCCATATTTTCCCAAAATTCTGTGTTCCCCATTTTTTTCAAAATTGGTGGAATGTCTCTTCCTTCGCAAAAATCCATCCCATGCGGATTTTCCCATAATCTGGTGGAAAGTGAAAGAATATGAAATAGAATGACGTGTTAACAAATAATGGTGCATTTTATGATTAATTTATGCTATTGTGAGATCTCACATGCTATTTATGGATTGATAATGATCGGATTGAGTTGCTAATAGGTGTTTTCATGTTCATTTTGTTGGAATTCATTTGGCCCAAAATTCTTTGAAATTCCTCCTTGGCTTGGATTCTGCGGATGGTCCTTAAACTTGAATCCTAATATGATCATTTTATTTGAGATTTAATGACACCTTGCTTATCTGGGATTCATTTTAATGATGATTTTGATGGATTAACATTGCTTTCCTGTGGTTTTTACTATGGTTTCTTTGTCAAGTGTAGGCTGAGTCTAGCAAGGTAGTAGTTGGAAAGGCTAAGGGTGATATGGAGGGATCTTCCGTGTCTGAAGCAGAAAGGATTAAGATGGACATCAAGAGAAAAATCCTGTAGAGCAAGATTACCTCTATCTGGTCAGAGGTGACAAACACGAATGTTGGACTATGGGACTACGAGGATTTCAAAGGCAGAATGGCAGTGCAAGATCTTCCTCTGGTGGCTACAAGAATGTTGGAATCAGGATTGGCACACGTAGCTAGTTTTCCCTCTACAGTGCAATGTTATGAATTAGTCCTTGAGTGTGCCAAAAATTATGATAGTGATACATAGAGAATAATTGGTCCTCAAGGGAGGGTTGTGGAAAATCTAAATCTAGTTTCCATAGCTCAAAAATTTGACATTCCAGATAGATCTCATGTTGTAGCATTCAACATGGAAGCAGCTAAGAAGTTCTATGAAGAGGAGACTATTAAGTCACAACAGCTTATCAATTCCTAGCTGGAGAAGCCCAATTCTCACTATTCTAAACTAGCTAAACTCTTCTTAGCAAGGTGGTTGGATTAAAAAGTGTAGGTATGTTTGAGAATTGGATGTGCCATGTCATTGCAAGGATGGAATAGGAGAGAATTGACTATCATTTGGCAGGTGTCATAAGTAGGGTGATTCATGAGCAATTGTCCAATATGCGACAAACCAAGACCTTCACAATGACCTCATACTTAGTCTATGCTCTTGGAAGATTTCATCCATACAAGGGATTGAGTACCAAGGCAGTCTTTGGGCAGGATGTGGTTTATGAAGTTTACCCTCAATTGCACTTAGGGAGCTCAAGCTATAGGAGGGTGAATGATGCATTCACCATGCATATTACCAGATTGCTTTAGGGTGCAAAGCACATGAGAATTTTTGGCCAGGCCAAGGAGCTCATCAAGAAATATGGTGCTTGGTTCATTCAGTTCCCAACCTTCTCATACATCCAAGTTGATGGTTGTCAAAGGGATCCTTACCAACTCCCAAGGTATCCCACTGCTCATATTTTACTCCTAGAGGTCACTAGACAGATATGTGTCTTTGATGCTATTGTCAAAAGGGACAAGCACAAGACTGGTTTTGGTGGGGACTTCCCTTTGAGGATAGGAACTGGAGAGGCATGCCCTTATATTATTTCTACTCAGGCTTTAGAAGAAGAGATGAGTACTATTGGTTTATCTTTCCATTCCAAGAGATCTTTATTTGACATAACGGGTGAAGCACAAAAGAAGGCCAATCGGGGATATAGCCACAAAGCTGAGTTGGAAGACTATTGGGCCAACTATAGTGATGAATATGAGGTCAGAAAATAGAAGTTTTCTTGGCTTCCAATTGAATCAGTCTGATTATTCAATGTGAAGATAGTTCCTAATCAACTCGAGGATGATGGGGACCTGATTCAAGGCCATGCTTATGAGGCAATAAAGGAAAGGCCAATTGGTGATGTGGATTTGCTGGAAAAAGAAAATATAGAGTTAGGATAGATAATGGATCCAATCACCAAGTATACCAAGATGTGGCTAAATCATAAGTTGTGGGAGTTAGAAAATGAAGGTGTACAAAGCACCTATGATCTAATGGGAGATTTGGACCCTCACTCCACTTCCGAGGAATCAACTGAGCAAGATACTAAGGGTAAAGGTAAGGTGGGTTCTCCTTTTAAAATCAAGATTAAGGGTGTTCAAGTGGAGGAAACCCAAGAAACAAAAAATAGAGAAAGCCAATTTCCAAGAAAAGGGGGCATACTTCAAGGACTAAGAAGTCTGGAAAGGAGTAAACTAAAAAGCAGAGTCCTAAGGTTGGTGCTCCTATGCCTAAAAGAAGGAGAATTATAAGATTATCACAAAAGGCAGGTTTGAAAGATGAGGAAGAAGTTGCTCCACTTGTGGTAAATGTAGAGAGTTTAGGAGAAAAGACACAGGTGTATACAAGGAAGTCAAGGACTCCTCCAAAAGATAGTATGCTAAAGAAAGATCCTCCTTTGGCTACTTCTCATGAAGAACAACATGATGATGTCTCTCAAGCTCAAAATAAAGAACTAGGTGAATCCAAAGAATCTAATGATCATCAAGATATAGAAGGGGAATAATTTCATGAGGTCGAGCTTTACAATTTTGAGGCCAAAGTAGAAAAAGTGATGTAGTCTCCTTTGGTTGCATATGAAGAGTCACATGTTAGAACTAAAGGGGTCAAATCTCCTCATAGAGAGGAAGTATCAGAAAAGGTTCTATCACCTATGCACAGAGAGGAACATATTGAAAAAAAGGAGAATAAGGCAGATGAGACTCCTGAGAATCAAATTTTGAATAAGGAAGCGCCTAAAGACCAGCATGAGGAAGTGGGACAAAGCAAAGTACTGTTAGATTCCACTATTCTAGAGTGGTTGGATAAAGAAATAAGGAGAAAGCAAGTTGTTGTGGAAGACACCCCACCCAATTGGGATGAGTTTCTAGCTAAGATAGGAAAGGATAAAGGAAAGAAAAAGGACAGGGTCATTTCAAAGATCAAAAGAGATGAGGCAAGCAATAGAGTAGTCCACATTGCAACTCCTGCTCCGAATAAAAACAAAGTTGATGTAACTGCAAAAGATTACAACCTGTAGACTATCAATTTAGGGCCCACTTCCATTGAGCAAGACATTACAGACTACAAGGGTTCTAGCATAGTTATCCTGGGGAGATTGAGGAAAGAAGTTCAAACTAAGCAGGAGATGAAGAAATAGAATGAGAAACTCAGGAAATGTTTAGAAGATTTGATGAAACCTCTGCAATCCATTAGCTCATCATCCTCTTCTGCAAATTTGCTACCCCAGGAGACTATCACTGAGATTGAAAGAATGAAGGCTTCCACTCTCGCTACTACAAATTGGATTCAAGGGGTGCGAACTAAAGGAAATGATGCTATCAATGACATTCTCTCATCTGGGAAAGATGCTATGAGGGAAATTGATTGGTTGAAGGAGGTGTTAGTTCAAGATAAGGAAGATACAAACCTCTTGTTACAGAAAACTAAAACCATCATGGAGTATACCAAGGATAAGATTATAAGTGATGGAATTATCCCTTCCTCCAGAGTTGTTGAACCTTGGGAGTGGTTTGAAGCTTTGTAAATTAGGAAAAAGGTTTTGAAGATGATCTACAAGTAGAGGAAAATTGAAGATAACCTAACTGGTGTTTATAATGGATGCATTGCTTTCTTTAACATAATGATAGGGAGAAGGAAGATTTCACCTAAGTATTTAAGCTTAGAACAGTTGAGAAAGTGGTGGCAAGATGTTTATGCTCCAGTCAGTGATCATCCTGTTATTGAACACCAATTAGATGATGCAGCCACCTACATTGTTGTTATTGATAAATATCTAACATATAAGGTTGAGTGGGATAAATCGGTGAAACAATCAAGGTAAGATATTACATCAATTGAAAGCCGACTTAAGGTTTTTCCTTTACCACTTGTGGCCAACTTGGATAAGGTTCTTTTGAAGGTGCATGAAATGTTGGATCAAAATAAAGACAAAGGGGAAAATAGTTAATGCTGGGCTACATTGAGATTTGTGCTTCCCTATTATTTTGCATGCATTGGTTCGAGCTGCATTGGAGATCCCAGGCCGACCTAGATGAAGTTCATGCATTTAATGCATATTTTATTTCGAATTTCTCTTGGCCAACTTGTTTTGTGGCCAAATATTATTGTAAAACCTGGCTAGGCTGACATGGTTTGGGATTTTCTATAAATATGGCATTTTTCCTCATTTGTAAGGGCTAGACATAGATATAGACGAATAGAGAGATAGTTGATATTAGAACAAATTAAGTAGAGAAAGAGTTAGAAATTAGTTGTTCTCAATCAAATATTGTAATAGAAAGTTGGAATTTTTGCTATAGTGGATAATTTGATGCAAGTAATGACATTGTGATTTGGTGCCATACCTGTGTTCTTCTTGTCTTGCATGGTTCTTGTTATTCTATCTTTAGAATTTATTTGAGGAAATTTGATATTTAGATATTTAGAGTTAGATTTTATTTAATGATGTTTATGGTTTGATATTTGAAGTGTTGCAGCAATCCCTGGTCCATACTTTTCACAACCAACTGATTGTTAGTTGCTTTGAAAAGTTATCCTGGACTTTTATATTCATTGTGCTCAGTTCATTTGTGAGGTTTATTCATTTCAATTGCAATAGGGTTGTTTTGAATGAATGTTCATGATCTGAAAATATTTAACACCTTAGAAGATTGCACTGTTTCTATAAGATTGCAGATCCATCTGGGTCAAGTAGAAATTAGTTTCTAAGGGATTGGTCCATTTCGAGTGTTTGTCATTTGCATTGTAATCTTAGGAGTAGTTTAAATTTAGAAATCTCTTTGAAACCCTTATCTTTTGCTATTTATTTTATCATTGAGTTAGATTTAGGATCAAAGTACCATCATATTGGTAGATCTGATAAATCGAAGATTTAGTCTTTTCTTCTAGTAAGATCCCATTGTGATCACCAGCATTTTCACATTTATCACTAAGTTGTTTATGTATTTTCAAGACATGACATTAGAGACCTTGGGGTTATCTCTTGAGGTTTGCTCATAGATATTTACCTTTCAAGAGAGATAGGATTTCATATTTTGTCTGAGTTGTTGTTGTGCAGAAAACATCATCAACACATTTCTAGCGTAAATAAACAAGAATCAATCCTTTTCCTATGTGAATTCAAAATGTCATCAGTGATACTTTGTAGAGCACATCTCATGACAATTCACACAATAATAATAATTAACTCATAGAAAACAAGTAAAGAAAATACCATTCTACTTCCTAGCTTCTCTAGTTCAATACATCATCGAGTTGCTCAAAAGAAATGATAACAAAAATAGAAGTACAACATTTGAACATTCAAGATAAATTGATAAAATCATGATTCAAAATAATATCATCCATCTAGAGTTGTTTTTGATTGATTTGATTTCAGCTATTTGATATGGATGGTTGATTTTCTGAAATGTTTTGATGTTGATGTATGTTCAATGTTGAGTTTCCCTATGATCATTGTGTTTGTCTTGTTGTCATACTGTTGTTTGTCCATTTGATTAAGCTCAAATTTTATTGCCCCTAGTGAGTTTAGGATTTTTCCCCCAAGCTAGGGTGAGACACAACCACTTTGCCAAGATATGTACATGAAATTTCCCTTCAATGATAGGCGGAAATGATGGTGAAAGTGAACGATCAAGACATGCATCTAATAGATGAAAAATTTTAAATCACAACTAGCACCTAATTCCAGGTTTTCACTACATGTTTTTATTGCACTTTTTCAAATTTATGATTTTTTTGTATTTTTCTCTTTTATGATTTTTTTGTATTTTTTTCTTTTCTGATTTTTTTGTATTTTTCCCTTCCAGATTTTTTTTTGTATTTTTCTCTTTTCTATTTTTTTTTTGTATTTTTCCATCACCAATATTCTTGTTTTCTAGGTTTTCATCAAGGTGACCATTTTCCCATGCACTAGATGATTCAGGTATAGAATTTACTGAGATGGATACTATTGATAGGTTCATCAAACAAATCCCCTTCAGGTGTAGACAACTGATAGGCTCCAGATCCATAGATTGATATGACAACAAAGGGACCTAGACAATTAGGTTCAAACTTCCCTTTCTTTTCTCTATCTTGTTGATTTCAAGGGTTTTCCTTTAAGACCAAGTCACCAACCTAAAATGTTCTAGGTTTTACTTTGTGATTGTAGCTTCTAGAAATCCTCTGTTGATATGCCTTCAAATGTTTCACAACTTGTTGACGACGTTCACCCAATAGTTCCAATTCTTGAAGTCTAGACACTCTATAATCCTCATCTGAAATAATTCCCTTCCGTGACACATAGAGTGATGGTATCTCAACCTCAATAGGTAGTATGGCCTTTGATTCATATACTAAGGAATATGGTGTAGCTCCTATAGGTGTTCTTATGCTAGTTCAGTATGCCCACAAAGTAGGGTTTAATTGAATGTGCCAATCACGTCCAACATCATTGATAGTCTTCGTCAAGATTTTCAGAATAGTTTTGTTTTAGGCCTCTACTTGGCCATTTCCTTGAGGATAGTATGGGGTTGAAAAATGATGTTGGAAATGAAACCTCTCACACAGTTCCTGAACATCCTAATTCTTAAAAGGTCTACCATTGTCTATGACAATGGATTGATGAATTCCATACCTACATATGAGGTAATTCAATATGAAAGAAGAAATTTGTTTTCCAGTGATTGTTTTCAAGGGAACAATTTCTATCCACTTTGTAAAGTACTCTATGGCTATGATTATAAATTTATGTCCATTGGATGAAGATGGATTATTTTTTCCTACCAGGTCCAGTCCCCACTGACAAAAAGGCCATGTTGAAGTGAATGGTTGCAATTATTGCATTGGTGCATGGATACCATGTATTTGAAATTTTTGGCACTTCTTATCAAACTAAAAAGATTCCTTCTCCATGTTTGGCCAATAATACCCCAAATAGAGGAGTTTTTTTGCTAGGGTTAGTCTACTTGAATGAGTTCCACAAATACCTTCATGAACCTCACATAAAGTTGTCTCAAACTCGTTATGTTCTAGACACCAAAGGAGAGTACCATCTATACCTTGATGGTAAATTATGTCAGCAATTAAAGTATGTCATGCAATCTGGCAGATGAAGTTGCGTTTCTGGTTTCTAGAAAGATCGGGAGGAAGGATATTGTCTTTTAGGTAAGCATAATTATTTCCATAAATTGAGGATTCAACATTAACTAAATGGCATATGGTTCGAGATTCAGGATTATCATAAGCAGGGTTAGACACTTGTTCCACCATAAACTCATAACAACCTCACTTTTCTGGCATTTGTAAGAGAGAAGCAATTGTCACCATGGAATCAACAGCCTTGTTTTCTACCCTTGAGATTTGTTCAAACTTGATATCCACAAATTACTTTTTGAAATCATCCACCATTTTCTTATATGACATCAACTTCTCATCTTTGGTTTGATATTCATCATTTACCTAATAAATGACTAGTTGTGAATCTCCATATACTTGTAGCTTTGTGATTTTCCATTCAATTTCCACTTTGATGCCAATGATTAATTCCTCATATTTAGCTAGGATATTTTTACATGGAAACATGAGTCTATAGGACTTTGGGATGGTATGTCCTTGAGGCATAACAAATAGAATTCCCACACCTGACCCACATTGTGTGTAGGACCCATCAAAATAAATCCTCCATTGTTGTGTTGTCATAGTAAGAATGTCTACATTAGGAAACTCAATGTTCATTGGAGAATCATTTGGTAATGGAGCTTCAACTAACTAATCGACTATCAGTTGACCCTTGATGGCTCTTCGATCCACATAATGAATATCAAATTCACTCAAGATCATGACCCACTTGGCTAGTCTTCTTGTTAGAGCAGCCTTGTTGAGTAAATACTTTAACAGATCAATCTTTGCTATGAGTTTGAATGTGTGGATTAACATGTAATTCAACAACTGTTGAGTAGAACACCACTACCAAACAAGCTTTCTCAATGAAGGTGTAATTTATCTCATAACCATTCAAAGTCCTACTAATATAATAGATAGCTTGTTCCTTTCCCGCAGGACCTTCTTGTGCTAATAGAGCACCCAAAGAAATCTCAGTTGTTGCAATGTATAGTAATAATGGTCTCTCTTCTGTAGGTGGCATCAATATGGGAGGTGACATCAGATATTTCTTTATTTGATTGAAAGGTGTTTCACATCCTTGATCCCATGTGAAAGAGACATTCTTATGTAGTAAATGATTAAAGGGATAACTTTTGTCTGCTAATTGGGAGATAAACCTCCCGATTGATTGTAGCCTACCCTATAGAGATCATAGTTGACTGATATTATTTGGTGGTAGAATTTTCATTATTTCCTTGACCTTGGCAGGATCCACTTTGATACCCTTTTTTGAAACTATGTATCCTAGAAGCTTTGCTGATGTAACACCAAACACACATTTCTTAGGATTTAATCTAACATTGAACTTCTCTAATCTGGTAAAAAAAATATCTAGGATCTCTAGATGTCCTTCTCTAGTATATGACTTTGCTAATATATTATCCACATAATCCTCCATAAAGGTATGCATCATGTCATGGAAAATGGTGGTCATTGCTTGCTAATATGTGGCACCTGCATTTTTCAACCCAAAAGGCATGAAATTCCAATAGAATGTTCCCCATGGACATGTGAATGTTGTTTTCTCCTGATCCTCTGGTGCTATTTTGATTTGGTTGTAACCTGAGAAGCAATCCATTAGTGATAACATGGCATGTCCCGTTGTTAAGTCAATAATAATGTCAACTTTTGGCAAAGGAAAATCGTCCTTTGGACATGCCTTGTTGAGATCTCTGAAGTCAGTACATATTTTGATACTATTATATGGTTTAGAAACTAGTAAAATATTAGAAATCCACTCAGCATAGTCAATAAATCTAATGAATCTGACATCTAACAACTTCTTCAGTTATGCTTTTACCAACAAGGTGATATGTGGATGCATTTTCCTTAGTTTTTTCTTCATAGGTTTTATTCCAAATGGTAGAGATAAATGATGCATTAGAAGATCTGGGTCTAAACCTGGCATATCAGAGTAAGACCAAGCAAAGTTAATGTGTCTTTCTTCAAAGAACTTGGTGAATTTAGACTTTTCTTGTTTAGTCATTGATGTTGCCAGATGTAGAGTTTTTTCTTTTTCTTTTGTGCCAAGATTGATAGACTGTGTAGGCTCCACCAATACTGATGATCTTTCATGATAGTGCTCTGGAAGGGTGTCAAATCTCCCATATTTTGGTGCCTCGGAGAGGTTTTCACCATCAGATGCATTCTTTATTTTTACTTTCTCGAGATCTAATGTTGCCATTAAATCATTTTCACCATTAGATCCATTATTCCTATTTTCAATTTTGTAACTGAAAGATTTGACACCCTCCTACCTCAAATCAATGTTATGATATTTATGAGTAGAACTTGTGTCGAGTTTGTCATAACAAAGGAAATTAATGATTGCATCATCATTCACAAAGATAGGCATATTGATAGGTTCAGTTGGTTCCTAGTCAATAAGTTCAGGATGTATTAATGGTAAAAGGTCATCAAATTGGCTAAGGTCCATGATAGTTAGGGTTTGATAGCTATGTTATCAAGGTTTTCAATAGCGTTGTCAAGGTCTATGATATTACTCTCCTCCAAGTCATCTATCTCACTTGATATTTGTCCATCCTCACTTGAGTCATCAATATTTTGTGATCCAAATACAAGGGGTCTAGTCTCTGAGCTTTATCCCTCCTCGCGTGTGGGTGCATACTCTTTTATGACATCAATTGGTATGTCTTTGTATGATGCTTCTAATAAAGACTCCCACTCATACTTATTAGAATCTATTTCAGAGTTATCTTGCATTTGAAGGATTCTTTCAACAACTCTATGAGTGTTTTCTTCTTTTTGTAAGGAAAAATTGGAGGCAGTAGTGCCTTCGGTAACTTTAATTTCATTAGGTTTCCTCAAAGACACATTTTACTATGTCCAAAAGCGGAAACATACAATTTATTTCCCACATTAATCCTTCTGAGAAAAACACATGTAAATTCAACAACAAGCAACAACACAGATGAAAGATACTACAAAAAATAGAACACAAAGATTTTACGTGGGGAAAACCCCTTTGGGTGAAAAACCCCACTCTCCAAAGTTCAAGCCATTGTATTATTCAACAATAGAAAGTTACAATACAATTTTAGGCTCTTAGCCTTTTTAGAGATTACATCTTGTTCATTCTGGATACAACTGGTAGCACACTATCCTTGAGAGATCAGGAGAGATTCCAGCATAACACTGCCTGATCTCTTCCTTTGCTTTGACCTCATTGCCTCGAAATTTCGGCCAGCCACTCGGTCCTCACTCTATTGCTCTCTCACTAGCTCTCAGCTCTTCAACTCCTTGGCTTATCAGCCCCCTCTCTCTTCCAGAATGTCTAATGCATACATATATGCATTCATTCTCAATAGTCAAAAAGAAATCTCTAGCTCAACATCATTATCATCGAAGATGTTTCCACTTCCTCATGTAGAGTTTTCCCTTTCCACACAGAAACGGTCACAATGGTTTCACAACAAATGGTTCACATCCTGCTTTCTCGGATTGGTCCACATCACACCACGTCGGACAAACTTCACTCAGTCAATAGCGATCAACTTGTGTCGCATGTCGGTGAGACACAAGAAGTGTCTCCCCGATGCCACAAGACTCGTTTACATTTTGTCGCCAAGAGTTGTATCCATCGGCAAGAGGTTCCACCAAGCTTACAAGTTGCATCGACCTCAGCATGCACATCGGTGAGACTATCACTATCGCTAGGAGATCACATCGAGCCTTCAAGTCATACCGAAACCCATTGTATCGGCATTCATCTATTGGAAAGAGTCTCCTCATCGGCATGATCGGTGAGACCTCTCATCGACCTCTAGTTGAACTCATCCACCAATGCTATCACTAAGACATCCAACTGTTGCTAAGAGGTTATATCGAGTCTCCTCAAGTTTCACCGAAGCACCTGACAGTCGGCAAGACATTTGTCTTTCGCCAAGACCTCACATCGAGCAAACATGTCATACCGAGTCAGCAAGACTTTTGTCTTTCGCCAAGACCTTACACCGAGTGAACATGTCATACCGAGGACTATCGGTGAGACT
This sequence comes from Sequoia sempervirens, assembly GCA_007258455.2. NCBI lineage: Eukaryota > Viridiplantae > Streptophyta > Pinopsida > Cupressales > Cupressaceae > Sequoia > Sequoia sempervirens. The sequence continues at coordinate 1,041,454,021 of VDFB02271358.1, read as the reverse complement.
CTCCAAGTTGCCAAGACTTCACACTGAAGTCTTTTGTCACCGCAAAAGCACCAAGTATATTCATCCATCGCTGGGACATCATACCGAGCTCAGGAATCATTTCAAACACATCCCACCACATCGGTGAGACAAACACTCATCACCAAGACTTCATACCGAAGCCTTACATTACATTGATGACCCTTAACACTATCATCGAGACATCTCCCGGTCACCAAGACTTCATGCCGATAGGAGCAAGTCATCGATTTCCACATCAGCCAGACAAACCAAAGGTCATTCCGATATTGGCAAGACTTCCTATCATCGTCGAGACATCATTCTGACACATATAAGTTACCCTGATGACCACAAGCAATATCGGTAAGACTTCACGTCGAGACCCTTGAGTTACTCCGAGTGTATACCATCGGCCAGACATCTCCCAGTCGCCAAGAGATCTTCCCAAGTGTTCAAGTCACCCCGATGACTTCAATCGGCAAGACGTCTCCCTACTACTAGGACCACATACCGACACACTTGAGTTACAATGATAGACTTCATTTGGAAAGACATCAACTTTATCTCAGCGACAAGAGAAAAACACAAGATTATTAAACTGCCAGTCGAGCAGACAATAGGAATGTCACAGCGACCATGCTTTCTTAGAGGTTTCAGCCTATGAGATTGAGGCAATAATTCTAACACTTTTGTTTCCCCTGTATAACCTAGTCCTATTTTGTCTTTTAACTAAAGTGTGAGATGTTGAGTGGGTTCTGCAATGCCCTCTTTTCTCTTTCCAATAGGTCCTGGTCCTTCATACCCCATTTTATCTAATATTTTTTTTCCCTTTCCATATTGATTTGTCTTTATACTGATATTTGCTAATGTAGATGCTTCCTCATCTTTGTAGAGCCAATTGAGGATGGCCTTATCTTTAGATTCATCTTCTAAAGTACCTTCCTTTAAAAATCTATCATCTAAAACTGTGGTAGGTTGTGACGATTGTTGCATTAATGTTGATGGCTGCCCATATGATCTTGGAGATGGCAACAACTGTGAAAAAAATAAAGATTGTTCAATGGAATACTCTCCCATGCCTTTGTCTTTTAACTGGATCTTTTCTTTGAATTTTTGTGATAGATAATCTAATTGGGCTTCATTGGTTGATGGAGTGGAGTCAACAACACTTGTCTCTTTTGACTGGTTCTTTTTCTCAACCCATTTAGATACAACATTTAGTTTCCTTTCACTGTTGGATGAACTAGAAGTGTTTGCTTCCCTATTATGGGGCACCAAAGTGTCTTGAGTTGTTTTAATTGTGTTACAAGATTGGGGATTGCTGTAGTTAGCTAAAATAGTGACATTTTGTCCATTGATAGGAAACTTTAAGCACTGATGATAAGTTGAAGGCACTACTTGCATTTCGTGAATCCATGGATGTCCCAAGAGTATATTATATGTCATCTCTTTATCTAACACTTGGAAAACTATATTTTTCACAATTGGTCCTACTTGAATAGGCAACATGATCAATCCCTTGGAGGATCTCTCTTCTTTGTCATAGGCTTTTATTGTGATTTTTCTTTTGGAATCAAAAGAATTCAATATTTAAGCTTTTGGATTCGACTGTATCAAAAAAAAAATTGTCGATGTTTCATATCACACTCAGTGATCCATCATCAGGAAGAGGAAAAAAATTATTTTTTTCGTCTTCCTGATGATGGATCACTAAGTGTGATCCGAAACGTCGACAAAAAAATTGACACAATCGAATCCAAAAGCTTAAATATTGTATCTTCATGGACTATGGAAAACTCATACCAACTATCAATAGCATTATTAGAATATCCTAGTGCACAAATCAATTTTAAAGTGAAAATTTTTAAACCAGCTCCACCATCTATCAGGACACGTTTAACACAGTGTTTGTGGATTAAGAATTCAATATGAAGGGCAGAATTATGCAGATGAGTACGTGATAAATCATCTTGTTCAAAAAATGATAGGAAGTGGGGCGTGGTTAAGTGTCCCACCATAGCTTGGAATTGGCAAACATTTAGATTATTGGGTACTATTGTGGCCACAAGAGCTTGTTCCAAAACCTCCTTATGAGATGGTGAGATTTTAAGGAGTTCTAAAATTGACATTTGTGTTGGTATTTTCTATAGTTGATCAACTATGTTGTACTGATTTGAAGGGGCAATAGTGGTTTTAGATGAAACCCCTTTCAATATTACCTTGGATTGCCCCATTGTTGTCATGTTGACTGGTTGGTAATCTTGGTTTTCCCTATTTTTTATGAGATTAATCTGATTGTTGGATGTAACCATGTTTGGGATCAGATATATTGGTATGATTTCATTGATTCCAATATTATCAGTTTGATTATCAACAGAACCATTATTCTCAACCACAAAAATACAAAGAATAGTCCTATCAGAAATGTAGTTTATATTTTTACCCTTACTATTTGCAGAAGAAGATTCTCCATTTTCATAATTTGGTAAAGGATTTTTAAATGCACTATGTTGATTTTTCGTTCGATGTCATTCTACAAATATTGTCTTGTTGTCAATCAAATCTTGTACTATATGCTTCAACTGCATACAATCGTTTGTTTTGTGTCCTTTTTTTTTATGAAAGTCACAAAAATCTACATCATTCCAACAAGATGGCTTGACTCTTGGTTCCCAATTTCTTGCTCCAAGTAATGTGATAAGTCTATGTTTAAGAATTTCTCTCATTACTGATTCTAGTGTTTGTCCCAACAGTGTTAATCTTCTTCAATTTGATGGTTTTTGATATGATTGTGGTTTAGATTCACCATTGTTTAGATTGTTGTTTTGATTGACACTTTGATTGATGTTTTGGTCATTGTTTTGATTGGTCTTTGCAATAGTTGTTGTCAAATTAAATATTGGTTTAGCATTTTGTGTTTCATTTGCAACATCATTGTTACCAGTATTTCTATTCTTTTTCCAAAACTTTGGTTTATCATTGTTATCATAGTGATTTGAGGAGTTTTTATTATTTGATCCTTCATTGTAGTGTTTTATTAACCCTCTTTTAACCAAAGCTTCTTCGATCTTGAGCACGTTTTCAATCACTTTCTCAAATGTAGGGGGGCATTGTAGTTCAAGCCTGTAGCTCATGTCATCATTTAGGTTGTCAATAAATAGTTCCATCTTTTCCTCTCTAGGTATGGAACGAGGATACCTAGCGAACAACCTTTGCCATCATTGTAGAAATGAGAGGAATGTTTCCCCTTTCTTTTGTTTTTGGTTATAAATATCCTTTATTGTTATCTCATGTTGAATATTATAGGAGTATTGTGAGATAAACTTGTTGACTAGTTCCTCAAAGGATCGAATTCTTGGTTGTAGTTTAGAGAACCATTCCATACATTGACCTCCTAAGCTTCTTGGAAATAACCTCATCAAGTAAGTTTCCTCTTGTGAAAATTATAAACTCATGTTTCTAAATTCCCCCACATGATCTATTGGATTAGTTTTTCCATTGTATTTGTTGTATTTCAGGAATTTGCAATGTCTAGGAAATGGTATCATTTCCACACTTGCATGAAAATGATAGGGTGAAATGTCTTATAACCTATATCTTTTTGTGGTCCCTTTTTGCATATCCTGAAGTTGTTGTAAATTTTTCATTTGGTGTGTTAGGACAACCACTTGATTTATGTTTTGTGGTTCATTTTCAGCTCTTTTAGGTGCTTCTTTTAATTGATTAACATCAAAGTCCTTGGGAATTTTTACACCTAAATCAACTAGCATCAAAAGGTATTTTTCTCCATCCTTTTCCAAAAAAATTTCCATGAATTGATGAAAATTCAGATCTTGTTGTGCATTTTGAATGTCCTCTTCAGTTATTTCATTACTGTCTTTTTGGTGGAATCTATGAAAGGGATTTTCTTCAGCCATGGTATTTAGTGTTTCAATTTCTTTTTCTCTAAGTTTTTTCCTTTGTAACCTTGTCAAAATTGGCATGCAAGTGTTGTTATTTTCACTAAACTTTAATCTTTTGTTTGTATGAGTGTCAAGGATATAAACTAAGTTGAATAGAATGATAAATTATATTGATGAGACTAAGTCAAAATCTGATTATTTTCTTTCCTTTCATGATTGTAGGATGACAAATCCTGATAAAGAAACTTAACTTAATAATCAAGAATTTGTGTTTGATAATATGGCACTTTTAAAAGTGTAATATCTTGGTTTAATTTGGGATTATTTTACTTTAAAATTTTAGTTTTTGACAAGTTATGAGACACTAATTTGACTGATAAAATGTTTTTGTTCTGATAAAAATCTGGATTTTGATGTTAACTGTCTGACTGATGGGAAAAATAACTCTCTAGTTTTTCATTTACTAGATGCGCTATAACAGACCTCAGATATGCTAAAATAGAATGTGAATGCACTGGTAAACTAATTGAATGCACTAACAAACTGGATAGATGCACTGTAAAATAGGGTGTATGCGCTAACAGACAGAGTGCATGCACTTATAGACTATGTAGATGTGCTGACAGATAGAGTGCATGCATTGATAGACTGTGTATATGCGTTGATAGATTTGGTATATGCACTAAAATAGAGTTTGATTCCTCTAAAACTTTGGGTGAATGTGTTAATAGACTGGGTGTAGATGCACTTTAATACAAGACAAATGCACTAAAAAAAAGTTTTGATGCACTAGTTAAACAAGGAAGATACGCTAAGAGATTGGGTATATGTGCTAAAATAGAATTTGATTGGGCTAATCTGGGAGTTTTTAGTATTTCATAGTTATATCCGGTTGCTCTACTTTTTCTCAATAAAAAGATTAATTCCAGGTTTTAATTTTCTGACGAAATGAATATTTTGGAGATGTGTTTTTCTTGTAAATATTTGAATTTGCTGATCTAATTGGATGATACCTTTGAAAATACCTTCACACAAAAAATCCATATTGTAAACAGTTGTTTCAGATTCTATGTATTAAACATGTAGTGAGTGTTCTAGAATCAGGTTTGATTCTTTCAATTTCCATAGGTTTAACACAAAAAGACAGTTCAAGCACTTTTCTAATTTAGTTGCTTATGGATTAAACTATGTGGATCACACTCCATGTTCCATCATCAGGATGCAAAAAAGATGTAGGAGTAGAAGATGCAGATCACACTAGATATAAAGGAGGAGGTTGGGGGAAAGATTGCACAAGAGCCAAGAAAGTTTCAAAATAAGAAAGGGGAAATAATAAAGAAATACAATTACAATAAAGAAGAAACAAAAAATAGAAAAAGTAATTAATCAAAATTAGAAAAAGGACCACCAATCATAAGAAATAAATTACAACAAAGGAAACCAAGAGAAATATAACGATGAGAAAATTTTAGAAATATCCAATAGATGGCACTAAATTTAAAAACTAAAAAACAGGAAGGAGCTAGAAGAAAGAAAATTATTAAATTATTAAAAAATAGATTTGCAAAGATAATATATATGAAAATATATTTGCAAATCTATTTACAAATATGGGAAACCTCCAAAAAGAAGAAAAAAAAGGTTAAAGGAACCAAATTAAATTAAACAAAAAACAAAGAAAAACTTAAGGAAAATAAAATCAAACACATTAAATATACAAAACTAAACGAGAAGATAGTAAGGAGAGAGATAACAATAAATAAAAAGATCATAACAAATTGAAAAGAAAAACAGAAGAAGGAACTGGACTAACAAAAAACAAAGAGAAGACAAAATAAATAAAAAATAAATAAATGGAAAGACAAACACATAAATTGAAGAAACTAACTAAAAAATATTTGGAAGTAAATTAGCAAAGATAAAATGGAAATAAATTTGCAAATCTATTTGCAAATAAGGAAAAATAAACAATGAAGACAAAAAAATAGAAAGGAATCGAATTAAAGTAACAAAAAACAAGGAAAAAACTTGAAAGAAAATACAAATTGGAAATCAAACACATAAGATACAAAGAACTAGCAAAAATAAGAAAATAATGAGGAAGAAATAATATAAAGAACAAAATAAATTGAACAAGATAAAAAAGAGAAGACAAACTAACATGACCAAAGAAAAACTTGAAAGAAAAACAAGAATACAAAAAATAAAGAAACCATTAATTACTAAAAGAAAGAGAAAAAAGGAAATGATGAAAAATGAGCAAAAAAATTAAACAAAGATAAAGAGAGGAAAAAGAAAGAGATAAACAAAAGAAGAAATTGGACAAACAAGAACAAAGAGAAGACCAAAAAGAAAAAATAGAAAGACAAACACACAAAATAAAGCAACTAAACAAATAAAGAAAGAGGAAGACCTCGGCAAGAGCGAAGCAAGGAAAGAAGAAAGAGGAGAGGAGAAGAAGTACAAGGGAAGAAAAAGAGAGATAAGGAAGAGGGAAAGGAGTGTAGAGAAGAGAAGGTGGGAACAAGAGAAGAGAAACCAAAGGAGGGAGACAGAGGAAGCTAGGCAAGGGGAGGGACCTGTGGATTGAAGTTGCAAAGTAGAGGTTTCCATGAGGAGCTCAAGGTCCAACCATCATCTCGATTAAGATTTGAAGGGTGGTTGTTGATCTCAATAGCAACAACATGGGGTTCAAACTATTTCTTTAATTAAGATAGATGCACTATCTTAACCAAAGGAAAAAGAAATAATAAATTTAAATCCCTGCAAAAACCATTAGTAATTTGTAGATTTTTGTCTTTGATTAGAGTAAGTGTTTCCAACAATCATCTTTGACAAGTGTATTATGTACCTGCAAGACAAAAAACAATGATTAACTCTCAAACATTAAAATCCTACAAAAACAGTCTAATGCACCATAGCAGTCCTTAAATGCTCTAAAACATTATTTAAATGCACTAAGATAACAGTTCTATGTGCTACAAAATTTAGTCAATGTGCTAAAAGAAAAGGTCAATGCGCCAAAAGAAAACCCCCTAGCTGGTAAAAATAGAAGATTGGATACATCACAATAGTCGTCGTATGCACTGGAATATTCTGTGGATGCATCGGAATATTCTATGGATGCATTGGAACAGTGCTTGGATGCACCAATTTGGAAGTCATATGTGTTGTAAAAACTCTTGATTGTACTAAAACAAAACACGTCAAAAAACTGTGGACAAACTTTTCACAAAAAGATGTTAAAAAATGGGGTTTTTGGCCCCACAGTGGGCACCAATTTATGTGTCAGTAAAATATGTGCAAATGTAATAAACAAACACAATCAATAAGACATTGTATCAATAGATTTAAACAACAATTAATCTAATTGAAGCATAAATCCATTGAAAGCGTCTAATTGCTCTCTAACTCCAAAGATTTATTAAACCATAGAGGCTCTCAAATTTTGTAAGCACTGTGATTGTTAAAATACCAATCTAGAGAATGAGATGATGTAAGATGTAGGAATCTAATGCTATATGATAATGGCTGAATGATATGATGTAATCCTGTAGATGAAAATGACATAAAACTGATAAAATGAACTAAGATGCAACTATATGAAGAGCCATGATTATAAAACTAAGATGATTCTAATATGATAATTGCTCAAATGCTTCTAATGATATTTTTGTAGAGTAAGATTGCACAAAGTTTGAATCTATTTCCTCTAGAAAGAAGTTGCATTTATATATTCCCGACAACATATTTGTGATGTGGCAGAAAGTAAGGTTCTAGATTTGATTTGAAAGAATCAAAGGTGAAGGATGAAGAATCCTAAGAAGATTGTGGAGATTTTTCCTCCCCACAAAAACATTCAGCCAGAGGATAGGAAGAATTAATGGAAGAAGATGAAGAAGTTTTCTTGTAACTTGTCTCCAATTTGTCTCCAAATTTGTCCGTGAAGGTTGAGTTGAATTAATTAGATATGAAATATCTAATTTGGTAGGTGCATATGATGAGTGAAAAGAGGAAATATCTATAGAAACATGCTTTTATTTGAATATTTGGATTTATTCAAATTAGCATGAAATTGGAAATATTCAATTTTAGAGGAAATTGGAATATTTGGAAGAAATAACAATTATTAAATAAAATAAATATTTGAAATTGTTTATTTAATAAAAGAGGGATAATGCTAATTAAATAAAACTATATTATTTAGTTTATTTAGTTAAGAGGGAATAATAATTAAATAATACAAACTATTGAAGTTGATTATTTAATTAAGAGAGAATAAATAGAAGAATGTAAATAAAATAGAAGAATTAAAGAAATGAACTATATAAATAAATAATTTTATTTATTTAATAGTAGATGAATTAAAGGTTAATTAATCAAATAAATTTATTTAATTAATAAGATTTATCTAGACCATTTTTAGGTGTATACACTCATAATATGTAGTCAAGATTCCTTCAAATGAAGCTCTTTTGTAGAGGCAGTAGGATAATGATGACAATAACATAATAGTGTTAGTGAGAGGTCTGATAGTAGATACAATGAGAATGGAAGGTATAATGTTTGAAAGTAAAAGAATAATTTATCTGCTCATATCTTGACACAAGTTTCCCCAGTACATAAGATAGCATATAATGTACTCTATTCCATGATATCCACCTAATTCCATGCCACCCAGAGAAGCAATGACTCAGAGTATATGTGCCCTATATTTTGCAGCCCAAATGTGTCTTTCTAATGGTTTTCCACAATTAGGAAGAAGGTATGTCATGAAATTTTTGTGCCCACCCAAAACTAAGCCTTACAAAGAATATCTACACCTATGCAAAATACCATAAGCTACTTCAAAATGTTATGATCTAGCATAAGAGCAAGCTATTAAGGGAGACTTGGCTTTTCCATTGGAAATTTTATGATTATATACACATCTTTTTTTCCACAATTTCAAAATACACATTTATGATGATATTCACACAACAAGAACCTTAAAAGGATATAAACCTTGCTCTCATTCTTCCTAGGTCACTCCTCAAGAGCCCATGTCAGTATTTGTGGGCTCTTTACAATAGCTTATCCACTAATGAGAAGGCTCCCCTCATTTGCTAATGGAATAATTTGTCATCTACTTTGCTTGAATGTGTAATGCGATGTAGCACATTCAATGTCACAAGACACAGTTTGAGAGTAGAATTTGAGACTTGAAATCCATAGAATCCAACTTCTTTCAACACAAAATGTAGAACCAACATCCCAACCAAAGCAACTTAGCTTTAATATGCACCATAACTAATGTTCCCACATGAATGGTGGAATTGAACTAACTTTTGGGGGTCCCTTGAATAGAAACCATACATAGACACAAACTACTCTGGTAGCCAACAAGGAGAAAACAAATGATGATACATGGCAAGCCATGATATCCTATCATCCTTCATACTCTCTTGGAGGGAAATATTGCACACTCACCACATTTCTGAGGAAGCTTAAGTACCATTTTCTGAGACAAGTTTGTGTCTAAACTAGCTTCATGAATTGCACTCACATTCAAGGAAGGTGCTTTCAAAAAATTTATTGCTAACTGAGCACTCATCCTATCTCCCAGTTTTCTTCCAACTAACTAGTTATATGAATGATTATTTCTCATTAAGGCATAAAAATATTTGGAAGTGGATTTTTATCAAATATTGTAGTTGCAAGTTCCACTTCAAATCACCAAAGTCTTCACAAAACCTTTTGCACAACCACCACAACACCGTGCAGCTATTGTTTGGCCTTCATGGTGATGCGAGGTTCTTTCCCTACATCACCGCAAAGGCCCAACAACAACCGTGCGGTGTTTTGGTGGTTGTGTAGAAGGACCACCACAACACCACATGATTGTTGTTGGGCCTTCATGGTGACGCAGGATGCTTTCCTTGCATCACCGTGAAGGTTCAATAACAATCGTGTTGTGTTGTGGTGGTTGTGCAAAGGGTTTTGTGAAGGCTTTGGTGATCCAAAGTGGAACTTGCAACTACAATATCTGATAAAAATCCATTTCCAAATATGCTTTTGATGGATGTTTGTATCCTTATCCAAAGCTTCAATTCACACAGGTAGGAAGGATGCTTTCAAAGGTTAAGGAGTTGGGATTTACACCCATTGGTTGCATTTTCTTAAAATTTTCTAAGGACTTTTTAGGAAACCCATTTTAAACATATCCTTCAATCATGAAATTCCATGATATCACATTGCTTTGAGGCATTTTTTGAAACAATTCGCTTGCCTTTTCTATGCTTCCACATTTTCATGTATGTCTAGCATGAAACTTGTAACTACAATATATGACATAAAAATCCCTACTGTTATTCTTTGATGGAAGTCCCTTCATTATTACTAGATATCTAATGTAGTGCACATTATTATAGTGCAAGCCTATTTTTCAAATTGTTTCATTTAGCATCACCAATATTCTCCACAAGAACATTTTCCCTGTTTAAAATGATGGAAATGGTTCACATCTCTTAGAAAAATTTCTCTTGCAACAATCTTGGAGATGAATTTAGATGCAGTATGAAAATCAAAACATACTCGAAGGTTCTGAACAACTCTAATAGTTGCACCAGGGGCCATGTTTAACAAACCAAATGCAATTTCTAACTTTTCACTATGGTGGAAGATAAATGATTCTTTTTTCTTCTATTTCATAGCATTAAGTAAAAGTCTTGAATCTAGAATACCCTGCTACCTTCATTTTCCAAGCCAATTTCTCCAATTTTGCATAGCTCTCCCATGTTTGTGGATGTGATATGTCTCCTACAATTTTTGGTGTAGGAGCACCATGTTAGCTCATTTTGTAAATAAGGTATTTTGATAGGATTTTGGTGTGTTAAGTCTAATTTCATGCAAAATACGATCATAATAGACCATTTAGAATGTAACTAGGGTTATAGTGGGTTTATTTTGCAAAAGGTGTCAATATTATTCAAATGTTGTCAATGTTGCTTTAGCAACTTTTTCAAATCTTGTCTTATTTGGAAGACCAATGGTTGGGTAGTTTAAAATTTAGTTGGATTCATTGTATCTAGTTGAAGAAAGTTTAAAAACTCCTTGAAAGGCTCGAGACAAGGTTGGTGAATTAATTTTGAATCTTACACAATAAAGATTACCATGTTCTCATTGAATTTTTTGTGTTTCTACTGGTAATCTGCTGCTCCTAGGATTTGTACAGTTGCGTACTGATTGGTTTGGTTCCAAATTGCATTGAAACTTGTGGAGACATGAATTAAAAGGTTTTTTTTTTTCTTTGCATTATTTTCATAGATTTTTAAGAATTTTATTGCCAATTTTTTGTAGGTAGCCAAAGAACTCAAAGTTTGGGGTTTTGAAGGTGTAAAATGGGTATTTAGGCCATTCCACCTAGTGAATCTTGTAAATACTTGGTGGAATGGCATAAATAGATATAGGATGTTGTTTCATGTGGTTTCTAAGAGAAGGGGAGTTAGATTATGGGTTTTGAAGTGATGCCCTAGTTGGTATTCCATTGATTTTGGGTCAAATTTGGTGGCTAGAGGTTAGGAATGACTGAGAATCTCTTGGGTAGTGTTTTTTAAAGGTTGAATGAGAATTTGTAGACCTTATTAGGTGTTTTTGAAGCATTGGAAATTTTTTTGGAGGCCTGGAGTATTGAATTCCAATAAACCCTCTTAAAAATGGCTTAAATGAGGTTTTTATGGTTTGTTGTCTATGAGGGAATTTCCCTTAATAAAAGTTGTGGATTTTGAGTGTTTGTAACCTGGTTGAGGTCTTTCAATAGAGATTTTGGGTTGAAAGAAGTTCTAGTTAGGTGATGCTTTGAAAAAGAGGGCTAATTGGCTTAAGGGGACAATGTACTAGTCAATTTTTGGAGTTGATGTTCCAAAACAAGTATATGTAAAAATTGGATATGTTAGAATAGATGATAATGGGTATATAGAATGATATATGGTTTGTGGGTTTGAAAATTATTTTGCAAGATATGTTCAAGAAATTGGTTTTTCAAACCTAGAAGAAGAAATGAGTGGTTGTGTAAGAAACCATCAAGATAGGGTTTTTTAGGATTGAAGGATTTTTTGAAATTGCTTAAATTGTGATTGGTAGAAGGTTTCCTCCCTACTCTACATCAATTTTTTAATTGATTTATCTTTCTGCTATGTTTGGACTTATTTTTGTAAACTTGCAATATACAATTCACTTTTATTCTTTCTGAATTGAGACTAATAGTAATTTTGTTGGTTGTATTGAGGCACAAATCTATTCATGGAAGAAGAGGCGTACCCTATTGCTCATATCAAATGGAAAATTTCATATAAAGGAGGAAAGATTCTAGTTGGGTTATTGTTGATTGCATTGAAGGAGAGAGCTTCATATATGGGACATGATCAACACTCTCCTTCTTGTATTCTACACATTACAACTTTCTCCAGGAAGATTTCCCATGTTGTAGAAGTTTTAAGAGATGAAAGGGGAATGTGAGTATATTGAAGGGCTCCAAGCATGCATTTCCATCTTTACAGAAGTTTTTTGGAGAAGTTTCTTTCTTGTAGTAATTTTTGTGTAATATTGTAACTCATATTTTTAGTCTTGTGATTGAAAATAAAAATTGTAATACTCTATTTATAAGATGTAACTAGAACACCTTTATTTTATTAATAAAGTTCACTAATTTTTCCTTCTCAATGGTTGTCTTATTATGTGCAATTGATGATTGATGTGTATTTTCATGTTTTGTTTTTAAATCCTTAAATATAAATCAATTAAAATGACTAAATATGCTACTAATTGACATCAATTAATAATTAAATTGACTAAATATACTACCAATTGATAGAAGTCAATGAACAGTGAATAAATATGACTAAATATATGATCTATTAAATAAAAATGACGAAATATAATACCAAATTGATCAAAATGATGATTAAAATCAATGACTAAATACACTACCAATGGGCAAAAATCAATGAATAAAAATGACTAAATAAATGAATAGATTACAACAATCAACAACTAAATATATCAATGAATAAAAAATGATTAAATAAGTGACTAGATTACAACAATCAATGACTAAATCAACAACTAAATATACTACCAAATTGATCAATCAAAACAACCAATAAATGACTAAAAATGGTTTAGTCATCAATCTAGTTGTGTTATAAATGACTAGCAATAAACTACAAATGGTCATGTGACCATGTTCATTCATTTATAAGCAGTTTTTAGTAGTTTATTGTTGTTTTTGTACTAGTGGTTAAAACTCAAGTTTTTGTCTATCTCTGTTTGGACGACCTTGACTTGTCTTTGGGAAACCTCATTTCCATACCAAAAATATAATGTAAATCCTTTTGATCTTAGATATCTAGTGGTTTTGTAAGCCTAATTCCACTTATGAGTAATTTTTATGCCTTTTATTTTTCCTGATCTAGTCATTTTAGTCGTCAGAACCCTCAAAATCCTAGTCAAGTTTCTATATTTTAGGAATTGATCTTTCTTCTTTATTTTGAGGTCTCGTTTGGAAAAACCATGTAAATAGAAGTTGTTCCTTATGGTCCCAGGGGTCTAGTGGTTTTGTTTGCATGTTCTTATGATTTTTTATTGAGAACTTGTGGCTTCTATTACCTTATTTTGCATTTCTTCTTCTAAATTTGCTTGGTTGTCAAACCTAGGGTTAGGAAGATTGTGCACCTAGTCTTGTGAAGATTGAAATAAAATATTTTATTCCTTTGTGGTTTTCATTTTTTGTGTCCTCAACAAGCCTTATAGGTAATGCGATGTTGAGTTGTATTCTTCCTCTTGTGTAATGTCACGTTGCAATGATACATCTTGGGAAGTGTGAGGTTATTTGGAAGTGACTTGTCATTGGTCCAATTTGTGGTGGGTTGTGCCTCTTGGTTAGGAAAATTCTTGTGGAGGTTTTCCTCTTTGTTTAGAGTTTTGAAGTGTGTCTATATGAGTATTGGAGGTTGATGTTTTCCTCATCCTATCCTGGAGTGGTGTTGTGAGGGAACACAATCATGGTTTAGTAATCGATCATCATGTAGGCGTTTCCCTCTCTCTCCTTCTCTCTCATATGTTCATTGTGGTGGATTTATCCTATGATTGGCTAGTATTTTATTTTTTCCACCTTGCTTATGCAATGGTGAAGTTTTCTTGTTGTTCTTGTCATTGTGTCTTGGAACTTGTGTGCACATTGTTGTGTAAGTGTGACATGTCATTGTTGCATTATCAGTGGTTCTATCCTTGTTTCAAAAAGAATTGTTTTGTCAAGTTTTGTTCTGAGTGTGTCAACTTGGGGAATTACAAGGATTTTCTTCAACATTTAAATAATAAATAGGAGAGATAGTATGTGAATATTCATCATTACTCTCAAAATATAAAGTGAAGCTAAAATAATCTTTATCATTATAAATTTTCCAAGGTAAATCTAAATTGTCAAAATTTTCATCAATGCCTATTGAACCTAATGTGAATGTAGAAGGAAAAGTAATGTTAAGAGTAAAACTTGAATATTCATCCTTAAATAGAACACTTCACTCAATGAAAAGTCATGTGTGGTAGGGTGGAGAACATGATAACTCTTAGCGCCATCTAGTAGCCTACAAAAGTACAAGTCCTCTATAATCTCTATAGGAGTATGGGCCGATACTAGAGAATAAAAAACCTTTAAGTTCATAACTATAGTTTTTGACTTTTCCAAGATTCAAAACAAGAAAATACCTTCAAGGATCAATGAGGATCATGGTTTTGGATATAAATTTCTTAGTTAATGGAATTTTCCCAATACTAAGGTGCAAAGGTTTGAGAGTGAATAATAAAATTGGCCTTTTCCTTCCAATTTATATTGTCTACAATATTATTTTTATAAGGATTTAAAGGAATTGTACACTACAAATCAATCACCTATAAATTGAAAAAATGGTCAAAATAATGGTTAACATATTCACCATCACTATCTATGCAAAAAAATATGATGAATTTCACTAACTATTTCTCCATAAAATTTTGTAATCCTAGAAATAATTAAAGACCTTATACTTCTAGTTGATAAAGTAAACTCAAGTATATCTAAAATCATCATTGGAAAAGGTCAAAACATATCTATCCCTATGAAAAAAGGGAAGGAAATTTTGATTAGACAAGTCAATATGAAATACTATAGAATTTATGTAGCTTTCCATTTCTTACCTCTATCAAACTTCTCTTTAGGATGATTACCAAGGATAAAAACTTGGAAATTTTTATTAAGAAAATAAATAGAAGGTAGCCTTATAACCATTCACTATTAGATGAGCTACTCCAAGTTGCAATATTTAAGATGGCCAAACTACTCATGCCATAACATACCTCATTAGAATCAATGAGAAATATAATTAAAGGGGATAAGGAATTTAAATTGAGAAAAGATATATAGTTGATACTCATGATATTTTCTCCACATTGCAACTATTGAATCATTATCATTATGCACCTCACTAATAACCATAGAATCAAAATTAAACTCAATTAGATTTCTCAAACAAGTGTGAGTAATATAATAAATTTGTACAAGAGTAGTTTATATTGTAACCAACTATAAAAATAGTTGGCATATTACAAGTCCCTAAAGATGTGAATTAATTTTGAGATAAATCCATATGGTGGATGATGGAGATGCAATAGAAACAAGGGCCTTTCCCTTTACATTATTTTACTAATTCTAGAAATTTAATTTTATTATTTTCAAAAATGTGTGACAATTTATCAATCCATTTTTTCAAACACTTATGTTCCTCACGAATAAGCCTTTCCAATATGAACAATTTAGTTTTTTTCTGAAGTATTTGCATTTTTAAAATATGAAGTTTCTAAAGATACTCACGAAATAGGTATTTTTTATCCTTTTCCTCCTATTTATTCTTTTCATTATTTTTTATTTTTTAGCATTTCTCCATCCATTCTATTCTATTGTGTCTTGGTTGGAAACTAGGGCATGTGATAGATGATTTTAGAGAACCCATCTAGATGATCTTATCTTTGAACTTAGTCAAAGATACATAAAAATCATCTAGAGATGGAATAGTAAATTGAGTTTCTAAGGAACCCTTTGTGGCATAGAAGGTAGGAAAGAATATTGAATACTCTAAATTAGGTTTGGAGAGAATATTATGGATCAAGTTTGTGTCTTCTTTCTTAATTCTACATTATTTTAGTTGTAATCTCAATGATTTAAACCTAGTGAAGAAGTCCTAAAGGGTTTAAAAAATACTACAAATTTGGATAATGAGTTCATTCTATCCTCTAGCATGTAAATGCCTTGGGGTTTTATGAATGGATTGATATTTGCAATCACAAACATGTCTATCATCTAGCATGTGTGCCTTATTATTTGAACACCCTCTTTTAGTTGCAAGTACTATTGGAGTAAATAATTTATTATTTGATAATTAATTAATTATTAGATTCTTTTTACTTTAATCACTTAATCTAAATTTAGGAGTTTCTTTTATATTATTTTGGACTAAATATAGGACAAGTTGTCTCATTGCATGAGATTAGAACACTTGTCACTATCTAGTCAAATCCTCATATAGGGTTTTCCTTTGCATGCTTTTATAAAGCTTGCACATTCATTTGTAATATTCATTCAAGTTAATACATTACACATATTAGTGCTTTTTTGGATCAACCTTTTCTCCCTTGATTACATAGCAAATCAATTTCTTTGATCTCTCTTTTGTGATAGGATAATTGCTTGCAGGTGATTTTTGGGTGTTGTGGCTCTCAATCATCAACTTAAACATGGTATTAGAGATCTAGATCCATAGCTTCCTTTTTTAATTCTAAGAGATCCAGCCTTGATGGAAAAATTGGCTCATCCTAGGATGAAACAAACATCACCATTGTGTCTAGAATGGTTAAAAACCTAAAGAATTCCTACCGTTTGACCAAAATTAAAGTGTAGTTGAAAAAAAAAATAGTAGTAGGGATCTTTGTACATAAATCTATATGGTTGTACGAATCCTAGGACCCCTTCGGCCATAATTATCTCAGCATATGTGTAGGTAAAAATGATTAATTCTAGTTTTTATATTTTTTTATAATCTTTTTGCAAAAAAAATCATAAAAAATAATGCAAGACATTTTTTTTAAAAAAAAATTTAAAAAAATTTCAAAAGAAAGCAAAAAAAAAAAAGGCTTTAAAGCCTTGCATAAGCGTCCTATAGGCCACATAGCCCATTTGTAGCTACTCAACAGCCTTAAAAAGATACCAATGGCTTAAAAGTCTTCACTGGCAAAAGAAAAACTCAGTGGGCTTAGAAAAAGATTTTGGCAGCTTCCAAAAAGTCTAATGGAATATTTTGTCTAGGTCTGCAAATTCTGGGGCCACGAATATTCAACCCACAAAGAATATTCCTTTAATAAGAATATTTTGATTCCCAAGCATATTCTAGAGAATCAACATTTTCAGGTGACCGACAAAATTTTTTTTGGTGGCTAAAGAATATTCCAAGAATATTTGGTGACGGCTATCAAATTTATTCTTGAGAATTGCTAATGCCAATAGTTTTAGCCCCTTCTTAAGCTCTTTTTTTTCCTAAGGAATAGTGTTCGATAAATTGGGCATATCTTAGGTGTGTGGTGTCCATTTTTCAAAAACTTTATATCATCAAAAAACTGGTTCCAAGCTCGATCTAGTGGTGTAATAATTTTTTCCATTTTTTTTGCTCTTAATTCATTCTCCAGGGCTCTGAAGTCAACCCTATTTGTTTTCACTCTGGAGGGCATAATTTTTTCCTTGGGTATCAATTTTTCGTGATTCAAATGGCATCGAAAATTTGATTCAAACCTTTACATAGATCTCAGGCCTTTTTTGATAGAAAATTAACAAAATATTTCTTATTTCAATCAAATCTCAAATCTTCCTTTTTCTAGTTATTTTCTTAGAAAACATGCAAATAGGTGCAATTTTTTTGGATTGAAGGGGGAATTTTTCAACATTGAGGGGTCTATACTACTACATCAGTTTTGTTAATTCTCAAAAATGTTGGTTGAAAAACTTCAAGAGGTTTCCAAGCTCTTGGTACATTTTAGGCTAATGAACAAGGCCAAATAATGTATTTGAACCTTCTTCTCTTTAGGCTCTACCAAACCTAGGTGGGTATACCTATGTAAATGAGGCGGACTTAAACTGTGTGTTTCTTACTTAAGCAATCTATCCACAATGGCAATTGGGAGTGGAGAGATGTAATCCTAATTTGGTATAAATTGTATAAGCAATATCAAGGTGAAATTTAATATGTTTAGTTAACAGATGTAAGGTTTTGAAAACAAATTTGATAAAATTAAATGATGAAATGGGTAAGACCAGTGACTTGTTGGGTAAATGGAGTCAAATGAAATTCTAAGATAAGTGGCTTGTATTTGGTAGTAACTCTAACTATTTGGCACACTAATATTAGTTTTTAACTTGTATAAACATGCAGGAAAGTGATTGACAAACTTTACTTACTTATCCAACTGACAAAACCAGGTTACTTATAATTTATCAAAAGGATTTTAATCTTTACTTGAAAGAACCAATTGAATAAATTATGAAATAACATAGATAACACCAAATTGGAGACAGATTGAGAATCTTAATTATATGGTTCTTCTTACTGATCCAAATAATACTTCCAAATTATTGTGATTGACTAGAAGGATTTTAATTCCTTTAGGGAAACCAATTAATCATATCACACAAATACAACAAATGTGCATTGATAAATTGAATATATAATTGATATACCAATTTAAATAATAAAGAAGCACTAAAATGGAGACAACCAGATAATTGAATAACTTCAACATACCAAGATAATGCCACAAAATCAGATATCTTTCATTGAATTCTTCAAAATACTGCTTGCAACATATTCTTTCATAATATAAGCATTATGGAACTTTTCTACTATCCTTTAATTATCCCTATTCTATTACTATCTTCTCCTATAACTTTCTTATGGTCCTAGTCTCTCTTAAATATACGAGAGGTAACGAGCTTCAGGCTATTTACAACATTTCAAAATGCCTTTTCATAAAGTCTGTTAGACATAACTAAAACATGAATTAAAGAGATAATTAAACACATTTTCCCACTCGGTTAATCTCCATAGAAGTACCTATGGTCATCGAAGACCTGTTCAAGATATTTACTCTCTGTGATGTACATAATCAATCTTTTTTAGAGCCCAAGTATTTTTCTTGCCACTTATTAATTGTTAGGTCGCTTGGCCATTTGAATTCCTATGTAGCTAAAAAGTTTGTAAGGTGACTCTTCCATCTGTTATCTAGGAGGTTTCTGACATCCACCACGAACTTTGTATATCCACTATCTAGCATGATGATCACATTGAGTAAAGTATGGAGCTTGTTGAGATTGATCTCCCCCTCATATTGTATATGTGCCAAGCATTTAGGAATCATTTGATCAAATTATTCTCTCCATTCATCTATACCTTTTAACTGATTTGTCATCTTTGAGGATTGATGGGTTGAAGATGTATTTGATGGAGTCAAATGTATTCCTCCTACTTTCCACTTTCTTCCTTATATCCACCAAATACTTATACTCATCAATCACACCTTTTACCATTTCTTGTGTAGGTTTGAGCCTTGATGGGGCATCTGGATCCCTCTTTGTAGCTTTGCATAAAGTGGTCAGTATGTGGAAGGTGGGTTTCCATCTCTTCTGGAGTTCTTCAAGGATGAGGGAGTTAGTGTTTATTTGTTCCAATGCTTTAATCAGATTGTTGAAGTTTTCATGTACTCCATTTATCTTCTCCTTTAATATCCTAACTCTATTCTCTAATATCCTCCTTAGAGTCTCTATGATATGATGCTTGACATCCTCCATGTTATGCTTCTTCAACTTATCAATTTCATCTCTCATTTGTTGTATTTGTGGATCCTTTGCCTGGACAGGTGGGTGATAGACAATTAATTCATCTCCTCTCACTATGGTGGCTTGCTGCAACTATTGTTTTAGCTTTGCATTTTCAATAAACAACTTGTTCACCTCATCATTCAATAATTTAAATCTCTTCTCATATTCATTAATCTTTTTCTCCATATTTTCTACTACATCCTTGGTGAACATTGCAAAATGCATCGTCATAGTGGAATATTTTGTGGGAGTTGTGTCTCTCATTGTTCTGACCATAGTTGACCCCCTCAATTCCTGCACTACATCCAAGAGTTGAGGATTCCTTTTATTTTTCTATTTTGTCCATAGAGCAAGTGTTTGGGTAGTAGGATTATACCCTGTTCCTGAGACACCCTCTTCTGAATCAAATTTTTCTACCACATGGGGTCATCCTGTGCTTTGATCTGATCTAGAAAAAAACATTTTAGACAACTCCATCCTTGGTATAATTAGCATATCACTTTTCAATACCATTTCTCTTTCCTCCTAGGGGTGACATTAATGTTATCAACACTTAACTCTGCAAATGTTTGAGCCTGGATCTCAGCTTGCTTTGACTCATCAGCTCCAATAAGATTGATTTTCAACCTTTCATAAAAAAATTTCATTTTCATTTTAATCCAAAAATCCTTAAATTCATTGGTGTGGATAAAATTATCATCTTCCATGAATCTTAGAGAGGCCACTACCCTCTCATCTTTTTGAATTTCATCATCTCCTTCCTCTGAAAGCCTGATCTTAGGATCATGAGGCTTTTGACTTCTTTGTTGTTTTGCTACCTCCTTTATTTCAGTCAGAGCTAGGACTGCTTCTTCTTCATCATCACTTGAGTCATATCCAACCAATGGCTCAATCTTTTGTCTTTTAGCCTATGGTTCATGAGTAGGAGATGGAGGGGATGGATGTGTAGGTGATGGGGGTGGTGTCTATGATGTGGATGCTTCATGTGGTGGTTGGTCAGGTGTGGGAAGTGGGATCAACCCCTCATCTTAGGCCATTTTGTATAATTCATAAAACTTATTAAGGATCATTTGCATCCTTTTTAGAAGGTTGGGTTCATTTGCAAAAAACCCTCTGAAACTTCTATCCTTCTCCTTCTTCTGATTCTCCCACTTCATCATTGTTATCCACCTTTTTCTGTCTGCATTACATCAGCAAAATACACTAGATTTCTTATAACATCCTCCTTAGGGTCAAACTCATGTGAGATGGCCCTCTTTGTCAACAAGCTTCTTCTAATCATGTTGATATGACCCTCTGGGTCACACACTCTCTCTTTTCCATATTTGAGGGGACAGTTAACCCTATAAACCTTTGCAGTTCCTCTAGCATATCAGACCCAATGGCCAACTCTTCAAATATAGTCAAATCAGGAAAAAAATGTACCTTTCCTTTGATTTCTCATTAAATCATGCTCCATCCAAAGCATCTGCCACATAAACTCTAGAAAACATACCCTTGTAGGTACAAAATTAGGAAAAATATGTGGTGCTTGGTTGCATCCATATACTCTAATAATTGTGTGTTGAGGCATAAACAACCAGTCAACATAGTTATGGGTATATCCCTGGTCTGGCCTATACTGTACAAGCCTCATCACTTTCATCAATGATTCAAGAAATCTTGGTGTTTGGTAACCAAGGGAAGCTATCAGTCTAACAACAAAATCATCTCAAAATACTATGAAATCACACTCTGTACATCTATTATCCCAAATTTAACACCAATTTTGCATAGGGAGTCTTACTCCACTTTCTTGTGTACACAATTTCATTCTTTCAGTCCTCTTCATTTTATTCTGACATAGGATCAAGTGACACAATAAAGAATATGTCCTAGAAGTAATGGGGGCCTTAGCTTCCCTAACTTGCAACAAGCCCTCATGTATTTGTTCCTCAATTATAGATGCAAAAAAAAACTCTATATTTGATTCAAGATGTTGAATTATCATGGCCATTCTCATCAATCCCATTGAAATATGTTCATCTACATCTATCCATGGGGAGTTTTCTATTATCATCACCCCTCTTCATGTGTAGGGGGAGCTCATCACTCTGGTATGTTCTTCTCAACCTCTTATACTCCTGCTCTAGTTTAACTAAATTCACCTCCATTACAACTTGTTTATTCAACTTGAAACACTTTATAATGGCATCTCTTGTGACATCAACTAAGCACTCACCATTTGGAAGCCTAGCAATTTTTGTTGGGGCATGGTAGCTATGGGAAAGGGATTTAATTAGCTCAATGTCAATGAAGACATTAGGTATAATCAATTTATCCAAATCTAGGGTCCATGGGTTTGATGTTGAAGCCTTTTCATTCCTATTCCCATAGCAGTACCAATAAAAGTTCCAACTCAACTGAGGTATAATGGGGTCTCTACAGCCTTGTGCTAAGTCTCTAAAAATCCTTTTAGGTCCTTTGTCTATTGAACCAGACAACAAGGAAAGCAATGGGGATTGCAAGGAGGGTTTACTGGTTTTGGTTTCATCCATTTTAACTCCTACTTCATCCTTCTTTGTTGTCATTTTATGAAATTCACAAAGAATGATGAGCAAAGCTTACCTAGGGGTAAAACTCACTTTGAAGAATTCCCTTTACTCCCACAATTTGAGCTCGTCTGCAACTTGGTTTCAGCTATTATGAGTGAAAAATATCAACTTGTTTCGTGTATTTCAACACCAAGATACATTTACTTTTGGCTCATAAATTCTCACAATTTAAATTTGTGTCGAGCTCAATTTTACGTTTTGATGTTGATTGATGTGATTAGTGTGTTTTAAATGACCCAATGACTTAGTTACCACACTACCTCATGTCATTTTCCACTCCCCTGTAGTACTGTGGTGTGTCTTTAGTACCTTTCTTCAATGTACCACTCTACCGCGAGCTATGTCTTGACCCCCCGAGGTATATCGGTATAGTGTGGAGGGTGTAGTATATGGTAGTGGCTCCTCTCACCGTCCTACTGTGAGCTGCTTGGTGATGAACTGTGATAGAGAGGTATGGTATGGGTGTTATGAGGGGTGGCTAATGTGATAGCGGTATCATGCTAAAGGGTAAAAATGACTTTTTGAATGGCGATAATGTGATTTATTATGAAAATAAGAGTGGGAATTTTGGATTTTAATTGATAAAATACTTAAAAAATTTATGAAAACTCTAGTCTCAACAAGTTCATTAATATATTATTTCAACATGGATCCAACATGTATTACTCTAATTACTCCATACAACTATTATAGTTGGAAATCACAAATTGAGATACATCTGAAGAAATCAGGGCTATATAGAGTTACAGTGGGTACAAAACTTCAACCTATAGGTGCTACTAAGAAGAGAAAATGGTTTAATAGTGGTGATGAAGCTTTTGGTACATTATGCATGTCTATGTCTCTTGATCTTCTCTTTCATGTTGAATCTTGCAGCACACCCAATCAAATTTGGACTCAATTAGAGTCCTTGTTTGGGAAGCAAGATACTATGAGAGGATTTCAGGTAGAGAATGAGCTTATCGACTTGGCTCCTTGATATTTTGATAACATTCAATACTTCTTCACCAAACTCAAGTCTCTCAAATTACAATTGAAATAGAGTGGTATTGAGAAGGATGACACCCAGTTGATTCTTTCTTTCCTTACCAAGCTTGGTCTTGATTATTCAATTTTTTTTTCTACCTTCTATGCCATAAAAGATGCACTTGGTGCCAGATTCACTATGCCTTCACTTGATGATTTTTCTACATGTGTGTTTGAAATGACCCAATGAATTAGTTTCCACACTACCTTGTGTCATTTTTCGCTCCCCTGTAGTACTGTTGTGTGTCTTTAGTACCTTTCTTCAATGTACCACTCTATCGCGGGTTGTGTCATGACCCCCCCAAGGTATATCGATATAGTGTGGAGGGTGTGGTATATGGTAGTGGCTCCTCTCACCATCCTACTACAGGCTGCTTGGTGATGAACTGTGATAGAGAGGTATGGTATGGGTGTTATGAGGGGTGGCTAATGTGATAGCGGTATCGCGGTAAAGGGTAAAAATGACTTTGTGAATGGTGATAATGTGATTTATTATGAAAATAAGAGTGTGAATTTTGGATTTTAATTAATAATATACTTAGAATTTTTATGAAAATTATAGTTTCAACAAGTTCATTAATTTATTATTTCAACATGGATCCAACATGTATTACTCTAATTACTCCATACAACTATTATAGTTGGAAATCACAAATTGAGATACATTTGAAGAAAGCAGGGCTATAAAGAGTTACCATGGGTATGAAACTTCAACCTATAGGTGCTACTGAGAAGAGAAAGTGGTTTAATAGTGGTGATGAAGCTTTTGGTACATTATGCATGTTTATGTCTCTTGATCTTCTCTTTCATTTTGAATCTTGCAGCACAGTCAATCAAATTTGGACTCAATTAGAGTCCTTGTTTGGGAAGCAAGATACTATGAGGGGATTTTAGGTAGAGAATGAGCTTATCGACTTGGCTCCTTGAGATTTTGATAACATTCAATAATTATTCACCAAACTCAAGTCTCTCAAATTACAATTGAAATAGAGTGGTATTGACAAGGATGACACCCAGTTGATTCTTTCTTTCCTTACCAAGCTTGGTCTTGATTATTCAATTTTTGTTTCTACCTTCTATGCCACAAAAGATGCACTTGGTGTCAGATTCACTATGCCTTCACTTGATGATTTTTCTACATCACTCACTCGAGAGAAGGAAAATTTGGTACAAATGAGCTCACTGAAATTTTCAACATCAAAGGCTCTTATTGCATCTCTAGGAACTACATATACTATGAGAGGATTTTAGCTAGAGAATGATCTTATCAACTTGGCTCCTTGAGATTTTGATAGCATTCAATACTTCTTCACCAAACTCAATTCTTTCAAATTACAGTTGAAATAGAATGGTATTGAGAAGGATGACACCTAGTTGATTCTTTCTATCCTTACCAAGCTTGGTCTTGATTATTCAATTTTTGTTTCTACCTTCTATGCCACAAAAGATGCACTTGGTCCTAGATTCACTATGCCTTCATTTGATGATTTTTCTACATCACTCACTTGAGAGAAGGAAAATTGTGTATAAATGGGCTCACTAAAATTTTCAACATCAAAGGCTCTTATTACATCTCTAGGAACTACATATCAGAAGGCTTCTAATGGTAAAGGAAAGAAACCAAAAAAAAGGATTCCAAGTAAAATGAGAAAGCCAATGAATCTCAATAACATGATACCTTAGATTCTTCTTCCTCTTCTAAGAGGGATACATCTAAGAAGAATCGATCAAAATATACTTATTGCACAAAGATAGGACATGATGAGCATCAGTGTTATGCAAAGAAAATTGATGATCTAAAGAAACTTCTACATAAGAACAATATTTAGTTACCTTCATCCTCCTCTTCCACTATAACACCTTTACAATTAGGGTCAGCCAGAATGACATGTGGAGAAGAAAATATGAAAGTACATGCTCTCTTTGTATCCACCAATCTTCATTCCAATGGGTGGCTTATTGATTCAAGATCCTCACATCACATGGTTGCATCTTCAAGTATGTTCTCTTCATATGAGCCTTGCACATTACCACAGATTTTGATGGGGAACAAAAATTATATGAGTATTACTAGGAAAGGATCCATAAATGTTGATGATGGAACATTTCATGATGTTCTTTGTGTCCCTTCATTATCTTCTAATCTCCTTTCCATCTAGAATACTACACATAGTGGGGTAGGTAAGACCATAGAGTTTACACCTGATAAGTGCTTAGTAGAGATCTATACTATAGAGATATTCTTACAATTGGGATCGTAGATCATGCCTCTTGATTGTATTCCTTCTCACATTTTTCTCTAGATGAGAAAGCACTATCATTTACTGGTCCTTAGTCTCATGCAGCTAAAGTGGACTAGATATCTGAGGATAGGTTTGGTCACTTGAACCTATGTGTACTTCCATCATCCACTTTGGTCCATGAGACTTGTGCTGATATTCTTCATCCTACACCTCCTGCATCTTCAATGTTTAATTCTTTTCAATAGGATATTTTTAGTCCTTCAATTTTAGCTTTATGGGATGACTACTTTTTTGAACACTTGGAATATTGAGAAGGGGGGTGAATCATTATTCTAGTAAACCATTCAAATATTATCCATCCAATTATCAAATCACATTCAAATGATATAAGTAAAGAAATCATGAAACATCCACAACATCGCATAACACACGAACACAAGGATTTTTAAATGGAAAACCCAAAATGGGAAAAACCACAGAGAGTGTTAGCTCATAATATATTATATCTGGATATGTATATTACATAAATACTCATTGTAGGTGGACTCACTGTCCAGTGGACTCACTTCCCATAGAGAATATGATAGAAGATAGAAGGGGTAGCTTATAGCCTATTTAACTGTTACAATTGCATAAACAAAATGTTGGATTACAATTCCAATGAAGTACCAAAACAATCTTTGCACTAATTAGGATCAATGCCTTGCTCTCATCTGAATTCACACAATTCATACAACTCTAATCACATTCGCATCACACACATGCATGTGGTACACCATACATGCCATCTACCACTCATTACTTTCACATACCATCTCAAAACACTGAAATCAATCTCCTATATATATCCACATCAAATGTAACATCATGAACTAGAGAAAAATAGGGTTTCCCAAAATAGAAAGAAAAGTCAAGAGAGTAATAATAGGACCTAACTATTGGATATTTCTGATATGTGGTTGTCATTGATATCAACACTATTGGAATTAATTTATTTAAGGCTCTATATGTCGAGGATATTGAGAAAATTGTAATAAAATAAGTTGCAGGTTGTCGGTGATGCAGTGAAGTTCAGTATGGTGGATAGCTCAATATATTGATGATAAGATGTTGTGGATTAAATGGTTTGTTGACAAGTACATCTAGTTTATCCACATGAAGTTTCAGAGGTTTGCATGAAGATTTGATTGAGTTATGAGTATTTGTGTTCTGACACTTGTTATGTTGTTGTAGTTGGTGTTCCTAAAAGAAGATGATGTGATTCTAGTAATTTTAGTTGTTTCAGATGCTTGTATATGTTTCTAGATTGTGCTCTATCTGTGTTGTTGGTCTACATTGATCGTTGTGCTCTTGATTGGTAATTTTCCTTTGTGAGTTCATGTTTTTCATGATCATGGCCAATAGGGTGATTGTAGCATGTTGTGGATCTTTGAGGCATAATTTTTTAAGGTGTATCATGTTTGAGGATATTATTTTGGGTCCTTACTATGTTGTGGCCAACATTTTTGGTTTGAATTGATAAATTTTTTATTGATTTGGGCCGACAACTTATACACATTAATGATAATAAGTTTCCACAATCCATATCATATGTTTGTATAGCTTCTGCATTTGATTATGTGCAAAAAAAATTTAGCATCAACGTTTCAGATCACACTACATGATCCATCATCAGGATGAAAGAGAGCAAGAGAAATCAAATCCAAATTTTATATTTTGTTAAAGCCAACATGTAGTCGATGTTATCCTTAGTTGTAGATATATATGATCGAATTTTTAGACCATTCGATGGAAATGGTGTGTGAGATTTGTTGTGTGATACATGCGAATAATGTTCTAATCTTTCGAAGGAAGAACTAAAGTGTAAAGAAGAGCAATCAAATGAAAGTGCTTATGTGCATATCTAGAACTATAATTGTAGACACCTAAATTTATCCAAATTTATCCCCTTTCGTCTAAACATCCTGTTATTTGCATTAATTAAGTAATATTACTATTATTTAATTAATACCCTTAATTCTTCCAAATCCCTAAGGTATTTAGTTAATAATTAAATACCTTATCTCTTTAATCCCCCTTTCATCAAATGAATTAAATAAATATGATATTTATTTAATTCCTCACATGTCACATCACTTTTCCTTAATCTTAATCAACCTCTTAATCTCTTCATTAGGGATGTGCACATTCCTAATCCTTGATTAGGATGTGTCACATCCTCCAACTTTTTCAAGTAGGCTTTTAATCCTCATTATCATCTAATTATCTTCTAATTACTAATTAATTAAGCCTAATTAGTACCTTGGTCAACTCTCCCCATCACCCAAGGAGTTTTTAATTCCTTTTATTCATCCAAGGCTCCTCTCTTCCCCATGTGAATTTTTAATTCACTTTTATTCCTCCTAGAATCCCCTTTTCCCATGCATCTTCTAGAATCTTTGACTTGTCACATCAAGTCACATGTGACAAACTCCCACCTTTTTGGAGACCCTCTCTTATCCACCAGATTCTCCTAAGCATGTGAATTTTTAATTTATTCCTTCAAGGAATCTTCTCACTCCCTAAGGTACTTGGATGGTACTTGTCATTCCTCCACATCATGTACTCTCTTTCCACATCACCTACATATCATCTTATCCTTGGCCATCTCACATTCCACATGTCAAGATGTGAGGGCTTTTGAGTCCTCAAATCACCATAGCCCTACATCTTGATCTTGGTGGCTCAATCTCAACCATTGAATTCTCTAGGGAATTCAAATTTCCCTATAAAAACCCCCTCCTCTAAAGCATTTAAAAAAGAAAACACTTAGTCATTTTGCACATAAATGCTATCATTTTGAACACTCAATTCACAAATCATTTTCTCTTACTTAGCCAAGCCATTTTAGCCATTTGCATTTGCATCCCACCATATAATCAATCTTGCATTCAGTCATATCAATAGCCATCCAAGGAGCACACAAGCAATCCAAATCAAGGGCCAACCAAGGAATTTTAACAAAAATGAAGGTATAATAATCTTACAATCTTCATTTTAGCTTACTCCCTTGCTTTATCATTCCTTAGGCTAATCTTGAGGTGTTTCTTTGTGTTTTTCCATTGCATTTTAGTTGTTTTTGGACATTTAGTATAGGTAAAACTCGAGGATATCACAGTAATCAAGCATTAGAAGATGCTATTTTCTCAGCTCAAAATCTTCTGGATGTAATTTGAATGTTACTATAAGATAGTGAGTCTTCCTTTGGGCAATAAGCCTTTTTGTATTTGAGTGAGCTCTAGGTAGTGTGCTTGAATGCATGTGTGTTCCCCATTTATAATACTTTTATACTTTTAACAGGGTATAATCTTGTGGATTAACCTCCACCATGGTTTTTCCCCTAACAGAGCTTCCATGTAAAAAATCTTCGTGTTATGTGTGTTTTTGATGTGGTGATGGTTTATGCTTTCATTTTTATTTATTAGATCTAGAAATAAGTTTAATTTGTATAATTTATGTAACAACTAATTCAACCCCCCTCTCAATTGTCTACCCTTGTGTTGCCAACAATTGGTATAAGAGCAAGTTCCTCAAAATAATTTTAATAGCTTGAGGTGATCTGGCATGGAAACATATAAGAAGGATAGTTTGAGATTTGATGGAACTAATTACTCTCTATGAAAGACTCAAATGGGGTGTCATCTGAGATGCATTGGTGAACCTTTCTAGAAAATTACAAAGAATAGGATTATTATCCCATAGAATGAATTGTTGAGTGCTATGAATGATTCTGAGATGAAAAATGTAATAGAGCTAAAAACTACTTATAAGATCTGGAAAAAGTTGGAAACTTTGTATGAAGGTGATACCCATGTGAAGATTGCTAAGTTGCAAAGCCTGAAAGGGACATATGAAATTTTGAGAATCGGTGAAGATGAGAACATCACTTCTTTTATGCAGAGAGTGAATGAACTTGTGTGTAGTATCAGATGTGTTGGTCGAACATTGGAAGAATCAGATATTGTTGCTAAAGTGCTCAGATCCTTGCCTGCTGCATACAAACAAAAAGCTACTGCTATTGAGGAGATCTAAACTATGACAAATGTAACCAAAGACATGTTGATTAGTAAGCTTACTACTTTTGAGTTAAGTGAGTATGGTCTATCTTTCTAAGATATAATTTGCATTCAAAGCTACTATCTCTAGAAAAGATAAGCAGAGATATGATCCGAGAGAAAGTTCTTCTAGAAAAATGTCCAAGTATGAGCAAGAAATAAGAGAGGTTGAAGAAGAAGAGAGAAAACTTGATGAGATTGGAGCACTTATTGTCAAGAGGGAAGCTAGAGGAGAAGGTAATTATAAAGGGAAATTTCCTCTTAAATTTTTTTCTTGTAATAAGATAGGCCATTTTACCTCAAGGTGTCCGAAAAGAGTTTCTAAGCCAAGACCTAACAAGCCTAGATTTTAAATAAAGTGTTATTATGTTGCTGATGAAGGTGTGACAGATGATGAATCTAATAAAGGAAATTTAAGTGAGGATGAATGGGTATTTATTGATATCAAGGAAAATGATCCAGTGCCTACTAAATCTGCTAGTTGTGTAAATGTGGAGAAAGCTCTAGCTGCCATAGTTGAAGAAAAATATGATTGGGTGATTGACAGTGGATGATCTCATCACATTACAGGTGATAAAAGTAAGTTTGTGAGCATGGAAAAGTATGATGGTGGTGTTGTGAGATTTGGTGATGACAAAGCTAGTGTAATCCATCGTAGAGGATCCATTTCTCTCGATGGTAAGAATAATACTGATGATGTCCTATATGTGGAAGGTTTGAAGAATAATCTCTTAACTATTGGACAGATGGTTGACAAGGGATACAATCTTCAATTCAAGGATGGAAAGTGTAGAATATTGGGGAGTTCCAAAAATGTGATTGCATCTAGTACAAAAACAAAAGGTAATATCTTTCACCTAAGTTTTTCCAGTAAAAGTTGTCTTATTGCTCAAGTTGATGAAAGTTGGTTGTGGCATAGGAGATTGTGTCATGTAAAATTTGACAATATTATCAAGATAAGTTCTACTCAAGCAATGAGAGATCTTCCTAAGTTGATAAAACCTACTAATGCTATATGCAACGAATTTCAGTTAGGGAAGCAAACTAGAGTTTCATTCCAAAGCAAACAACATTGTTCAAATGAAGTGTTGGAGCTTGTGCATATTGACTTGTGTGGTCCTTCTATAGTCAAAATTTTACAGGGAGATAGGTATTTCATATTACTTATTGATGATTATTATAGATTGATGTGGGTTAAATTCTTAAGGGAAAAATCTAAAGCTATGGATAATTTCAATATTTTAAGCCTATGGTTGAGATAGAGATAGGTTCGAATATTAAATTTCTGAGATTAGATAGAGGTGGTGAATTCGCTTCCGGTGAGTTTAATTCTTTTTATGAAGAGCATGGGATAAAGAGACAATTATCTTCCCCACAAACCCCTCAGCAAAATGGAGTTGTGGAAAGGAAGAATAGGACAATTCAAGAAGCTGCTAGGACTATGATGCTAGAAGGAAATGTTCTTCATATCTATTGGAGAGAAGCTATGAGTACTACCATTTACACTCTCAACCAGGTACATGTCGAAGGTGATACTAGTAAGACTCCTTATGATCTATGGTATGGTCATGAGCCTACTGTTAGATACTTCAAAATCCTTGGGAGTAAATTCTATATCAAAAGAGATGAAGATATAGGAAAGTTTGATGCTAGAAGTGATGAAGGAATCTTTCTTGGTTATTCTACTAAAAGTAAAGCCTACTGGTGTTACAATAAGAGATTGAGGAAAGTAATTGAAAGTGTTAATTTCAAGGTTGATGAAGACATAGTTAGACCATCTAGAACTTTTGGATATAATTCAAATGATTAAAATGATAGTTCATATAAAGGAAAGAAAGTTTAGACCCTAAATCAAGTTCAGATCATTCCGGTGAATCAGGAAAATCAAGAGGAAGAAACTAGTGAAAGTGTAGAAGTGAGATCACAAGAGCCTAAATTTAAAAAATACCCCAAGACTCCAAGGTATGTAAAACTAAATCGTTTAGAACATCATATTATAGTTGATAAGAACAAAGGTGTTCAAACTAGGAGAAGAATTGCAAAAGAATATTATTTGATTTCAAAGACTAGGCCTAATATTTTCAATGAAGCATGCAAAGATGAACATTGGGTGGAAGCAATGAAAGAACTATTGCAAATTGAGAAGAATGATACATGGATTCTTGTTCCTAGACCTAAGGATAAAAATGTAATTGGAACTAAATGGGTCTTTTAGAACAAACTGAATGAGCAAGGTGAAGTTTTTAGAAACAAAGCAAGACTTGTGTGTAAAGGATATTTTCAGATGGAAGGAATTGACTTTGAAGAAAATTTTGCTCCTATTGCTAGGATTGAAGATGTGAGACTATTTCTTGCTTATGCTACTTACAAAAACTTCAAGTTTTATTAGATGAATTTCAAGTCAGCATTTCTAAATGGTGAACTGGAAGAAGAAGTGTATATTGAGCAACTTGATGGATTTCAATTGATTGATCAGGGACATATGGTTTGTCAGTTGAAGAAAGCATTGCATGGACTTAAGCAAGCCTCAAGAGCATGGTATGCTAGATTGGACAAATATTTGTTGAAGCTTGGATTTAAGGATTCTTTTGAGTATGTTAGAGGGAAGCTAGGGGTGATTACCCCTCCTAATTAGAATTAAGATGCATTGACTTGCATGAGTCTGTGTGTTTCATAGTCATATCTTGTGATTCAGATTGATGTTGTGGTGGCTGCTACTCAAGGGGTGTAGTTAGATGTTCAAAAGTGTGGTTCAAAGCTTGTGTGGAGAAAGATAATGTGTACCTTTGTCATTGATGTCAAAGGGGGAGAATATTCATGTGAAAAACTATGAAAGAGTTAAGGAGAAAAGAGTCAAAAGCTAAGGGGGATAAAGTGCTAAGAGAAAGTATCGTTGATGGTATTTTTTACATCATGTGTTGCCATCAATTCCAAAGGGGGAGATTGTTGGATATTGCTGATATGTGGTTTTTATTGATGTCAACACTATTGGCATTAATGTATTTAAGGTTGTATATGTCGAGGATATTGAGAAAATTGTAATAAAATAGGTTGCAAGTTGTCGGTGATGTAGTGAAGTTCAATATGGTGGCTAGCTCAGTATATTGATGATAAGAGGTTGTGGATTAAAGGGTTTGTTGAAAAGTACATCTATTTTATCCACATGAAGTTTTAGAGGCTCGCATGAAGATTTGATTGAGTTATGAGTATCTGTGTTCTGATAGTTGTTCTATTGTTGTAGTTGGTGTTCCTGAAAGAAGATGTGATTCTAGTAATTTTATTTGTTACGAATGCTTTTGTGGTGATTCATGATGCTAGTGGATGTTTCTAGATCATTCTCTATCTGTTTTGTTGGTCTGCATTGATCATTGTGCTCGTGATTGGTGATTTTCTTTTGTGAGTTCATGTTTTTCATGATCATGGCTGACAGGGTGATTGTAGCATGTTGTGGATCTTCGAGGCATAATTGTTTAAGGTGTTTCATGTTCGAGGATGTTGTTTTGGGTCCTTACTATGTTGTGGCTGAAATTGTTTGGTTCGCATTGATAAAAATTTTATTGATTTGGGCTGACAATTTGTACATATTTTATATTTTGTTAAAGCTGACATGTAGTCGATGTTATTCTTAGTTGCGGATATGTATTATCAATTTTTATACCATTCGATGGCAATGGTGTGTGAGATATGTTGTGTGTTGTGTGCGAATAATGTTCTAATATTTCAAAGGAAGAAGTGAAGTGTGAAGAAGAGCGAGTAGATGAAAGTGCTTATGTGCTTAACCAGAACTGTAATCAAGCATTAGAAGCTATTTTTTCAGTTCAAAATCTTCTAGATGTAATATGAATGTTACTGTAAGACAGTGAGTCTTTCTTTGGGCAGTAAGCCTTTTTGTAATTGAGCAGTGAGCTCTAGGTAGTGTGCCTGAATGCATGTGAATTCCCCATTTATAATACTTTTATACTTTTAAGAGGGTATAATCTTATGGATTAACCTACACCATGGTTTTTCCCCTAACAAGATTTCCAAGGAAAAAATATTGGTGTTATGTGTGTTTTTGATGTGGTGATTGTTTATGCTTTCATGTTTATTTATCAAATATGAGAATAAGTTTAATTTGTATAATTTATGTGAAAATTGATTCACCCCCACTCATCTCAGTTGTCTGCCCTTGTGTTTCCAGCACTAACTTCCTATTTTCATTAGGAAATGAGATACCCACAACTAATTGACTAACAACACTTATGTGAATCAACTCAATGTGAAAATATACTAATTTCCTTATGATTGAGGACAGAGGTATCAACCTGAACAACACTTTTAGGAGAAAAATTAAAAAATAGTAAATCAACTCAAAAATGCAAGCTAACACTTGGATCTTGCAGACTTAAGCATAAAACTGGGAGAAATAGTAAATATCTAGAAAATATTAGAAGGTCTGGAAGTTGTGAACCTATCATAAAATGTTGCTTTTGCAAGCCTACCAGGGACTCATTTTCCCATGGGCGAATGGGTCTAGGTCTCCCTTTCTAGAAAATAAAAAATTGAGATCTAAACCTTGTATTTGCACTTCTTGTTGGAGTTATCGACAAACATTGAGAGGGGGGGTGAATCAGTGTCTGAACCTTTTTTAAACTTCGACAAAGACTTTTAAAAATTATTTCCTTTTTAAAGAAAATAGAGAAAAGTGATCACCTTGATAGCATTCATGAAAAGGGCTAAATAAAGATATGACAACATTAACTCAGTCCATTAGACAACTTATGCAAATATGATTTGAGTGAGATATCTTGCATTTTCCAAAACAATTGTGACTGACATTGATTAACAATCAAAGCATGATGATAGTGTAAGTGCAACTCATCAGACTATGCAAATAAAGGTCAACATTATTGATTCACTTCTTAAACAACTGATTTTAATGCATCTTTATAAGGCACTGCAACAACAATGCAACATAATGACACAAGAAAGGTATTGAGACAACAAACACCTTTAGGAAATTATAACAATTGTCGAGCTATGAATCAAATGAGTACTTTTATGCTTCCTTTTGAATTAGACTCTTCAACAATGACTTGTGCAAGACATTTAAAATAAATATTTGTAGAGATGAAGGAACTAACATTCAACAATGTTCAGATTGATAAAAACTATCACTCACAAAATTATCACAATCAAGAAGCATTATGACATCAAAAAAAAGAGACCATAAGACAAAGGATTTGTCGAGTGGAAAGCCCTCCTAGGGTAGAAAAACCACTCCTAAACTGCCTTATTGTCTTAACTTCAAAAAACCACTACTTACAATGCCTTA
This sequence comes from Sequoia sempervirens, assembly GCA_007258455.2. Lineage (NCBI taxonomy): Eukaryota > Viridiplantae > Streptophyta > Pinopsida > Cupressales > Cupressaceae > Sequoia > Sequoia sempervirens. Next base: position 1,041,418,917 of record VDFB02271358.1, on the reverse strand, counting down.
TAGGCTAATTTTTTAGCACCAAACCAAGGAGAACCAACCCCTCATTTAGAGACACCAATCTCAAGGAGCACCAACCCCTTAACAGATTTCAGAATTACAATAACATGGAGGATCTCTCTGTTTCTCAGATAAGCTCAATCATACCTCTCTATCTAATACCTTAAATATTCAACATGAATCCTTAAAATATTAAATAAACAAGGTTTTTATCATATTAATTTGCATCATATTTTCATTTTTATATTACAGAACCTTTTTAAATATTTTATTTTTGATACAACATGTAACATCACAGAATCACCCATCATATTACAGTATTCAAAATACTATATTTATATATTTTCACATGTATGGCTGCCAATAAGTCTTCATAGAAAACATTTTTCAAAGGAATTTGAAACCCCTTTTCTCTTTTTAGAATATGAAACAGTAGAGTAATGATCAACAAAAGGTGAATAATAATTTGTAACGCTTGTATTGAAGGTTGTAATAAACTTTGTCAAAATATATCAATGCTCTTTTTCCAAACTACAAGAGTTTTTACAAAACCCAGAACAAGTGCAATCAAAAACCATTTGAATCTATTTTCAGAAAACCCATATGTCGAATCCATCATTTCTATAACGAATGAAATGAGTTCAAAATGTAACTGACTGATTTTTCAAAATGCACAACTACCCAACAACCAAAAGTCAAAGATCTTCATTATTTTATCAGGCCATGATTCATTTCACCATAACTAAAATGCATTAACATCTGACACACAAAAAATACTTATACCATTTCTGATTCGAGCAAGAGAGCCAAATGGAGGTTTTTGATAAAAATAAACACCAAATGGTGGTAAAGATACCTGAACGCACATGAAGATGAAAAATAAATGCATGATAAAACTGTAATGAAGTATTTACCAACCCAGCAGAGTAACACCTTCGAATCTCCTTCTAGATTCAAGCTTCCAGCTAGTGAGGAGCACCAAACATAGCATCCATATTGTTTTTGCATCCTGTCATAGCCGTTACAACCAGCTAGAGTAAGGAGAGTAGTAAAGAATTCAATGAAACAATCCTTCATGGTGGTGGTGAGGCTAGGGTTTCATACCCAACCAAATGAAAATCATTAACCACAGTTTTCCCTATATGCATTCTCATTCAATTGATGACTTTGCTAAAATGTAATGTGATTTGAATTCCACAATAAATGAAAAAACATAATAATGAACAACTTAAAAGATTGTTGAGTTCATTGTCCAAGGATGCTGACCACATTATTAACTCAAGATTTTACAATCAAGCTGTCAGCACATAGAGATTATTAAAATAGACCAAAATCTGAGTCAAAGTCCTTCAAGGAATGCCGACTTAATGATCACATAGAAGAAAATGCTAAAAGAGGTGTCGACCCAATACTTCTATCAAAATATCATGCTAACTTGAAGACTTTTCAACAATGTCGACCACTATAATACTATCGAGTAATAATTGCCAAATAGTCAATGCCATGTCATTTCAATGTGACTTTTAAATAAGGAAAATAAACATTTAGCCAAAATCAAATATGACTTTATTCAAAGTCATTTACCAAGGAAAGTTAGCCAAAATAATGCCCAGAGCAACATTATAAATTGCCATAAATATTACCTTTGAGCCATAGAGTTGAATTTTACAAAGTCACAAGCAATTAACACTATGATAACCAAGATCAATTTTAGAAGTTGATTGTGATATCAGCTCAATCTGAACCATATGAACCGGATGAAGACTCCATATATGTCACTCACTATGTCTTAACCAGTGACACCAAGATAATGTGAGAGAGCCATGAAATGAAAAAACCAACTGAAGAATGAATAGAAACCTCATATACCAATGATTCCAAATTAAATATCAAACTCGAGTGCCAAAGAGAGCATTAATATAATTCCAACCCAATATGCCATGTGTCAAATAATGTATCATAACCGTTGACACCAAAATAACTATGAGACAACCATGAAGATCAATAGAATGAAAACATGCCATGAAGACATAATCAAATGAATCTTGTCAATGATGCCATGATCAACCTAATAATGAGAAATTGAAATAATATACCTATCAAGAAATAAAGAAAGGGCCAACCTACCAACATAACTAATCCATGATCAACCTGAGGCCTGTCAAGATAACAATATCATTTTTCACAGAATCTAATGCATGCCCTGTCACAATGAACACCATCTGAATAACTTGTACCAAGCCTTATCAACATTGTCAATCCAATATAGTCATTAACCATCTATAAATGAATAGCATTCAAAAATTTGAACCAGAAGCCACATGAGTAATCAACATGAAAAAAAAAGCCTCCGAAATATTATCCGAGATACCAAACTGATTATGTCATCAAGGACAACCAAAGACAACTGAGAAGTCAACAAACTCCCCCTTTGTCCTTGATGGAAAAACACAAATTACTCTCCCCCTTTTTGCCTCAATGACAAAGAAATGCAATGCAACCACAACTGAGAAGCCAAGAAAGAACTATATGAACCATCTACAAGTAAAACAATAAGAGCAGCAAACTAAAAATATATAAGAGAGCTAGAAATAAGAACATATAGAAACAAGCCCCCCCTACAAATATGCTCCATGCATAGATATATCAATACTGATATCATTACTCCTTTACTCAAGCAACAAGAGCACTGTCAAATAACCCAAATGGGTCATTGAAAAAAAACTTTCAATCCATTTCAAGCACATTAGCAATTCACCACTCCATTTGTAAACCGTATTGTAGATGAGAAAAGACTCAAATGTGATCAATAACACACAGTTAAAAAAAAATTCTCATGAAGATTAAAAACTTGAAGAACCATCAAGGCATATCTTAGTTCTTGTGCACTATCTCAATCATGAGATCAACTTCATTTTTTTAATTTTTTTAAATACCAAAGAATATAAGGGAGATACCCAATTGTTTCACCACTAACCTTCAAAAAAATTTCTTAATGTAGAGATTCATTCACTATTTTCCAAACTGGATGATTTCCTTTGTCAACAATATCAATAAGGTTAAGGCATTTAGACCACAAAGCATTTGATCCATGACATTTCTGTTGTTATGTTATAATCAAAAGTGTTGTCTCTATCCAAGCTTAGTATAACACAATCCATACATATTGATAAACTAAATGTTGCCTCAACTGATTTTCATAAAGCCTACTCCCTTCTCTCATGAGCTTACTCTTCACTGGAAAGTATGCATTTTAAAAACAAGACAGTCATCACACCAGCAATAACAACTTTCAGGAGAAATCATTCAAGCAGCCTGTATCTCTTTCATGACAACAAAAATCAATCACTTTATCCAGTTATTCAAATAGGCCATCAAAAATAAATACAACCATCATCCTGTCCCTTGGTATGAGCATTAACCACACTAAAGAATCGTCAAAGTACTTTCAATCTTGAAAACCAAAATCATATGTAGAACTTCATAATTAATTCAATCAATATAAGAATAATGAAATATTGGCATTTAAAAACCATTTCTTTACTTCTTATACCACCAATAGTAAATGCATGTTGTCATACCTCATTCTAGACTCCATAGGGGTAAAATATATTACCATAATAGACTCCCCCTGAGTCTTTTAATCTTCTCAAGACCTGGATGGCAACACTTGTGCAAGAGATGCACAAGGAGTTTTCATGGAATCATCTTTATTTCTCTTTCTTCTCCACTCCAATGTAGAATTTTTCACTTGTTTACTTAAAGTACTTGTCTTTCTATTAAATCTGCATTGTTGTACTTTATGCCCAATGTTATTACATCTGAAAAAAATGATCTTATGACTGTTTTGAGGAGAAAAAGACTTCCTATAGAAATTTCCAACTTTGTTCTCTTCATTATTATCACTTGTATTCATTTTACAATATTTTCTAAAATGGACAAAGTTGTTACATTTGTAACACACCACATTTTCATTTCTAGAGACATTAGAATGATTCTTGTTTGACCATCTCATGCAATCAATTGCCTTATGACCAAAGTCATTACAAACATAACAATATCCTTGAAAAGAATGATTATACCTGAATGAATGATCATGCCAAGGATGTGAAGATCTGAAGACATTTCTCCTTTCTCTATGAATACCTTTAGATTGTCTTCTAGTGTCAATGTTATCCTTTGGACCAGCAATACTGTAACCAAGATCAACCTTCATTCTTGGTGTTTTCTTGGCTATAAAATTCTTTCCATCTGAAGTAGTAAACACTATTTCATGCTTATATTCATCTACAGAGCTTTGTCCAACCTCATATCCCACTCCTGTAGGATCTTTAGAATGCTTTTTCCTTCCCAACATCTCATTCAATATATTAGTACTATGATCAAATTTCTGAATTTTACCAGATTGAGCCTTGACACTTTCAAGTTATTTTCTTAAAGCAACTATTTATCCTTCAAGTTCTAGACAAACAATCTTTTTAATCTCCAAATCAGAACTCACAACATCTGCTATCCTCTTATATTCTTCAATTTCAATTTTCTAGCTTATAATCATACCATCCTTAAGAGTTAGTTCTTTAAGGAATCATTATCTGAACATTTCTTTAAAGAAGCAATCTCATTTTCAAGTTTATTACACAATTCATCCTTTTCTTTTAACTTGACTTCCAAACTCTCTTCTTGCTGAAGTTGTCTTGTTAAAAACTGGTTTTCTTTTCTAAGCTACTTAATTGTATCTAAGGCACATAGGAGTTCACCTACCAAATCAACCTCACTTTCTAGTTCATCATATTCATGTTCAGAGTCAACTTCACCCAAAGATTGATCTACTTTTACACAAGTTTCTTGATCATTTAAATATTCATTAATGATCTCCTTGGACTTCTTTTCAAAACTATGAAGATTTACACCTTCTTCACTCTCAGATGTTTCACAACTTATTTCAATATCCAAAGACATCTCCTCTTGCAACTCACCACTCTGATTCAGTTCAATCAACTTGTCCCAAACTTCCTTAGCACTACTATAATGAATAACTTTTGTAATGACTTTATTTGGAAAGCTATTAAAAATAACATTCATAGCTTTGGTATTGAATTCAAGACCTTTCTTCTCCTCAAGAGTGGAAAGAGATGTTGCATATGTAGTGTAGCCCTTTTCAACTGCTTCCCACACATTAGGCCCTAAAGAAATTAAGTATGTCTTCATCCTATGTTTCCACAAAATAAAGTTTGTACCTTCAAACTGAGGCGTTCCAGATCTAGGATACTCTACCATTTCAAAGTTATTGTTTATGAACTCTTCCTCATTATTCCTTATACTAGATTCAGGTTGAACATGATGATTAGCATTTTGCTGATAACATCTTTTTCCCTTATTCCTTTTGTTCTTTCCCATATTAACCAAAGTACTCCAATAAAATAGGAACAATCCTAGGTGGTTTACACCTATCAGAGGACCCTACGCTCTGATACCAATTGTTGGAGTTATCGACAAAAACTGAGAGGGGGGGTCAATCAATGTCTGAACCTTTTTTAAACTTCGACAAAGACTTTTAAAAATGATTTCCTTTTTAAAGAAAATAGAGAAAAGTGATCACCTTGAGAGCATTCATGAAAAGGGCTAAATAAAGATATGACAACATTAACTCAGTCCATTAGACAACTTATGCAAATATGATTTGAGTGAGATATCTTGCATTTTCCAAAACAATTGTGAATGACATTGATTAACAATCAAAGCATGATGATAGTGTAAGTGAAACTCATAAGACTGTGCAAATAAAGGTAAACATTATTGATTCACTTCTTAAACAACTAATTTGAATGCATCTTTATAAGACACTGCAACAACAGTGCAACAGAATGACACAAGAAAGGTATTGAGACAACAAACACCTTTAGGAAATTATAAAAATTCTTGAGCTATGAATCAAATGAGTACTTTTATGCTTCCTTTTGAGTTACACTCTTCAAAAATGACTTGTGCAAGACATTTAAAATAAATATTTGTAGAGATGAAGGAACTAACATTCAACAATATTCAAACTGATAAAAACTATCACTCACAAAATTATCACAATCAAGAAGCATTATGACATCAAAAAATAGAGACCATAAGACAAAGGATTTTCCAAGTGGAAAACCCTCCTGGGGTAGAAAAACCACTCCTAAACTGCCTTACTGGATTAACTTAAAAAAACCACTGCTTACAATGCCTTACAGGCTAATTTTTTAGCACCAACTCAAGGAGCACCAACCCCTCATTTAGAGACACCAATCTCAAGGAGCACCAACCACTTAACAAATTTTAGAATTACAATAACACAAAGGATCTATCTATTTCTCAGATAATCTCACTAATACCTCTCTATCTAATACCTTAAAGATTCAACATGAATCCTTAAAATATTAAATAAACAAGGTTTTTATCATATTACTCTACATCATATTTTCATTTTTGTATTACAGAGCCTTTTTCAACATTTCATTTTTTATACAACATCATATAATAACATCACAGAATCACTCCAGTCATATTACAGTGTTCAAAACATTGTATTTATATATTTTCACATGTATGTCTGCCAATAAGTCTTTATAGAAAACATTTTTCAAAGGAATCTGAAACCCCCTTTCTCTTTTTAGAATATGAACCAGTAGAATAATGATCAGAAAAAGGTGAATACTCATTTGTAATGCCTATATTGAAGGTTGTAATAAACTTTGTCAAAATATATCAATGCTCTTTTTCCAAACTGCAAGAGTTTTTACAAAACCCAGAACAAGTGCAATCAAAAACCATTTGAATCTATTTTCAGAAAACCCATATGTTGAATCCATCATTTCTATGATGAATGAAATGAGTTCAAAATGTAACTGATAGATTTTTCAAAATGCATGACTACCCAGCAACCAGAAGTCACAGATCTTCATTATTTTATCAGGCCATGATTCATTTCACCAAAACTGAAATGCATTAACATCTAAGACAAAAAAAATGCTTATACCTTTTCTGATTCGAGCAAGAAAACCAGATGCATATTTTTTATAAAAATAAACACCAAATGGTGGTAAAGATACCTGAACATGCATGAAGATGAAAAATAAATGCATGATAAAATAGTAATGAAGTATTTACCAACCCAATAAAGTAAGACCTTTGAATCTCCTTCCAGATTCAAGCTTTTAGCTAGTGAAGCAAACCAAACATAGCATCCATACTATTTTTGCATCCTGTTACAGCCATTACAACCAGCTAGAGAAAGGAGATTAGAAAAAAATTCAATGAAACAATCCTTCATGGCGGTGGTGAGGCTAGGGTTTCATACCCAGCCAAATGAAAATCATTAACCATGTTTTTCCCTATTTGCATTCTCATTCAATTGATGACTTTGCTAAAATGTAATGTGATTTGAAGTCCACAATAAATCAAAAAACATAATAATGAACAACTCAAAATATTGTTGAGTTCATTGTCCAAGGATGCCGACCACATTATTACCTCAAAATTTTGCAATCAAGCTGTCAGCACATAGAGATTATTAAAATAGACCAAAATATGAGTCAAAGTCCTTCAAGGAATGTCGACTTAATGATTACATAGAAGAAAATGCTAAAAGATGTGTCGACCCAATACTTCCATCAAAATATTACGTAACTTGAAGACTTTTGAACAATGTCGACCACTATAATACCATTGAGCAATAATTTCCAAATAGTCGATGCCATGTCATTTCAATGTGACTTTTAAATAAGGAAAATAAACATTTAACCCAAATCAAATATGACTTTATTCAAAGTCATTTACCAAGGCAAGTTAGCCAAAATAATGCCCAAATCAACATTATAAATTGCCATAAATATTACCTTCGAGCCATAGAGGTGACTTTTACAAAGTCACATGCAATTAACACTATGATAACCAAGACCACTTTTCGAAGTTGATTATGATATTAGCTCAATCTGAACCATATGAACCAAATGAAGACTCCATATATATCACTCACTATGTCCTAACCAGTTACACCGAGATAATGTGAGAGAGCCATGAAATGACAAAACCAACTGAAGAGTGAATAGAAACCTCATATACCAATGATTCCAAATTAAATATCAAACTCGAGTGCCAAAGAGAGAATTAATATAATTCCAACCCACTATGCCATGTGTCAAATAATGTATCATAACCGTTGACACAAAAATAATTATGAGACAACGATGAAGAGCAATAGAATGAAAAAATTCCATGAAGACATAATCAAATGAATCTTGTCAATGATGCCATGATCAACCTGATAATGAGCAATTGAAATATTATACCTGTCATGCAATAAAGAAAGGGATAACCTATCAACATAACTGATCCATGATCAACCTAAGGCCTATCAAGATAACAACATCATTTATCACGAAAGCTAATACATGCCCTATCACAATGAACACCATCTGAATAACCTGTACCAAGCCTTATCAACACTGTCAGTCCAATATTGTCATTAACCATTTTCAAATGAATAGCATTCAAAAATCTGAACCAGAAGCCACATGAATAATCAACATGAAAAACAAAGCCTCTGAAATATTATCTGAGATACCAAACTGATTTTTTCATCAAGGACAACCAAAGACAACTAAGAAGTCAACACTTCTTTCCTGCACCTCTAAACCTTCACTCCCAAATTTGTACCTATGATAGATCTGCCAAAAAAAAAATATTTTTGGGGTGGATAGGGGTTTTCCTCCATCAAACCCCAAGTTTGGTAATTAAAACTTGATGAAAAATACAAATCAAAAATATGAAAGTGTGTGCAAGCCCTACTATTAAGTGTGTCTAAGATTACAAGGGCTTAAAATGAAAAGAAACCCAATTCAATTATGTTAGAATAGGATCCCTAAATGAAACATGAACAATGGTGAGGACCTACTTTGGGAGATGTCAAATCATTGTAATAGATCACAAATATGAATATGCCTTCCTATAAGAAAAAATTAGAATGATAATAGAAGATGGAATAATTTAGGAAATAAGTCATTAGGCTTGGTTGAATGTCTTGGTGCATCTCCCAAAACCTAGAATCCATCATGATCCTTGATAGGAATCTATCATCAATCTTTGAAAATGCTTGATCTTGTTGGAAAAATGAGCTTGAAGACCAATAAAAACAACTAGAATACTACTCCAAGACTTCAACTTTGAATGTCGCAACCCAGGTACCTATGGTTAGCACAGAGTGCCTTTGGGCTCAGAGATAATTGTCATCTCACCATTGATATTGAATTTAGTGATTCAGAGGATGAGGACCACAACATGCCCTTAGTCTTAGATGGTGATGATGTAGGCACCATAGTAGCCTACAACTAGTGGTGGATGGGAGTATGACCAACACATGTATTTCCTATGCATCATCCTATAGGCAATGCATGACCTATTTTAGGCTGCAGGGATGATGGGGGTGATGGGGTTGTTGATGGAGATTCAGAGGATGAGGCTAAGATACCTAATTTATTTCCTAATGATGATGATGATGATGATGATTGAGAGGGGATGTCCAGCCAATGAGTGATGAGTTTGATGAGGTAGATGAATCTCGAGCCACCCCCAAGAGGAGAGATTCACCTCCTACCTAAGTCACTAGAGCATGGTCAGCAACCACAATAGGTGTTAGTACTCATGAGCATGGGGATTCCAATAGTAGCAATCCATCCATTCCTCCTGCATAGGGGGGTCCGTTGTTGCACAAGGAGATCCCGACTGGTAGGCTAGAGATCCAAGTGATGATATGCTATTTATGCTTTTACTATGCTTTAGTATTTATGTATATGATTACTATTTATATATCATGATGTGTACTGATATATTTTATGATTTCCATCTTGCAAGTTTCATGCAAGAGTGGTGTGATCTTTATTAGTGGGTGACCATGGAGATGGTGCCTCCTTTTCCCCTACACAAGGATATACCTTCAGATTACATGCCCCCACCTTTGATGGGGTTACATGTAGATATCTTTGAGCCTATTGCGAGGTTGAGGGTAGCATATGAGAGAATGACAAGATGTGCTAACCTATCTGTGTCTAAGGAGGAGAGAGCTATAAGACAACTTTCAGTACTACAAGTGGCATATGATGAGCTCTGAGCATCTCAAATTGAAATAGATAGCCGGAAAGAGGCCATCCTACAGTTAGTGGTCTCAAGGCTAAGAGAAAGGTTCCCATAATACAAGAAAATAGAGATTTTATAGAGCAAGAGCACATCACAACACTCATACAGGAGGCTAGGGCAATTGGAGAGGTACAGGGCCTTCAGGTAGTTGTGAGATCCATTAGTAGATCATAGTCCCATTCTACTATTTCACGATGGATTCCACCACCAGGCCCCAAGGGGTCTAGCATCCATAGGCCATAATAGCATTGTATTATTGATTATACATACATGAACCTTTTTATATATAATATATATGAGAATTTTGGTTTTATGATTAAATGTTGAATTAGATGTCAATGTGATTTAATAAATAACCTAGTAACAATATTGAATAAATGTCTCCATGATCTAATTTTTATGTGATCTAATTTATTTATTTTTGTTTATTTTGGATTCTGCATTATGATTGAGTATGTTATATTAAAGTAAATGCACCTATGATCTAATTTAAAAACATTAAATGCATATAAGGATATAACTTAACATAACACACAAGATAAATTTGAATACTATGCAATCTAAAGTAATTATCTAAACTTATTGAATTGTTGTACTCTATAATCTAAGAAATAAAGATATGTTTGTCAAAGAATGAAGCAATACGAGATAAAATAGAACAATATCTACATAATACAACACTCCTTTAATATACATACTATTCAAGAAGGATGTTATGCATAGTACCAATGTAAATGTGTGGAATTTCTAGGCTCTTTGAGAGGTGTAACATCTATTTCCATTTATGTGTATGCTCTAGACCCATAACTTTCATCAATTATTGATGCAAGAGCATCAAGCGGTGTAGGGAAATATTGCATCACCCAAAAAAAAAGTTGTTTTCTTTATTTTCTTTAGTTGTTTTGAGTCCCATGATGGAACTTAGGGGATAGGCATCAAAAATAGTGAAAAACGAGCACTTACTATTTTTAGTAAGTCAGCATAAATAGGCTTGTATGGATGTGAAAATTTACCCCAAGGAGCAAAGCTGAAAAAAATTTCTAGTTACGAAAGAATCACCTCAATACCCTACGCAATTTGGGAGAAATTAAAGTTTTCGTCTTGAGAAATTTCTCCAATGCAGCTTCAAATTTAGATATAAAACTTTAGAGGCCCCGAAATAGCTCAAAAGGTGGTTGAACTAACCTACGATGGTTCATGTGCTATAAATCTTGTTGAGAGCTTTCCAACAATATGCAATAATAGCAAATCAGACACCCAGATCAAAAGTTATGGCCCCATGAAGTTGGTCCTCTAAAAAGTGAATTTCATTAAAAAATTCTTTCTAGGCCATAAATCAATTAACAAGACTTTTGGCACCAAAGAAAAAAAGGGAAATTTGAAATTTCTAGAAAATTCTAGAGGGGTTATTGGGGAAAATAAAAAGGGTTAAGTGGGGATTATATGAGGTGTCCCTAATAGTGTAGATTGTGGCTCCGAATAGTAGATTTTTATTTTCAGAGTTTATTTTGTTGTAATAAATCAAGCCCATGAGGCTATAACATGTAAGCTTTGAATCTGTAATTTAATTTTCTAAAAATAATTGAAAGTGAGTCATTTTTTTGTGTCACATCTTTTGTTTCGGTATCTATTGTTGTGATTTATGTGGGTTTAGCCGTTGTGGCCCTCATCAAGTGGTATCAGAGTAGGAGTTCCTGAGCCTGTAACAGAGTGCCAAATGTGAGGTAGTTGTAGTAGGACCTGTGAGTGTGGGTTGAATTCAAGATGCCTCCAAGACTTGTCAGTGTGGTGGAGGTAGAAGCCAAGGTGGAGGAGGTCCACCTAGAGATGAAATTAGAGCCCTTAGAAGGAAATTAGAAACCTTGCAACAAGAGGTTTGAAGAGATGTGCATCAAGATAGAGATGACAGTGAAGATGAAATGGAAGAGGAAATGGAAGAAGAAGATCAGGACCCAGTGGATCTTGGAGAAAGAAGATTGTTGCGAGCAATCTCAAGCATTGGGAAGAGACCTAAAATGGAGGTTTCAACTTTTAGTGGAAATTTGAATCCTGAAGAATTGATTGATTAGATCAATGACATGGAGGAATTTTTTGAGTTTGAGGAGATTGAAGATCCTCATAGAGTGAGGTTTGCAAAGAAAAAATTGAAAGGTCATGCCAGTATATGGTGGAAAGAGGTCCAATTAGAAAGAGGAAGACAAGGAAAAGATAAAATTTCTAGATGGGATAAAATGGTGTCAAAATTGAAGAAACAATTTATTCTAGTTGATTATGAATTGGAGTTGCTCAAGAAGATGTAGAGCTTGAGGAAAGGAACAAGGAAAGTGAAAGAATACACAGAGGAATTTCACAAGGTCCTGATTTGCACAGGAAATTCTAAGGCAAATAAGGAGAAATTTGCTTGTTATATTAATAGGTTGAAGCCAAGCATACAAGAAGAATTGGCACTGGTAAGAATGACCAGCATTGAGGATGCTTATCAGTTTTCTCTAAAGGTTGAAGAACAACTAAACAAGAGGTTGAGGTTGTGGAGGAAATACTAGTGGACGATCATATGGAGGTCAAAATGAAGATCAAAAGAAGGGTGAAGGCTCCAGTAGTAGCTAGAACCAGAAGGGAGATAACACCTACCGTCCTTGTGTTCAGAATAATGGAGACCAAAGAGGAAGAGGAAGATCTAGATGAGGACTAGGAAGAGGAGGCTTTCGTGGAACCTATTTCCAGTGTGGAGAAGAAGGACATAGAGCCTATTAGTGTCTTCAACATCAAGGAAGGAAAAATAGAAGACCTGAGGGTAATGCACAAGTTGCACATGTTGATGAAGATGTTGAGTATTCACATTCCGAGGATGCAGAAAGAGGAGAGGTTCTTGTTACTAAAATATCCCTTCTACAAGAGGAGAATGAGCAACCTCAAAGGAAGAATTTTTTTCACACCAGATGTAAGTGTGAAGGAAAATTTTGCAATGTTATTATTGATGGAGGTAGTATTGATAACCTTGTTTCAGAAGAAATGGTTAGTAAGTTGTGGTTGGAGAGAAGAAGGAATCCAAACCCATACCAGATTGCTTGGTTGTAGAAGGACCATAAAGCCTTGGTAAATGAACATTGTCTGGTAAAGTTCAAGATTGGGAATTACCATGATGAGGTATTATGTAATATTATGCCTATGGATGTTTTTCATATGTTGTTAGGTAGACTGTGGTAGTTTGATCAATGAGCAATACATGATGGACATGCCAACACCTATTCTTTGACAAAGGATGGAGTTCCTCATAAGTTGAAGCCCTTGAAAGAGGCAAAGGAAAAGGCATACAGTAATGCAAGAATTTGTTTGGTTGATGGAAGAAAGTTCCTAGAAGGTATGAAGCATGAGCATATGTTTTTTGCATTGATCCCTAGAGTTGATAAAGAAGATACTATTGAGATACCTGTAGAGGTTTCAGATTTGTTGAATGAGTTTCAAGCTATTATTTCTGATAATGTACCTGAAGGCTTTCTTGCAGTAAGAAAAATTAGTCATTAGATGGACCTGATTCCTGGATCCAGTTTTCCAAATAAGGCAACTCATTGTGTGACTCCAGTAGAGAGCAAAGAGTTGAACAGACAAGTGCAAGAGTTGTTGCAGAAAGGATTGATTCGAGAGATTTTGATTCCATGTGTAGTACCTACAATACTAGCACCAAAGAAGGATGGGGAATGGTGAATGTGTACATATTCTAGAGCCATCAACAAGATCACCATCAAGTACAAATTTCCCTTGCCAAGAATGGATGATATTATGGATTGTTTGAGTGGAGCTGAGTACTTCAAAAAGACAAATCTAAAGATTAGATATCAACAAATCTAGATTAGAGAAGGGGATGAATGGAATACAATCTTCAAAACCAAGGAGGGCTTGTACGAGTGATTATTCATGCCTTTTGGGCTAACCAATGCACCAAGAACATTTATGTGGCTTATGAAAGAGGTATTGAAATAATTTTTAGGAAAATTTGTTATTATTTATTTGGATGATATTTTTCTTTTTAGCAAGACATTGGAGGAGCACTTGATGCATATCTGAAGAGTTTTTGAGAAGCTAAGGGAGGAGAAATTGTTGATTAATTTGAAGAAATCTAGTTTTGTGAAAAGGGAGTTAGTGTATCTAGGATTTGTTGTCTCGGTAGAGGGTCTTAAAATGGATCTAGAGAAGGTGAGAGCTATCACTGAATGGCATACCCCAAGGAATATTACAGAGGTAAGATCATTTCATGGTCTAGAAAGTTTTTACATAAAGTTTATTAAGAATTTCAGTAGTATTTGTGTACCTCTAACTAAAGTGATAAGAGGAGATAAAAAAGAGTTTAAATGGACCATAGGAGCAGCCAAAATTTTTGATATGTTGAAGAAGAGAGTTATAGAGCAACCTATTTTGGAACTTCCAGTTTTCAATAAGGTCTTTTAGGTAGATTGTTATTCTAGTGGCACTGCCATAGGAGTTGTTTTGAGTCAAGAAGGTAAGTCTATTGCCTATTTCAGTGAGAAGTTAAATGATGCTAAGAGGAAATATTTTGTCTATGATCAAGATTTTTATGCTATAGTTTAGGCTTTGAAGAAATGGAGAGACTATTTGTTGCCAAAATAATTTGTTTTATATATAGATCACCATGATTTACAGTATCTCAATAGTCAAGGAAAGTTTAATTAAAGGCACTTAAAATAGGTTGAGTTTTTGCAGAGTTGTACTTTTATTTTGAAGCATAGGAGTGGAAGGTCAAACAAAGTTGTAGATGCCTTAAGTAGAAGGAAAAAAATGTTGATAGAGATGAATATAGAGGTTTTTGGGTTTAATGGACTCAAGAGTTTATATCCAGAAGATCGAGACTTTGTAGAAGCCTGGAAGACTTGTTTGGAACCTGTTCCATTAGATAGGATGAGATGGTTGGACTTCTTAATCCAAGATGGGATGTTGTTTAGAGGAAGCCAATTGTCCATTCCAAGGAGTTCTATGAGAGAGAATCTAATGAAGGAGAAGCATAGTGGAGGATTGGCTAGACATTTTGGTTGGTATAAGACCATTGCTCTTGTCAATGAGAATTATTATTGGCCACAGTTACAATAAGATGTGAAGAAGTTTGTACAAAGTTGTAGAGTATGTCAGATGGTGAAAGGAACAAGTCAGAATACTGGATTGTATCAGTCTTTACCTATACCTAAGAGGCCATGGGAGGATATAAGCATGGATTTTTTTCTTGGCTTGCCAAGGACCCAAAGAGGGCATGATTCCATATTTGTGGTGTTGGATAGATTTTTAAAGATGGCACATTTCATTCCATGATGTTGTTCATGTTGCAGAGTTTGTTTTCAAAGAGGTGGTGAGACTACATTGTCTACCAAAGAGTATAGTTTCAGACAGAGATACCAAATTTGTTGGTTATTTCTAGAGGGAATTATGGAAGAAGTTGAAGAAAAATTTGAATTTCAATTATGCACACCATCCATGGACTAATGGAAAAATAGAGGTGGTGAATAGGAGTTTGGGCAACCTGCTAAGATGCTTAGTTGGAAATAAGCCCAAGGGATGGGATTTGATTATACCACAGGAAAAAATTTCTTACAACAATTTTGTCAATAGGAGAACTGGTAAATCACCATTCTAGATTGTATATGGGAGTATTCCAAGAACTGCTTCTAAATTAAGAAATATGGATAAGGGGGAGAAGAGTAGTGCCGAGGCTGAAGATTTTGCTGAGCACCTGAAGAATTTGCATGAAGAGGTGAAGAAACATATCAATAAGATGAACTCATAGTATAAGGCTCAGGCAGATCAGAAAAGGAGGTATAAGGAATTCTAGGTAGGAGATGAATTCATGGTTCATTTGTGAAAGGAAAGGTTTCTAGTTGGTACATACAACAAGTTAAAGATGAAGAAGTTTGGGCCATGCAAGATCTTGAAGAAGCATGATTCAAGAAATGCTTATGAGGTAGAGTTTTCTAGTGGAATAAACATTTCTCCTATGTTCAACATTGTTGATTTGACAAAGTATCATGAAGGTGATATAGAGGAGAGTTTGATAAATGAACAGTTGAAAATTTCAGCACCTACTTTAGAGAAGGAAGAGACAGAAGAAATCCTAGATAGCCATGTGGGTAGAAGCACAAGAAACAAACAATATGCAAAGTACTTGGTGAAATGGATAGGAAGGCCTACTAAAGATTCATCATGGTTATCTGAGGCTGAGTTTAACCATCTTGGTTTCCCTCTAACTCCTGAGAAGTGACAGGGTCACTTTACCAATTACCCTAGGTGTTTGATGCAGGAGCACCCAACAGTGTAGGGAAATCTTGCATCAACCAAAAAAATATTGTTTTCTTTATTTTCTTTAGTTATTTTAAGTCCCATGATGGCACTTAGGGGATATAAGACTGTCAGGCATCAAAAATAGCAAAAATCGAGCACTTACTATTTTTAGTAAGTTGACCTAAATGGGCTTGTATGGATGTGAAAATTTAACCCAAGGAGCAAAGCTGAAAAAGAATTTCTGGTTGCGAAAGAATCACCTCAATACCCTACACGGTTTGGGAGAAATTAAAATTTTTGTCCTAGGAAATTTCTCCAATGTAGGTTCAAATTCAAATATAAAACTTTAGAGGCCGCGAAACAACTCAAAAGGTGGTCGAACCAACCTACAATGGTTGTGTGTTGTAGATCTCATTGAGAGCTTTCCAACGATATGAAATAATAGCAAATCAAACACCTGGATCAAAATTTATGGCCCCGTGAAGCTGGTCCTCTAAAAAGTGAATTTCATAAAAAAAATCTTCCTAGGCCAGAAATCAATCGGCAAGACTTTTGGCGCCAGAGCAAAAAGGGGAAATTTGAACTTTCTAGAAAATTCTAGGGTGGTTATTGGGGAAAATAAAAAGGGTTAAGTGGGGATTATAGTAGGTGGCCTTGATAGTGCAGATTGTGGCTCTGAATAGTAGATTTTTATTTTGAGTTGTTTTGTTGTAATAAATCAAGCCCATGAGGCTGTAGCATGTAAGCTTTGAATCTGTAATTTCATTTTCTGAAAAATAATTAAAAGTGAGTCATTTTTTGTCTCGCATCTTTTGTGTTGGTATCTATTGTTGAGATTTTTGTGGGTTATGGCTGTTGTGGCCCTCATCAATTATATAAGGTCCTTACCAATTAGGGCTGAATTTTCTTTTTTCATTTGGGGCGGCATTGACATTACATTGATTCTCATATAATACCAAGTCACCCTTATTAAATGCATGAGGAATGGCATGATCATTATAACTACATTGCATTTTTTTAGAATAAGCTTGGAGATGCCCGAGAGTGTTAATACATCGTTCATCAAGCATTTCAAGTTGATGCAATCATTTATTTGGTAGTGTCATCAATAATCCCCCTAAGAGAAATCCTCAATGAAGGAATTTCTAACTCTAAGGGAATTATTACCTTGACACCATAAACGATATTATAAGGAGTGTTTCTTGTAGATGTTGATAGGCCCACAATGTATAAGTTATTGAGTGTGCCAATCTTTGTTATGTTTACTTACCATTTTCCTTAGGATTTTCTCAATAGTTTTGTTAGTTGATTCTACTTGACCATTTGATTGTGGATAATATGGTGTTGAGAAACGATGTTGAATATGAAAGGTTTCCAAAAAATTCTTCACATCATTGTTCTTGAATGAAGTTCCATTGTCTGAAACTAATGTAGAAGGAAGACCAAAGCAAGAAATAATGTGTTCCAATATGAAACGACATATTGCATCAACTATTGTGGAATGAAGAGAAATAGCTTCTACCCATTTCATGAAATACTCTGTTGCAATGATTATAAATGTATGCCCAACAGAAGAGGGTGGTGATATTTTTCCAATAATATTCAAACCCCAAATTGAGAATGGCCAAATAGGAACTTGGGCACGAAGCTTGAAAGTAAGGGCATGAATCAAATTGTTGTGCTCTTGACACTAATGGCGTTTCTTAACGTGAGAAAAATGACATTGTTCCATATGTCTCTAGTAATATCTTATATGGATTAACTTTTGAACTAATGATCTTCCTCCAAAATTACCCCCAAAAGAACCTACATGAGCTTCCTCAAAGTATATAGGGATTTCTAATTGTTTAAGTCATCCAAGCAAAAAACCATCAAATGATCATCTATATAGAACATTTGTAAGGATTATATATTTAGATGCGAATTTTTGAAGATTAGCTCTAGTGTTTTTAGTTGTAGGCTCAGGAAAGGTACCTTCTTTTAAGTAGTTGAATATTGTTGTGTACCATTCAATAGAGTTTTCAATATCGATTAATAATACATTTTTTATCTAATCGTCTATTGATGCTTTTGTGATCATATAGACTATAAATGTGAAATTGACAAAAGGATCTTCAAGAGATACAAGGGAAGCAACACTTGCCATTGCATCTTCATACCAATTATCCTTTCATGGTATGTTATCAATGGTATATGATTCAAAGAATTTGAATAAAGTCATTGTAATATCTTTATACTAAGATAACTTGTCATGTTTCTCTTGATATGAACCACTTTTTTTTTTACAGTCAATTGAGGATCACCAAATATCTTAATGTGTTGAACACCAAGAGCTAAAGCTGCACATAATCCAACAATTAAGGCCTCATACTTTGTGGTGTTATTTGTGCATAGGAAGTTTAATTGGTAGGATAAGGGAATAGGCTTTCCAAAGGGTGGGGTTATTATAACCCCTACTCCAAAGCGAATTCTACACTTAGATCTATCGAAGTACAATTCCCATGCTTCCATTTTGATAGTCAACACACTTTCATTCGAGAATGAGTCCATATTAGGTAGCACTAATGGAGAAGGAGCGCTAGCTAAATGGTCAATTAAGTCTTGTCCTTTGATTTCCTTTTGAGAGACAAATTTAAGATCAAACTCAGTTAACAACATAACCCATTTAGCTAAGCATCCTCATAAATCAGTTTTAGCAAAAAGATGCTCTAAAGGATCAACCTTTTTCATCACATGAATTTTTGCGTTTAATATGTAATGTCTCAATTTACTAGAAGAAAATACAAGAGCCAAACATTATTTTTCTATCATTTTATATCAAGTTTCATAGTCGATCAAAATTCAGCTAATGTAATAAACATGTGGTTTTTTACCATTATCATCTTATTGAGCCAACAATGTTGCTAAAGCATGGGCTAATGCTAATGTATAAAGGATAAATGGATTGTCTTGCATTGAAATTTGAGGGGTAGCAAGGTATTCTTTCAAACTTTCAAAGGATTTTTTACAATCCTCATTCCACTTAATTTCAGCTTCCCTTTTAAGAAGTTGTGTAGAGGGTAATGTCTAATCCACTAAGGATGCTACAAAATAGTGAATAGCTTGAGTCCTTCCTTGTAAAGTACGCAAATAAGAAATGTTTTTAGGAGGTGGAATGTTAATGATAGCATCAATTTTATTGGTTTCCACCTCTATGCCTCTATGGGATACTATAAAACCTAAAAAAATTCCACTATCCACACCAAAGACCCATTTTTTTGGATTTAATCTCATGTTATACTTTCACATTCTTTCAAAAAAAATTGAAGGATGTTAACATTGTCTTGAAAAGTTAAATATTTTTCTATAATATCATCAACATAATATTCCAAAATCTTATGTATGTAATTGTGAGATATCAATTTCATAGCTCTTTGATATGTTGCACCTGCATTCTTTAATCCAAAAGGCATAACCACCCAACAGAATGTTCCCTAAGTTGTAGTAAATGTTTTCTTGTATTGGTCTTGAGGGTTGATAAATATTTGATTATATCTAGAAAAACCATCCATGAATGACAACAAGGCATGGCCCATAGTTGAATCTACTATCATGTCAATATTAGGAAGAGGAAAATCATCTTTTAAAGATGTTTTATTAAGGTATTGAAAATTTCTACACATCCTAATACAATTATTAGGTTTTGCAACTGCGAAAATGTTTGAGATCCATGGAGAATAGTCAATAGAATGAATAAAGCTAGCTTCAAGGATTTTTTAAATCTCAACTTTAACCAATAAATTTATCTTAAGATTCATCTTACATATCTTTTTTCTTACTGTTCTAGCATCTTGTGCAAGTACTATGTTATGTGTAACTATTTTAGCATCGATACCTGACATGTCCAAATAAGTCCAAGCAAAGGGTTCATGAAATTCATATAATAATGTTGCATGATCCTCTTTTTCATCCTTATCAAGGAACTTTCCTATTTGAATCACTTTCTCTTCATTAGATGTGTCCATCAGTATGTTGATTGTATCTCCTAGAGGTAGTGCACTCTGTCTCAAAACTTCAAGAATGTGTTCCTCTTTGTCTTGTTCAATTTCACTTGTTGTCTTTTCTTCATCAAATTGTTCGGTACTAACCATGGCACAAGTGAATCCTTGTTTTTTTATGGTAAGTTGGTGACTTATCATAAAATCCTAACATTTCTTTCATGGCTTCATCATCTTCAAAGTATTCCAGTGATGCATCACTTGTTGTAACAATCAATTCAAGATGCTTTAAAGTGAGAGTTATCTTAGAAGAACTACACATGATGGTAATGTTGTTGAGTGAAGGTCTTTTTTTTTTCTTTTGCTATCTTAGAAGGGCAATATCCAAGATCAGTCCTTATTTCTTATGTGTTAGGCTCTATAGGAACACGAATTCCTTGTTCTTTCACACCACATCCTTTTCCACTATAACCAAGTTGTTTCAAGATCTCATAACCTCTTCCATAAAGCTTTTCCATTTCATTCAAATTCAATGGTTGTTCATAATCAACTTCAACAAAATTTGTTGCATAACTTGTGTCTTCTTCTCTAGTGTTTGAAGTAGATTCTTGTGAGGTTTCTTCAAAAAAAATTGTTGGTATTACCATTGGTTCTTTTCCCTTTTCAAATTCTTTTGGTATGATCTTGTAGTGCAAGAGCACCTTGCTCATTAGATGTCTTTAATGGGAAAATTGTGAAAAATTGAATTTTCCAAATGTAAAAGCATGTAAATATTTGTAAAAGTTCATGAAGTGGTCATAAACAATGTATTTGAGGTTACAATTAGGTCACTAGGTGGGAAAAAAGATGGAAAAAGGAAAATTTGAAAACTGTAAAAGTTGCTAATTTGCAAAATGCAACAAAAAGAAAAAATAGGAAGTTGAAAGGTCAAGAGATAGTTTTAGGAAGTTTCATTCAATGAGGGAAGTTGGAAAGGAAGTTAATGGTTTGGAAACATCTTTAAAAATCTTGAGAAGGAGAGAAAATGATTCATTCTTGTAATCTTGAAGATTTAGTATCAATAAAAGTACCCTATTTTTTGAATCTCGGAGTTTCTTTCTATTGTCCCTTCAGTTGTATAGTTTGCAAGTTGTTTTAGGCCTTAATTCTTGTTGTTTCAAGTAGCACGGGGAAAAATCTTCCATTTGAAACCATTTTGAACGGGAATCCATTAAGTATTACTTCTATTTGGATTGATTTTTCATTAACTCGGTTGAAACCCTCAATATTGAGGTTTTGAGAGTCTAACAAGTTTGGAATGGATACTCCACTGAATTAGGCCTATAGATTGGTGGATTAGGTAAATTTTAGGATTTTTATTGTGTGTGTGAGTTGATATGTGCAAGGTAAGGTGAGATTACAATGTGAAAGTTGTCCTGACATAAATTTAGAGTTTTTCCAAAGAAAATGAATGGCTCCAAGGTGATATTCGATGAAAAGGCATGCATGAAGGGTGTAAGAAGGTTTTTATAGTTTGTGTAGGCTTATTCCAATGTGTTGGAAGCATTTTCAAAGAAGGTTTTGTTTTTTAAATGGTATATCTAATAAACCCTCATTCTTGTGTGTTAATAAAGCCTATTATTAGGGGCTTTAAAGAACAACGATTATTTGAGCTCTTTAGCCCATAATAGTGGATGATTCTTGAGTTTTGTGACTAGTTAAAGTACTGTTTAAAGATATTTGATGTTTTGGTGAAGATTAAAGACCACTTGATTTGTAAATTAGAGCTAATTGATGGGTTTTTGCAGCATGTAGTCAAGTTTTATGTTATTTGTTCCATAACAAGAGTATTTGGTTTTGAGATATGTTAAACTAGGAAAAAATGGGTTCCTAGATCAGTGATTAGCTTTCGGAGTTGCAACAAGGTAGTTTGTTATACCCATTTTTGTTAAGGTGCTCTGCTACTATGGTTTGAGTGGTTGTATGCAAGGACAGTGAAATTCTAAAAAATAAGAGATATACGTGCTTGAATTTGTGTTGAAACAACTTAAAAGATGTTGCTAAAGGTGTGTAAATGGTTTGAGTAAGGTCTTGAGGATAAATTGTTGATTTGGTGTATGTGGTTCCTTGTGCAAATGGTGAATGGACTATGAGAACCAATAAACCTGATAAATCAAAGTTATGTGAATATTTTATTGGTTTATTTCCATTAGAAGCATTATGATTATGAGGCTCTTCAAAGTATGGTAATAGTTTGGAAATCAAGCTATGTTGGTTTGTTGTCATTTTTCTTGAGAAGTAAAGCTGCAATAAAGATTAATTTGTGCATGATGAATGAATGGAATGTTTTCAGAGGTTCTAATAAGGATTTTGCTTGATTTCAATGAATTTGATGAAGGTGAATCTATGTTTAAGTCTAATAAAGATGTAGAGCCAAGTTGTGATGTTTTGTGGCTTTGTAGAATTAAAGAATTAAGGGAAATTGTATGAGATTTTGATGAAAATATTAGTGAATCAAAGATGCTTGTTCAATTTGATCTTCTTAGTTAAGTTTGGGTCTAAAATACCCTTTATGGTTGATTTTTGTTGGTAGATGCTAGTGCTTCAATTGGTATCAGAGATGGTTGATTCTGATAAGTTGGTTAAGTTGTTGATGTTGAGTTGTTGAGTTTGGTTGCAAGTGCTTGATCCATCTAAGCTACAAAGAGAAGTTGTGAGTTTGAGTGAGTTTGAGTAGGTTGAGAAGATAACTTGGTTGTTGGCAACAAAAGGAAGAAGAAAGTTGAGAGAAATTGGAAGCAAGGAGAAACTTGCTTGGTTTGTTAAGTTGTTCAGTTGTGTCGTGAGGCAGTAAGAAAGAGATGGGTACCTTTCTGAAGAAGCACTTGAGTTTGCATCCTGAAGAGTACTCCACTAATGAGATTAGTTGAGAAAATGAAAAGGTGACCGGTCAAAGAAGTTCAAGGATGGATTGTGAAAGAAAGAGGAAAGTTTTCAAGGACAATCTTGTGTCCTTGGTTGAGGAAAAGTTGATGGAAATTTGAGAGTGGTGAAAGGGAATCCCTTTGTCATTTTGAGGGAGAAAAATGATTGTGAGCCTGGTGATAGAAAGAGAAAGGCAAGAGGAAAGAGAAGACAAAGATGA
Organism: Sequoia sempervirens; assembly: GCA_007258455.2. Classification (NCBI taxonomy): domain Eukaryota; kingdom Viridiplantae; phylum Streptophyta; class Pinopsida; order Cupressales; family Cupressaceae; genus Sequoia; species Sequoia sempervirens. The sequence goes on along the minus strand of VDFB02271358.1, from coordinate 1,041,395,373 downwards.
GATAGATGGAAAAGACAAAGTGAAGATGGTGATGAAGATAGAGTTGAAGGCAAAGAAAAAGGAAAGTACAAGATTCAAAGAGTAAAGAAGAAGAAAAATTCCAAGGAAGATTTGAATTTTTTTTGCAAGAACAAGCAAAGTTGATACAATATGTTTCCAAGGGAATTGGAAAATTTTTGTTGGTTGGTTGTATGGTGTAGGAGCACCTTGCTCATTAGATTCCTTTAATGGGAAAATTGTGAAAAATTGAATTTTCCCCATGTAAAATCATGTAAATCTTTGTAAAAGGTCATGAAGTGGTCATAAATAATGTATTTGAGGTTACAATTAGGTCATTAGGTGGGAAAAAAGATGGAAAAAGAAAAATTTTAAAAATGTCAAAGTTGCCAATTTGTAAAATGCAACAAAAAGAAAAAGTTAGGAAGTTGAAAGGTCAAGAGGTAGTTTTAGGAATTTCCGTTCAATGAGGGAAGTTGGAAAGGAATTTAATGGATTGGAAACATCTTTAAAAATCTTGAGAAGCCGAGAAAATGATTCATTCTTGTAATCTTGAAGATTTAGTATCAATAAAAGTACCCTATTTTTTGAATCTCAGAGTTTCTTTCTATTGTCCCTTGAGGTGCATGGTCTACAAGTTGTTTTAGGCCTTAATTCTTGTTGTTTCAAGTAGCATAGGGAAACATATTCCATTTGAAACCATTTTCAAGGAGAATCCATTAAGTATTACTTCTATTTGGATTGATTTTTCATTAACTCGGTTGAAACCCTCAATATTGAGGTTTTGAGAGTCTAACAAGTTTGGAATGGCTACTCCACTGAATTAGGCCTAAATATTAGTGGAGTAGGTCATTTTTAGGGATTTTATTGTGTGTGTGAGTTGATATGTTCAAGGGAAGGTGAGATTACAATGTGAAATTTGTTGTCCTGACAAAAAATTAGAGTTTTTCCAAAGAAAATGAATGGCTCCAAGGTGATATTCAATGAAAAGGCATGCATGAAGGGTGTAAGAAGGTTTTTTATAGTTTTTTAGGCTTATTTCAATGTGTTGGAAGAATTTTGAAAGAATGTAGTTTGTAAAGGGTATATTGAATAAACCCTCATTCTTGTGTGTTAATAAAGCCTATTATTAAGTGTTTTAAAGAATAGCATTTATTTGAGCTCTTTAGCCTCTAATAGTGGATGATTCTTGAGTTTTGTGACTAGTTAAAAGAGTTTTTGAAGATATTTTATGTTTTGGTGAAGATTAAAGACCACTTGATTTGTAAATTAGGGCTAATTGATGGGTTTTTGCAGCGTACAATAAATTTTTATGTTGTTTGTTCCAAAATAAGAGTATTTGGTTTTGAGATATGTTAAACTAGGAAAAAATGGGTTCTTGGATCAGTGAATATATTTTGGAGTTGCAACAAGGGTTGTTTGTTATACCCGTTTTTGTTAAGGTGCTATGCTATTAGGGTTTGAGTGGTTGTATGCAAGGACAGTGAAATTCTAAAAAATCGAAGATATAAGTGCTTGAATTTGTGTTTAAACAACATAAAAGATGTTGATAAAGGTGTGTCAATTGTTTGAGTAAGGTCTTGAGGATAACTTATTGATTTGGTGTATGTGGTTCCTCGTGCAAATGGTGAATGGACTCTGAGAATCAATAAACCTAATAAATTAGAGTTATGTGAATATGTTATTGGTTTATTTCCATTAGAATCATGATGATTATGAGGCTCTTGAAAGTCTAGTAACAATTTGGAAAGAAAGTTGTGTTGGTTTGTTGTCATTTTCCTTGAGAAGTAAAGTTGCAATAAAGAGTAATTTGTGCATGATGAATCAATGAAATGTTTTAAGGGGTTTTGATCAGGATTTTGTTTGATTTTAGTCAATTTGATGAAGTTGAATCTGTGTTTAAGTATGATAAATATGTAGAGCCAAGTTGTGATGTTTTGTGGCTTTGTAGAATTGAAGAATCAAGGGAAATTGTATGAGATTTTGATGAAAAAATTAGTGAATCAAAGATGCTTGTTCAATTTGATCTTCTCAGTTGAGTTTAGGTTTGAAGTGCCCCTGATGGTTGGTTATTGTTGGTAGATGCTATTGCATCATATTCTCCTATGAATGTAGGTGTAAAATCCAAGGAACCCCACTAATCATCCAATAACTTCATCACCTCTTCAATATGCTTTATTTTTCTTCTTCTTGCACAATTTCTAATTTTGAAGTTGGTATCAATGTTTTAAAAGGAATTTCCTTGTCTTTCTCAATGTGTAAACAACTTTCTGGTTCAGAGTCGACCTTGATTGTGTACACTTTTTTGTTGTAGACATACTTCATTAAACGATGAAGATTTGAAGAAACTGCATGCATTTCATGAATCCATGATCTTCCCAAAATAAGATTGTATGAAAGATCTTGAGGCATAACATGGAAAGTAGTTAGCAATGTAGCCTTTTCAACTATAATAGGTAAAGTGATCACACTGAGTGTTTTTTTTCCTATTTTATCAAACCCATGAATGGATTAAGAATCAGGTTCAATCTTGCTCTTATCCATTATAATCTTATCCAAAAGTTTTATGCTACACATGTTAAGGGTTGAGCCATTGTCAACAAGGGTTTTATTTATCCTAGTTCTATTAATAATAGCTTTTATCGTGAAGGCTTCATGTTGTTTTTGTACTTCAAAAGAAGGTAGCTCACTTTGGTGAAAAATAATGTCTATATTAATTGAATTCATTCCTTGAATAAGGGTTGTTGCATCATTTGGATTTGCACTAGGAGGAACCACAAATTTTTGCAAAGTTGTTTGGAGCATAGTATGGTAATTAGGTGAGGCTTGAATAAGGTCCCATAAGGATATCTTAGCAAGAGTGTTTTTAATTTGTTCAACAAGGTCATACTCTTTTCCGCTATGTAAAGGAAAACAAGGAGCACTAGGAAAAATAGGTTGAGAAAATGGTAATGAAATGGGAATGGGTTGAGGTTGCCTATTGTTCCTTGTATTATATGTGTGAGCAATGGTATTGTAACTTAGTTGCTATGAAACATTATTACTAGAAATTTTTCTTGTAAAATTTAAGATATCTCTTGGAGTTAATGGTTTCTTTTTAGGTGGCTCTAAGATAAGCACGTGTTTGTTTTGGACTTGAGGTTGATGTGAGGGTAGGTAAAGGATAAGTTGGTGTGTGATTACATTAACGTCTCTTTGTTTTGGTTTATTATGACAAGCCTTAGTGGATGAACCTTGTGAGATGAAATCCTCAAGGGATTAATCTAACATGTTAAAGTCATAACTACTAAAGGGCTTGAGGGATATGGTACCTCAGAAAAAGAGATCTAACATGATCAAATGACTATGCTTTCTCTAAGGGTTTCATTAATTTGTGCTTGTTTTGTTTGATTTTTTTATTTTTTTTAATGTTTTCTAATGATTGCAAATTGTAAAGTAATATATCTAATCTATGAAATGATGCTAAAAATAAAGGAAAAGTAAAGAAATCTAATACTACTCTCAACTAAAATATGCAAGAAATATTTCCAAAAATGTTGCAAGATCTAACTAAAGAAACAATTACTTGAATTCACAAATAGCCTGTTTCAGGAAACCAACACTTAGATCTGAGAACAATAATAGAAAGGAAAAGAAAAAGCTAAAAATAACCTAGAAACTTATCTACAATTCCTATACAGGGACTCATTTTCCCATGGGAAAATTGGTACTTGCTCAAGGTTTTTAAAATTGAATTTTCCAAAATCTGAGTTTACTATGTGTAGTTTTTATTCTTGGTTTTAGACTAAGAGATCTGTAACAGATTTTTCTAGAATAAGGGTGTATAAATGCAGTTTCAAACAAGGTCAAATGATGAACTAGATGACTATTTTTAAAATGCAATTTGAGCCTAAATTTTAACTTAAATGATTGAATAATGATCTTGATGTGAGATGAATGCAAAATGAATTCAAACCTAATGCAATTTTTTAGATTTTCTATAGATTTAAGGGATGAAAACATGCAAAAATAAATCATAAATGCAATGTTCACTAATGCAAGTTTAAATAACCCTAATTTTAATACAACTAATTCCAATATAATACAAACTTGCACACAAAACCTAGATCTAGGGTTAAAATGGACTCCAAATTTCAAAATTTTGTTGTGCAAGTTCGAGTTCACCAAAATGAAATGGAGAAAAATAGGGTTTCCCAAAATGGAAAGGAAAGTCAAGAGAGTAATAATAGGCCATATCTTTCTATTTTCATTAGGAAATGAGATCTCCACAACAAATTGACTAACAACCCTTAGGTGAATCAACTCAATGTGAGAATCTATTGATTTCCTTATGATTGAGGATGGGGGTATTAGCCTGAACAACACTTTTGGGAGAAAAACTAAAAAATAGTAAATCAACTCATAATTTTAATATAACACTTAGATCTTGTAGATTAAGCATAAAACTACGAGAAACAATAAAGTTCTAGAAAACTTGAGAAAGTCTAGAAGTTGTGCACCTATCACAAAATGTTGGTTTTGCAAGCTTGTCAAGGACTCATTTTCCCATGGGAAAATGGGTCCAAGTATCCCTTTCTAGAAAATTAGAAATTGAGATTTGAGTCCTATATCTACATTTCCTTCCTGTACCTTTGAACCTTCACTCCTATATCTGTACCTGTGATAAATTTGTAAACAAAATTGTCATTTTTGGGGTGGATAGAGGTTTTCCTTGGTCAAACCCCAAGTTTTGTAATTAAACCTTGATGAAATATATAGATATAAAACATAAAAGTGTGTGCAAGACCTAATATTAAGTTTTTCTAATATTACAAGGGCTTAAAATGCAAAAAAATCATATTCAAGTGTGTTAGAATAGGATCTCTAAATGAAACATGAACAATGGTGAGGACCTACTTTGGGAGATGTCAAATCACACTAATTGATCACAAATTTGAATATACCTTCCTTTAAGAAGAAAGTAGAATAATAATAGAAGATAGAATCACTTAGGAAACAAGTCATTAGGCTTGGTTGAATGGCTTGGTGCAACTCCCAAAACCTAGAATCCATCATGATCCTCCATAGGAATCTACCATTAATCTTTGACAATGCTTGATCTTGTTGGAAAAATGAGCTTGAAGACCTACAAAAATAACTAAACTTCTACTCCAAGACTTCAACTTTGAATGCTCAATTGATTTATCCTTTCTCTTGAATGTAAATCTTTGTGAACTCATGTGAATATATCTTTCTTGCTAGTGAAAAATGATTGAAAGACTTAGCTTTATAGGCTTCCTTTCTAATTTCCCGTTTATTAAATCTCGAAAGTTGACACTAAAAATTCAAATTTGAGACCTCAAAATGCCACAAAAAAACATATTTTAATTTGAGTTTATGAACTTAAAGGGGACCCATTCGCCCATGGGTGAATGGGTCTTGACCTCAAATCTCAAGACCTAGGTTATGTCGGGGCATTAAATCAAATAATAAAATTTATTCAATGTGGGTTAATTATCAGAAAATAATTAAAATAGGCCTTGGGATGCATAATAAAGGGTATTAGGGGCCTATTAATGAGGTTTAAAAATTTATAAATGCAAAGTCACTAAAATAGGTCCAAAGTAAGTGTGAAATTGTACTTTCACTTAGAAAGGAGTACAATTTTCTACACTACACATCAATTAGGTCAACATAATTGGAAATAACAATAGACACAATTGAACTTGTCATCCTCAAAACATTTCATCCACATCTCGCACCTAAATTCAAAATTCAATTCACCTCAAGATAGGCCAGGATGGACCTAATATAGGTCATAAATATAAGATATAATTACTTATTCATCCTTCATAAAACACCAAACATGTTAGGTTAGCTCCAAATAAGACCTAAAAACAACAACCTTCATCTATTCACCCAATTCACCACACATGGAACTCAAAACTTGATCCCATCTAGAATTCCCACTCAAATGAAATATGAAAGCTTATCTTCAACACTACAACACAAAATATTCATCCACGAAGGAATGTGAAATCTCCCACATTGACACGTTGTACAAGAAATATCTGCAATATACAGAACTGAACTTTGTCATTCATATCTTCTAGAGTAATTCACCAAACAAAAAAATCTCCTGGATTTAGAAGCATCTAATGTTCACCAAATTATAGTTATAGTTGTAGAGTGATATCACTATTTGTGGTGGAGTTCTGACCCAAAAACTAACGCATTGAACCACTATACTGGTAGGTTAGATACTTAGGAAATTTTTTGTGTAGTTGTACTTTTTGGACCAACTTATATTATAAAAATGTTTTCAAAAAAACTTCTAAATCATGCTAATATGATCCAAAACAATCTTGGCATCAATGAAAACACTAGATCATGTAATATGTACATACCATTCTCATGTTTTCAGACATCATCATCTTCCAACAATCTCACCCTTTGTCATTGATGGCAACATGCTCTCCAAAAATATTCTCCAAAAAATTTCTCTCTCCCAACTCATTCCAAGTATATCTCCCCCTTTTACATCAATGGAAAAGGGTGTACTAGTATCAACACTTGTATACTCCCCCTTAGACATATGCACAAATAGAAATAATTAAATGAATGTAATAACTCCCCTTCAGAAAGTTAACTCAAAAATTCTATACCATCCATATATTTACAAAAGAATCTAAAAACTTGAAAATCTTGAAAAATGTATAGAAATAGAAAGTATCAACCCAAATATGTTGACCCCTGAAGCTTTCGTAAAATTACTTGCCACATAGATTTACTTTCTTCCCAATTTTTCTTTGCTACTACAAGAATTATGTAACTTTGTTTTGTGTAGATGCACACTTTTCTATAATATCCAACTATTTCTTCTCTATAAGCCTTGCCTAAATTTTTGTTTCAACTTGTCCTTTTAGTCCAGAGGCATATTCCTTGAAGGAATCAATCAAGAACTTGAAGTTCTCCATTGTAGATAATGATGTATCAATGTTTGTATTAGGGGTTATTTCTTGCAATTCCTTTAAAGCTTCATACATCAATTAAACACTCTTTTGATATGTTTCAATAATCTCTTTTCTTGTTGATGTGTGAAACACATCTCTTAGCTACAACTTGTGAATGGGAGAAATTTTGTCCAAGACTACACTTCATTGTTGCATGTGCAACTGTAGCAACTAAGATGAGACAACTGGTTGGAATCTTACTTGCTTAGAAAAAATATTTTTCAAAGGATTATTAGAGGAAGATTCACCAGAAGGATTAGGTAACTCTGAGTTTTCTTCAGTTTCTTCATCCTTCCTAGATTCAATGTTCTCCTCTTCCTCTACCTTATCTTCTTCATGGGGGCCTTATCCTTGTCTCCATTATCCTTTTTCTCTTGATATCCTTCTTTATCTTTATCCTTCTTTCCTTCCTCATTCTCCTCATTCTTGTCATCTTCTTCTTCTTTCCTCTCACCATCATATTATTTTCCTTTCCCTTGTTCTTTATTCACATCATGTTTGTCACCTTCACCAATGGTCGGTTCTATGTCTTCCAAAGGAATAGATGTATTTGGATTTCCTTGATCAATATTTATCAGTGGAGGAATGGACCTGTCCTCTATAGTATCATGAGTAACTAGAGGAATAAAAGTGTTATCCTTTGAAGTTTCCTCTTTGAACACTGCCTCTTGTTCTATAACCTTTTCAACTTCATCATTTTCATGCACTAGTTCTTCTATATTTGGAGGAACATTATCAATATTTTCATCTACATCAATAACTCCATCATTGATCTCATGCTCTTGTTGAGTATCATCTTTGTGCATATCCCCTTCCTCATTAAGTTTTGGGGCACTGGAATCATCATTTAAACCTACTTCAATTTCCAAGAGTAGACCTAACTTCTATACAATTTCCTCATCCTTGTCATTACAGTCTTTTCAGATCATATCATGATCATTCTGATCCATTTCCATAATTATGTTTACCTTCTATTTTTTCCTTAGCTCCTTGCTATAAATGCTAGCCAATGTGGCTTGGTCTGCTTCAATCAGGGGAGCACTAACTCTTTATAGGGCTTCATCCTTCATCTTTTCATGTTCCATTATTGCATCCTCTCCTCTTTTCAATAAAACAAGCCAAACATCATCTGGTATACCCTTCCAGATATTATGGATATCTACTTCAAATACAACAATGCATTTGACTATGGCTTCAATTATTGTAGCTTTATCTACCTCATCAACTTCTTTATATATTTCTGTTATTTTCTTTAAACCTCATTTTGCACTATACTATTGAATAGTGCTTCAAAATTTATAGGGGAGTGAGATTTCTCAATTTTCTTTTCTTTTCTTTTACCAGATGCTTCTTTGTTTCTTTCTGCTTCTTCTCCAGAGAAGCCTTCTTAGCTTCTTTCACCTTTTCCCTCTTGTATATTTTGAAAGATATTTTTTCTTTTTCAACTTCTTCCTCACTCTTTGTGTCTACAATATCAATTCTCTTACTTTTCCTAACAAAAGGGGTCTTATCCTCTTCCAAATCTTCTTAATTAGCAACATTGATGCCAGTTTCCTTTTTTCTTGTGGCCTTTTACTTGACTCTCCTTGTAGAAAAAATAGGGGTACTATGGTACCAATTTTCTTTGCTTCTACCCTGGTGGAATGAACTACCAGATGGGTAGTTGTGGACTTCCTTTTCTCACCAGTAGTAGGAAGAGTTGTGGTAGCTAATCTTCTTAATCTTCTTGAGCTACCAGAGGCTTTTGTTACACTCATATCAACTCTAGCTTTGTCTCTAGAATAATTAACTCTTTCCATTGAAATGCCACTTTCTTGTGCATATATGCCAAGCATTTTGTCAACATTATTTTTCATCGCTGGTTTCTTGAATTCCAAGTGAGTTTCCATTGAATTTTCTTCATATGTCCCATATCTTGGCCTATTGGGATCTTTAGGACTATTCAACAGTACCTTTGCACATGTAAAAAATTCTTCCTCTAACACTTCATAACCTAGTTCTAGAACTTGAATGGTCCTAGGTTCTACTACTTCCATCATGAAAAAATCTTTGGAAACTGAGAAAGTGGTCATTTTTATATCATTCCACAACACTTCTTGGAATCCTTTATCTCTCATTCATTCTTCTTTGGAATATTTCAAAGAAGGTTGGAAGTTCATCATCATGGGCATTCATATCTCCAAGGCTCCTCATGTGATCTGCTATTTGGTGTGTAATGGGCCTTGTTCTTGACTAGTTGACCTTTCCAATCATAGGAACCTCCCTTAAGAAGTAGAAAAGTAAACACATCACCAATGTACCATATTTGAACACATACTTCTTCTTAATCTCCTTTATATTATCCATCAATTGTTTCTAGAGCAACTCATAGAGGTCATAATCAACATTATTCTCAACCATGTCATGTGCCACATGAATTGTAGTAGAAAAAACTAAATTTCCTTTATTGGTGTAATAGATTTTATATCCAATGAGCATAGTTTCATATCTAATAGCAAGACTCCTGATGGGATTCACTACAAGGGCTCTTTGATCAAATGTTGCACTCGTTCTCTCCATTACATCTTTGTTTTTGATAGATTTCAAGACTAGAACTGGTCTGGTGGATAATAAACCAGTTATCTCTCTAATTTCCTCATTTGTAATCATATGAGGGTCATCAATCCACATAAATCGGTCGTGAATTCTACTTAGTTCCATCCTAATCCATTTTTTGTCATAATTTTTTTGGAAACAATTGCCATACATCTAATTTATTTTCAACTAGGGCTTTGTACTCTAATTTCAAGGTGAAATCATCTCTAGTTAACTCATTTGACCATAATTCCCCAAGCTTAGTAGATGAATGTTCATCCATGCTACCATGAATATATTCCCTAATGTCTTTAGTAGGTAACACCCCATAAGGTATATGCAAGAATGTGCCTAAAGGATCATCCTCTATGGCTTTGGCAGGATATCTTTTGAACTTAGGTTGAGGTTTTTTTGAAACATCTACAGCCCTCAATGTCACCATTGTAAATTTTATTCAAACTACTTTCAAACAATAATTCTAGAAAAATAGGGTATGCAAGAATCACTAAATACCTTTTTTCTTTACTTCACTAAACTAGGGTTTTGATGCTTTGCAACACTTAATTGTCTTTAACTCTTTAAATATGCTTCTCACTAATCTATTCTCATTCAATTTATTTTGATGAAAGTGAATTTTCCTAAGGAAATTTTCTTTTAACTCTTTTATTTGACCTAATTCTACAATAAATGAGCTAATTCATTGCATAAAGCTGGAAATCCTAAAGACCATATGCAAAGTCATCTTCTCAAACTATAAAAATCTCCACATTATAATATTTTCTTCTACAATCTTCTCCATTAGATCAAGCATTCCATTCTTCATGACATATCCTCATGATGTGGCTTTAACACCTATTTTCTAGTGGGGGGCATAAGATATCCATTAAATCTCCCTCTAAGCCATAGCTTTGGGCTTAGTTATCGAAGGAAACATGTGCACTGGAGCGTGGTACAAATTCTCCCTTGTTCTTAGTCTCCTCTTTCTTTCTCCAGGTCTTCTCTATTTCCTTCTTCTCTTCAACCAAATCAATCTTTTTGACTAGTTCATTCTTCTTTACTGAATTATCCTTTCTTGTATTTATGTTTCTGGAAAACTTAGCAATATGTCAAGAACTACTGCAATTGTTGCATATGAAATTTATTTGAGCATTACTCCTTCCATTCATTCTAGATTTGCATTGATTATATTTGTGTCCAAATCCATAACATGTATAACAGTAACCATTGAATGATTGAATCATTCTTCCATTGTTATATCCATTCATCATTTGACTTTTGCATTCATTTTCTCTTTGTCCAAGTATTTTGCATGTAAAGCAATGACCAGTAAAGGATGGAAAATTTTGATTCATTCTACTTCTACATTCCATTGCTCTATGTCCAAATTTATTGCAAGAATAAAAAACACCATTGAAATATGAGTACCTTTGAGCATTTGGTTGTTTGATCAGAGGTCTTCTAGCATTGTTTCTTTGATTTTAGATCTTGCCATTATTCTTCTTGTCTTCATTCTTCTCTGGTTCATTTATCTTCTTTGCATTATGCATTTGATTTTATTTTGAATGTTGGAAATGTGTCTCAGCTTATTGGTGTAATAATGGCAGCAAGTAGTGATCAGTTGCTCTTTATCAGCAAGATAGTTTGTTGTCGATGTGAACTCATATGGAGTCTTCAATGTTGATATGAAAGTTTGGTATATTGGCGGATTGTCGGAAAGAGATCCCTCTATTAGCATGAGTTCATTCATTGTCTCCTTGATAGGCTATAATCCCTTGTGGTGGTGGCATCGAAAAGAGGTTACACCATCGCCAAGACTTTGGGTAGTGTCTCCTTGACATGTCAATGCTAAGCTGGGAGTATCATGTTGAAGATACTGTGAGTGTTTGATGAGACATTGTGAAATGTCTCATCAACATCCAGAAGAAGTCTTGACCAGTCTTGTTGATGTGACTTTGGCTGGTCGGTGTGACTTTGACAAAAGTCTCTTAGACATTCTTGAAGAAGTCTTGTTCATTCTCATCGATGAGACTTTGGTGAGACTCTCTTCAACAAAGATTGGCATGTCGATGATTTTGGTGGGGCCCAAGCTATCAGGTAGTTCAAGGCATGTTGACTCAGTAGTAGGGACCACATGGACAGTGAAGCCGACATCGATGATACTATCTTGTATCAGTAAGAAATGTTAAGATCTCTCATCGACAGTAAAGGTTTGCTCAATAGAGTAAAATGACATACATGCATCAATGAGACTTGAGCTACTCGAAGAGAGAATGGAAGTTGTCTCTTAGACAGTGTCCGGTTATAGAAACTATTGTGTGATGGTTTGTATGTTGTAACTGATGGGAACTAAATTGGAATCCTTCCTACATGGGTCTGGTGACGTGGATTGTAGATGAATCTTCTCAAGAAGGAAAATGCTATAATGTGTAATGCATTTGTAATAGTAGGAGGTCTGTAATGAATGAGTCGAGTAGTGAGTATGTGAAAAGAGAATGATATTGTTTAGTGTTGAATAACTACCTATATTGAGAGACTCTTAATAGACATTTGAGAGGGTGAAATTGTAACTTTTGTATGTGAATCTTGTTCACTACAATACAAAGATTTTTTTCTTAGTGTGGTGGATTTTTTCTCCCGAAAGGGTTTTCCCACATTAAATCTAGTGTCTATTTTTGTGTTGTGTAAATTTTTTTTCTTATATGTTTCCTAGTAATGTGCATCTTTAATGAACTGTAATTTGTAATTTGAACCTTAAGTCTATATGCTCTTCTTAGAATTAGCATTAGGGAAGTGTTTCCACACCTCTGCTTTCCTTACAAGTGGTATTAGAGCTTGGCCAGTTGTGATATCCTTGTGGGTTGGACGGGTTTTTTGTGCCAATTTTGAAGTAGGAGTCTCGTAGAGGAACCTGGTAATTTTAATCGCAGATTAAGACGGCAAGCACATCAGGGAAGATAGAAATTGAAAAATTCAATGGTGACAATTTTGAGTTGTGGAAACTCAAAATGGAAGACCTATTGGTAGATAGAGATCTCTGGATTGTTGTTTCTAGAACTAAATCTCCAGGCATGATGCAAGAAGATTGGGACCTCATAGATAGAAAATCCCAAGGGTTGATAAGACTATGTCTAGCAGACTTTGTTCTCCTGAACGTTCATGAAGAGAAGTTTGCATCTTATTTTTGGAAGAAACTTGGAGATATTTATTAGGAAAAATCCTTGGTGAATAAGTTATTCTTGAGGAAGAAGTTGTACTCTTTGAAAATGGAGGAAGGGGTGTCTATCACTAATCATCTGAATATGTTCAATATGCCCATTGCTTAGTTAACATCTGTAGGTGTGAATATAGATGATGAGGATCAGTGTATGCTCTTGTTATGTTCTTTGCTAAACTCCTGGGATCATTTAGTGATGGCTATTGGGAGTACGACAACCACTTTCAATATGGAAGATGTGGTTGCTTCATTATTGTCAGAAGAGATGTGAAGGAAATCTTCTAAGATGGAAAGGAAGCCCTTGTTGTTCAACGTACATTGAAGGAGAAAGGAGAGCAGAAGGACAAGAAGTCTAAATCAAAGTCTGAAGAGAGATCAAAGTCTCCTAGCAAGAAGTACAAGGTGAAATTTTTGAATTGTAGGCAACCTGGTCATGTCTATAAGGATTGCAAAGGGTAGAAAAAGAAGAAGAAAAAAAAATCTTCAGATAATGATTCTTCTCAAAGCGATGTAGATTCCTTCATTATAGCCTTGGTGACTTAGGAATCAGATGATGTTTGGCTAATTGAATTAGTGCATCTTTTCATATGACATCTCATAGAGACTGGTTTACGAAGTATGAAAAGTATGCTGGTGGAAAGGTGTATCTGGAAAGTTACTCATCTCTTGAAATTGTTGGTTGTGAAAGAGTAAAAAATCAATTTTCCAATGGAATAATTAAAGGAATTGATGGCATAATGCACATACCAGGTTTGGCTTGAAATTTACTCTTTGTTAGCAAGCTGAATGATGTTGGTGTGCAAGTTTCATTCTTGAATCATGTTTGTAAGATGACTAGAGGCTTGATGGTGCTATCAAGGGGTGCTCACATTGGTACTCTGTGCAAGCTGGATGCACATACTGTTCAATGTAGCAATGTCTTTATAAAGTCAAAAACGGTTGCTCGTGAAGAGAGTGAAGTTCCTCTAGGGGAAAACTCTTTGGAGGTTAAACTTCCTATAGAAAATACCATGCTCTTGCATCAAAGGCTCGACCACATTTGTGAGAAAGGCTTAAAAGCTTTGAAAAATAAAAACCTAGTAGAAGGGCTTGATGACTGTAACCTTGAGTTCAATTTTTGCGAACATTGTATATATGGAAAACAACATTGTGTTTTGTTTTACTATAGTCCTCATAAACCTTCTGGTGTTCTGGATTATATTCACTCTGATGTTTTTGGTCTAGTAAATTTTCCTTCATTATCGAAATCAAAATATTATGTTTCTTTTATTGATGATTATTCAAGAAGGGAATTTGTGTATTTTCTAAAAAGTAAATTAGAAGTGTTTAGTTAGTCTAAAGAATTTAAAAACTTGATTGAAAATCAAATTGGAAGAAAAATTAAATGCTTGAGGATATATAATGGTGGTGAGTTTTGTTCTGTAGATTTTGAAAGGTATTGCAAAGACTGTGAAATAAAAAGGCATACAACAACACCTTACACTCCACAACAAAATGGAGTTGTTGAAAGGTTAAACATGACGTTGATGGAAAAGGCGAGAAGTATGTTGAGCAAAGCTGGTCTGGAGTAGAAGTTCTGGGCTAAGACTATGGCTACAACATGTTATTTAATAAATCAATCTCTCTCTTTGACACTTGTTGACAAAATGCTTATGGAAGCTTGGTCTAGTAAGAATCCTTCTTTAAGACATGTAAGAGTCTTTGGCTATGAAGCATATGTTTATGTGTTGAATGAGAAAAGATATAAATTGGAAAATAAATCTATAAAATGTATCTTCATTGGTGTGAAAGGATACAATCTTTGGAATCCTATGACTGAAAAGGTTGTATACAACAAAAGTGTAGTTTTTCATCAGTTGAAACCTTCTTCAGTGGATCTGTAGTCAGATATGAAAGAAGAAAGGAAAGAAAAATTAGTTAAAACTCCTTGAACTCCAAATAAAGTCGAACTATGAAGTGTACCTAAAACTGAGGAGAGCTCTAGTAGCTTTAAGATTTCTGAAGAAGAAGAACCACAACCTTAGCCTTAGCCTTTGAGGAGGTCTACACGTGAAAGGCGACAACCTGATAGGTGTTGTTTTTCCATGTTGGATTTAAATTGTGCCTATGCTTTGATTACACGCACTGATTAGCCTAGGACTGTGAAAGAGGCAATTGAAATGTTTGATTCAAATTCCTGGTTGGAAGCCATGAATGAGGAAATGGCATCATTAAAAAGGAATTCAACCTAGGATTTGGTGCCCTTTCCTAAAGGTAGAAATCCTATTGGTTGTAAATAGGTATTTAAGAATAAAATCAGTCTAGATGGCAGTGTTGAAAAGTATAAATCTAGGTTGGTTGCAAAAGGTTATTCCTAGGTAGAGGGAATTGATTATGGGGAAATATTTTCTCTTGTAGCTAAGTAGACATCTATCATATTTCTTTTGTCACTTGCAACAACATATGAATTAGAGATTGAACAGATGGATGTGAATACAACATTTCTTCATGGAGATATTGAAGAAGAAATTTATATGTCCCAACCCAAGCACTTTGTGGAAAAGGTAAAGAAAATTTGGTTTGCAAGTTAAAGAAATCTTTGTATGGTTTAAAACAATCACCTAGAATGTGGTACCAGAAGTTTGACACATTTTTGTTGTAATTGGGAATTGTAAGATCAAAATATAATCATTATGTGTATTTAAAAACTAAAAATGATTGATTTCTTATTATTTCCTTGTATGTTGATGACATGTTCTTCATAGGAAATAGTAAGACAATGATTTTTGATCTAAAATATCAATTGTCTACAAAGTTTGAAATGAAAGATCTAGGTGCAACAAGGTATATTCTGAGGATGGAAATAAAAAGGGATAGAGGAAGTAGAAAGCTTTGGATCAACCAAAGTAAGTATATCAATACTATCCTGGAGAGATTTGGTATGACTGACTGCATGCAACTAGTTGTTCTAGTGTTGCAGGGAACAAAGCTATCTATTGAAGATTGTCCAAAGTCTCCTACCGAGGTGGAGGACATGACCAAAGTGCCTTATGAAAGTGTAGTTGGCATTTTAATGTATGCAATGGCTTGTACAAGGCCAAACATTCCCAAGTAGTGGAATTTCGTATCCATTTTATGGAAAATCCAAGTAGAACACACTGAGATGTTGTGGAAAGAGTTTTTAGATATTTAAAAGGTACCTCTCAGTACACTTTGTGCTATTATGGTAACTCAGTTGGATCATAGAGATCCATCTAAATTAGAGGTTATGTGGATTTTGAATGGGTAGGGGACATTAATAGTAGAAGATCAACTAGTGGATACATCTTCACGTTGAATGGTGGTGCAGTTAGTTGGATGAGCAAGCGGCAAGCTATAGTTGCTTTATCTACTACAAAAGCATAATATATAGTAGCAAAACATGCCTGCAAAGAATCCATTTGGCTTAGATGTTTGTGTTATGATATTGGGTTCAATGTAGGGAAAATTTCCATTTGCTATGACAGTCAAAGTGCCATTTGTTTGGAAAAATATCCAATTTTCCATGTCAGGACAAAACATATTGATGTGCAGTATCATTTTTTATAGGATATGGTGGAGGATGGAAAGGTCAATCTTGAAAAAGTGGATACTCTAGAAAATATTGCAGATGCATTAATGAAATCAATGACCACATACAAGTTTAGGTGGTGTGCCAATTCAATGGGCCTTAGGGCCTATAACATTCAGTAATCTCAGATTTGGATTAAGCCAGTAAGCCTTTGTCAAGTGGGAGCATGTTGGAAACATGTCTCAACTTATTGGTATAATAATGGCAGCAAACAATGATCATTTGGTCTTTATTGGCAAGATAGTTCATTTTTTATGTGACCTCATATGGATTCTTCAACGTTGATATGAAAGCTCGGTTTGTTGGCAGTTTTCGGAAAGAGATCCATCTATCGATGTGAGTTCATTAATTCTCTCCTTGACTGACTGTAATCCCTTGTGGTGGCATCATTGGAAAAAGGTTGCACTGTAGCCAAGACTTCGGGCAATGTCTCCTTGACATGTTGATGTTAAGCCAAGAGTTTCATGTCGAAGAAACTATGAGTGTTCGGTGAGACATTGTGAAATGTCTCATTGAAATTCGGAAGAAGCCTTGACTCGTCTTTTTGATGTGACTTCGCTTAGTTGATGTGAATTTGACAAAAGTCTCTTAGAAATTATTGAAGAAGTCTTATCTTTTCTCGTCAGTGAGACTTGGGTTGTTCGATGAGACTTCAGAGAAAATATCTTTGACAAAGTTTTTCATGTCGATGACTGTGTTGGGACCCAAGCAATCAGGTGGATAGCAATAGGTGGTTCAAGGCATGCTGATTCAGTAATAGGGACCACATGGACAATGAAGTTGACATCAAAGATACTATCTTGTATCGCTAAGAAATGCTAAGATCTCTCATTGACAGTGAAGGTTTTCTTGACAGAGAAAAATGACATCATTGATGAGACTTGAGCTACTCGACAAGAGAATGGAAGTTGTCTCTTAAACATGGTCCAGTTATAGAAACTACTATGTGATGGTTTGTATGCTGTAACTGATGGGAATGGAATTGGAATCCTTCCTACATGGGTTTGGTGAAGCAAACTATAGGAGAATATTCTTAGGAAGGAAAATGCTATAATGTGTAATGCATTTGTAATAGCAGGAGGTTTGTAATGAATGAGATGAATTGTGAGTCTGTGAAAAGAGAATGATATTGTTTAGTGTTGAATAGCTGCCTATATTGAGAGACTCTGAATAGACATCTGAGAGGGAGAAACTGTAACTTTTCTATGTGAATCTTGTTCACTGTAATACAAAGAGTATTTTCTTAGTGTGGCAAGTTTTTTTCTCTCGAAATGGTTTTCCCATGTTAAATTTGGTGTCTATTTTTGTGTTGTGTAAATTTTTGTTCTTATTTGTTTCCTAGTAATATGTATCTTTAATGAACTGTAATTTATAATTTGAACCTTGATTTTTCATTCTCTTCTTAGAATTAGCATTAGGAAAGTGTTTCCACACATCTTATGTCCTTACATTGAGCTTTCTCCTTTTTCAAGTCCCAAAGCACTTTTATCTTTAGATGATTTTTGACCTGCAATAAATTCATCAAGCATTGTAGAACTTGTATTGAATGTGCCTTCATGACTTCTTTCATTTTCTACATCTGATCTCAGATTTACCACTTCTTGTTCAAGCGTTATGCATTCATCAGTTTTAATTTTCACCATTGCAATTAAACACTCCTCAATTCTTTTATTTTCTTCCACTTGCACTTTTAGTCTAGTGATGTCTTCATTTACTTGCTTCAATTATTCATTGACCTCCTTATGCCTTTCTTTGAACTTCTTGATCAACTCTCTCAATTTTCTGATGCAATCATTTGCTTCCTTAAAATTTTCTTTCAAATCTCTATTTTCATCTTCAACCTTGTCAAGATCTTCAAGAGCAACTTTGAGTTCTCCATCTTTCCTGTGTATTCAAAGGTACGAATCTCTTTAGGAGGAATGGGAAAATTTCTATCATCCATGTGTTCAATCTCCAAGATCTTCCTAGATTAGTCAAGCTCCTTCCAGG
This sequence comes from Sequoia sempervirens, assembly GCA_007258455.2. Taxonomy (NCBI): domain Eukaryota; kingdom Viridiplantae; phylum Streptophyta; class Pinopsida; order Cupressales; family Cupressaceae; genus Sequoia; species Sequoia sempervirens. The sequence continues at coordinate 1,041,377,018 of VDFB02271358.1, read as the reverse complement.
AATCCAAGCTCTGATACCAATTTTTGAACACTTAGAATATTGAGAGGGGAGTGAATCAGTATTCTATTGAACCATTCAAACATTATCCATCCAATTATCAAAGCACATTCAACTAATATATGTAAAGAAAGAATGAAATGTCCACAACATCACATAACACATCCACACCAGTATTTTTACGTGGTAAACCTAAAATGGGAAAAAACATAGTGAGTGTTAGCTCACAATATATTATATCTGAATATAGTATAGTACATAAATGCTCACTACAAGTGGACTCACTGTCCATTGGATTCACTTGCCACAAAGAATAAGATAGAAGATAAAATGGGTGGCTTATATCCTATTGAACTATTACAATTACATCTATAGTATGTTGGATTAAACTTCCAATGAAGTACAAAAACAATCTCTGCACTGATCAGGATTAATGCTCTTCTCTAATCTGAATTCACACAATTTGCACAATTGTAATCACCTTCGCATCACAAACATGTAGGCAGTACACCATACATATCATCTATCACTCATTACTTTCACACACCATCTCAAAACACTGAAATCAATCTCCTATATATATCCACATCAAGTGTAACATCAATTAGGTCTACCTAATTGGAAGTTTAACACACAAAATTGAACTTGTCGTCCTCAAAACATTTCATCCACATCTCGTGTCTTAATTAAAAATTAAATTCACCTCAATATAGGTTTAGATGAACCTAATATAGGTCCTACATAAGATATAATTACTTATTCATCCTTTTCAAAGTAACACCAAACATGTTAGGTCAGCTCCAAATAAGACCTAAACACAAAAACCTTCATCTATTCACCGAATTCACCACATGTGGAACTCAAAACTTGATTCCATCCAGAATTCAAACTCAAATGATATCTGAAAGTTAGCTTCAACACCACAACACAAAATATTTATTTGTCAAGGAATGAAGAATCTCCCACATTGACACGTATAGGAAATAACTGCAATATATAAAACTAAATTTTTTCATTCATATCTTCTAGGATACTTCACCAAACAAAAAAATATATTGGATTTGGATGTATCTAATTTTCACCAAATTATTGTTATAATTACAGAGTGATATCACTATTTTCGGTGGAGTGGGGACCCAAAAATTGATGCACTAAACAATTGTATTGGCAGGTTATATACTTAGGAAAATTTATGTGTAGATGTACTTTCCAAACCAACTTATCTGATACAAATGTTCTTAAAAACACTTATAAATAATACTAGGATGATCCAAAACAATGTTGAAATCAATGAAAACACTGGATCATGCAATATGTACATACCATGCTCATGTTGTCGGACAACACCATCTTCCAACATACTTGCCAAACATTGCAGAGTTACTCATTGAATCACACATTACCAATATTGCAAACACACTTGATGATATTCACTTCCTATTCGATGATAGATATGTCCCACCACTCATTACATCAACATTTCCTTTAGAGGTTTTTCTACATGTGTCTCCATAGTTTTTTGGATTAGCTTCATTTGATTCAAACATGGGGACCCTTGATCATTCTTCCATGGAATCCATCATGAGATCGTTTCTCCTGAGAGAGTTTCTTCTCCATGCACCATTGGATGTGTTTCTTTCTAAGGGGAGGAATAATGTTTGTCATTGTTGGATCATCTTCAAAATCCTTCTTTGAGCATTCACTTTTGGCAAAGGAGATTCTACCTTATGGGGGGATTCATTACCTCATCCTTTCTCTCCTATGGGGGGATCTTGATTGTACTTATGTGATTGAAGTAGCACTTGGAGGGATATTTTGAGTCCTACTTTTCTTTGTCACATGTATGATTTCATTTTATTTTTTCTCTTTTTTAGAGAGGATTTTTTTCCCTTCAGGTTTTCTCCTTTACTCCGATTATAAGAGATTTCAGTTGCATGCATTTAGATTCCTTTATCATTTGTTTAGTTTCTCCCTAAGTTGATATTAAGGGGGGTGTTGGAGTAAAAACAGTTAAATTATTTGATAATTAATTATTCATTAATTAATTATTAAATTCTTTTTACTTAAATCACTTAAGCTAAACTTAGGAGTTTCTTTTTTATTATTTTGGACTAAATATAGGATAAGTTGTCTCATTGCATGAGATTAGAACACTTGTCACTACCTTGTCAAATCCTCATCTAAGGTTTGCCTTTACATGCTTTTATAAAGCTTCAAAATTCATTTGTAATATTCATTCAGGTTAATACATTGCACATATCAGTGCTTTTCTAGATGAATCTTTTCTCTCTTGATTGCATAGAAAATTAGTTGCTTTGATCTTTCTTTTGTGATAGGATAATTGCTTGTAGGTGATTTATGGGTGCTATGGAGTTCAATCATCAACTTCAACAAGTACATCATGTTGATATTTTTGGATGTCAATTTTTCCTCTCCATTGTATGGTTGACATAAACTTTATTTGGATCTACCATACCTCTCCCTTGTCAACATTATGGGGTATATCATTTGATTGTGATAATGCTTCCTTGTTTTTATTAGATTAATGGAATCACCTTCTACCTTCATCAATTGGTTTTAGTGTTATTGAGAATATTGACATCTATAATATTTTCTACCAAATTGTTGACTTGATGAAATATATATTGGTGTGAATAATCATCTATGCATTGTTTGAGTAGTGTTTATTGGGTCACATATACAAGAAATTTCCACCTTGATCTTGATTTTTATCTTAATTTTAATAGAGATTCTTTAAATCCAATAGTATATTCATTATTATTTAGTAGTGTTTTGTACCTTATTTTTCTCCATGGAGTTCTTCATGTTCCTAATCTTGTAAGGAATTTTTTTTGAGAAAGTTTATGCATTCTTCTCTTCCTCTCTTTTTGGGAGGATTTTTCTCCTTTCTTCATTTGTGAGATACTTTTATTTTACATGGGTAACTCATCGAATCTAGTTTTTGATATCCATCACGAGTCTTTTTCCCTCTCTAAGTTGCAATTAAGGGTCATTTTTTGTATGAAAAGTGTCTTTAGTTATCTAGATAACTTATGAATCCTATTCACAAATAGCTGGTTAATATTACTTAGATTTTTATATTTTTTTCTTAATTTATTTGTATATGGAACATGTTTCTACATTTGTCATTTACACATTTGGGGTAGTCACTTACCTCAACTACATTATTTCCTTTCTCTTGCATTTGTAAAAGAATGATTGTATGTATATTTCGCTCATATTTGTTGAGTATTGCCATAGCTTATTTTGTTTTATCTTTGTTATATTATGATATTTGGTTTTGTATGGATCCTTTACCTCTTATGAGTCACTTGGTGATTCCAAAAATCATAAGAAAGTTATAATTTTTATATAATTTCTTAGAACCATTATGTCCTAAAATTTTATTAAGAATTTTATACCCAAACTTAATATTATTATTAATTTTATTGTAATGATTATACTGTAATTATTTAGTTAATATTATATTGTATTTATTGCACATGCATCACATAAAGTTATAATAGGAAAATGAATCCATATTAAATTTATGGAATTATCTCACATGATTTATACCTCAAAATGTGATGTTCTTGTAACTTTTGTGATGCCTTTATATTTTGCTTGCAATAAAGAGAAGGGCAACTAGAATCCTATTTATATTGGATATTTTCTTAAGGATTTTGATCATTTAAAGAGGCATGCAACACCTGTACCAAGATTCATTAGTATAAGGATATATGTAGCAATTTCTAAGATTATAATCATTTTTGTTAATTTGTATTAGTTTTTACATGTTATTCTTGTTCATAATTATTTATAAGTTCATATCAAGTGGTATTAGATCTATTATGGTATTAGATCTATTATTGTTGGATTTAATTTATGTTTCATCTTTTGATTTATTGATTGGTTGTGTTATTTTGATGTATATATAAGATTATAACATTTATATTTTTATCATTAGAAAAAGATTAGAGTCTTCTAAAAAAATTATTTTTTACTTTATAATATAAAATAATCTAAATTAAATAATTGATTGGTTTAGGTCTTTTAATATTAAATAAATCAAACTTGCTTTAAATTTTTACCACGCCTTGTTAAATTACCATTAAATATTTGAATATATGAGTTTTCTCCCAAATTAATTAAAAATAATTATATGAAAACCTATATAATGTAAGAATTATACACTTTTAATACTAAACACATTAGGTGATATTTGTTAATATTATTTGAGATTAAAAGAATTATGCAATATAGCTATGGATCCAAGGTTTAATAATGAATTATTTATTTACATAATTAATAAAATACATATTTAATATATTTATATTTTAGAATAATAAAAAATATAAAATGAGTAACAATTTTATTGATTTATAGTTTAAATTATATCAACAATATTATTGGGGCGCCGGTCCTAGCTCAGTTGGTTAAGGTGTTCCATGTAGCAGGGCGCCCACCATGGGTTCGACTCTCTGGCGCTCCCGTGGTACCGGTTGGTGTGTCCCGCCAGCACTACCGGTCACGGTAAAAAGTTTACCGGCGGTGGGGGGTTATATGGGGGGCCGTGCTGTACCCAATTCCCCTCGTTAAAAAATTTAAAAAAAAAAAAAATATCAACAATATTATTGATGCAAATATGAAATGAGTAAAATGAGTAAAATGACTATAATAATTTTAGGCTCATACACCATAAAACAAATATGAAAGAATATTTTTGACTGATGTAATATTATTCTTGGATTCTAAATGCTCTTAGATTGATATGAATGAATATTGATTACAAAGTGCAAGAAGTTTCCTAATAGTTATATGTCGTTTTAATTATTTTTTACTCTCTTATTCTTCCGATTTAATGTTTTGAAAGTCTCATCTACCCAAATTTAATGAATTTTCCTTATTCTAATATAAAATTACATAATCCTAATACATTTACTTGTTTTGATTGGAGGTAAAAAATGGGTTTTGAAGGGGCCTGGAACCCTTTACAAAATAAAGCAGCTGATAAAAGTAGAAAACACCATTACGTAGCAATCAACCCAACGACAACAAACCAACAGCCAAAAAGAAGGCAGTCAACCAACACCACTACATATTGTCCAAAATATCAACAACCTCCATTTCACTAGCAGCCATCTTCTGCACTTTATCTACAGTATCAGACACCTCTAAACCAGAGGCCCCACTCTGAGCTTTCATTCTGTTTCTAATTCTGGCCCCCGACCCACCAGTTTTTACCTCACCAGTCAAAACACTACCTTTAACACCACCCTTCTCACCAGCGCAATCCACATCCAACAGCTTACCCGCAGCAGCAGTATCATCAACAAACACAGTATCCTTTCTCTTTTTCACAGTAATCACAAGGGAGATCACCTTGACAAAGTCAGTAGCCAAAACCTTAGGAATATCTCCACTCTTCATCACAATATTCCACATTTTATAATACTTTTATTTTAACATCTTTATTTATAACTTATATATTAATGAAAACCTTATAACATAATCACACACCCCCTCTTCCCTGTCCCAATAAAATAAAATAAAATAAAGAAAAGAAATAAAAAATTTATCATGCTTAAGAAATAATTTGATAAGATTTCAAAATAATTGGAGGCATCCCACTTATGTTCTTATGGTAAGGATTGGATATTTTACTAATAAAAAACTTTTGCATAATCAAAGCACTACTAGTTTAAAAGTATATAATTTGCATTAAATTCTAAACCCTATCATTTTTATCTTAAAAGAATTGTCCACCGAATGACAACATAATATTATTGTCATTGCATTAAGGGAGACATTATGCTTTGAATTTCACATATAATTATGTGAAGCTATGATTCGTTTTCAGACTTATATTAAATTAATCGTGTAGCCACTAATGTCGATTATAGGTGGGTGTGGATAATGATTCGAATTTTGAATATATTTGGAGTGATTTTGAAAGTTACACTAGGTTTTTAAATAATGAAAAAATGTATTTTGAGAATTTTTTGAGGTTTTAATTTCATTTGTGATTGAGATTAATATTTGAGAATTTATAAATTAGAGTTTTATTTTTTAATTTTATCATTATTATTTTAGGTTTATTTATATTTACTTTTAAAATAATGTATTTGTTAAAAAATAATGTTTGATTGTTTTAAGTAAAATGGTGTTTTGTGACGTATAATAATATTATATAAATAATTTAAAAATAAATTAAACGTAGATGTTGTGTTATTGCTTGTAGATTAAAAGAAGAGAATAAAATAGAAAATCAAGATCAGACATTAATTGAAACAAAGAATGATGACTCTCCACCTTTGCCACAATAAAAACAAGAAGAAACTTCTATGGATATTGTCATTAGGCCTCTTGTTATGATTAACTTGGATGATGATGATGAGATTACTAAAATAGATGAGGAAGTGCATAATGACAGAATTTATTTTTTTTCCTCTTCCATGAGCTTAGATGATAACAACTGTGATGGTCATCTTATAAAGAGTGACTCAACATGTGTTGAACCTGGTGATGCTCCTAATACACCACTTTTCGTTGTCCCTTTGGCTAGTTGTCTTCCTTCCGCATATGATGAACAAGATTGGGATGTGGATGACCTGCTATAGGTTGAATTGCTTGTGCCATACTAGTCTCCTCTTTGTGTTCTTTGTGATTCCATGTGCATAATGTGATCCCTCGTATTGTGCTGCTTGGCATGTCTTTATATGTTTGTTAGCCTACTTTGGATGACGCTTGTCACTCCATTGGTGCAAGGGTACAAAGGAAGTGAATCTATTGTGACATTCTTCTATTTGTATCTACATTCATCTATTTTTTGTAACTTTTATCTTTTGTCTTTTGTTTTTCTTTTGGGGATGATGCAAGGTATCAAGATATTTAGGTATCTTCCATGTTGACCCAAAAGCTTCCCTTTTTTTTCGTGCTCTATGTTTCATTCTTCCTTTGTGCTCGTTGTTCCATGAGTCATTTGGGGAATGATGATGGTTTCGAGCTCAGTTATATCACAACAACAATGACAAACACTGACCCCAAATCCATGGTTCCCTTATGTGTTATCTTATGATTATATATGGGGGGAACCCTCCTTTCCATGATGTATCTCTACTCAAAAACATATGCTTTACATATGAATTTCCAAATAAAGCTCTCATGTAATGGAATTTATCATATTCTACTTTAAAGTAATTGCTCACAGCATGGTGTTTAGCAATTTCTTTAAAGTTGGGGCATACATGTCCTCGCTCATTGTTTGCTTCAAAGTGAGGTATTCTTACTTCACATGATGCATTTTCTTGGTGTTTTCATTGGGTTTGATGTCCTTCAAGATTGCGACCTTTTTGGGCATATGACATCCCTCTTAGTGGTAATGATATAGATTGCATTCCCTAAGTTGTGAATCTTTTATCCTCAACTAGTCCTCTCTTGGAGACATTAGGCACAATGTTCCCTAAGGTGAGACCTTTCATAAACTAAGAAAACACCCTTTGAATATCCTATTACATGTATCAAGGCCACCAAGTGTAACACAACTTGCTTGCTAGTGGATCCTTTTTCATGGGTGCTTAGAAAATGCAACTTGCTAGCCTTGTGACCAATTTTGTGGCACCTTATAAAAGTTATCAAGAGGTATAAATTTGGAATGGTTAGTACAATGGGAGCCTATACTTGGCATGAATTTCCCATTAGCCACTTTTTGGGGCTCACCTAGTGGACAATGGATTTCACTAGCCCATGTGAGTGCATTTTGTTAGCATAGTGGATAGCAGGTTTCCACTTGCAAACATTTTTGGAAAAATAGCTAAGGATCGATCCATACCTATTGGAAAAATAGATGAGGCTTAATCCATCCCCTCTCTTTCTCTTCTCTAATTTTGAAATTATATGCTTGTGTATCTTGTCTTGCTGCTGCATATTTAACACAGGTAGGTGTCTCCTTGTGTCTTTGTTGGTTTTCCATGAGATCTTAGATCTTGGAGGCTTGATCATCCTCCTTGACCTTTTTTGTCTTATCTTTCCAATAGTTATACAATTAGACCTCTCTTGATGCTTGTTTTACTACTTTAGTGTGAGTTTGAGTGTAGGGATCATCCTCTCACTAAAGTGGAGGCTAAATGTAGTGTCAAAAAATGTACTCTTTTACCTTTTCACACTATGTTTGGGTCCCTTAATAACTAGACTTAATTAATCCTCTAATTGGCCCAATTTTTTTCATCTACAAGCCTAATTAATTGCAACTTTTGAAAGGAAAATCATGATTTAATTAATGCAATTATCAATTTTAGCACCCTGAAATGAACAGGTCTTGGCAATTTAGGTTAGGATCCATTCACCCCTGGGCGAATGGGTCCCATTTAGTTGTTTAATTCAAATTTTAAATATGTTTTTGGTGGTCATTTATGACCCCAAATTCAATTTCAAATATCGGCTTGTAATGTTTAAGTTTTGGGAAATAAGAAAATTACCTATACAAGCAAGGTCTTTTTATCAATTCAAATCCTAGAGCATCCATCCAAATTTCACAAGAGATAAGATTATTTTCAAAGGTGTTCAAGAGTATATTTCTTAGTCATTTGTTGCAGCATTCAATATCTCAAGCATCATGCATGTTTTTGGAGCTAACATTGTGATGTAGGTTTCAAACATTCAAGTCAAAATTAAAGCATCAAGATCACATCATCAATCAAGCCAATTCATGCAAGATCAAAACCTTGGAGAGATGTACTAAGTTTCAATCCTTCAAGGGTTTGGTGAGTTGCAACATAGCAAGTGTTCATTCATCATTCCTTTCATTCATGTTTCATTTCATTTCAAGGTTTAATTACCAAAATGGGGTTTGACCAAAACAAACAAATTTTCCCTCTTGTGTGTTTTGCAGATCTTAGGTTGAAGAAGGATTGAAGATCTATCAAAAGAGAAAAAATTGCAAAAGTTGTCAACATTGTCATCAAGCCATGGAAACTCACTTTCAAAATTTATTTCTGAATTTCTAACTATTAAAACCAGAGGAATTGGGAGTGCAAGCCAAGGAATAGAGGACTGTGAAAGAAGATCAGTGATTTTTTTAGTGGCTAATATTCGCCAATTGGCTAATAATTGAAATTTGGAAATCCAAAATTGGCTAATAGTTCAAGCTATAATGTGACTTCAATCACCACATTTTTACAAAATTTTATTCTAGTCTTATTTAAATCGCCAAAGAATTTATTTTATTAAAAAATTAACTCAACAATTCGCCACAATATTCGATACATGATTAAATTAGATTCGCCTAAATTTTATAAATTATAGTAGAACTCTATATTAAATCGCCAATAGTATATCATAATTATTAGTTGTTTTAGGACCATATTTCCAATCTTTAGTTTCCACCATTAATTTTTAATATAATATAATGGCCCTCATTGTATTCCATGAGGTAAAATATACCCACGATTTGGGGCCCATAATTGTGTGTCTTGTGAGCATTATAGATTGTAGGTACATTTTACCTCGTAGAGTACAACAAGAGTTGTTAGATCAATGATCTAAAAGCAATGCTGAGCCCCATGAGAATTACAAATCATGGGTACATTTTACCTTGTAGAAAAAAATGAGGGCCATTATATCATATTTTAAAACAATGGTGGCAAGTAAATATTATAGTCTACCCCTTAAACCCATCAATAATTTTCACTCTCAGGTCCCTAGTTTTCAATGAGAATTATTTTTAGATTAGATGGATTTTCCATCATAATTAATGTATTTTCTTATTATTTTTCAAGATTCACCAAAATTTTCTACAAAATTTTAGTGATGTAAAAAAAATGCCAATAATTTTTTTTTTTTTTGAAAAAATGAAAGATTCGCCAATAGAAATTAATATTTTTTCCTAAAAAAATGAAGGATTCACCAAGATTTTATATCTTTTTTTGAGGGGGGTTTCTTAAATTTATCACTCAAGCAGATTTTCATGTTTCATTTTTCATTTTTCATTTTTCAAGGTTTAATTTCCTTTCAAGGTTTAATTACCAAGGTTTAATTAGTCATGTTTCATTTCCTTTCAAGGTTTAATTACCAAAATGGGGTTTGACCAAAACAAACAAATTTTCCCTCTTGTGTGTTTTGCAGATCTTAGGTTGAAGAAGGATTGAAGATCTATCAAAAGAGAAAAAATTGCAAAAGTTGTCAACATTGTCATCAAGCCATGGAAACTCACTTTCAAAATTTATTTCTGAATTTCTAACTATTAAAACCAGAGGAATTGGGAGTGCAAGCCAAGGAATAGAGGACTGTGAAAGAAGATCAGTGGTTTTTTTAGTGGCTAATATTCGCCAATTGGCTAATAATTGAAATTTGGAAATCCAAAATTGGCTAATAGTTCAAGCTATAATGTGACTTCAATCACCACATTTTTACAAAATTTTATTCTAGTCTTATTTAAATCGCCAAAGAATTTATTTTATTAAAAAATTAACTCAACAATTCGCCACAATATTCGATACATGATTAAATTAGATTCGCCTAAATTTTATAAATTATAGTAGAACTCTATATTAAATCGCCAATAGTATATCATAATTATTAGTTGTTTTAGGACCATATTTCCAATCTTTAGTTTCCACCATTAATTTTTAATATAATATAATGGCCCTCATTGTATTCCATGAGGTAAAATATACCCACGATTTGGGGCCCATAATTGTGTGTCTTGTGAGCATTATAGATTGTAGGTACATTTTACCTCGTAGAGTACAACAAGAGTTGTTAGATCAATGATCTAAAAGCAATGCTGAGCCCCATGAGAATTACAAATCATGGGTACATTTTACCTTGTAGAAAAAAATGAGGGCCATTATATCATATTTTAAAACAATGGTGGCAAGTAAATATTATAGTCTACCCCTTAAACCCATCAATAATTTTCACTCTCAGGTCCCTAGTTTTCAATGAGAATTATTTTTAGATTAGATGGATTTTCCATCATAATTAATGTATTTTCTTATTATTTTTCAAGATTCACCAAAATTTTCTACAAAATTTTAGTGATGTAAAAAAAATGCCAATAATTTTTATTTTTTTTTGAAAAAATGAAAGATTCGCCAATAGAAATTAATATTTTTCCCTAAAAAAATGAAGGATTCACCAAGATTTTATATCTTTTTTTGAGGGGGGTTTCTTAAATTTATCACTCAAGCATATTTTCAACCCCTCTAGCAAGACCCATTCGCCCTTGGGTGAATGAGTCCCAAGAGGACACTCAACACAACCTTTTTGTGACAGTGCATAAAATTATATCTTTTTTAGATCTGTTGAAACTTTGTTGATTCTGTTAGATAAAGGTTTAATTTAGAGGTTTGCTATGTTACATTGTATAATTGCTTTCATTTATTATTTTTCATTCATCCCCAAAAAGTGCAGTTCAAGCTAATTTACCCCATCCTAAGTCATAAGGAAAACAAGATCTCCATCAAGGTTGACTCACTTAAGGGTTGAAAGTCAATCTTTCCCTAGGGGATCTCTTTTTCCTAATGAAATTAATAGAAGGATTGGTGTGTCATACCATTTCCCGTCCATCTTGTGTCACCTATTTTTCTATGTTTCACCTTCCTTCTAAAGGTATGAAAAAACATCTAGACCTTTCAATGAAGCACTGATATATAGGTATATCAAAACATCAATGTTGTGCACAAACAAGCCTAAAATATTGATTAGTTGTATGCCAAAATAGTAGTTTAAAATATGAGAAAAAAACATTTTTGGTACATCACCTTAGTAGTAGATTCATTTCATGCTATTCTTTCTACCCTTTTCCATCAGTAACATAGTAGAATAGGTTATAGTAAGTGATAGAACCAAAGGAATCCAACCCTCTCTAGAGGTTCTTTCCTTCATAGGTGACCCACAAACCTAAAAAGATCCCATGTTTCACCAATAGGATGAGTTTTTCAACTCGGTAAGGGTGCACTATTTAGTGATAACAATAATATGATGCAAAACCTAGATCTAGGGTTTGAAAGACCACCAATTTTAGAAGGTATATAATGTTAATACATCAAGTTCACCAAAGTGAAACATGGAAAATGGGGGGTGATGTTAAATGCTAATGTTCAAATGTGTAAACCTTAGGATCAATTAGCTTCCTTTTTCAAAGTTTCATTAGAATGCAAATCAACAAGGTGAATAGATTGACTTTCAACCATGAAAGTGAGTCAATCAACCTTGGATATGCATTAGATTGCGGCCTTGAAAATGGACCAGAAATGAATTGGAATGATTAACCTAATTGAGTTATATGGCCTAATATGACAAATGCAATATTTTGGAAATAGATAGATAGAAACAATAACTTGCAGGAAGATATCATGAAATTGTCAGATTATATGTACTTTTCATAAAAAGTTGGAGCTGGCATGTAAAGGACTCAGATGCCTAGGGGAGTATGGGTCCCTAATAAGGGGTCCTAAAACTGATTTTGCAGTCTTTAATGTTGGATCTGACCTTATTTTTTGGTTGCAGAGTTGTGAGAATGCCATCAAATAATTTTGTAGGTGATTTTTCATGGCTTGACAACTTTTAGGGCTTTGAATGCAACTATGGACAACTTGTCTTCAATCTTCCTTCAATCCTCTTCAAACCTATAACTTGTGCATTCAAAGAGAGATGAAATGGTGGTTCATTTAGGGGCTTGCCTTAGTCAAATCCCATGTAAGTGTTTCCACTTCCATAATGGCAATGTCAATGATAAGAATGATAATTGAAAGGAAGGAATTATGACATCATAAAATGCAGCAATTCACCACCCTTCAATGGCTTCCTTGAAGGATTGAAGTCATGCACATCACCTCAATGTCTTGGATCTAGCTTGCTTGAATGCTTGAATGCTTTGTAGACCTACAACAAGGGTCAACCTTCACAAAATAATGATAACATGAACACATATGGAATTTGAAATGATGTTGGATCTTGAATTGCTGCAACAAAGCTCTGAAATGTTGCTCTTGACTTGCTCATTAGTTCTCTTGATCATAATTTTTCCAATATATTTTCACTTAGATTTCAAATGATGAAAAGACTAGGTATTTATATGCAATTGTTCTGATTTCTCAAAAATTAGATCCCAAAATCCAACACTTGAAATTTGAAATTTGAATGTTAAAATTCCACGAACAACATATTAAAAATTGGTCCTTGGCAAGATAGGGGGACCCATATGCCCATGGGTGTATGGGTCCTGGCCCTATCTTCTAGGACATTTAGTGTCGGGATCAAAACATTAGGTGTTTGCATTTATTCAATGCTTGCAATCCTTCAGAAAATGGTAAAAAAAGGCTTTTGGAATGCATAATTTAGAAAATTATTAGGGACTCAATTAGGTCCATTAATTTAGGGGAAGCAAAATATAATGTGAAATTATTAAGGGTGACAAATTTTTGACACTACATTAGGGTTATTCCTTAAATATTCCACTCTATCATGTGATTTGAAATAGTTTGCACTTTGGTTAGTGCATTAAAGCTAATGGAAAAAGGATCATAAGATTTAAAATTTAAAATTATAATTTTAAAGTTTGATGTTTAATTTTGTAGACATGGAAATGATTTGGGTCAATTCTATAGTTGCAAATATAAACCAAAACAATGAACAATAGATTTTGTAAATGAATCTAAAATTTAATAATATGTAAAAAAAAAACTAAAACTAGAATAAAATTATTTGTCAAGCTTATATCCCCTACTTAAATTTTAATGGATGATTGTTATTAATCTAAAATTTTAATTATGAAATTTGGTAGTTTATTTTTGTGAGGGTGAAAACGATCATAAATTTGAATTATCTAAAATCTAATAACTTAAAATTACATGTTTGTGTTTTGAATCTAATAAGACATTTATGGTGTTTACAAATACCTTCAAATAAATCTACTAAATTTTGAGCAATGTTCATTTTAATTAGACTTCTAAATAGACTATGGTAATACAAATAAATATACAATATGATCTTAAGAAGATTTAATGCTAATGTAATATTTTTTATCTTTCTTTTAAATTAAATTCTAAATATGTTATAATTATTTTTATAAGACTTTATTTGTAATTTTAAATATTTTATATTTTAATTAACTCATAATAATAAACAAATAAATTTAAAATATTGAAATGTAGAATCATAAAAACATTTGGGATCCAATTCTATGCTTATGCATTTAATTAGAATAAAGGATAAAAAACCTAAAAAGAAATAGTTTTTTTAATAAATGATACTAAAGTTTTTAAAAATAAGAAACATTATTTATGGGCTTCATAATAAATAAATGATGATTAAAATTGGTAAAGTGATTCATAAAGGGGGAAGACTTGTTTCCTTTAGCATAAGCATATTTTATCACTTTCACATTTAAATTAATAAAAAATTAGGTTGACTTGCTTTGAAATGATGATTGAAAATAATAATAGTAATTTACTCTAAAGTCATACTTACTTTTCTTTAATATAATTGGTCATTATTATTTCTTCTACGTCATGATTATTCAAACTGACTGAATTTTGCAAAGAGCACGAAAACGACCAAACACTTTATTGTTAATTTTTTATTTTTTATTTTGTGTAATAAAGTAAGATTTAATTTTCTAAAGCTAAACTTAATGTGTTTCTAGTTAACTTAAAAATTAAAAATTGATTGAAAATATATTTTTTTTAAATATATTTTATAATATATAAGTTTATTTTCTAATAATTTTTTAAAATAAGATATAATTTAATATTAAATAAAAAAATTAATAAAGATAATCTCAAACAATTGAATATATTTTTTATTTTCTATTAAGAAATAGTTTTAAATAAGATTAGATTAATTTTTTATTATCTTAACTTCTAATTTTATTTTTATTTTTAAAATAAGAAGGTTCAAATTATTCTAAATTTTGAAATAATATATATTTTTTTTAACACCAGTATTATTTAAATGTTAAGTTTTATAAAAAGAAATTTACTTTAACAATTTATAAAGAAGAAAACTAAAATCATACATTAAAGAAAGATAAGTAGAAAATTGCATGTTAACTCGTAGACATTTTCTTCAAACATAATTTATGCCAATTGTTCATAGAAATATTCTTAATATTAATCCACATGCAATAAAAATTATGTCATTTACCAAAACACAACTATTTAATTTTCAATGCATCTTCACAAAAAAATATTCAAGAATTATCAATGCTCACCAACACATATAGTTAATGTGAAAATATCTTCACAAAAATGTGTTCCTTTTTTTATTGTAGGGATAAAAAGAAAATCTTATGATTTTCTATTTTTTAATTAATAGTAAATGAGTAAATAAAACAAATTTAGACAAATATGACTTGAGATTGATAACTAATAAAATAATTGAGAAATTTTGAAGTGGTTAACTTTGTTTTTAACTATTGTAAAAGATTATCTATCATAGATATTTTGTTATAATTAATATCAAATTCAATCTTCTAATATTATCAAACAATGAACAAAATAATCTAATAAAAGCTCACTTTAGTTAATAGAAAGAAAACACTCCTAAATTTATCTTAAGTGCATGAGAAAAAATAACCTAATAAATATAATAGTCTAATTTATAAATATAATTGAAAAAAAAAACTATATCACATCTTTAAAAAAATGTTTTTTAACTTGTAAACATTTTCTTAAACAAAACTTCAAACAATATTTAAATAATACAAATCATATTATTTACCAAAATAAAAATATTTAAATGAATTCTACCTTTATTTATATTTATGTAATTACTACAAACTTATATTACCAAAATATTTATTTCCTTGTTTAATTTATTAAATTAATAAACAAAAATGTATGCATTGTTCAAAAAAAAGACTAATATTCACATGCCATTTTTCTTTTCAAAAGGTTATAGTTCGGGCCTCCCAAGATTCACATAACACCCTCTTAGTTCAAAGATGCTTTCAAACTACTCTCTCTCTCTCTTTTCCTTAGACAAACATTTCTATATTTGTATTTTTTAATGAATTAAATTCCAATTTAGCATATGATTAGTTTATTTTATATTAGATATTAATGTTGATGGGGAACATCAAGAGGTCAAATTAAAAAAATCTTATAAAAGAGGAGGAGAATGCTAAGAGAATTAAAAAATATATATAATTGATAAATGTGTTTGGTAATTTTTTTAATGTATAAATTAGAAACATGTTTAATATTTTAAATAATAAATGATGAGTAATTAATTTGATTTACATTTATTTAAGAGATTGTCTTGACTATCTTTTATTTATTATATTTTAGTCTTATAATATAATTAATATTGGAAAATGATGTATGTAGACTTATGTGGTTTTGTGTGAGGTTCTAATATACATGCATCTTAGGATGTGAGAGTGATCTTGCATCACTTAAAAATGATTTTTTTACTTTGTTTTCTTTGTAGGTTTTCATTCATATTCTACTTAATTTCAATCACCATAGATCCCACAACATTTTAGTATAGATGTACATCTCATTTTATAGTTGGGAACACATGTTCTACATTAATCCTAAAATATTATATTGAGTACTTAGGATATTTGAATCACTACAAGGTAATAATTAGGTCCCTATCTACAAGAAGGAATTACCATCTAACACTTAATTTACTTATCTTGAATGTTGCAAGTATGAAGGTGTTTTCAATGATGTCAACAAGATGTCATCAGGTTGGTGTTGTCATTGATGTCAACCATGTGTTGAGGAAGGTTATTGCATGATGAAGATGTCGACGATATTGAGAAAATTGTGAAAAAGAGGTTGTTGCAGGTTGTGCATGTATAGTGGAGATATTAAAGAAGTGTTGTGAGTACATGAAGCTATCTTTGTGTTGTAGTGCCTGGAGATGTGTAATGTGTTGAGATGATGTCTCTAGTACTTAATGATTTCCAAGTGCTAAATTAAGAAAATTTGATAACTAGAGAAAATAGTGTTGTGCAAGTGTTCAAAATGTGCTCTGGGATGTGCTCCGTGTTTCTTCTATGTTGATGCTATTCCTGTTTAGATCTGATATGTTCAAAGTTTTCAATAGTTGCTATGTCCAGAATTTGGGTTTCTATATCGCTGTGCAAAATGAGATATTTTCACTAGTGTGTGAACTAGTTTTTCAGTGGTGTTTTTTGTGGTCTGGGAGAAATGTATTTGCTCTACATTTCTCCGCATTTTGGTTTTAGGTTTTGTGGATCTGGGAAGTTTCTTATAATGTTTGTATCTTTCAGAATTCAAGGTTTCACTTGATTTGGTATAGTACAGTGTGTGTTTCATACGTCAATGTGCAATCAAGGTTAATCTGATGCTCTAGATTGAATTATTTCTATGATGTGAGTTTGGATGAAGTCTTTGTTAGATATCAGGTTTTTCATGGATTATTCCAGATCATGTTCAAGTGAATTTTGTTGTTTGAAATTTTTGAATTGATTTAAGTGTGTACTTAATGTTTTATGGTGTTTAGCATGGGTATTGGTTTAGCTTGTGTTAACACTACATGTGAAGCTTATGAAAGTGTATTGAGGTGTGCTAGGATTAATTTTGGTCCTAACTAAGTGTATGCATGCAAAATGGAAATAATAGAAATATGCGTAAAACATAATTTAAATCAAACCAAATGCAATGCAAACCTCAAAAGTTTGAATGTAGTATGTTGACTTGTTGAAGATTTGAATGTGGTTGCTCATGATTCTAGTAGCATAACACTAGCATAAAAGATGTTCCTATCAAAATGACAATGATGGGTCTCTTTTATAGAAAATCAAATTTGGAATGAAGGGCTAGAATTAAAAGCCATTATAACATGACAATCAATGATCAAGATTGAAAGATGTAGTATGAAATAGGGTTAGGGCAAAGTTAGGGCAATGTCAAGAAATGAATGGCTAAGATTGAATTATTATATAATTCAATCAAGGGCTGAAAATGAATGAGACAAGAGAAGATAAGATTTGATATGGAAGATAAGATTGACATGGATAAAGAGGTTGGCACAAAAAAATAGGTTGTTGGAGAAAATTAAATAATTATTAAATTATTTAATTTAAGAGGGAAAGTGAATAATTAAATAAAAATGATTATTTAATTATAGAAGAAAGGGAAAAGGTTGACTTTTCATTAAAATAACAATTTAATTAAAAGTGGAGGAAAAGGAAAAAAATATTAAATAATTAAAATAATTATTTAATAGTGGAGGGAAAGGTAGAAAATAATTAAATAAATAAAATTTATTTAATTATAGAAAAAAAGCTAATGAATAATTAAATAATTAAAATAATTATTTTTATAGTAGAAAAATGGAAAATAATTAAATAAAATTGGAATTTATTTAATTATAGAGGAAAAGAGAATGAATTAATGATGTAATTAAATAAATAAAATTTAATTAATTAATCAAGGGAGGAATAAGGAGAAAATGAGTTAATTAGATAATTAAGAATTATTTAATTAATATCTAGGAATATAACAACCATTTCTATTAATGAATTAAATGAACCAATTTGGCGTATGACTAGTTTAATTTATATTAGATATTAATGTTGATGGGAAACATCAAGAGGTCAAATTAAAAAAATGTTATAAAAGAGGAGAATGTTAAGAGAATTAAAAAAAAAATATAATTGATAAATTTGTTTGGTAATTTTTTTTTATGTATAAATTAGAAATATGTTTAATATTTTAAATTATAAATGATGAGTAATTAATTTGATTTACATTTATTTAAGAGATTGTCTTGACTATCTTTTATTTATTATATTTTAGTCTTATAATATATTGAATATTGGAAAAGGATGTATGTAGACTTATGTGGTTTTGTGTGAGGGTCTAATGTACAAGCATCTTAGGATGTGAGAGTGATCTTGCACTACTTAATTTTTATTTTTTTACTTTGTTTGTTTTCTTTGTAGGTTTTCATTCATATTCTACTTAATTTCGATCACCATAGATCCCACAACATTTTAGTATAGATGCACATCTCACCTTACAATTGGGAATATATGTTCTACATTAATCCTAAAATATTATATTGAGTACTTAGGATATTTGAATCACTATAATGTGATAATCAGGTCTCTACCTAGAAGAAGGAATTATCAGCTAACACTTAATTTATTTGTCTTCACTATTGCAAGTATGAATGTGTTGTCATTGATGTCAATAGGATGCCAAAATGCTAGTGTTGTCATTGATGTCAACTATGTGTTGAGGAAGGTTATTGCATGATGAAGATGTCGAGGATATTGAGAAAATTGTGAAAAAGAGGTTGTTGCAAGTTGTGCATGTATAGTGGAGATATTGAGGAAGTGTTGTGAGTGCATGAAGCTATCTTTATGTTGTAGTGTCTGGAGATGTGTAATGTGCTGAGATGATGTCTCTGGTACTTGGTTTCCAAGTGCTTTTAAGAAAATTTGAGAAACACAGAAAACAATGTTGTGCAAGTGTTCAGAATGTGCTCTAGGATGTGCTCCACATTTCTTCTGTGTTGATGCTATGCTTGTGCATATTTGATATGTTCAAATTTGTTAGTAGTTTCTATCCAAAATTTGGGTTTTTGGATCGATGTGCAGAATGAGATATTTTCACTAGTGTGTGAACCAGTTTTTCAGTGGTGTTTTCTATGGTCTGGGAGAAATGTATTTGCTCCGCATTTCTCCCTATTTTGGTTTCAAGTTGTGCGGATCTAGGAATTTTCTTATATTGTTTGTATCTTTTAGAATTCAAGGTTTCACTTGATTTGGCACAGTACAGTGTGTGTTTCATGCATCAGTGTGAGAATAAGGTTAACCAGATGTTCTCGATTGAAGTATTTCTATGATACGAGTTTGAATGAAGTATTTGTTGGATATTAGGTGGTTCATGGATTATTCTAGATCATTTTCAAGTGAATTTTGTTGTCTGAAAGTTTCAAATTGATTTAAGAAAGTGTGTACTTAATGCTTTATGGTGTTTAGCATGGGTAATGGTTGACCTTGTGTTAACACTACATGTGAATATTATGGAAGCATATTGAAGTTTTTTAGGATTAATTTGGGTCCTAACTAAGGATTTATATGGGTCACCTTCATTCCTATCCACTATAGGAATGTTTAGGTGCCAACCTAATTTGAGATTTTAAATGTAATAGATAGTTTTCGACATTGGAAGAGGTTTCCAAGGTTGAGGATGATATAAATAAGAGTGGTGTTATTGTGAGATGCAAGAGAGGCAAGATAGATGTGAAATAGATGCAAGTGATGAATGTGATGTGAATTACAGAGGTATAGATGCAAATTTGAGCAGTGTTGGATTCCTAAAGGCAGTGAGTTGATGGTGTCTACAATCTTTCAAGAAAGGTTGCAAAAGTGTTGGAGAATTTGTGGTGGATCCCTTGTTGCATTGAGAAGTTGTTCTTTGTGTAACATTTCTCTTGTATCTTGTGTTTCTTTCTATGGCAGTGAACCCTAATTGTGAGCCTTTTTGGACAGTGTGTCCTATTCTGGCAGTGAGCCCTTGTACCAATTTTGCAATTACTTATATTGTGAGCTAGTCCTCATCGTGGTTTTCCCTCATTGGTTTTTTCATGTAAATCCAGTGTTCTCTTGTGTATGGTGTTGTTATTTCAGTTTTTGTTATTTATGTTTCATGTTTTATCACTTTAACAAAATACGAGATTAATGAATGTTTGTGGCTCTGATTACTATTGAGGGTTTTGATGCTTTAATTTTCTACAACTGATTCACCCCCCTCTCAGTTGTCTTGTTCACTCAACAATTGGTATCATAGCAAGGTTCCTTGGAGAAGAGTTTAACCGCTTGAGGTATATTCAAGATGGTGAACAAGTTGGATTTCCCTAGATTTGATGGAACAGACTATCCATTCTTGGAAGATAAAGATGGAAGGATATCTAGCATCTAATGCATTTGAGATTGAGAGGGCTATAAAGAATCAATATATTGAGCCTCTAAATGGTCCAAGCACAAGTGATGAGATCAAGTCACATGAGGTAAATGCTAAGGAAAGATTTATTCTGGTGAATATTCTTTCAAATTCTGAATTGGTTAAAGTTATGAATCCTAAGAATGCTAAAGAAGTTTGGATAAGCTTTAAAGTATTTGTGAATTAGAGATGACAAGGTTAAAAAAACAAAGTTTCAAAATCTAAAGGAATAATTTGAGACCCTATGAATGTCTAAAGAAGAAACAATTAAAATCTACATGCAGAGAGTTAATGAGCTAGTAAGTGCTATGAGAGTTGTTGATGTACAATTCAAAGAACATAGAGTGGTAAAGAAATTTCTCAAATCTCTTCATGATTATTACAATGAAAAGGTATCTTCTATTGAGGAAGTTACAAATTTTAATACTTATTCTAGAGATCAGTTGATTGGTACACTAAATTTATTTGAAATTTGAGAAAACCTAGCTTGAGAAATGAAACAAAAGTGAAGACTACTTTCAAGACTGGAAAATCATAAAATATTGAAGATTCAAATCGAGATGATCTTGATGATGTGGAAGCTAACTTTGTAAGAAGGATGAAATAGGGAACCTGTAAGTACAAAGGTAAAATACCTTTCAAATGTTCTAGTTTTAGAAATATAGGTCAGTATGCTTCAAGATGTCCAAACAAAGATGTGAACAATAAGAGTAAGGATGGCAAAGGAAATATGATTAAAAGAAGCTACTATGTTAGAGAAGATGAACTAGTAGATCTGATGATGAATCTGATTATGGAGATTTTGATGAAAATGAATGCTTGTTCTTGGCTTTAAAAGATGAATCTACCTCTGCTAACTCTGAAAGTTGTGTGAAGGAACTTGTGTTTCAAAAAAAAAGGATAAGGTAGAAGGTACTTTGGTTTCTACTTTTTATGTTAAACGGGATAAGAACTACTAAGTTGTTGACAGTGGCTGCTCTAATCACATGACTGGAGACAAAGGTAAGTTTGTTAAAATTGAAAAGTATGATGGAGGATTAGTTAAATTTGAAGATGATTCAGGATCTAATATTTATGGAATAGGTTTAATCAGTTTTGATGGCAAGCATAATATCGAAGATGTTTACTATGTTAAAGGTTTAAGGAATAATATTTTGAGTGTTGGAAAAATGTGTAGCAAATTATATAATCTTTTGTTTAAGGGTGAAATATGTGAGATCAGAAAAGGGTTCAGAACTATGATTAATATTGGTAAGAGGACATATGGAAATATCTATCAGCTTAAAGGTGTTGATGGTCATTGCTTTATGTCTCAAATTAATGACAGTTGGTTATGGCACCAGAGGATGTGTCACATGAATTTTGATAATTTTGCTAGAATCAATTCAGTTTATGTTGTGGAGACCTACCAAGGATTACAAAGCCTATCAATGCTATTTGCAATAATTTTTTATTTGGAAAGAAAATAAGGAGTAGTTTCAAAGGAAAGGAACAATCTACTACAAGACTACTAGAATTAATACATATAGATCTTTATGGTCCTACAAGGGTGAGAAGTATTCAAGGTGACAAGTATTTCATGGTTTTGATTGATGATTACTCTAGAATGAAATGGTTTAGTTTTCTTAGAGAGAAATCTGATGCACTAGATAGATTCAAGGAATTTAAAGCTATGGTTGAGAATGAAATGGATTTGAAAATAAAATGTTTGAGGTCTGATAGAGGCAAAGAATTCACCTCCAATGAATTTAATATGTTTTATGAAGTTCATGGAATAAAGAGGCACTTGTTTTCCCCTAGAAATCCTCAACAAAATGGAGTGGTTGAAAGGAAAAACCGAACAATTCAAGAAGTTTCTAAGACTATGATGAAAGAAGCTAACCTGCTAGAAGTCTACCAGACAAAATAAATTCATACTATTTTATACATACTTAACATAGTTCAAGCTAAAGCTAATAGCACAAAGACTCCCTATGAGTTATGGTATCGAAGAGTTCCTACTGTGAAGTAATTTAGAGTATATCAAAGAAAATGTTATATCAAAAGAGATGAAGAAACCTTAGGAAATTTTGATGCAAGGTCTGATGAAGGTATCTTCCTTGGATATTCTACTAAGAGAAAATATTATAGATGTTACAACAAAATGCTAAGAAATATTGTTGAAAGTGTGAATGTTAAGGTTGATGAAGATATGTAGAATTCAATTGTAGTAAATGGATGTGTCAGATGAACTTGCTTGTGGGGAAGAAGAAGGAAGAAAAATCTAAAGAAAAAGAAGTGCAAAATGAAGAGAAAGAAGCTCTGGAAAAGACCCCTAAGACCCCTAAGTATGCGCAAAATAATCAATCTGAAGAACAAATCATTGGAGACAAGAGGAAAGGCGTATTGACAAGAAGCAGAGCTACTAAAGCTGAGGTAAATATGTGTTTACTTTCTAAAGTTGAACCTAAAATACTAATTTATCCATGAAAATATTAATATTGGATGAAGGAAATGGAAGAAGAACTTATGGATATTGAGAAAAAATAGATTTGGGAATTGGTTGCTAGACCGACAAGCAAGAACATAATTGGAACTAAGTGACTATTTAGAAACAAACTGAATGAGAATGGAGAAGTGGTAAGAAATAAAGCAAGCGTTATGTGTAAGGGTTACTCACAAGTGGAAGGAATAGAATTTGAGGAAACATTTTCTCTAATGCCTAGGATGGAAGCTATCAAATTTTTTTTGGTATTTTCAGTGTACAAGGACTTTAAATTTTATCAAATGGATGTGAAGTCTACTTTTCTAAATGGTGAATTGGAAGAAGAGGTTTACATGGAACAATCAGAAGGATTTCAATTGTCAGATCAATCAGACATGGTTTGTAAATTGAAGGCATTATATGGATTGAAGCAAGCTCCTAGAGTTTGGTATGCAAGATTGGAAAAATATTTTATAGAGTAAGGATTTAGTAAAGGCACCACATATAGTAATCTTTACTTCAAAAATGAGGAAGACAAAATCTCGATAGTGGTTGTGTATGTGGATGATATTATCTTTGGAGACCATGAAGCTATGTGTAAGAAATTTGTAAAAGAGATGTAGAAAGAGTTTCAAATGTCAATGTTTTGGGAGATGAATTTCTTCCTTGGGCTACAAATAAATCAAATAGATAAAGGAATTTTCATTTCACAATCTAAGTATGTCAAAGATATTTTGAAGAAGTTTGGAATGGAAGACTCCAAAATAATATGCACTCCTATGGTGACTAGTTGCAAATTAATCAAAGATGATGATTCGTGGTCTCTCACTCTGCAACCTCGTAGTCTTTTTAACACAATTGTGATTGCATCCCACTTTCCAATGGACTAAAGTGGACAATGGCCATTCCATGCATCATCCCAAAATAATGCTTTCCTACCATTGTGGACGACCCAAGATAAGTGAGGAAGAATAATATATCTACAAGAGATGATGAAATTCCATATCTTGGATCTAGGAGGGGGATTTTTCAAAGTAGAAATATGTTCTCTTTCCAAAGAATCCAGATACTTATGTCGCATGATTTGGAACCATTTAGCATTGGGATCGTAATAAACTCACCACAAAAGCTTAGCTCCTAGAGCTTTATTTTGAAGGACCATATCCCTCAACCCTGCACCACCAAATTCTTTGGGAATGTAGACCTTCTCCCAAGCAACCAACCATAGTTTTTTCTTTTCCTTTACATTCTCTACCCACAAAAAATCCCTAAAAACCTTTTGCAACTCATCTGACTTTCCTTTTGGAATATTTAGGACTGACATTAGGTCAATTAGTAAAGCCTAAAGCACAAACTTAATCATTACTAGTTTCCCTACCAAAGATAACCATTTTGATTTCCATGTTAAAATTCTACTTGAAACTGATGAAATGACATTGTCCTAGTAATCATGCTTCTCCCATTCAGAGAAGAAAGGGACACCCAAGTATCTGCAAGGAAGTGATTCCAACTTGAAACCCAAAAACATCATGAGCCTACCTTGTACCATAGGGCATACATTAAGTTTTTTTTTTTTTTTCCTTATTCACAAATTGGCCCAAGAAAGTAGAGTAAACTGCCAAGACACTTTACATAGCCTTAGCCTTTGCCATGGTGGCCTGACCAAATAAGTGTGCCATCTACAAAGAGGGAATGGGTTATTGGCCATATAAAATTGTTTAACCTTACCCCTTTCCATTGGTTCTTCCCATTTGCTAAAGAGATCACACAATTAAGGCCTTCTACCATAAGAATAAACAGGAATGGAGAAAGAGGGCCCCCTTGCCTCACTCCCTGAGTCACATTAAAATAGCCACAAGGAGAACCATTTACTAGTACTGAAAAACTTGCACCTGAAATGTATGAGTAAACCCAAGTGCTTACACCATTTTTGAGAAAAACCAAACTTTTTCAGTACTTCCATCAAGAAATGTCAATTTACTCTATTGTATTCTTTTAGCATGTCCAATGTCAGAATGATAGCTGGAAATTTCTCTTCCTTGAGAGAATGAAGAACCTCATGAGTGAAAATAGCCCCATCTATTGTTTCTCTACCTGAGACAAAGCCCCCTACTCCTTAGAAATGATCAAGGGGATCAAAGCGACAAGTTTGATGGTGATCACTTTGGTGAAAATCTTATATAAAGCACTAAATATAGAAATAGGCCTAAAATCAGCAAAGGAGATAGGGAAAGCTTTCTTTGGAATGACTACAATAAAAGTATTAATTTATTTTATAATATTTCCATGCTTTTTGGACTCTTCAAGAGAAAGGAGAATGTATTTCCCTATGAAGTCCCAACACTTCTGAAAGAAGAGAGCTATATAACCATCAAGATTGAGGGATTTATCTGGAGCCATTGAGAAAACCACTTTCCTAACCTCATCAAGGGTGAGCTCACTCATGAGCATCTTGTTATGCTCAACCGAAATTAGACTAGGGATGCAATCCAAATATGTAGAATCCATAGAAAGGTTCCCTTGAGCTGGAGCTAAGAGACCCTTAAAAAATTTGACCGCCTCTTCTTCGATTTCCTTAGGAGTGGAGAAGGTGACACCTCCCTCACCCTATATCGACAAAATACTATTTTTTTTCCATTTAATCTTTGATGAAGCATGAAAAAACTTAGTATTCCTATCTTTGTCCTTCAACCAAAGCTCTCTATATTTTTTTAGCCAATAGATCTCTTCTCTACAAAGGACTTCATCCAACTTAGCTTTTAAACATTTCTCTTTATCAAAAGAAGATGCATTCATCCCATTTTTTATAATGGAATCATATAGGATAGACAATTCCTTTTCAATTCTACTTTTTTTCCATAAAAACATTCTTAAAATGGTTGATATTCTAGAATTTTATCTTTTCTTTCAAAAGTTTTAACTTTGTGAACAATTGATACATTCTAGAGCCTACAACATAAGGCCTTGAGCTCCACCAATCCTTAAGGGGGAGATGAATTGACCATCCCTAAACCATATGGCCTGAAACTTAAATGGTCTCACAACCATAGGTCTCTCCCAGAAAATAGATAGAGAAATTGGAAAGTGGCCAGACCCCATCACTAAATGAATTTGAGAGAAAAAACAATGAGAGGAAGCCAACCAATTATCAAACAACAAAAATATATCAAGCCTCTCAACAATCTAACGTAAATCTCATCTTTTATTTATCCAGGTAAAAATACCATTCTTTGGTACACAATCAAACAACTTATTTGACCCACGAAAGTTCTAAAGTCCTCCACCGCTCTAGTAGGTGGGATTATTCCACCCCTTTTTTCTAACATACTTAAAACTGCATTAATATTTTCCCCAAACACCTTTAGATCCCCCCTTGGAAGTAAAGAGTAAGCCATGGACAACTCGTCCCAAAGCCGGTTTTTCATGGGGGAAGAACATGGACCATACAAATTGAATAACCATAAATAGTTACCAGATGATATACAGGACACTTGAGTCCCCATCCAATTATCAATTGAACGATAAGAAACTACTTCAACTTTCCTTGTATCCCACAGAATTGCAAGGCCACTAGAAGCCCCCCTAGCAGCCACAAACAAAAAATTCCATTTAACCCAAGAACTAAATATAACATTAGCCTATGATTCTCAAATCTTTGTTTCTTGTAGCAGCACTATATCTGATTGCAAACCTTCTACCTAATGCTTAACCAAGCGTCACTTGTTAGGGACATTTAATCGCCTAACATTCCAGGTATATTTATGATTTTTTTGTTATATATATTATACATGTCCAAGAGTTTATACCTTATGGTATTCTAGTCTTAAAGAAGAGGAATTTACATCTTGGCAACCCAAAGCCATATTGCAAGGAAACTATAAGGTGCAGAAGAAAAAAATCATCTCAAGCTAATAATGTCCTCCAAATTAGATATGAATTTGCTAAACATTGTAAACATGCGAATATTTGAGTCTTATTGAAAGAAAGGTTTATGATTGTTTATGAACATGGAAATATAAAAATATTACAAGATAACTTGGAAATAATCATGAGAAATGGAGAATAATCAAAAGGGCATGTTGAAGAGAGAAATCACATTAGTTCAATATGCTTGTTTGTAGCATTTTATGGTAATAGTAAAATAGTGATAA
The DNA here is from genome assembly GCA_007258455.2 of Sequoia sempervirens. Lineage (NCBI taxonomy): Eukaryota > Viridiplantae > Streptophyta > Pinopsida > Cupressales > Cupressaceae > Sequoia > Sequoia sempervirens. The sequence goes on along the minus strand of VDFB02271358.1, from coordinate 1,041,349,473 downwards.
CTGGAGGGTATTATTATAATATCTAGGTTATCATAAGTCAAATATTTGATAGCATTAATTGTTATATTGGGGAAAATGGTAAATATGGAAGTACCATGTTGGAATGTCATTTTGTGATGTTACTTAAACCTGTATAAGGAATGAGGTTTAATCCTTGGATTAGGATAAACCAAGGTTGGGAGTAACCTAGATGGTCATTTAGATCACTTGAAAATGAATTATCCTTTGGGATGGAATCATGTTATGGAATAAACCCATTAAGAGTTAGTATGGTCATATTATTTACTAAATCGAGCAAAAGGGTGGGTGAGCATACGATGTCCAATTCATAAAGGTGAGACACCACTCCTTAAAAAGTGAGTTTGAATGTAATGATCAAATCTTTGGCCAAAGTAGTGTAAGTTGCCACTGATTACATTGGTGATTCACTATGAGCTAGGTTTACATAACTAGGTTGGGAATGTCATGGATATAGGTGGGTATCCACTATATGGTAGTTCTAGTTATGTAGGACACAACACCAAACTCAGGTAGCCTAGTAGGATATTATCATTTATGAGGGATACCAAACCAAACTCTTTGTTGAAGGATAGGACCATCTTACCAGTTAGGTAGATGTGTGAGGGACCATAGTAAGTCTGTGGTTGGAGGAAAAGAACTTAGGTGATGGTCTCCCTCATATAGTAGGAAGCCAAAATTTGAGGATGTATGCTAGCAAGGACATTTTGACCATTTGTACTTTATTCCATTGAGCTATTGAATTCTATGTATGTAATCACAATCTTATATATCTTTATGAAAATGTAATCATTACTTGTGATTATGTAATGTTACTTTATTGGAATGCAATGGAAATTTGAAATGGGATTATTTCAAATGTGCATCTTATTATTGAAAAGGGAAAATAAGGAAAAAAAATTATTGGTATGTGTTGGTGAACTTAAACTATTCACATATGGGTTAAACTTATGTGAAAACTAGAAATGTAAAACATCGGGCATGTTACAAAACCCATCTTGTTTCAGAACCTCTTACCAAAGATTCAAGAAAAACTACTATTCATAAATTGCAACTCCCTTTCTAAGCTAATCTTAAGAGCTATTGAAGTTGATTGCATTCTTGCATGGTAAAGGGACACATCCACTTCATCCTCTAGGCCAAAACAAAGAGAATACACATCATGCCATAATCCACTTGAACATATCTCATCCTTTCTCCTAAACAATGAATTGATCACCTTACCAAAAAGGATTATTTGAAGAAGACCTAGATGAAACTGTGAAATCCATATTGAGTTTTTCTTACCATCATACCTTAGGAAACTTTGATCAATATAAAATCCTAAACAATCAAATTTGAAATATAGTCAACAATGGATAGGTACCTACTGACACCACCCTTTCACCTAGCACCATATATTGGAAGGACAAGCTAAAGGAGTTCTATACAAATGATTCATAAGGCACAACACTTGCTAAAGGTTTTCCAAATGGGACAAGAAACTAAGTGGAGTTGACCTTGGGGGAAACTCCATGATCAAACATGATTGAGTGAAACTGACATTATGAAGGGTGACATCTAGAAAGTCCCAATGCTTCACCACTATGAGCATCACCTAGATGCATAGATTCATGCTTTAATTTGTAACTTTTGTGATGACACAAAACATAACAATGGATGAGAAAAACCTCTTTAAATTTGTAGGGGATGCCATTATTTAATTTACTCTAAAGTCTAAAATAAAAATAAATCTACTAATATAAAAATTATATAATCTATTTTTTGGGTTTTTGTATAAATATAAAATGAATATATAAACTTGACTCGTCAATTTTGATAGTATAGCTTAGAACACAAGACTTTGAAGAATTATTATTTTCACCAATCAATTTTCTCAATTTATGAAACTTAAAATATAAACAAGAATATTGTGCAAGAATTAAAAAAAATATTGTTGGATTTGTATCAACAATTAATTTGATCTTGAGAACAACATAAAGTGTGGAAATAAAAAAGCCTAGAAGAAGAATGTATGAAGACAATCAATCACCACAAAGCATTTAAATTTATTTCATAAGATTCAAACACTGATGTCACACAAAGTTAACATGGATCTTATTATTAATTGCATTCTTCCTTGAATAATTTCAACACTTGGGGTTGGACTTAAATGGAAATTTTGGCAACATAGGGAAACTTCAACTTTACATTATTTACACAAAGACATTTAACAATTTATTTGACCTCAAAATTGAGTGGCAATTTCTATAGCATAAGTCAAACATGAACTCCCATTTCATTGTATGTATAAATAACACATATTTATAGTTTTCTAGTTACACATTTTTAAGCTTCAAAAATAGTAAAAATAATTCTTTGAAAGCAATTCTATTCTCATCCTCTAAAAATAATATAAAATATTAATTTATTTCTATTTATGCTCCTCATCTTGAGCATCCATTTGAATAAATGGTTTTTATCTTTTGATTTTAACTTTAATTTGTTTGAACTAATCCTCAATCTTAGCTTGGGTGTCTCTTTGAATGAAGAGCTCATATTCATTGTGTTTTCTCTTTTACTCCTCTTTATTTTCTTTCCAATGTTCACTTGAGTGCATGCACTACCTTGGATGTCACTTTTTCTTTGTTTCTATCTTTATTTTTGACAAGAAAAACATGTTATTTGTGTCCAAAAGATCTAAGGCATACAATTGTTTTTGTTTTTTATAAATTTCATCAGGGATTTTCATGTGTGAACATCAATAATGAACTAGGAATGGGTTCTTGGATACTTTTTGAAAAAATTTCAAATGATTTTAGAAAAATATTAAGATATTTTTATTAAAATTAATCCATTTTTCTATTCTCGAGCACTACACAATAAAATTTCTAACTTCAGTGATTTTTTTGTTATTTTATTGCCTCTTGAAACCATTTTCACTTAATGAAGTTGGAATCTATATTGTTTACCTTTTGTCATTGCCATCTACTACTTTTCACCCAAAAAATAATCTCAAAAGAAAAAAAATAAATTTCTAAAGATAGAAAGGTGTGATTTTCATGCTTAGCTCCTCAATCCAAAACAAGGTGAAAAAATAAAAAACAAAAAACAATTATTTTCCCTCAAAATAAAGAGTTTGATCTCTAGACTTCAATGAAATTGTATATTTTAAATATGGAACCTTCTAAAGTGGCTACTTTATGCTTGGAAGATGATCCTCATATATGATTTTGTCTCAATGTATTAGAGAAGATTTGTCTTAGGCTCACTCATTCCTTCGTGTGCCTGGTATTTGTCACCATGGTCTTTTTTTAACTTCACCATTTCATTCCTCTATTGATACTAGAGTTAATTCCTCTTTCAAGATTTGTAGCTTGATAATCCTCGTGACAACCAGCCGACATACATCATTAGTAAATCAAGATAGAGCAACATCTAAGGATTTAACTAATTTGATAGGAAAGATACATAGTTGACATTGAGTCAACAAGAATGACTTCACTTTTGGCTATGGATCTTATCAAACACAACCTTTTAGGGGTAGCAAATTTGCATACCAACAATGCAATGAGTGTTAAATGATCATTTATGCTTATGTGAAATGAGTTATTGTGAACCACTATTCATGAAATATGAGTCAATTTTCTTGACACAAAAACTACACAATTGAATCCTAATAAAACATCACATAATAGTTTGTTTGTCAACATCTCTTTCAAAACTATTGACTTTTATTTGTGACAAAAATAATTGCTCATTTATAAATAATTATAAATCCACAAGTGAGATTAGAGGATTAACAAGATGGTCCACATTTTGTGATCATTGATGTTTTTTCGTGAGACATTAGAAATGCAATTTCACAAATCATGGCTCACTTAAGATCATTTGTCACCTTAAATTTGTGATGCTTCTATTCATTGTGTTGCTAGCTTCCTCTTACACCATTATTGCATTCCCATTTATCCACACCACAGTTTAGGAATGTTAAGACCGTCAACATACAAGTCTTATTTGACATGGTTACCATTTGGCCATAAATGTCATGACAGAACCTAGGGTTGATGAAACCCTCCATCCTCATAAGGAGCCATCCAGATTGTCTCCTATTTTGGAAATATAATCACATTAATTTTCCAATTTACTATATATAAAAACAAAACATATTGGGGTGGTTGGGAAAAAATCACCTTAGAATTAGATGATTGCATATGTAATACCTATATGTATTAATCCAGCTTTACTCTTAAGATGGTCCATCCAACATAGCTGATGTTATTCTCTTCTTTAGAACACAATGATAGAAAAATGCTTTGAATCCCCCCTTTAAATGAAACTGCAAGGAACAGCTATCAATAATAGGCCAACATGAGCGTGCTTGGGAGAGTCCTTAAAGCTGATTGTGGTGGGTCTGACAGTCAGATTCAACAATCTCATTGATATAGAGAACCAGCTATCTAACTTACCATCTTTTTGTTTTCTTTAAATATATGCACATGCCTAATGTTAGAGGCATGTATTATGTGGTTCACAACCCATGTTGCAATCCATATATTTTTTAAGTATCTTCTTAATTTGCATTAAGAAGGGAATCTCTAACTATCCAACCCTTCAAAGGTCCATGGAAAAATTAGATTTTAAAAATGATTTTAATGCATATAGAAAACCTGTTATGCATAATATGCATTTACCTGAATTGCAGCCTTTTCGTTGAACACTTCATAATGAGCCTAAGAGTTGTTGCAACTTGAGAATGTTGCAGACCCAATAGCACCTTCTGCCAGCAATTCAACATCCATAGCACACAAAATATGATCAAAAATATTTTCAAAGGTACTTCTTTTACAACTTTTCTGAGATGCCCTGTCCAGAATGTGCAACAGCATATATGCCTGCAAGATTGAAAACGACGTCAAAACTGATTGAAATGAATAGATGACTAGGTTTCTTAATAAAAAAATGTAACAGCTTCCATAACATCCTCTGAAGTAGCAGCTTCTTTAAGAACAACATATGCTCGTTTTCTTCTTCTGTTGAATGTGATGAGGTAATTTTTATCCTGTAAAAGTATATGGCATTGTAACGGTTTCACTTCAAAAACCTTCACTAAGATCAAACATTAAAACATGACCAACTTCATTTGTAAACAGCTAGCATTTAATGATTGAGAAGGTAATAACACAGTTTTTTAACATACAACTATTGCAACTATCACTTGTATGGGTAGTGGAGTTGGCTTGAGTCTTTGGTTCGCTCCCCAAGGTCTTGGGTTCAACTACCTTTTGAAACAGCGGCTCCATTATGAAGACATATGTTTGCTTTTCTTCTATTAAATTTGGTGAAATAATATTTATCCTGGAATTGTAGTGGGTTCACTTTAAAAACCTTATAAACAGATGATCAATTTCATGTCCAAACAGGCAGAACTTTGAATGGATTAATAAAAGGGCAGGGGAATTTTGTCAGATGCTGTAGTTGCAACTAACCTAGTAGACAAGGGGCGTGAACTATTTGACAGAATACCTAAAAGAAATGTGGTCTCATGGATTGCCATGATTACAGGATACACAGAATGTGGAAACATAGACAAGTTTAACAGAATGCAGAATGCCTTGAAGAAACGCCTTCTCATGGAATGCCTTGATTGTGGATTATTCAAAAAGTCGATTTTTAAAAAAGGCTTTATGAGCTTTCAAGCAAATGCAATTGGCAGATGTAAAGACAAACTCTGCAACGTTTGCGAGCATCCTCCTAGCCTGTGTCGAAATGGGAGCTTTGAAAAAATTATCATATTGGGAAAAGAAAATAGTTATAACGGATAAAGATCTTATTATTACATAAAAATCAAGCATGTAAATTTATTTTTATTAAATCTTTTACATAATATTTATAAATGAAAATTGGATATCTTTCACTTTTCTCATTTATTTTGGTTCATTTTAATAATTTAGTTATCCGTAATACAATGATTGGTTTTGAAAAATGATGTATTTTGAGAATAATTTGAGAAATAAATTGATCATAGTTTGATTTTAATTATAATTACTCACAATTTCAAAACTCAATCTTTAGTTTGTACATATATTATATTTGTGTACATCTATGAATAATAGAATTGACCTAGGTTAATTACATAATTTACAAAAATGAACCTACATGTCCTATGTCAAGATTCAAAATTTGGGCCTCAATAGTAACACATAGCCATTATGAGTTGTCATGAAGTCTAAAACATTCAAAAAGCACTCTAGAGTGTTTCATTAAAGGTCAAACCTTAATTTATTTTTAAAAAAAGGTAAGCATGCAATGCACATAAAGAGTGTTTAGAAATAACCTTCATTTGTCATTACATTACCATATATATATATATATAAAAGAATATTTAATGATTGATTATTGTCTTTGATATTTTTATCAAGTTATCAAATTGATATCATAGGAGACTAAAAAAAGAGAAGTGTCAATAATGTAATGCTAGTTTTTCACTCAACTCCTTCCTCATCTCAATCTTCATCTTCATCCTTTGAGAGAGAGCCTCTTGTTTAATCTCCTCCCCATAAATCTTCTCCTCATAACTTGCCTCCACACAACACACCATTGAAATCACCTCCACAGGAAACTATTCCATCAACTCAAAGTTTGACTTATAAATTTTTTATTCCTACTCCTCCATCTCCACTTCCAATTCCCAACCCACCACATTCAACTCCAATTCCTTCACCTCCTCATTCTTCCCCACCCAAAATCATACCTACATCCCCTCAAACACAACTAGTGAACCAATTTGAAGGAGATGGTGACCAAGTGGATGAGATGCTAAGAGAACCAAAGATTGGAGATCCTGACACCTAAACACAAGGAGAGCTCAGTAAATTCAAGGAGCAGGCTTAACACTTACTAAGAAATACATATGATGTGAATGTGACTCTCCCTAATCCTTCTTAGCCTCCACATGTAGGGGTTCTACAAGTTTTCTAGTATGGCTCAACCATACTATAGCAAAAAAAAAAACTAATGTTCACGAAGAAGAAGATTTATCTTCTTTAGCAGAAGTATTGAAGGCACGTCCAAGCAAGAAAAAGGATAGGAGACTCCACCATATATTCTCCCATCATCTTATACCCTGGGGTATGGAACCTTAAACCTCCTCCACAACATGATGTGTTTGACTATAATAAATCACCCACAAGAACCATAGTTCATCATGTTAAACATTGGCATACATGTATAATTGGATAAGGGGTCTTAAGATACATGCTCAACCCTCTATAGATCAATATGCATTGATTATTACTTTGATGATTAATTATAGCTAAGTTTTTTTCTCTATTCATTGATGAAAAAGATTTAAAATGGTTCTTCTCTTTATCTACATATTTTACAGGTTCCTTTCTCTATCTCACTTATATTTTCATGGAACACATTCAAGTCAACATAGGATTGTAGGTCAATTTCATCAATGTTATACATTGAAATCAAGGTGTGCAAATGTGACTTGGCGATTGATTTTATCTTCTATTATTGTCTCAACTAGATAGTTTATCAAGAGGGTATTTATAGGGGTCTTTTCCCAAAGCATGGGAATCAAAATCTCTTGCATTAATATCCAACTTTATAACACTTTGTACCACCTTGTATGATTATACATAGGTGATAGATCATTTTAAGGTCATCTCCTCTTTGACCTATGATGCTTCTATTTCTTTAGCCCCATGCTCTTCTCAAGAAATCGACAATTCTACAAATAAGAAAACCAATAGCTTATATTTTTTCCTTAACAGATCCCTTATCAAATAATTAACTAAACTAACCAAAATTTCCTTACTCCTCCTTCTCATCTAAACTCACTATTTCCCTTTGTTTACAAGATAACTCTAATTATATGAAGCTAGAAAACCACTGAATTCCATCTTCCATGAGTTTCTTTCAAATAACCTTATCCAACTTCCTCATATCTAACCCTTGAAGCCTAACCTCTTCTTATTCTACCAAATTTTCCAATTCTTTCAATCTATAGACTTATTTTGCTATGGAACATGTCTTACTATCATCCTCTCCTTTTTTTCTTAATTATCTCTTTGGAATTCCTTATAACCAAATCATGTTCCCCCTTCCCTAAATGTTTTTTGTTGTTATTCACTTTCATAGGATTCTCCTAAGATAAGCTTCTATAAATCCAACCCTAGGTAATTGGTGAAGTTCTTTTTCTTAAGTTTCTACGAGGCCTTTTTCTTGAGCTTTTCCTTTTTTCCTTTGTATTATTTTTCCAATTTCTCTTTTTTCAATGAGGATTCTCCTATTCTACATTTGTTTTCTATTTTTTATTTCTTACATTGTTTAACATTTTCTCCTCTACTGTAGTTATTCATTACTACTTTAGAACCATAGGTTATATTTCGACTAGACAATTATTCACTTTTTGACCATTGCGTCAACACATTCTAATAGAACTACTAAATTTGGGACAATTAGAAATATCATGTGATTTATCACCAAAAAAGTCATATGTGGACTTTACTCCTTTATTCCTTTTGTGTTTATTAGAATAACATCCTAAATTTTACCATAGTTATAATATTTTGGCCTTTTGATCCTTCCTCTTTCTATCATAACTCTATTATTATTGTGGTAGCCTCCCCTACAACCTCCTTCTCTACAATTATCATGGAAACTCATGGAAGGTCCTACATCTTGAATTTTTGGTACCACATAGTGCATATTGTTAAGTGTTGTTATACTTGCTCTCAATTTAAGCTACCACTATCCATGTACCAAATAAAACATTTAATGATCTTATAGATAAACCATATGCTCCACCCATACATATAGCCATAAACTACTTCCCTATTCAATCCATGATCCATTGGTTCATATTCATTTTCCTCTTGAAGTAACATTGGACACCTATTTGTGTCATGTTTGTCCCACTTTATATTTTATAGTGTATACTTGCTATGTTTCTATGGGATTTATCTAGTTCCCCTCATAGTGTGGTAACTCTCTTAGTGCCTTTGATTATATTCCATTCCTTGATGTTCTTCCCTACTGTCATTTTAAACCAAAATTTATATGTTCTAGGTGGGGGGAAGTCTTAGCCTTCTCACCTTTCATTAGAATTCCTTACTTCAACATTACATTTTCCAACTCTAATTTGAAATTATCAATTTCATCATTTTCTACTTAATTATTCTCCCGTATCTTTGACTATGATTCTATTATGGTGATCAATTCTGTCACACCTTTATATGAAGAGGAAAAAATTTCATTTACTTCCACTATAATGTGAGGGGTTAACCCTAAAATAAACCACTCAATTCATTTCTCTAGCGTGAAGGTTTCTTCTAGTTTTCTAACCACACTTTTAAATCATTTTCATCACATTTTACTAATTCCTCAATTTTTTTCACCTTCCATATAAATTATTTATTTTTTTGTTCATACATTACGTGAGTGGAAATTTGTCAAAAATAAGTCACTCAATTCTTTCCATGTTTTATCATGCTTAAAGAGAAATCTTTAATGCACCATCTTAGTGCCTCATCATTGAGGTTCTCCATAAAATCATATAATTGGATCTAGTCATATTTAATGCTAACCCTAAAGCTATTTGGGTTCTAGGAGTGTGAAAGTGATATATTTTGGTTGGATATGGATAGAGGTTGCTTGGATAAGCATAAATGTTGCTTGGATATGGAGGTATTTTGATTGGTCGCTCTTTGCATTTTTAGAAGTGCATTCAAAGGGAAATAATTTGTTGGATTGGGAGGTTTTCGTATTTAATCACATCAAAATGCACTTTCCTACTTGCTTTGGGTGGTTATGCTCTTGTAAGATAAGTTTCATGTTGGGATTGGTCCAATAAAGTGACAAGGTGACATGTAGGAAAATATCACTATTAGTATATGGCATTGGCTTTGGTCATTAAAGGATTATCTTGTGGTAGGTTTTAATTAGTTAGTGGATCTATAGAGGTCTAAGTTGTATTGAGTAGTTGTGAACTAGGGTTTGTGCTTACCACATGCTAACTTACTTTTAGGGAAGGTTGTATAAAGAATCTTAGGAGTTTAAAAGGAAAATATGTAAAGAGGAGCAACCTAGTTAGGGAAAGGGATACCCAATAGTGATAGAAGAAGAAGTGGTATATGATGAGGGAAAATCTGATATAACTAAATAAAATGGACAAAAGGGTAAAGGAAAGGAATCAAGGATCAAGGATATAGAGTGCCAGATGTACTTTTGGTAAAATAAAATATAGAGGTTCAAAATGAAATGACTCAAGAGAAATGGGTTAGGGATCATTAATTTGGTATGCCTAATGCTAGAAGAAAAAAGAGCAAGAGAAATAAAGTGGAAGAATTTCAAGGTTTAGGGATTGGTTTTAATGCATACCTTATACATTTTTGGGTATGATGGTATGAGTTATTGTGCAAGTATGGGTACCATAAGGAGGAAGGGATATGGGAAGTGGGATGAGGGAAATGCGTAGGGAAAATACTAAATAACCAAGATTTTGAGACTTAAAGGAAAAGTGAATCCTCAAATTAGGAATTGGGGATGGTGAATACTCAATGCTAAAGGAAACATGAAAAAGAGTAAGTGGGGGAGAATTGAGGTTCATGGATCAATCTTATAGCTTAAAAATTGTATGATTATATGGAGACCTAAAATCCTAGGGCCAAGGGAAAAGACAAAGTAGGAAATAGAAACATGGGGAAAGCCATGATAAAACACCTACGTAATGAGAAGTCTAAAAGACTAAAATAATTAAATTCCAAAAAAAAAATGGAAATATTGGGTTGAAAAGAATTGAAGGAAATAATGCTAGCAGGAGAAAATCTATAAACCCAAAAAAGGCTAAAAATAGACGCAATCACCCCTAACACTTAAAAATTTATATAGTTTGAGATATTTAGGTATATGACAAGTATAACAAAAGGAAAAACACTACAACAAGAACATTTTTAAATAAGGGGGTCCATTGAAGGAATTCTTAGATTGGTTATAGATGATGGGAAAACCATGGCTCTATTAAGAAAGGAATCACTAGACTTAGATAAGTTTCCATTTACTAATATAGGCCCCAACATTACCTAGAAAGGGGCAAGACAAAAATATTGCATAGAAATTATGTTCCTAAGTGCAATAAGAGTAAGCATAAGAAATTTTGGCATGCTTAACCTTAACATTTTAATTTATTATTTTTAGTCTATTCCTTTGATTGACTTAGTAAGGATGAAGGAATGTTTCCCTACATAGTTATGCCTATAAATAAAGAACACAAAGGCTCTCCTAGACCATCATAAGTTTAACTATTAAATTTATAATATTTTTTTCTAATGAGTAGAGCCCCCCCTCAAAGTGCTCAACTATTTCATTAATTGTTTTATTTATTTCTAAGAAAAATTCTAACATGTGGCTTTAGTAAACCACTTTGTGGTTTATGGTTTTACTTTTTCTTGTATATTATTTCTTGACAATGGAGTAATATATGAACTTGGTATGATTGACTTGTAAGGCGCAGTCAACGCTTAGTGTGTACTCTTTAAGCCCAGTCAATTCATTGATCTTCTGACCAATATTCCTTTCATTCATTCTAGGTCTTTAGTGTGTGCAATTGTAACAAGTGATATTCCACTGACCATTATTCCTTCCATTCATTCTAGATCTACATTGATTAGCTTTATGCCCAAATCCATAGCATGTATAACAGTAGCCTTTGAAAGATCAAACCATTCTACCATTGTTATAGTCATTCATCATTTGACTTCTACACTCACTAGCTCTATGGCCAAATTTCTTGGATGTAAAACATTGACCAAATAAAGGTGGAATGTATTTTGATTCATTTTGCTTCTACATTCCATTTCCTTATGTCCAAATTTATTGCAAGAATAACATAAACCATTAAAAGGTGGGTACCTTTGTGCATTTGGTTGTCTAACTGGTGGTTGTCTAGCTTCATTCCTTTGATTTTGGATTCGCTTGTCATTGTTCTTATCTTTAGCATTTGATGTCTGATTTGAACTTTCACCCTTTTCAAATCCTAAACCTTCTTTATCTTTAGAGCCTTTATGAATTTCAATCATTTCATCAAGCTTTGTAGAGCTTATCTTGAATTTTTCTTCATGACTCCTTGCTTTCTCCAAATCTGATCTCAGATTTACCACTTCTTATTCAAGCCTTGTGCATTCCTTAGATTTTCTTTTCACCATTGCATTTAGAAATTCCTCAATTCTTTTCTTTTCTTCAACTTGCACTTTTAGATTGGTGATAGTTTCATTTGCTTGCTTCAATTGTTCACTGACTTCCTTATGCCTTTCTCTAAACTTCTTGATTTTTTCTCTCAGTTTTTTTATGCATTCATTTGATTATTTGAAAAAAATTATTTTAGATCTCCATTTTCATCTTCAGTCCTTTCAATATCTTCAAGGGAAACTTTGAGTTCTCTATCATTTCCAAGCATGCAATATTCTTTTATGGATACAATAGTAGGAATCTCTTTTGGAGGAGTAGGTAGTCTTCAAATAACCATGTGTTCAACCTCCAAGATCTTGACCAAGCAGTTAAGCTCCTTCAAAGGAACCAAGCTCTGATACCAATTGTTGAACACCTGGAATACTTAGAGGGGTGTGAATCAATATTATTTTAAACCATTAAAACATTTAAATATCCAATCCACTTAGAAGATTCAATTATAATAATGACAGAAAGGGGTATGTGTAGGATCATCATGGAAAAAATAGGCCCTTAAGTGGCGATGAAAATTTAGAAAAATCATAGTTATGCAACTTGATGTAAAAATTTGAATAAGTTATCTATATTATTTCAAAAATATGTAAGAATAGAATTTGTAGAAAATTGAATGTAGATTCTACACTACTAGGTTTATTGAAAAAAAAAATCTATTTGGTGAAATTTGAAATTTCTTGAAGTAGCACTTAAATTTAGGAAAAAATAAGTAGGTGTCTGTCGACCACCCTAACCACAATAAAATGATAATATTTTTTATAAGATTTTAGATATAAAGTAGAGGGACTCATGTCCTGATGTGATGCATATTTTTTTGTGCTTTGAAGTAAAATAATTAATTATGATTTTTATTACACCTTTTAAAATATAAAAACTTCATTATATCTAACCACCTTAACTTGGTCAAAACTTCATGAAATTCAATTTTTAATCCTATAGTATGCATGTATAACTGAAAATATGTTATACTTACATTGAATCCTTGCATACAAGGATACTCAATAATGAGTCCTTGCAAATCAATTCCACAGCTCTCTATCGAGAAGAGCGGGGATTGATATTGTGGCCCTCAGATTAACCATGTTACCCTGCAAATACAATCTGAGACGAGAGATTCAAAGAGGAGAAGCAAGAATGCCAATCTCCATGAATCATGTTCTTGCAATGCAACAATGAAAACTAATCTAAATGGCTGTAAAATGCAATAAACCAAAACTAATTTATTGAAATGAAAATTAATCTACATGCAATGCCATAAATGAATTATTTTGCAAATTAATCTACTATGAAGATTAAACTAAAATGTAATATTAAACTATATGCTCTAAAATAAGATGCTTATATAATCAAACTAATGTAATCTCAAATGATAAAATTCAAATTTGTAGCATAAGTCTGATGTAAAAATTCATGATCCTTGAAATGAGAATGAGAGGGCTCATTTTATAGGAAAAAGTAGAATTGAAGGCAAATTCAAAAGCAATGTGGGATAAATAGAAAAATAGAAACAAATCTTGATTGGAATTCTTTTTTTAGTTTATTTCCCTTTTAACTGATTTGTTTCCCTTTTTTTCATCACAGGATATTCTTGAGAGGATGTTTCATTTATTTTATTTAATTTAAGATGATAATATCTCTTTTAATAAAATAAAATAAGATTATGTAATTTAGAAATGAATATTAATAAAATAAAATAAAATTATTTAATTAAAAATAGATTTAATTAAATAGTATCATTTTATTTAAGTAATATTAACTTCAATTAAATAACATTATTTTATTTATTAAAAGGGATTTATTTCTTTTGATTAAATAAAATTAATGAAGCATTCAAACCTTAGGGAAAATTGAAACATTTGAAATAGCTATGAATTGACTAAGAAATTTGATTTGAAAATGTGACAATCATTGATTCAAAAAGTTGATGTTGACAAATTAAATAAATGGGGCCCAAAGTCTAGGTGACCATTTTAGGTTGCATACAATGTGAAGCATTGAATGTGACACATGTTTTGGATTCAAAAAATGTGATACTGTTTGAAAGCTATAGATGTTTTTTACTCAGCTTATCAATAAGGACTTTAGTCATAATTCAAATAGAAAATGAATAATAATTATTTATTAAATTCAAAGTAAAGCATAATTTATATTGGTGGAAATCTGAGAATCTCCTTTAAAATCCCTTTTTGTTTTATCAATTTTGGGTAAAAAAAAGTCGTCAACTACATACCCTACACATACCCATCATATCACCACTTTTTGGTCCATCATGATCCTGCACATACCCAAAGCTTGAAACACTCAACAACATCACATAACACATGAACACTAGGATTTTTATGTGGAAAACCCAAAATAGGAAAAACCATGGTGAGGATTAGCTCACAATATATTATAAACACTTATAGTATATTTACAGAAGTGCTCACTATAGGTGGACTCACTACCCACTGCGAAAAAGATAAAAGAGAGATTGTGGCTCACAACCTAGTTTGAACAGTTATAGTTGCATCTATCATATGCATGAATTACAATTCTATGAAGCTCAATAAACTGACTCTACATACTTCATTTGATTTTGATACAATAATATTCTTTTCTTTGCATTCACATAACTTCTAATCTTGTACTCAACACTCACAACTTAAATTCACACTGTTATGATAGTGTTTTCATCATTCTCATCACTTACATTTATTTTCATACCTTAGATACATTAAAACATTGAAAATGATCTAATATATATATCCACTTCAAGCATAACATTAATTAGGTTGGCATAATTAAATGTAACATCAAAAATATAGAAAGTGTAACTTGTCGGCTCAAATCCTCTCGCATATGCCTTGCACCAAAATTCAAATCTCAAAACACTTTGAAATAGGTCAGCATGGACCTATAATATCTCCCATATAACACCACAATACATATTTAACCCTCACATACCTTCAAACTTATTAGGTCGGCACCACAAAAGACCTAATACCAAAATTCTTCAACTGTGTATCCATATTCAAACACATGTACCTCAAAACATCATGCCAACTAGAATTCATACTCTATTGGCATGTGGCAATATCTCCTTAATATTGCAAATTCAAAAACTTATCCACGAAAAACTACAAACTCTCCCACTTATATCTCTCAAACAAAGAGCCAAAACATGTGTAGACATCCAAATTTGGACACCTAATTTATCCAAATTTGTCACTTTTCTTCTAAACATCCTCTTATCCAAGTTAATTAAGTAATATTACTATTATTTAATTAATATCCTTAATTCTGCCAAATCCCTAAGGTATTTAATTAAATACCTTACCCTCCTTAATCCCCTTTTCATCAAATGAATTAATTAAATATTACATTTATTTAATTCCTCACATGCCATTTTCATCTAATCCTAATCCATCTCCTAATCTCTTTATTAAGGATGTGTCACACCCTCCAACTTTTGCAAGTTGGCTTCTAATCCTTATTAACCCCTAATTATCTTCTAATTATTGATTAGTTAAGCCTAATTAGTACCTTGGTCAATTCTTCCCATCCCCCAAGGAATTTTTAATTCCTTTTTATTCATCCAAGGCTCCTCTCTTCCCCATGTAAATTTTTAATTCACTTTTATTCCTCCTAGAATCCCCTTTTCCCATGCATCTTCTAGAATCTTTGACTTGTCACATCAAATCACATGTGACAAACTCCCACCTTTTTGGAGACCCTCTCTTATCCACTAGATTCTCCCAAGCATGTGAATTTTTAATTCACATTTATTCCTCCAAGGAATCTTCTCATCTCCCAATGTACTTCCAAGGTACATGTCCTTCCTCCACATCATGTACTCTCCTTCCACATCACCTACACATCATCTCACCTTTAGCCACTTCGCATTCCACATGTCAAGATGTGAGGGCTTGTGAGTCCTCAACTCACCATAGCCCTACATCTTGACCTTGGTGGCTCAATCTCAACCATTGAATTCTCTAGAGAATTCAAGTTTCTCTATAAATACCCCCTCCTCCAAGGCATTTCTAACACTTAGTCATTTTGCAACTAAATGCTGTCATTTTATGCACTCATCTAGCCATCCATTTTATCTATTTGCATTTGCATCCAACCATATAGTTAAATCTTTCATTTAGCCACATCAAGAGCCATCCAAGGAGCATACAAAGTAATCCAAAATCAAGGGCCAACCAAGGAGTTTCAGCTACAAAGAGAAGGTATAACCATTTGTCATCATCTTTCACTTTTTTTCTCTTTGCATTAACAAATTTCTTAGGCTAATCTTGAGGTGTTTCTTTGTGTTTTTCCATTGTATTTTAGTTATTTAGAATGGGTAAAACATTTGTATATCACATTTCTAGCACGCTCGGTGAGACCCACAAACGGGTTCCTTAATTTCACATTTGTTGTTGTTGAGTTGTTTGCAGGAACATGTCGCAGAGGGGCGACTACGCCCTCCTGGTGACTGTAAAAAGGCGACTACGCCCTCCTGGTGATCACAGAAGGGCGACTACGCCCTCCTGGTGACTGTAGAAGGGCGACTACACCCTCTATTTCACTGCAGAAAGGTGATTACGCCCTCTGTTTCACTGCAGAAGGGCGACTACGCCCTTGTTTGGATTTTTGGCTTACTAACATTTTCTTCAGAAGGGCGAGTACGCCCTTGTTTGAATTTTTGGATTACTAACGTTTTTTGCAGAGGGGCGACTATGCCCTTGTTTGGATTTTTGGCTTACTGACATTTTCTACAGAAGGATGATTTCCCGCTTCCCAACATCGACATGATAGTAGACATGACAGCAGGGCACGAGATGCTATCATTAATGGACAGATTTTTAGGATATAACCAGATCATGATAGCAAAAGAAGACCAACATAAGACGGCTTTCACTTGTCCATGGGGGACTTATTGCTGGAACATGATGCCATTTGGTCTAAAGAGCATAGGTGCAACCTATCAAAGAGCCATGACACTAATATTCCATGACATGATTCACAAAATAGTTGAAGACTATGTCGATGATATTCTAGCTAAGTCAAGAAAGAGACAAGATCATATAGCAACCCTAAGTGCTATCTTTGACAGACTAGAGGAATACAAATTCAGACTAAATCCCAAGAAGTGCGTCTTCGGCGTACAATCAGGTAAATTGCTAGGATACATAGTCTCCATGAGGGGTATCGAGGTGGATCTCGCGAAAGTAAAAGAAATCCTTGAGATGGAAGCACCAAAGACATTAAAACAACTAAGAGGCCTCCAAGGCCGACTTCAATCCATCTGATGATTCATAGCACAACTAGCAGACAAGCAGAATCCATATTCTCACCTACTCCACAAGGGGGTAGCATATAAATGGGATACAAAATGTGAAGAGGCATTTAACAAAATCAAGGAATACCTACTGACACCACCAGTGTTAATGCCACCTATCCCGAGAAAGCCATTGATTTTATATGTTTCAGCAACAGCGGCAGCCCTTGGAGCTCTCCTAGCTCAGCATGATGAAAATGGAACAGAGAAGGCCATCTACTATATCAGCAGGACAATGGTCGGTCATGAGCTAAATTACTCCTTCATCGAGAAAGCTTGCCTCGCAGTAGTGTTTGCATCCCAAAAATTCAGACACTCCATGCTGGCACACAAGATAAAGCTCATCGCAAACATTGATCCCCTCAAGTATCTCTTATCCAAAGCAATGCTCACAGGAAGAATGGCAAAGTGGGCAATGATATTATCAGAGTATGACATCGAGTATGTGGAAAGAAAAGCCATTAAAGGTCAAGTTATTACAAATCAGCTAGTAGAAGCATCCATATATTCCGAGAATCCTCTTGTATCTAAATATCTAGAGGAATCCATCTTTAACCTCAATGTAGCCAATCACTAGAAATTATACTTCGACGGCTCATACACGCGGCACGGATCAGGAGTTGGTATCTTCTTCATCACCCCACAAGGGGATTGTATACCAAAATCATACAAATTGGCATTTCCTTGCACCAACAACATAGCGAAATATGAGGCTTTGACTATAGGTCTTAGGATAGCGGTGCAATGGAATATTGTAGCCCTCAAAGTCTACGCAGACTCTCAATTGATCATAAATCGGGTCAATAATGAATATCAGACTAAGGATGACAAGCTCACTCCATACAAGAAATTGGTGGAGACTCTACAAGAATCCTTCATTGACATAACATTTGAGAAGATTCCAAGAACCAACAACAGAGCAGCTGATGCCATGGCTACAATTGGGTCCCTATTAGACATCCCTCATAACGTGCCAAAATATGAATTTATGATTGAGCAGCTTCTCATTCCCACATTCAAGGTACTGGAATCAAAATATGTGTGTGAAATCGTTGGTCCTGGCGATCCTTGGTATCATGACATCTATACATATCTTCGAATAGGAGTCATACCCGCTAACCTACCATCAAGCCTAAAACGAACCTTCATTAAAAGGCATCCATATTTTTCATCCTAAGTGATACCTTATACCATAGAAGCATAAAGGGTACCTTACTGCATTGTCTAAATGTTGAGGAGGCATTAACCACTCTAACTGAGGTTCATAACGGTATCTATGGCTCACACACGAGTGGAATGACCATTGCCAAGAAACTACTGAGGCTGGGGTATTACTGGCCCACAATGGAAAGAGAAGCACATGATCATGCTAAAAGATGTTTACAATGTCAGCAGCATGGGGACCTCATCCATGCTCCATCTCAAGAGCTCCATCCAATCATCACACCATGGCCCTTCTCACAGTGGGGACTCGATCTCATTGGGAAAATCACACCCACCTCATCCAATGGCCATAAATTCATCATAATTGCAACTGAGTACTTCACAAAGTGGGTGGAAGCCATACCCATGACATATATCACTGGGAAGCAAATCTCAAAATTCATCCTGAACTATCTCATCTGTCGTTACAGTGTCCCACAAGCCATTATCTCAGATAATGGAACACCATTCAAGAACAAGGAGGTTCACAACTTGTGTAAGAAATTCAAAATCCAGCATCGCTTCTCCACCCCATACTATCCCCAAGGAAATGGCTAAGCAGAAGCCATGAACAAAACCATCCTCAAAATCCTCAAGAAAATAGTCAATGACGCAGGTTGTGACTGGCATCTGCGACTTAATCCTGCCCTCTGGGCTTATCAAACTAGCATCCACACACCCACTAGCACCACCCCATTCTCCTTGGTTTATGGATCAGAAGCTGTTCTACCCATTGAGATCAAGCTCCCATCCCTCAAAAAATATCATTCCAAAACCTCATCACTGATGAGGACTATCGAGTGTCAAGATTGAACAAGCTGGAGCTACTGGATGAGAGACACATAGATGCTTTGAATCATCTGCAAGTCTATCAAAATAGACTCAAACAAAGCTACAACAAGAAGATTAGAAGGACTTTCCAAGTCGGAGAATTGGTCTTAAAAGAAAATCAGAACAATGTCCCAAATCCTAGTAGCAAAGGCAAGTTTGAACCTAATTGGTTAGGGTCTTTCATCGTCACAACAAGCTATAAATCAGGGGCATATCAACTATCAACACCCGAAGGGGAACCTCTGTAGGAGCCAATAAATAGCTCTCATCTCAAAAAGTTTTATGCCTAATTCTTTCAAGGTATAAAACCAAAAATCCAAAAAAAATAGAAAATGTCCTAAAAAAGGGTTACTTCGGCGAAAACCTGGCAAACAAGCGTCTTGGTAACAACAAAAAAATCAATAAAGCAAAAAATCCAAAAAAATTAGAAAAAGGATCAAAAAAATCGTCCTCTAGTGAAAACCACTTTGGTGGCACTTTGGGCAAGTACCTTGGTAAAAACCTGGCAAACAAGTGCCTTGCGTAAAAAAGCACTTTCCATCCACCAGAATCCTTATGGCTTGATTTGCATCATCCATCCATCATGCTTCCATCATCCATCACATCCATATCTCCATCCATCACACATCCACTTGTATCCGCACCATAGCTTGGTCCTGTGTTCGTATCATTATCCCTCCTAGTACTACTCGGCTCATCCTCAAGGTCAGTTTGTCCTGCCTTTATCGGAGTAGTCTATTGCATCACGCTGGAGGCATGATCTTATCGGATCAGATTTGTGTATGATCTCAAAATCAAAAAATTAGAAAATCTAAAAACATCAGAAAATCAAAAAATCCAAAAACATTCAAAACATATCAAAATCTCAAAAATAGGGTCATCTTGTCGAACTACGTCATCTCTGAGCTTGAACGTAGGCAAGGTTGATCTTTGATCATCCCCCGAGACATTTAGGACAATCCTATAGGAGTCTGTCATAATAAGCTGACATTTCATCATGTATATCTTCATCTGTAAATTGGTCAAGTTGTCAGTCAAACTACATGGTCTCTACGTGTATAACGTAGGCAAGGCTTGTTTTTTGCCTAGCCCCCAAGGCCCCTAAGATAGGTCTTTAGGTTAGTCTCTTGGTCAAAATCTCAGAAAATCCCAAAACATTTGAAAAACCAAAAATCAAAACATTTGAAAACCTTGAAAAAACCAAAATAGCCTCAAAACATTGCAAAAACATCCAAATATTTGAAAAATCCATCCGCCTCATCTCGCTTGCACCCGCAATAAACACCATTCATAATAAACTGATTGTCATCCTCAACCTTTGGTAAAACAATCAGAAATAAGTCTAGCAGGTTTTAAAGTAGAACTCAAAAGCGTCAAGTCTTAAGTTTAAGTCAGTAAGTAAGCAAGTTGGTTGTCTCTTCGTATTGATAACTCATCATCTGAATTTGTCTCATATCAATCATCCCTTATAAACGAAATGACGTGCCACCATCCACTAACATGTTCTAGGATGCATCCTTCCTACAAGGGGCATTATCTTTTGGCAATAAGTTTCGGTTATCATCTTAGAAAACACATCATTTTTCTGTTAGTGGTATTGAAGAGCATCGGTTTGTTTGTTTACTTGGTTTTTATCTTTTTGACTTATCTCATTTTGCGCTCATTCCAAGGACGTCTCGATGATATCCCAAAATAGCAGATTTAGAGAAATAGGAATGAGGCAATGATCATTATCTTTGGTCTGCTGTTCTTGTTGGGCATTCTTGCAATATAACCTTGGCGAATACTTGCTTTGATAGGTATGTATGGAAGAAGTCTAGGGAAACTTGTTGACTATTACAGGGATAGGTTTACCTTTCTGTGTTTTGGTCCGAGGTGTTTGAAACTTCTGAAATGCATCCTAGCATGGTTTACGTATGTCAAGTGTGCACAAGGATACTCCTATCTAATTGTCGAGTCAAAGTTCGTCACACTAAGTATCACGCCATCCTGGTTTCCTATACCTTGATGCATCGTACTACGTGTGTTATCAAACATAAGAAAATTTGGCCCTTTGAAAATCCCAATTCCTCAGCAAGTAATCATCATCATCATCATCATCTGCATTTGTGCCATCATGCGTCTTGTTGAAATGACTTCTTCTTGTCTTACTAACCATGCTAACAAAGTACTATGACAATTGCTCATCATCACCATCATCATCATCGATCTTGCATCCACAAATCATTAGCATATTGCATAAGCATATCATATAGACATCATTAGCACATTGCATTACATATCATATAGGAAACATCGCATTCTCATCATCATATAAATAGGTGCATCCATATCATCGCATTTCACCCATTACATTGCATGTCATGGCATTATAATCATCGCATAAACATTGCATTTGCATTTTGTTTCATATTACCATCTAAATCATCACATAGCATCTATAAAAACACTCCATAATCATTTTTGCATAAACAAGAGGTATACATGCATTTAAATCATTAGGCATACATCTTTGCATAACATCATGGCATCATATCATCACATTCCATTCACATTACGCATCGGCATATCATCGCATTAACATATCACTACATCACATACATCATCATACCACATCCATCCATAAATCATCTCATATATAAGCATTTTCTACACATCATTGCATATACCATAAATCAAATCATTTCACATATCATATTTGCATAAAATAAATCATCATATAGTTAACATTATTGCAAATCATATCATAGGTCATAATCAATTGCATAAACATCATTCAAAATAAATGCATCCATAAAACATCATTGCAAAGCATATAGAAAAGAATCATATATGCATAAATATAGTACACATGGAATCGCATCAAAATCAACTCATATATATCATATCACTATCATAATACAAAGAATAATCGGTTCACTGTACAAGTATGTCAATCAGTACAAAAATGCCCATCGAAGCTATCAAAAATGAGCCCATAAGGCACCAAAAGTGTGTATCATCTGGATCATGGCCGATCTCCATGAATGCTGCCCTCACCCCTATCACCGTGACCCTCTGGTGGTCTCTGGCTGGCTTGCTCTGAGTAATCAGGGACCCAGTCTGCTCTAGGTACGTGGTCATGGTAGGCCCAGTGGTAGTACTCTATCTCTCGGATGGCCTCCCTGTAGGATCGGACCAGCACTGTACCCTACGAAGACGAAGCAGCTGTCATACTCTCAATCTACTGCCTACAGCCCAGCTCTGTAGCTACCTGTAGCTCTACGACCTGTTGCTGCTGTACAACCTATCTCTCTTCGCTCTGAGCTGCTCTCTCTCAACCCGTGCCTAATCCCTCTTAGCTATCACTGTCTGCACGTGTGCCTATAACTGCAAAATCAAGGCATCCCGTGTGTCTACCTATCCTTCTAGTTGTGCCCGTGGTTGTGCGTGAACCTGGCCCTCACCTTGGGCTCATGGTGGTGAGACTGGCAGATCCTGCTGCTGGTCCTGCATAGGGACATCTCCCTGACCTGGTGGAACTGAGAGCACCAACGGTGGGTCCTGCCGAATCTCGACCCTAGGTCCTCATCCTTGTCCTCATCCCCTTGCTTTGTCTTTGACCCTGTATGCCTTTGGATCCTCACCTGGAACGGTCAACTGGAGAGGAGGTCTGAACCAAACTCTATACACCTGTGTAGTCCCTGGGTCTACCAAGCCTGATCGTAAGCCCAAGGTTGGGCTACTAGCCGCCGAAAACTATCAACTGCCTCCGCGGTAGGAATTTCGAGCCCCCATGATGTCTATGTCAGGGTCTGAGCAAAGACGGCCACATAACCGTCATCTGGCTGATCCTGCGGCTCCCCAAACTAACGCTGCACACGCCCTGGAAAGTATGACTCTATCATCGTGTGCTCTTGACCCTACATTTATCTGTCCTGCTGGCAGTAGAAGAGATGAGCAGCCTCGTCAGCCCATCCAGGCTGACCAAGATATGGATGCCAAGTGAAGACAAGCATCTCATCTATGACCCGCCTCCAGTAGGGGATCCCATGGTCACCAATGTGTGTGAATGACACACCCCCTCTATACCGCGCCACTAGGGAATCCTCTACCCCCATCGAAACTAGAACCACTCGGGGACGTGGCACAGAAATATGCTCCCAGGCCCAAACATGTAGCAAGGTCACTCCAACTCCCAACGCTCTGCCATCCACATATGCATACTCATGCAAATCCCTGTAAAGTGAAGCCAGAAGGACGGGTCCCCATGCAAATCAAACCGGCCTGTTCCAGACCATCCTCTCCCAACAGTATCCCCAACCTGGACTAAAGTACCGCCCTCATCGGTCTAGGGAAACCAAACCCGAGATGATCGCCGCAATCACCCAGCGGAAGGGAGGTGATATAACTCTGTACCTCTCCAGCTCGATCTGCCCCTCACAGTAGATAATGTCTCGCATGGCGAGGACTCGGGAGTAGCACTCACGTCCCTCCTCCATGTCATAGATCACTCAGCGGCCATGAATGGGAAATCATAGTATACGCCAGACATCCTCCAATGTGAGGGTCGCCTCACCAGTGGGAAGATGAAATGAAGAGGTCTCGTTGTGCCACCTCTCAGCCAGCACTGACAACATCCCGAGGTGTGTGCGCATGGGCACTGCATATGCAATGTGCCATAGGCTAGCAACTCCCAATCGGTCCTGATCTCTGTCGCTCAAGTCCCGTAGGATGCTCGCCAAATCCCGTGACTGGTGCTCCCACGAATATAGCTCCCTGGGCCCGTCCTGCATCACGCAAAGTCAGCATGTTAAAAATTTTGGAAAATTCCTGACCTAGTGCTCCAAACTCGTTCCCAGCGGCACAATTTGTTAAGGCATCACAGTTTGAGTTTTCTCAAACTCTGAAGGTGGACCCAGAATTTTGTTAAATCAAGTCGCCACGATGCAGTTTAACCCCCAGCGTCGCAATTTTTGCAAAAAGAGCACTGTCGCAGCACATTTTAATTAAACTGGCCCGCCGAGTCCGAGCCGAACCAAGCCTTGCGGTGCAACAAGCCTAAAAGCGGTGCACTTAAAACACCGAACGGCGCTATAATAGCACCGCTGGAGGCAAGCTCTCCTTAAAAGTAGTAATAAATGCACTAAAATGAAAAAATGAAGCTTCAGTTAGGGTCACATACCGGGGCACCGATGCCTGGTGGCCGCTGGTAGGTCCGGACTCGGTCAGAAATATGTAGAGGAAGCTGTCATTGCACCATATCGTCAGGAGGTCAAAGCTCAAATCTTGAGGTTTGCTAGCGGAGGTGTGTGAAAATGACTTGAAAGTGACCCCTCAGCCCCCTTTTAAGCCTAAAAATTAGGGTTTTTTTACCCCCTAGGGCTATCTTGCTAGGGTTTTGGACCCCCGAACTGGTTTTTGTCTATTTGAGGCCTGTTTTTCATTGTTTTATTGCGTTTGGAAATATTTTTAGCCTCCCAGACCCCTTCCAGACTTGTCAGGCACCTTGTCATTTTTTTTCGCGAGATCACCCAAAAATTGAAATTTTCGTCTGATCTCTCGAGGGGGCATTATAATGGCATGTTTTCTTTCACCATGCAGTAGTGGGGCAAGTTTTTAATATCAAAAATTTTGGCTTTGATCAAGATAGATTATTCTTCAAACCAACGCAATGAGTGCATTGCTTCAAAGAGGGGCAAAATGTAGACATCGAAAATGTACTGATTGGCATCATGCATTCGATCCTGACTTACTAACATCATTTCTTCCTAAATCATCCATTGGTATAACTGTTTAATCAGATTCCCTTATCTAATTAAACTCATCAATATTCATCTCTTAATTAAATAAATTATTTTGTCTAATTAAGTCACTTTCTCTTGTTAATTAAATCAATCCATCTGATCTAATTATCCCTATTTAATTAAATAATCAATTTATTTGATTAAATCTCTAAATTTTATCTGTTAAATTAAATAAATTAAAACCTTATTTGATTTAATCTAACATCATCCCCTTTAATTAAATAAATCAAAATCTTTATTTAATTAACCTCTTATCATATTCATCTCTTATCTGATTTAGATAAATCCATAAATCTAAGTCAAATAAGTCACATCACTTAATCTCCTGTTAAATTAATCAATCCTTGATTAATTTAATCTAATCTCATGTCACATCCTCTAGATAATGCAAGTTGCACATGAAAATAGATTTAATTCATTTATTAAATCCCTATTTTCCCTCACATGGCATCTTTTGGAATATTCTCTCAATTTGAATTCAAAATTCCAAGTCAACATGTACATCCAACAAGGCATTTAAAACCTCTTACATGTCCTTTGCCTTGAGCCAAGTGGCATTTATTGCATTTTCCCCTTCCCTCTTACATGTCATTTCAACAAATTTGAATTTCAAATATTGGCATTTATTGGCACAAACCCCAAATCTTGCACAAACATCATCCATTCATAGCTTGACAAGTGGCACCATATCATTGGATGAAGGTTAGTCCCACATTGCTCAAATTTGGGCATTCATCCATCTTGAAATCCTATAAATGAAGAGCTCCTCTCCTCATTTGATCATCCACAATTTGAGTAAAGTTACCATGCTCAAATATCTATCAAGTTCCATATCATTAAGCTCTTATTTAGGTTCTTTTGCAGATTTGGCTTGGAGTCCTCATCATTCATCACCAAAAGTGGATCAAATCTCTTCATCAAGTCTACATATCAAAGCTTGCAATAATAGGAATTGGGAAAGGGCCAAATTTCCACATCAAATTGGCACCAATTCCCCCATGAGAACAAGAGTTTGCTATTTAAATTAGGATTTCATCTTTGGTTTATCATTTTATTGAGTTTTTGCATATTTTCATTCCTAATTTGAATTGTAAATGGATTCCATGGGGAATCCTTGTTTATGCTTGCAATATCTAACTTGAGGTGTTTAATCTCCTTGTTTTGCAAGTACAATAGATTTGGGGTTCACAATGGTATAAATGCAATTCAAATTGGGAAGAATTAGATAGTGATGCAAAGTGACGAAGTAAGCCACAAATCAAAAGAGTATAAGTGTGCGAAAGTGAGTTGAGGCAGCAGTACTTCATTGTGTTAATTTCCTGAAGGCTGTGAGTTGAAGGTTTTTGCAATATTTTAATCAAGGTTGTAGATGTGTGTAAATTGTTGTGGTGGATATTTTGTTCTCTTTTGTATCAGTAGGTAGTGAGCCTCCTTGTTGGATAGTGAGTCCTTTATGTAGGCAATGTGCCTTTGTATTTGGACAGTGAGTCCTCTTCTGGGCAGTGAGCCCTTGACAATGAGCCTTTGTATTTGGTTTTGTTATCTCTTTATATTGTAAGTTAATCCTCACAGTGGTTTTTCCCTTATTGTATTTTTCACGTAAAAATATGGTGTTCATTGTGTTGATTTTGCTTTCTGTTATTTGTGTTTCATGTTCATACTTAATAACAAAATAGTGTGGTTGTGGAATTGATAAGTGTTGAAGTTTTAGTTTGATTTTTTATGACAACTGATTCAGTCCCCCCTCTCAGTTGTCTTGTGCCTTTTAACAAATGGTATCAGAGCTTTGGTTCCTTGGTGTAGAGCTTAACCACTTAAGAAAGATTTGATGGTGCATAAGTTGGTGATCCCTATGTTCGATGGATCTAATTACAATGATTAGAAAATGCAAATGAGGAGATATATTGTTTCTCTTGGTTATAAGACTTGGAAGGCTGTTGAGATGAAGTATGTTGCTCCAGTGAGTAGTCTTACTACTGCAGATGAGGTTTCTTCTTATGAGGAGAATGAGAAAGGGAGGTATGATATTTACAATGCTCTATCTAAAATTGAGCGAACTAAGGTTCTTTATTTGGGCACTACACATGAAGTCTGGAAGAAGTTGGAAGAACTGTATGAGGGAAACGAAAGAGTAAAATTGATAAAGAAGCTGGCAAGAGAGTCCATAAATGAGAATCTGAAAATGGAAGAAGGTGAAGATTTCACAAGCTATTTCTAAAGGGTTGAGATGACAACAAATGAAGTTAGGAATCAAGGGGGAAACCTGGCAGATGAAGATATAATTGAGAAGATCTTAATAACCCTACCTGATTGTTATAGTGATAATATCTCAGTTATTGAAGAAATGTATGATCCTAAGAAGTATACTAAAGAACAATTATTCAACACCTTGACAACATTTGAGATGAGAAATTTCATGAAAGAAGAAAAGAAAAAAACAACATTTAAGGCAATGAAGATTGAAGATGATCCAGATAGTGATGGTTCTGATGAGTTGGAAGTGAATTTCACTAGAAAGTTGAAGAAAGGTACTGGAAAGTATAAAGGTATGTTTCCCTTTAAATGTTTTAGTTGTGGTAATATTGGTCATTATGCTTCAAGATGTCTAAATAGAGTTGTACACAAGAAGAACAAGGGTTATAAAGATAAGGATAGAAAGGATAAGAAATACAAGAAGTTGTATTATGTTAAAGAAGAAGCCAAAATCTCTGATTATGAGGGTGATGATAGTGAATTCTTATTTTTAGCCTTGGAAAACAAATATGTATCTGCTAAACTTGGAAAATGTGCAAGGAAGAATGCTTCAGAGAACAAAAAGAATAAGATGGAAGGTACTTTATTCACTGCCTTTCATGCAAGACAGGATGAAGACTACTGGGTGATTGAAAGTGGATGTTCTAATCACATGACCAGAGATAAGAGTAAGTTCACTAAAATTGAAAAGTATGATGGTGGTTTGGTCATGTTTGGTGATGATTCAGGAGCTAAGATTTGTGGGAAAGGTACAATTAGTTTTGATGGAGTACACAACATTGATGATGTATACTATGTAAAGGGTTTGAGGCATAACCTTTTGAGTGTTGGATAGATGTGTAGAAATGGATTTAAACTTGTATTTCAGAATAATACCTATGAAATTAGAAAAGGATCCAAAGATATGGTTGTTGCTAGAAGGAGTGGAAACATCTATCAACTTAAGGGATTTGATGGTCAATGCCTTGTATCTCAAATCAATGAAAGTTGGTTATGGCACTGGAGAATGGGGCATGTAAACTTTGATAATCTAGTCAGAATCAATTCAAGAGATGTTATCTGAGGTCTATCTAGAATCACAAAGCCTACTAATACTATTTGTAGAAGTTGTCAGTTAGGAAAACAGACAAGCTGTAGCTTTAAGGGAAAAGAGAAATCTACTACTGGAATGCTGGAATTAATTCATACTGACCTTTGTGGTCCAACTAGAACAAGAAGCTTGAATGGTGATAGGTATTTCATGCTCCTTATTGATGATTATTCTCGAATGACATGGGTTTCTTTTCTTAGAGAGAAGACTTAGGCTCTAGATAGGTTTAAAGTGTTCAAAGTAAGAGTGGAAAATGAAGTGAATTTTAGAATCAAATGTTTGAGATCTGATAGAGGTAGATAATTCACTTCTGGTGAGTTTAATACACTTTGTGAACAACATGGCATAAAAGATAGTTTTCTACTCCGAGAACTCCTCAGCAGAATGTGGTAGTTGAGAGGAAAAACCAAACGGTATAGGAAGCTGCAAGAACCATTATGAAAGAATCAAATGTATCGGATGTGTACTGGAGAGAGGCAATACACACTACTGTTTATGTTCTTAATAGAGTTCAAATTAGAGGCAACAACACAAAGAATCCTTTTGAGTTATGGACTGGTAAGACTCCTACTATGAAGTACTTCAAGGTATTTGGAAGTAGATGTTACATTAAAAAAGATGATGAAAATCTTGGAAATTTTGATGCTAGATGTGATGAAAGAATTTCTCTTGGGTACTCTACTACTAGCAAATCATATAGATGCTTCAATAAAAGATTGAGGAAGATTTTTGAAAGTGCTAATATGAAAGTTGATGAAGACATCACAGACCTATTGAGATAAGTCAAGTTGAACTTGATGATCTTATTTGTGGACAAGTACCTGAAGAGAATAAGAAGAAGGAAGAAGAAGAGGAAGAAGAACAGACTGAAGAAGAAGAAAATGAACCGAAACCTATTTCTAAGACTCCTAAGTATGTGTAGAAGAATCATTCGAAGGAACAGATAATTGGAGATAAGAGTGAAGGTGTGAATACAAGAAGTAAAGTAGCAGGTGAGGTAAATATGTGTTTACTCTCTAAAATGAACCTCAATTTGTGAGTGAAGCATGTGAAGATGAGAGTTGGATGAAAGCTACGAAAGAAGAGTTGCAGAAAATAGAAAAGAATCAGACATGGGAATTAGTTCCTAGACCTATGAATAAGAATGTAATTAGTTCAAAATGGGTGTTCCACAATAAGTTGAATGAAAATGGTGAAGTTATAAGGAATAAATCAAGACTAGTATGAAAAGGATACTCACAACTTGAAGGCATAGACTTTGGGGAAACATTTTCCCTTGTGGATAGAATGGAAGCTATTTGAATGTTTTTGGAATTTTCTACCCACAAGGATTTCAAAGTATATCAAATGGATGTCAAGTCAACATTTCTGAATGGTGAATTGGAGGAAGAAGTATACATGGAAAAACCTGAAGGATTTCAGTTATCTGACAAACTAGATATGGTTTGTGAGTTGAAGAAGGCATTGTATGGACTAAAGCAAGCTCCCAGAGCTTGGTATGCAAGATTGGATAGATACTTGACAAAGAAAGGATTCAACAAAGGCTCTGTTGACAACAATATTTATTTCAAAGTGCAAGGTAGCAAAATGTTGATAGTAGTTGTATATGTTGATATCATCTTTGGTGGAAATGAAGGAATGTGTAAGAGATTTGTAGAAGAAATGAAAAAATAATTTGAAATGTCCATGATTGGTGAGTTGAATTTCTTTCTTGGTCTTCAAGTGAATCAAACTAATAAAGAGATATTCATTTCACAATCTAAGTATGTAAAAGAGTTGTTAAAGAAGTTTGGAATGGATGATTCCAAATTGGTTAGTACTCCTATGGTAACCAGATGTAAGTTGAGTAAAGATGATGAACCTGCTAAAATTGATCAGAGCAAATACAGATCTATGATTGGTGAATTGTTGTATCTTACTACTAGCAAACCGGATATTATGCATGTAGTATGTCTAGTTGCAAGATTTCAAGCAGATCCTAGAGAGGCACAGGTTACAGTTGTAAAGAGGATATTTAGATATCTTAAAGGTACACTAGATTATGGCTTATGGTATCCTAAGGGTGTTGATTTCACCTTGAGTGCTTATACCGATGCAGATTGGGCTAGTTGTGTGGATGACCGGAAGAGTACCAGTGGGGTTGCTTTCTTTCTTAGCGGAAGATTGGTTTCTTGGTTGAGTAAGAAACAAGACTTGGTTTCTTTATACATTGCAAAGGTAGAATATATTTCTGCAGCATCCTGCTACACACAGGTTTTGTGGATGAAGCAAACTCTAAAAGACATTAGAGTGATATGTTATGAGCCTATTCCTATTTTCTATGACAATACAAGTGCTATACAAATTTCAAAGAATCCAGTTATACATTCAAGAAAAAAACACATATCTATCATATATCACTTCCTGAGAGAAAAAGTGTTGCAGAATGAAGTCAGGTTGGAGTATGTGACAACAAAGGAACAAATTGCAGATATATTTACCAAGGTTCTTTCGAAGGATATTTTTGAGTATCTTAGGGAGAGGTTGGGGGTCATTGGCCCTCCAAACTACGTGCACATGAAAGTGAATCAGTCCAATGAATTCACAAATTCTTCATTTATCTGGACTGATGAATGGTCTACTCTGCAGGGGGAGTAGAAATTTTTTTCATTGTCGCAGTATGAGTTGAATGGGTGCACTCCTAAGGGGGAGTAATCAAATTTTTTGATCTTTGCCATTGATGTCAAAGGGCGAGAGAAATTCATGTGAAAAACAACAGTAGAGGAAGAGAAGGTGTTCACCTGGAATATTGTGTAGGATGTTATCTTTGATGGTTTTTCACATCATGTGTTGCCATCAATGACAAAGGGGGAGATTGTTGCAAGTATGAGCAAGTTTGGTGGTGTTTCCATTAATGTTGTCATTGATTTCAACAAAGTTCAGTATGTTACAGATTGTACATGTATTTTTGAGATGCTATTGAGATGTTCTGAGTACATAGAGTTATCCTTATGATGTTGCAGATGTGTTGAATTGATGAGTTTCTAAGTACTTTTGAGAAAATTAATAAAAAGAGAAGTCAGAGTTATGAATGTGTTCAGAATGTGCTCTGATATGTGCTATGCATTTCTCCTATATTGATCCTATGCTTGTGCGGATCTGAAGGTTTTCTAATGGTGATCTAGTGGTGATATCTCCTAAGTTGTAGCTTCTGGTTTGATGGGATGTGAAAGTTATGTTCACTAGTGTGTGAACTGTTTTGGTAGAGTTGGTCTTCTATGGATTGGAAGAAATGTTTCTACTTTGCAGTCCTTTGTTGTTCAATTTCAGATCTTGCAAATCTAGAATGTGTTTTATAATGGCGTTCTCTTGGTTTTGGAAAAGATGTGTGTGGTTTGGTGATCCAAAAGTCATGTTTCAGAGTCATTGTATGTGTTTGCACAGTCTGTATGGACTAATGGAAGGAGTTCAGTGTTTGAAGATTGTTGCACTTGCTGTGAATATATCTGAAGGAACCCAAGCTATGTTATCATGCATAATGAATCATTTTACATCATCTGCATGCTATCTTCTTGTTGGGAAGTGTGTACATCAATGTTCATTTGTGTTTTCATTAGGTTTGGCTAAACTAGTGTTTACACTTCATTTGAAGAATAAAATTTAATTAAGGAATCATGATTTTGATTTGATATATTATTTTTGGTCTTGGCTAAGTATTTTTATCAGTCCACTTTCATTTCTTTCTACTGCAAGAATGTTGAGTTGTCGACCTAATTTGAATTTATGAAATAAGGCGTATGTGGCCGACCTTGGAGAAAGTTTCTAAGATTGAAGATGGTATAAATTCAAGTTGAATTGGGAAGATTTAGATAGTGATGCAAAGTGACGAAGTAAGCCACAAATCAAAAGAGCAGAAGTGTGTGAAAGTGAGTTGAGGCAGCAGTACTTCATTATGTTAGATTCTTGAAGGCAGTGAGCTGAAGGTTTTTGCAATCTTTTAATCAAGGTTGTGAATGTGTGTAAATTGTTGTGGTGGATATTTTGTTCTCTTTTGTATTAGTAGGAAATGAGCCTCCTTGTTGGACATTGAGTCCTTTCTGTAGGTAGTGAGCCTTTGTATTTGGACAGTGAGTCCTCTTCTAGGTAGTGAGCCCTTAGCACTGAGCCTCTGTATTCAGTTTTGCTATCTCTTTATATTGTGAGTTAATCTTCACCATGGTTTTTCCTTTATTTGGTTTTCCACGTAAAAAATTAGTGTTCATTGTGTTGATTTTAATGTATGTTATTTGTGTTTCATGTTCATACTTAATAACAGAATAGTGTGGTTGTGGAACTGATAAGTGTTGAAGTTTTAGTTTGAATTTTTGTGACAACTGATTCACCCCCCCTCTCAGTTGTCCTACGCCTTTTAACAGGGTTGTCCTAGGATTTGATTATAAACTAATGAGGGGTTCACCACCAAGGTAGGGCTTGGAAAGACAAATGAAATGCAAGATCTAATGCTTAACCCTAATATGATGGAAAACTTGACTAAATGACCTAGAAATACATGAAAATCAAAACAAAAAGCTGAGAGATGAAAGGTGCGCACCTGGAAACCTAAAGAAGAATGGAATAAGCTCTGAAACACTGAAAAATCCTAAAATTTAGGCCCACTAGGACTCATACGCCACTATAGGCATATTAGTGGTGCAGGAGCACCTTGGCAAAATTAGGCCTCTATGAAGCAATGTTTTGAAATTTGACTCAATGTTATTATTCCCAACTTTTAAATCATGTTACTAGACTCATGTTTCATATATTTGAGTTCATTTGGTGTTTATTAAGTCCAAAAGTGCAAAAATGTAAACAAGGTATAAAGTTGTCAACAATTGTTAACAAGTTACATAATTATGTAAAGGTAGTTGAAGAGTCATTTGAGTCAGAAGGAGTTAGAGGTTGGTTAGAAACTAAATAGACATGATGTGATGCCTTTAAAAAGGTCATTGTATGCATTTTTCGGTTCAAGGGTGATGGAATTAAGGAAGTAATTTAATGAAAAAACTCTATTTTCAAGCTTTTTCTATAGAAAATCTCTGTTTTCAGACCATGTACGGCCTAGTACGGGTTGGAAAGCTTGTTTAATTGGTTGTAGATAAAGGAAATTTCAGTCACCTTCCATATTCTTCTTGTTCCATGCAAATTGATCAAGTATTGTGCAGGTTATTTGAATTTTTGTGAAGACAAGCTGAAGCCCTCTATTAGGGTAACAGTGATGGTAAATAATTAAGTTTCTCTTTGAATTATCAGTAGAATCTTCTATATCTTTGTGATATTAATCTTACATGCATATTCTTACATATTCAAGGGTTTTGGGGTTAAAGGAACAAGGGGAAGGCATGAAGTATTCAAATTTTGGACTATATTTTTGTGTTTCAATCTGATAAAGACAGAATTAAGGGAGCCAAGTGCTAGGGTTTATAAAAATAATGGTGGGAATGACTTTTAAACGGACTATTGAGTATGTATGAGTTGAATCCAATCTGTTCCAGGTGTTGGAAAAGTGAATTTGGTTGTGGGAATGATCTAACCAATAATCCCTCTTTGGCTTGAGGCCTAATTAGGCTTAGAAATAGTCTGTAACAGCAAGTTTGTTCAATGTGTTGCAAAGAAATCTCATCCCAATTTATGATATGTTTTAGTAAATCATGATAGGTATCAAAAAAATGTAATTTGTTTGGGAGTATAGTGTGTAGTTTGAAAGAAACACCCTCACAGTCCCTAAGGCATAACTACAAGCAAAGAGATCAACTAATAAAGCAAACATAGTTAGAATAGAGAATCTAAATCCCTCAGGTGTAAAAAGAGTTTTTACATGTTTCTTTAAGCCTACTAAGGTTGTTCCAAGCATTGAATTAGGTGTTTGAACCTTGAAAATAAAATTAAGGTTTGTGGTTATGAAGTGCTATGTTTGCATAAGTGAGGACAGACATGATAATATGAATCATTTGGAAGAGGGAAAGCTTTGTAAGGACTTGAGATTGTTATTTTGACCCATGTGAGGTTATTTCATGCATTGGATTGATTGTTTGTGCTTAGAAAGGTAAATTTTGTATTTGTAACCATCATGTTCCATTGTGAAAGGTTGGAAGAAGTTGTAAAGGAAGCTGATCTTGATGAGTTTGGAACTCTGATTTCAAATGTTTGAGTTGGATAATGTTACAAAAAGACATATAGTTGAATAAGTGTGTCAAGGTTTTGATTTCTCTCTTGGCTCTGCATCAATTAGTCCTAGACTAGGGTTTCCAATCTAGAACAAGTTTCTGGCAGTGTAGATTTTGGATCTACAAAAATCTAGAAATTTCACCTATAGTGGGACTCATACACCACTTCTGGCATATCAGTCTCATTCTATTTTTTTGGGAATTCAAAGTTCAGATTTGTACTCCAACCTCTGCTCTTCTCTTCCAAACTAATTTTCAGATCCGAACCTATAAAAATACCTGCAAAACAGAATGTATACTTGATTTACTTATGGGGAGTTTTCCTCAGTCAAACCCCTAGTTTGGTAATTAAACCTTGCTAGAAACAATGGATCATGAATGCAAATAGGAATGTAAACCCTAACCTTAAGTGTGTCTAAGATTAGGAAATTTGAAATGCAATGCAACCCTATTCTAATGTGTAAGAATGAGATGCATGAATGAAGCTTGAATGTAATGACTCACTTTGAGAGATAACAAATCACTCTAATAAGTCATGATGATGCATGTACCTTCCTTAGGCTGAAAGTAGAGTGATAGTGGAGGATTGAATCACTTAGGAAATGAGTCATTAGGCTTGGCTTGATGGCTAATTGCATCTCCCCAACCTAGAATCCATCATGATTCACCATAGGCAACCATAATCAACCCTTGAAAATGCAAGATATTGAAAGAAAGTGAGCTTGAAGACCTACAAAAACACTTTAATGCTGCTCCAAGACTTCAACTTTACTTTCCCTTGAAACTTGAATGCTCTTGCGAAAGTATGCTTGAAGACTTCTGAATGCTTGGATCTTGAAATTTCTCTAAAAATGGTTGCTTAGATGAAAGAATGACCTAGAAGCTTGCTTATATAGCCATTTACACCTAATTTACTGTTATTCAAATCTCAAAAGTTGACATCAACCAAAAATTTGAATTAAAATGTTGATTTTCCCTCTCAAACCCTAAAAAATTCCCAAATGGGACTCATACGCCACCTCTGGCATATGGGTCCCACCTAGGGGGACTCATATGGCCAAGGTGGTGTATGAGTCTCACCCTAGATTTTCAGGGTGGGTTGTTAGAAATTTAAGTGATTTTTATGATTTTGTCAAATTTTTAGTTGAAATAAGCCTTGAGATCCAAAATAAAGGGTCTTAGGGGCCTATTAATGATGACTTAAAGTGATGTTTAATGCAAGGCTACTAAAATAGGTCCAAATTAAGTGTGAAATTGCACTATTTTCAAAAATGTATAATTTTCTACACTACAGTAAGCTTATTGTGTGAACCACATCAATATCCTTCATTGATTTATTTATTATATAAAATTAATTACATGTTTATTTGACTACATGTTTCATGAGTCATTGAAATTTGTACCACCTTTTAGTTGATTAAGATCAATATTAAGTCAATAAGTTGACATATAAGCATACTTGAAGATCTATAGAATTTAGTGAAGAAAGTAGAAGATAAATTATCATGACATTTTATTAAAAAATTGTAACAACCCAATTCATGTACCTAAAATATTACCACTTTTTTATGGCTTTTTATTTTCTTGTTATAATTTTAATCAAAGTAGTTTGGTGTTCATTCATTTATATATGTAGGTATCTATCCATATGTAAATATGGGATATGAATATACCTATACAAGAAAGACATCCATCCATATGAAACATGCATCCTTCTATCCATCTAAGATAGGCATCCATCCAAACAAGATAGGCATCTACCCATTTATGATAGGTGCATACTCTAGCAAGAGACATAGACTCATCAGAACCAACTACGTCTCGAATCTCTTACTAAAGAATACACTTCCTTATTGGAAATGCGTCGAGGTCATCATCTTTTAGGAGTATACATATCTGTTCATAAAATAAATGGCATGTGTCCCACCTCAAAATTTGGCCCAAATCCTTTGAGAGTCAAGAAAATCTATCTAGGATTTATTTTGAGAATACTATGACTTTTTTATCATAAATATACTTTAGAGATTTACCTCTAATTTTAATTGAGTGAATCGTTTATATATTAAGTCAAGAGAATGATTTAGTTTCTAAATAAATTATAAATTCAATCTTTAGAAAGCCTCTAAAATCACACCTAAAAACCTATGTATGGGGAACCTCCTTCATTCACTACACTATCTATGTACCCACTTCCAAATAGGATAAAGGTGTACTATATATGTAGTTCTAATTTCTAATTTATGTTTTATGCAATTGGACAAGTGGGTACACAACCCTTTCCAAGGTTTAAATTCCCTAGATAGTTCTTTGTCATCTATCACTCACCTAGGTGTAATAGGGATGGAAGCCTAATTAATTTATTTTTTTTACAAGCACACTCTAGTGAGGTGTCTGATGTTGAATTTTGGTTGTAATAATTTTCATGTTTATCTATAGCATAATTTTGGTTTCCTTTATTCAAAAAGTTATTAGTTTTTTATATTGGATGTATAATACTCAATATCTAAGAAATTATTTTCTAAACAATACATCTTAAAATCATTTGATCTAATAGTTACTTTAATCTCAATTAATTTAAACCATGATAGGTACACATATATTATTGACAAATTAATTATTTATGATCAAAACTATTCAACTAAAATTCACTAATTTTCTATATTACTAAGAAAAATTATCATCTACTAAAAATATTGTGATAATCGATAGTGATTTATGGATATGTGCCTAGAAATGGGTGACCGAAATGGGGTTAAAAGTGCCTACTTTTTTTAAATCAATAAAAAATGATCTTAGATGAGAAATTAAAGATAGTCGCACTAGAAATTTGATGTGGTAAGAATAAGATTTGTAATGCTCAATATCTAGTCTATAAACTACTATTTTTAAATGGTAGAGATTAGCAGTTTAATATTATAGCATCTAGTGTGCTCCCCTAAAATATTGACTTTTTAAAAGTATTTCACAAATTTATTTAGTAGAAAATTAGCAAAAATCAAGTGTTTATACCTATTTTTTGATTAATATATGAACTTTTACTAATTTTCAAAGTGGATATATCAAAAAAAATAAAACTTGGCTATGCTCTCCCTAATATTTTTCAAAACTAATCAAAATTCAATTTGTTAAAATGTGTATAGAATACATTCTCGAATATAAAAATATAGTTTGTTTCAAATTTGGACATGAATGGATAAAAATGATACTAGAAAAATTATATATAGGGTTTTTGTTAATCAAAAACACCATTTATCTTAAAATATATAAGGAAAAAATGATTTTTTAAATTTTTTATTTATTCATAATAAAGTAAGATAAATAGTATAAAATATTGTTTTTGAGTTGAGAGGCTAAGATGAGGGACTACATAGTAGAGTGAATATCATAGAAGTACAAGATGGAAGCTTAATTGGAGAACCAAAAATAGGATTTGAGACATATTGATTGTAAAGCCAAACTTAATTTATATTCAGTTAACTGACGCAGGAGCATCCGAGTCCACAAGTAATCAACATCAACAAAAAAAAATATTGTTTTGAGAAATTGATAAGGTTTCATGAAATCCTTTCTTACAGGTAGAATTTAGACTCCTTTCTAGATTTAATGATAGATAATTCAAAGTCTATTTGTTAATGGCTGTGAATAATTAAGTGTTATCCGACTTCAGCTGGTAACTTGGCAAAGATTTAAAATTTCACCATCTATGAGGTTGGAGGAAAAATGGTTTGGAATTCTTTTTTTGTGATATCAACTTACACACCTCTGTAAATTTTCATATGTTTTTGAGCTTCCAGGAATAAGTTATCACCAAACTTGGTTTTTAGTTGATGAGTAAATAATGTTGATTAGTGTAACCGCATATTTGTTTCTTTATCATTTTGTGAAGAGGATGAACTTATTCAAATCAGACAAAGTGCCACGACGGAAAACCAATATAAATCTAATTCCTTGCAAATTACGATCAAATTATTATAAAGCATTTGAAAAGATGGGTCGATTCAAGTGCCAGCAATGTGGATGCTTTACCTTCCAACTTGCATGAACGTTGTTTTAAATACATTGTATGGTAAGTGAGTGGGGGACAGTGGGAGGTGACAGGGACGTAGAGGGCGGCTGAAG
Source organism: Sequoia sempervirens (assembly GCA_007258455.2). Taxonomy (NCBI): domain Eukaryota; kingdom Viridiplantae; phylum Streptophyta; class Pinopsida; order Cupressales; family Cupressaceae; genus Sequoia; species Sequoia sempervirens. The sequence goes on along the minus strand of VDFB02271358.1, from coordinate 1,041,310,449 downwards.
GATATGAATGTGCAAAAAACGCATTCCCTCATTTTGCCACACCAGTAGTGATACAAATTCAAAGTATTAAGAACCTTCACATTGGTGATTGATTGTAAGAGAATAAAGGTGGCAGGGAGGAATACTATGTACAGCCAGTGAGCACATCGACTAGCATATTCAAAGAAATATTTTGTGAAGTAGAAGTAATTATTGTAGGAAGGAAATCTTGTGGTCGATGACAAACTTTTAGCTAAGGATGTGACAAGAAATATGCCTTTGTAATAATAAATTTGATACATAGAGAGGGTGCTCAGGAGGAAACGTTGTCATGCCAAGACTAAGGAATTCAAGGTGGCATGTAGCAAAGCTAGGTTGTGTGGATACTACCAAATGTAAGAGTTTGGAAATCAACGATAAAATCAGAAAAGAAAGAGAAGACCCATGATTGAGGAAGGTAGGATAGAGAGTTTGACAGACTAGGTGAGAAGCCCGATTCTTGAAGGGGTTATTAAGATTCAAATGCAAATACAGATTTGAAATAGAGAGAAGTAGGCATGATGTGTATGTGTAGAGAAGAACCAAAGGATGTGGTGGTGCGTACGAGAAGAGGAATATGAAGAGTTGGAAGACCAAAGAGGCAATGAAATTGTCTGACATGTGTAATGTAATTTTCATGAAATATTGAGTAAATAAAAGTTATTTTAATTATTCTCAAATCTAAGTTTCTTGGTGTGCAATTGTAATTGGAGATTCTATCAGTTGACTCCACCTTTGTGAGCCCATGCTCACAAATTTCTTACCCGACATGTTTGATGCAATAGCATCTAGTTCCACTGGCAATTGAAATCATAAAAAAATATTGTTATGAGAAATTGGTAAGATTTCATGAAATCCTTTCTTATAGGTAGAATTTAGACTCCTTTCTGGATTTAATGGCAGATAATTTTTGAAGTCAATTTGTTAATGACTATGAAGAATTAAGTATTATCCGACTTCAACTAGTAACTTGGTGAAGATTTAAAATTTCATCATCCATGAGGTTGGAGGAAAAATGATATGGAAAAAAAAAATTGTGATGTCAAATTACACACTAAAAATTTTCATACGTTTTCAAGCTTCCGGGAAAAAGTTAACACCAAACTCATTTTTTAGTTGATGAGTAAATTTTGTTGATTAGTGTAACCATAATATTTTTTCTTTAGCATTCTCTAAATTATTTGAGAAGATGGTTCAATTCAAGTGCCAACAATGTGGATTCTTTACCTTGAAAACCTTGATATAAATCTAATTCCTTGAAAATTATGATCAAAATATTGTAAAGCATTTGAGAAGATGGTTTGATTCAAGTGCCAACAATGTGGATTCTTTACCTTCCAACTTCCACGAAGGAACATTGTTTTAAATACATTATATGGTAAGTGAGTGGTGTTGCAAGATGGTGTGTCCCTTGGTCTTTCTTGTCTAGCACAACGCTTGGGTTTGTGACATGTTCTAACCACCTCCTGTGGATCTTAACTAATGCTTGTATCGGGCATTGATAGGTTGACCTTTTGGTGCAACGACAAGGCCAACAATTGGTATCAAAGCTGGTCATAGGTTCAAACCCCTCGCTTGTGTTGGGCAGGGGGGGTTGTTGCTAGAAGGTGTGTCCCTTGGTCTTCCTTGTCCAACACAATGCTTGGGTTTGTGACATGGTCTAACTGCCTCCTATGGATATTAACTAACGCTTGTATCAGGTATTGATAGGTCAAACTTTTGGTGCAATGATGAGGCCAACAAGTGGGGGGCGGTGGGAGGCAACATGAGTAAAGGGCGGCTGAAGGATATGAATATGTAGAAAACTCATTCCCTCATTCAGCCGCACCAATAGTGATACAAATTCAAAGTATTAAGAACCCTCACATTGGTGATTGATTGTAAGAGAATAAAGGTGGTAGGGAAGAATACTATGTGCAACCATTGAGCACATCAACTAACATATTAAATGAAAGATTTTGTGAATTAGAAGTAAATATTGTAGAAAGGTGATCTTGTGGTCGATGGCAGAATTTTAGTTAAGGATGTGCCAAGAAATATGCCTTTACAATAATAAATTTGATGCATAGAGAGGGTGTTCAAGAGGAAATGTTGTCATGTCATGACTAATGAGTTCAAGGAAGAATGTAGCAAAGCTAAAGGTTGTGTGGATACTACCAAACGCAAGAGTTTGGAATACAATGATAAAATCATAAAAGAAAGAGAAGACTCACAATTGAGGAAGGAAGGATAGAGAGTTTTCCAGACTAGGTGAGAAGCCCGATACTTGAAGTGGTTATTAAGATTCAAATGCAAATACATATTTTAAACTGAGAGAAGTAGGCATGATGTGTATGTGCATAGGAGAACCAAAGGATGTGGTGGTGAAGATGAGTAGAGGAAGATGAAGAGTTGGAAGACCAAAGAGGCAATGGAACTTTTTGACATGTGTAATGTAATTTTCATGAAATCTTGAATAAATAAAAGTTATTTGATTTTTTTTCAAATCTGAGTTTCTTGGTGTGCAATTGTAACTAATTTTAAATCGACACAAGTAATTGTTGATTTAGCATTAAGCATTTATGGAGTCTTTGTAATATGTAATTTGTGGAGTTGAGTGATAAGTCAAAAGGTGAAGCTTTTCTGCTATCTTCATCAAATGGTATTAGAGCTAGTGGTCCTAAGCATGAGGGTAGAGCATTGACTATGATGCAGTTCACACTAGGACCTGTAGGTGGAGAGGGAAGTGACCAAAGGTTGTGGGTGCATAAGCAAACAACGGAACATGAGGCATCTTATGGCAGAACCTATGGCTAGAGAAAGCATGATTGAAGAGTGGCTCAAAAGTATAGTTGTAGGTGTGAAGTCTTGAGCGATTGAGGGTTGGAAAGGAATTATTTTAGTGGAAGATTATAATAGATGAAGTGGAATCTTCGTGAGGGTTGAGGTATGATTACAACGTGGGGGTTGCAAGGGAAAGTTGTAGTGAAGATAATCTACAGGATGGCATGGAGAGAAGAGGAAGTGTTTAGTAGAGGAGGTTGGGCTATCAATGATGGAGTTTGTTGGAGATTGTTCACAGTCTCAAAGGGTGATTCTATCACCTGACTCTACCTTTGTAAGCCCATGCTCACAAATTTCTTACTTAGTGTGTCTGATACAGGAGCATCTGGGTTCACAGGCAATCAACATCACCAAAAAAATATTGTTTCAAGAAATTGGTAAGATTTCATGAAATCCTTTCTTACAGGTAGAATTTAGACTCCTTTCTAGATTTAATGGAAAATAATTTAATGTCAATTTGTTAATATCTACGAAGAATTAAGTGTTGTCCAACTGTATTTGGTAACTTGGTGAAGATTTAAAATTTCACCATCCATGAGGTTGGAGACAAAATGGTTTGGCAAAAAGTTTTGTGATATCAAATTCACACCTTTGTAATTTTTCATACATTTTCAAGCTTTCTAGAAAAAGTTATCACCAAACTCATTTTTTAGTTGATGAGTAATTATGTTGATTAGTGTAATTATATATTTGTTTCTTTAGCATTCTATGAATATGTGGAGGATGAAATTATTTGAATTAGTCTGAAATGCCATGGTGGAAAACCAATATAAATTTAATTCCTTGTAAATTATGATCAAAATAATGTAAATCATTTGAGAAGATGGGTTGATTCAAGTATCAGCAATCTAGATGCTTTACCTACCAACTTCCACAAAGGAACATTGTTTTAAATACATTGTATGGTAAGTGAGTGGGGGATGGTGGGAGGCGATAGGGGTAGAGGGTGGTTGAAGGATATGAATGTGCAAAAAACTTATTCCTTGATTTAGTTGTGCCAGTAGTGATACAAATTCAAAGTATTAAGAACCATCATATTGGTGATTGGTTGTAAGAGAATAAAGGTGGTAGGGATGAATACTATGTGCAACTATTGAGCACATCGACTGACATACTCAATGAAAGATTTTTTGAAGTAGAAGCAAATATTATAGGAAGGTGATCTTGTGGTCAATGAAAAACTTTTAGCTGAGGATGTGCCAAGAAATATGCCTTTGCAATAATAAATTTGATGTATAGGGATGGCACTCAAGATGAAACGTTGTCATACCTATTGAAAAGTGCAAGACAACTGAGAGGGGGGTGAATCAATTATCACCAAATTCAAACACAAAACTTCAAACACTTATGAACTTCACAACCACTTTATTTTGTTTAAGTATGAACATGAAATGCAAATAACAGAAAGCATAATCAACCCAAGAGAAACTAGATTTTCATGGAAAGCCCAATAAGGAAAAAACCACAGTGAGGATTATCTCACAATATAATGTAGTTCCAAAACTGAATACAAAAGGCTCACTACCAAAGGGCTCACTACATAGAATAGGACTCACTATCCAAATACAAAAGCTCACTACTTATAAAGAGGACTCACTGTCCAAGCAAAAAGGATTGAAAAATTGAAGTGGCTTTACAACCAAAATGAACTGGTATGAGTACACCTAATATGTTTTGATTCAGTCCCAGTGATGCTCAATAAACTAACTTGACACACTTCATCATCTTCACACTTCTTCACATTCGCAACTTCGTAATACACCACTCACAACAATCTTCAAACCTTTCCAACATATATATCAAATTCAATTGCAAGCATCAATTAGGTCGACCTAATTAGATGCAATCTTCATTCACAAAAAAACAACTGTCGACTACATCATGTCGACATGGACCAAAGATAGGTCACACATATATCCTCGTCATAAAATTAATCCATTACAACTTCAATAGTATATTAGGTCAGCCAAGGATAGACCTAATTATAGCAAAAAATGCAACATTAGAAAAATGTCGATACACCATACGAGGACTTGTGCACATGAGATTCTGAACATACATGCTTTTAGCATCCATAAACCATTTCCTAAAACTGCAAGTAGCAACAATCAACTGCGAAGGATTGCAGACCAATATATCGGAGGATGTAAACTAGTTCTTCATACTGGTTTAGAGTACCGGATCAACCTAACAACTCAAACAACATGGTGACATCAATGACAACAAAAAACTATATATCAAGATTGATCTTCTTCATTCTTCCAACAATCTCCTCCTTTGTCATTAATGGCAACATGTGCCAAAATTTACAAAATTTCCGATCACAACATTCTCTCCCCCTATTAGTAATCTTTCCCCTTTTACTATTTTCCACATGACTCTCTACCCCTTTGACATCAATGGAAAAGGGCGACCCAAAAGAAATATGTAAACATATGTACATGTCGATAATGTATATACAAAGGAATTACAACTCCCCATTTCGAACATTCAAGTGAAAATAATGCTTTTTACCTGAAAAAATTGCTTGTACCTTTCTCTTATGGTTGAAAGAATCCTCTTCCAGGAAAATACTGCCAAACTCATTCTTGTACTCATACTATCCAATAAAGACAACAATGTAAATGAGGATGTCTATTCTAAAGATAGACAATGTCGTTCATAATTTTTTGCATCAAAGAGTATACCAGAGAGATGATCCAACCAGATCTCAACAATCTCTTTCACCAACCAGAAAGTTTTAACCAAATCTTCCCTCTGTCTCTGATCAATTAACAACTCCACTTGCAAACCACCAACTCTTATTCTCTATTTTCCATTTTTTTCTTTGAAGAAGTCAAAACTCTTTCCAATACAATTTATCTCAAATTCAATGGCTTCAATTCTGCTTCTAAAATTGTCAACAGTTGCAGGCCACCAGAGACAATGCTTGTAGATGTTAGATATTTCCTTAATGTATTCTCTTGTCTCATTAATGTGTTTGGATAACATTTTTTTGGCTTTGGCACATCTCTCAATCATAGCTTCGAACTTATGTCCTTCAGGTCCTTCCAACAATATTCTTTCTTTAATAACTTCTATTAAATCATCCAATAATAAGTCAGACACTTCTGAAACTGTAATACCCTTTTTGAGAAAATAATCAATCAACACATCATCAATTTTAAGTCTCTTAATCGGAGAGCAGGCACACCACATTTCACCAATCTTCTTCATATCACCTTTATCTGACATCACCCGAATATCCTTTGGATCAAAGAATTCAAATCCAAATAGTGATTCTTCTTCATTCTTCTTTTCTTTCGAGACATCTTTTGTGATATTTTTTCTCCTCTTAGATTCTGGAGGGGCACCGCCAATAACAACTTCCAACTCTTTCTTTCCAAAGGAGGAACCCTCTTCAAACTGACTAGGCACTAACACACCGAAGTACAGATTCTTCTGTAGGGATGAGAAATAGATTTTACATGCACTTTCTTTATCCTCCATATATTCCAAATACATGTAAACTTGCTTTCCAATAGGGATGTCGGATTCCCACTTAACATTCTATTTTCCCAGTAACAAACTCAGAAAGTAAAATACGAAACATGTGAGCAAGGACCCAAACCAAAAAGGATAACCATCAACCAATGACATTATGAAATTCTCAATTATATTTTCCAACATAAGGCTACACAAATAAAACTGCTTGTTTTCCTTCACCATCATGTGTGCAAGATATACAACAATAGCCAAAGTAGAACCTTCACAATTTTTGAAGTAGATTTTATAAGAGATACCATACACAACATACCTCAAGTTACAAGATTGACAATGGTATTTATCAATAGGGCTTGGGGATCTTTTTTTATTCCAGTAAGTTCCTGCACATCTCTGTATATCATGGTTTTCTTCCCAAGGAGGTCACCAACACCGCACAAACCAATAATAGCTTTGATTGCTTCCTTCGTGATCAAATAGGGTTTGTCTAAAATAATGTTGTCGTCCTTGAATTGACTTAATAGGAACAAGATAGATTATTTATCTGCAAACCGGGGAAATTATTCCCATAAATCCATACCTAGGGTTTTTACATTCTATAATTCATTAGTCTTCAACCCTAGTTCCATTTCCTTCATTTTTCGATGATCAAATTCTTCTAATTCAACACCCTTCAACCTCAGTGGAATATCGCCACTTGATCCTCTGTCCATCATTGTGCTTATCTTCTTCAAACCCTTTCTTGCTCAATGAACCTTCTTCTTTTTCCCTTTTTGTAAACTAAGAGATGAAATTGAAAAACTTCCATCTTTTACTCCTAATTATTCATAATGAATTCTTCAAATTACCTCAGAATCGCTCCAAATCACTTTGAGATTGCTTCAAGATTTCTCCAAGTCATTTTTCAAAATCTTCAATTGCATAAGTGATCAAACATGACTTGTGAATATCACTTTATACACCATCGTGTTGCCCTAATTCGTATCAAATACGATCAAGTTCAAAAATATGATAAAAACCCTAGTTCTCTACACTGAGAAACCCTGATTTGCTCCGCAAATGAACATTCTTGCATATTTTCTTCCAGTTTCTTGTTAACAACCTCTATCTACTCATTTTCTACAACATATCATCATGCCAAAGGCTAACAAACCAAATATCCAGGGGGTTCAAACAATTTTTTGTTAATGCTCCCCCCTAAGACCATGCTAGGTCTAATTACCGAAGGAATTATCTACACTAGATGAGGGCACAAACACATTTGTTGTCTTTGGCTCTTCTTTCTTCTTCCATATCTTGTTCATTTCTTTCTTAACCTCTTTCTTATCAATTTTATTCACAGGTTCATTCTGCTTTACCAAATCAGACTGCTTTCCCTTTTTACTTCTGCAAACTCTTGAAATATGTCCCAGTTTGTTGCAATTATAGTAGACAACACCTTTTTGATTTGTTTGACCTCTATTTACCCTTGATCTACATTGATTTTCTTTTTGTCCAAACTTGTTGCATGTATAGAAATAGCCATTAAAATATTGATTCATTCCACCTCCATTAAACATATTCATCATCACCCGACTAATCATCCTCACCTAAGATTTGCATTCACTAGCTCTATGTCCAAATTTATTGCATGCAAAACATCTTCCATAGAAGGGACTAGCATACTAGTTTATTTTACTTTTGCACTCAGTTGCCCTATGACCAAATTTATTACATGAAAAGAAAACACCATTAAAAGATGGATACCTTTGAGCATTTGCATGTCTGATAGGCAATTTTCTAGCAAAGTTCCTTGGATTTCTTTTATGCTTCCTTTTATCTTGAGCCTTTTGATTGTCCTTTGAGCTTTCACCTGCTTCATTTCCCAAACCACCTTTGTCTTTACTTGGTTTTTGTCCTGCAATCAACTCATCAAGCTTGTCAAAGCTAGATTTGAAATTATTTTCACATAGTTTTGCTTTCTCCATATTTTCTTTTAGATTTTCCATTCTTGTTCAAGCTTAGTGCATCATCAGACTTCCTTTGCACCACATTATTTAGACATTCTTCAATTCTCTTATTTTCTTCCACTAGCACTTTCAATCCGATGATCTCTTGTTTCAATTGCTCACTCACTTCTCTATGTCTTTCTTTGAATTTCTTCAATTGCTCTTTCAATTTTCAGATACATTCATTTGCCTCATCAAGGTTTTATTTCAAATCTTTGTTTCCATTTTCAGCCTTGTCAAGATCTTCAATTGCAGCTCGAAGTTCGTCTTTATCACCCATTTTGTTCAAACTTCGGGATCTACCTCAAGCTTTTAGGATTCTCCGAAGGAACCAAGCTCTGATACCAATTGTTGAAAGGTGCAAGACAACTAAGAGAGGCCCAGGTGAATCATTTGTCACCAAATTCAAACAAAAAACTTCAAACACTTATCAACTTCACAACCACTTTATTCTATTATTTATTAAGTATGAACATGAAATGAAAATAACAAAAAGTAGAATCAACACAAGAGACACTAGATTTACATAGAAAACCCAACAAGGGAAATCCATGGTGAGGATTATATCACAATATAAAGTAGTTCCAAAACTAAATACAAAAGGCTCACTGCCCAAAATAAGACTCACTGTTTGGATACAAAAGCTCACTGCTTACAAAGAGGACTCATTGTCCAAGAAAAAAGGATTACAAAACTAAGTGGCTTCATAGCCAAAATGAACTAGTATGAGTACTTGACACACTTCATCATCTTCGCACTTCTTCGTATTTACAAATTCACAATACACCACTCACAACAATCTTCAAACCTTTCCAACATATATATCAGATTCAATCGCAAGCCTCAATTAGGTTGCCCTAATTAGATGCAATCTTCATTCACCAAAAAATAACTGTTAGCTTTAAGAATATACAAAATATTTCTGAAAGCAATCCAATCATATAGCATGCTACATCATGTCAACATGGACCAAAGATAGGTCACACATATATCTGCATCATAAAATTAATCCATTACAACTTCAACAGTATATTAGGTCAGTTAGGGATAGACCTAATAGAAAAAATGCAACATTAGAAAAATGTCGATACGCCATACAAGCACCTGTGCACGTGAGATTCTGAACATACATTATTTTAGCATCCATAAACCATTTCCCAAAACTGCAAGCAGCAACAATCAACCGTGGAGGATTGCGGACCAAAATACCAGAGGATGTAAACTAGTTCTTCATACCGGTTCAGAGTACCAGATCAATCTAAGAACTCAAACAACATGGTGACATCAATGACAACACAAAACTATATAGCAAGATGATCTTCTTCATTCTTCCAACAATACCAAGACTAAGGAATTCAAGGTAGCATGTAGTAGAGCTAAAGCTTGTGTGGATACTACCAAATGTAAGAGTTTGGAATACAATGATAAAAAAGAAAAAGATAAGACCCACGATTGAGGAAGGTAGGATAGAGAGTTTGATAGACTAGGTGAGAGGCCTGGTTCTTGAAGGGGTTATTAAGATTCAAATGCAAATACATATTTGAAATAGAGATTAGGCATAATGTGTATGTGCAAAGGAGAACCAAAGGATGTCATGGTGCAGACGAGTAGAGGAAGATGAAAAGTTAGAATCTACCAAAGAGGCAATGGAATTGTCTGACATGTGTAATGAAATTTTCATGAAATCTTGAATAAATAAATAAAATTGAATTATTTTCAAATCTGAGTTTCTTGGTGTGCAATTGTAATCGATTTTAAATCAACACAAGCAATTATCGATTTAGCATTAAACATCTATGGAGTCTTTGTAATATATAATTTATGGAGTTGAGTGAGAAGTCAAAAGGTGAAGTTTCTTTTCTTGTCTTCATCATCAACTTAAAAATTTAAAAATATAGATGAAACTAATTAATAGTTGAAATTTATATATCAAATTTAAAATATATGGGTATGTGCACCAAGTTGTGACACAAAAAAGGTACCACTTTCCTATTTTAGATGAAATTTCACTTTTGGTTCTTGCCAAATGTGCTTGGATGGCCAATCCTAAGGCTTGGGCATACCAAGACCATTTGACACTTTCCAAATGAGAAAAGCCAATAAAAAATACTTGAATTTTTTATTTCATTCTATGTTTTCACCATTTGGAGTGTTTTATTTTCCTCTTCTCAACCTACACTCGCCAAATATAATCCATTTTTTCCACTTGGATCTTTTGAATCTTTGTGAGGATTCCAACAACATGTCACAGAGGTGAAAGAGGTATGTATTTCTAGTATTTTAGTTCCAAATTTGAATTAAATTGTAGATTGAATTAGGTTTTTAAATTAAAATTTATTTTAATTTCTAGGTAATGAATCTCCACCTCCAAATATTGAAAATTCTCAATCACCTCCTCATGAAGACCCTCATGAACAAGAACAACATCAAATTACTCCCTCAATTCATAGACATCCTGTAGGGACACAACAAAATTTTCTAGATCAAATATAAAACAACAAAAAATAACTTGAAGAATTAATTGCAAGGTTAAATGATACTACCACAACACACCCTCATAGGAGAGGCGTTGTTGAATCCCTATAGTCTATTGTATCTCATGTAGGATCCATGGGTGCACAACTTAATTTTTGGTTGAATGAGAGGGAGAAATTTAAAAAAAATTATGTAAATAAACTTTTGTATGTGGAAATGAAGAAAGAGAAAATTACCAAACCTGACTTGTGTGCCCTTTTCACGGACCCAAGAACCAATCAACCTTTATTAGTTACATGCAAGAGGTTCCCCATCCATTGGTGCCACCATGAAGGAATAAAAAATAATTTTTTGGATAGGTGGTGAATGGTTTTTGACAAACCTTTGTGCAATAACTACGAGATCCCATAGTACTTTTTGAGAAAACTCTATTGTGAGTTTGTCCTAAATAAAATTCTCAATTATTTTGACTATCTATATTTTTAGGGTAGAGGTGGAAACTCCACACATGACTGAGTGGGGGCACATCATAATCCATAGCTAGTACTCAGACCCTTGGCTAGACCCATGTTGGAGCATGTGACTATTCCTTTTTTTGTGAAGGATAGTGTTGAGGTGGACATGTTGGACTCAATTATCTTTCTCACTCAGAGCCTTGTATAGTATGTGAGGCCTCTATTAGAGCTTGATGTGAGTGTGTCTTCTAGGCCCAAAGTTCTAGTCCAATTTTGTGACTCTTGTGGCACTGCTTGCACATATGATCATGAGAGTGCTCAGGATGTAGCTACATAGGATACATCAGTTGTATTGTAGATGGCTATGACAAATGCCTTGTTGAATGAAACATCCAACATTGACACTCAAGTAAATTTTAGCAAGTTCATTTAATTTTTTTTATTAAATTTTATTCTAAAATGTAATAATAACTAAATTAGTAAAATGAATATGATAAAAATTTAGGGTTAGAGTGTTTGTGATACTTGCACCATTCTCGTGGACCTCTATTTGTTTATGTCATCGAGTCCACATGTATGTAACTAGTATTAAAGAAATAAGTATTACATGTGAATAACTGAACCTTATATGAATGATTATCTCATAACACACTTTGGATGTCAAACAGTTTGTTGCTGGACCTTCAATATTGATACATAGCTCTTTTCATCATTGAAAAACTTTCACTTAGATAGCATTTATTCATTAATGGTGTTGTAAAATAATGTTAGGTAGTTTGGGTAATTGAACAACATTTATTGTTTCATTTTTAGATGCTAACATCAAATAGTCCTACCGATGTTCATGATACAATGGACCATGGAGTTGTTGCAATATTAGCAAGTTCTGATCATTTGTTAGAGGTATGTGACAGATTAGTAAATTTTACATTATATTTTCTCTTTTATTGGTCTATTATTGAAAATTTTAACAATACCCGTATGTATTTTAATTGTTATCTTTATACTTGATACAAGTTTTTTTCACTCCAAATCGTGAATGTGTCACTATTGTAGATGAGCATGTTGATTATTTTCTTGTTCTAAGTGATTATTCTGTTATATATGTCATTCCACAATTCAATTTATATATGTTAACATCTATAATTTTTATTGTATCAGTTGAAACTCTATATAACTTAAGAGAGGAGAATGAGTGAGCACATTCGAAAGACAACATCACATGCATCTCCATCTAGCCAATAGTTGAAGGCAACTTGTGATCTATTTCCTTCCCCTAGTGGGGAATGACTATGTATTAGGGTCCTTTTTTGTATTCCTATGTGGAATTTTTGAACATATGTTTTGTACTATGGATATGTGACATTTTATGTCCATGTGACTTTTTTGCAAGCCTATATGACTTTATTGGATATAGATTTTATACTTTTATTGACATATAGGATTGTATGACCTTATGAATTTTGGGTTTTATGGAAACTTATCTAATTCTAGTGTTTCCTTTCTTAATAGAGCCATGGTTTTCCTATCATCTATAACCAATCTAATAATTCCTTCAATGGACCCCCTATTTTTAAAAATGTTCTTGTTGTAGTGTTTTTCCTTTCATTATACTTTTCATGTATCTAAATATCTCAAACTATAAAAATTTCTAAGTGTTAGGGATGATTGTGTCTATTTTTAGCCTTTTTGGGGTTTATATATTTTCTCTTGCTAGTATTATTTCCTTACATTCCTTTTAACCCAATATTTTCATTTTTTTTGGACTTTTGATTATTTTGGTCTTTTAGAATTCTCATTACCTAGGTTTTTTATCATGGCTTTCCCCATGTTTCCATTGCCTACTTTGTCTTTTCCTTTGGCCCTTGGATTTTAGATCCTCATATAACCATATACTTCTTAAGCTATAAGACTAATCCATGAACCTCTTCATGTTTCCGTTAGCATTAAGTACTCACCATCCCCAATTCCTAATTTGAGGATTCACTTCTCCTTTAAGTCTGAAAATCTTGGTTATTTAGTATTTTCCCTACTCATTTCCCTCATCCAAGTTCACATCTCCCTTCCTCCTTATGGTACCCATACTTGTAGGATTACTCATACCATCATACCCAAAAAGGTATGAGGTATGCGATAAAACCAATCCCCAAACCTTGAAATTCTTCCACTTTATTTCTCTTACTCTTTTTTCTTCTAGCATTAGGCATACCAAATTAATGATCCCTAACCCATTTCTCTTGAGTCATATAATTTTGAACTTCTATATTTTCATTTACCAAAAGTACATCTGGCACTCTATATCCTTGATCCTTGATTCAGGTTTCCTTTACACTTTTTTCCATATTATTTAGTTGTATTAGATTTTTCCTCATTCTAATACCACTTCTTCTTCTATCACTATTGGGTATCCCTTTCCCTAACCAAGTTTCTCCTCTTTACATATTTTCCTTTTAAACTCCTAAAATTCTTTATACAACCTTCCCTATAAGTAAGTTAGCATGTGGTAAGCCCAAACCCTAGTTCACAACTACTTAAAGACTTCTATAGATCCACTAACTAATTAAAACCCACCACAAGATAATCCTTTAATGGCCAAGCCAATGTCATATACTAATAGTGATATTTTCCTACATATCACCTAGTCACTTTATTGGACCACTCCCAACATGAAACTTGTCTTACAAGCACATAACCACCCAAAGCAAGAAGGAAAGTGCATTTTTATGTGATTAAATTTGAAAACCTCACCATCCAAGAAATGATTTCCCTTTGAATGCACTTCTAAAAATCAAAAGAGTGACCAATCAAAAGACCTCCATATCCAAGCAACCTCTATGCTTATCCAAGAAACCTCTATCAATATCCAAGAAAAATATATCCCTTTTCACAATCCTAGAACACAAATAGCTTTAGGGTTAGCATAAATATGACTAGACCCAATTATATCATTTTGTGGAGAACCTCAATGATGAGGAGTGAATTATTTTTGACAAATTTCCACACACCTAATGTATGAAAAAAAAAGCATAAATAATTAGTATGGAGGGTGAAAAAATTGAGCAATCAGTAAAATGTGATGAAAAATGATTTAAAAGTGTGGTTAGAAACTAGAAGAAACCTTCACGTGAGAGAGATGAATTGAGTGGTTTATTTTAGGGCTAACCCCTCACATTATAGTGGAAGTAGATGAAAAATTTTCCTCTTCATATAAGGATATGATAGAATTGATCACCATAATAGAATCATAATCAAGGATATGGGAGAATAATTAAGTAGCAAATGATGAAATTGATAATTTCAAATTAGAGTTGGAAAATGTAACGTTGTAGTAAGGAATTCTAATGAAAGGTGAGAAGGCTAAGACTTCACCCCACCTAGAACATATAAATTTTAGTTTAAAATTATAGTAAGAAAGAACATCAAGGAATGAAAGATAATCAAAGGAACTAAGAGAGCTACCACACTAAGAGGGGAACTTGATAAATCCAATAGAAACATAGCAAGTATACACTATAAAATATAAAGCACTTGGGACAAACATGACACAAATAGGTGTCCAATGTTACTTCATGAAGAAGATGAATATGAACCAATGGCTCATGGATTGAATAGGGAAGCCATTTTTGGATATGTGTGTGGATGGAGCATATGGTTTATCTATAAGAGCATCAAATGTTTTATTTGGTACATGGCTAGTGGTAACTTAAATTGAGAGCAAGTATAACAACCCTTAACAATATGCACTATGTGGTACCAAAAATTCAAGATGTAGGACCCTTCATGAGTTATCATGATAACTATAGAGGAGGTTGTAGGGGAGGCTACCACAATAAGAATAGATGTATTAGAGAAAGATGAAGGATCAAAAGCCCAAAATATTATAACTATGGTAAAATTTTGGATGTTATGCTAACAAACACAAAAGGAATAAAGGAGTAAAGTCCACATATGACTTTTTTGGCGATAAATAGAAAAAAGTATGTAGAATAGGAGAATCCTCATTAACATAAGAGAAATTGGAAAAATAATACAAAGGAAAAAAGGAAAAACTAAAGAAAAAGACCATGTAGAAACTTAAGAAAAAGAACTTCAACAATTACCTGGGGTTGGATTTATAGAAGCAAATCTTAGGAGAATCCTATGAAAGTGAATAACAACAAAAATATTTAGGTAAGGGGGAACATGATTTGGTGATAAGGAATTCCAAAGAGATAATTAAGAAAAAAAAGGAGAGGATGATAGTAAGACATGTTCCATAGCAAAATAAGTCTATAGATTGAAAGAATAGGAAAATTTGGTAGAATAAGAAGAGGTTAGGGTTCAAAGGTTAGATATGAAGAAGTTGGATAAGGTTATTGGAAAGGAACTCATGAAAGATGGAATTCAGGGGTTTTCTAGCTTCATATAATTAGAGTTATCTTGTAAACAAAGGGAGATAGTGAGTTTAGATGAGAAGGAGGAGTAAGGAAATTTCAACTAGTTTAGTTAATTATTTGATAAGAGATAAGTAGAAAATTATAATTTATTGGTGTTCTTATTTGTAGAATTGTCGATTTCTTGAGAAGGGGATGGGGCTAAAGAAATAGAGGCATCATAGAGTCAAAGAGGAGATGATCTTAAAATGATCTATCACCTATGTATAATCATACAAGGTGGTACAAAATGTTATAAAAGTTGGATATTAATGCAATAGATTTTGATTACCAAGATTTTGGAAAAGATTCCTAATAAATACCCTCTTGATATTATCTAGTTGAGAATAATTTAGGAGATCTATGAAAGAATGCATTGATAATAGAAGATAAAATCAATCACCTTCTCATTTGCACACCTTGATTTCAATGAATAACATTGATGAAATTGAACTACAATCCTATGTTGACTTGAATGTGTTCCATGAAAATATAAGTGAGATAGAGAAAGGAACCCATAAAATATGTAGATAAACAGAAGAACCATTTTAAAACTTTTTCCTCAACATGGATAGAGAAAAAACTTAGCTATAAATTAATCATCAAAGTAATAATCAATGCATATTGATCTATAGAGGATTGAACATGTACCTTAGGATCGCTTATCTAATTATACATGTATGTCAATGTTTAACATGATGAACTATGGTTCTTGTGAGTGATTTATTATAGTCAAACAGATCATATTGTGGAGGAGCTTTAAGGTTCCATACCCCAAGGTATAAGATGATGGGAGAATATAGCCTCAAGCTTTTCTACTATGGGGGTGGCTACTTGTGCCACTTTATTTCCTTGTCCATCCAATAATATGGTGGAGTCAACTAGCCTTTTTCTTGCTTGGATGTGCCTTCAATACTTCTACTAAAGAAGATAAATCTTCTTCTTCTTGAACATTAGTTTTATTTTTTGGTATAGTATGGTTGAGCTATACTAGAAGACTTGTAGAACTCCTTCATGTGGAGGTTGAGGAGTAGGGAGAGTCACATTCACATCATATTTATTTCTTAGTGAGTGTTAAGTCCACTCCTTAACTTTACGAAGCTCTCCCTATGCCTAGGTGTCAGGATCTTCAATCTCTGGTTCTCTTAGCATCTCATCCACTTGGTCACCATCTCCTTCAAATTGGTTCACTAGTTGTGTCTAAGGGGATGAAGGTATGATTTTGGGTGGGGAAGAATGAGGAGGTGAAGGAATTGGAGGTGGAGATGGAGGAGTAGGAATAAAAATTCGTAAGTCAAACTTTGAGTTGATGGAATAGTTTTCCTTGGAGGTGATTTCAATGGTTTGTTGTGTGGAGGCAAGTTATGAGGAGAAGATTTATGGGGAGGAGATTAAACAAGAGGCTCTCTCTCTCAAAGGATGAAGATGAAGATTGAGATGAGGAAGGAGATGAGTGAAAAACTAGCATTACATTATTGACATTTCTCTCTTTTTAGTCTCCTATGATATAAATTTAACTTGATAAAAATTTGAAAGACAATAATCAATCATTAAATATTCCTATATATATATATATATATATATATATATATATATATATATGCCCTTATGGAAATGTAATGGGAAATGAAGGTTATTTCTAAACACTCTCAATGTGCATTGCATGCTTACTCTTTTTTTTTTAATAAATTAAGGTTTGACCATTAATGAAACACTATAGAGTGTTTTTTGAATGTTTTAGACTTCATGACAATTCATAATGGCTATGTGTTACTATTGAGGCCAAAATTTTGAAACTTGACATAGGACATGTAGGTTCATTTTTGTAAATTATGTAATTATCCTAGGTCAATTCTATTATTCATAGATGTACACAAATATAATATACGTACAAACTAAAAATGGAATTTTGAAATTGAGAGTAATTATAATTAGAATCAAACTATGATCAATTTATTTCTCAAATTATTCTCAAAATACATCATTTTTCAAAACCAAACATTATATTAGAGATAACTAGATTATTAAAATGAACCAAAATAAATGAGAGATGAAGGATATCCAATTTTCATTTATAAATATTATATAAAAGATCTAATAAAAATATTTTACATCCTTAATATTTTATGTAATAATAAGAGCTTTATCCATTATAACTATATTCTTTTCCCAATATGATAATTGTTTTCCAAAGCTCCCATTTCGACACAGGCTAGGAGGATGCTGACAAACGTTGCAGAGTCTGTCTTTACATCTGCCAATTGCATTTACTTGAAAGCTCATAAAGCTAGGAGGATGCTGGCAACCAGGGCATTCCATGCGAACGCGTTTCTTCAAGGCATTCCACATTCTGCGTATCCTGCAATCATGGCAATCCATGAGACCACATTTCTTTTAGGTATTCTGTCAAATAGTTCACTCCCCTTGTCTATGCTTCCACATTTTGCTTACACGTCTACCAGGCTAGCTGCAACTACAGCATCTGACAAAATTCCCCTGCCTTTCATCTTTTGACGGATTCCATACCCTGTTCGAAGCTCCCATTTTGGCACAGGCAAAGAGGTTGCAAAGTCTGGCTTTACACCTGCCAATTACATTTGCATGAAAGTTCCTGGAGCCTTTTCAACAAATACATTTTGCGTATATCCTGCAATCATGGCATTCCATGAGACCACAGTTCTGTTCTTTAAGGCATTCGGTCAAACAGTTCACATTTTGCATACACGAGTGTTTCCAAAGCTCCCATTTCAGCACAGGCTGGAAGTACGCTAGGAAATGTGAGTGTTGATCCGGTTCGAAACCTGCTTGTTGCATACGCTGACACACTGCGACTGCCTCCTGAAGATACCCACGCCTTTCATTCGCTGCAATACCAAACTTCAAACTTCTAAAGGGTGGTGTCAGTAGGTTTCCAAAGAAGATGGGTTGTGTAACATGCCCAATGTTTTACATTTAATTTTCACCTAAGTTTAAACCATATGTGAATAGTTTAAGTTCACCAGCACATAGCAATAATTTTTTTCCTTATTTAATAAGATGTACATTTGAAATAATCTCATTTCAAATTTCCATTGCATTTCAATAAAGTAACATTAAATAATCACAAGTAATGATTGCATTTTCATAAAGATATATAAGATCATGATTACATACATAGCTTTCAATAGCTCAATGGAATAAAGTACAAATGGTCCAAATGTCCTTGCTGGCATACATCCTCAAATTTTGGCTTCCTACTATAAGAGAGAGACCATCACCCAAGTGTTTTTCCTCCAACCATAGACTTACTACGGTCCCTCGCACATCTACCTAACTAGTAAGATGGCCTTGCCCTTCAACAAAGAGTTTGGTTTGGTATCCCTCATAAATGATAATATGCTACTAGGCTACCTGAGCTTGGTGTTGTGTCCTACATAACTAGAGCTACCATATAGTGGATACATGCCTACATCCATGACATTCCCAACCTAGTTATGTAAACGTGGCTAACAATGAATCGATAGTGTAATCAATGGCAATTTACACTACTTTGGCCAAAGACAAATCTTCTCTAATACATTGAGACAAAATCATATATGAGATCATCTTCCAAGCATAAAGTAGTCACTTTAGAAGGTTCCATATTCAAAACATGCAATTTCATTGAAGTCTAGAGATCAAACTTTTTTTATTTTAGGGAAAATAATTGTATTTTGTTTTTTATTATTTCACCTTGTTTTGGATTGAGGAGCTAAGCACGAAAATCGTGCACCTTTCTATTTTTAGAAATTTATAGGAAATTCTCAATTTCGTCGAATTCTCCTAATTGATGACATTGATTGTCTTAGATGGCCTGCTCTAGCAACAGGGAATACTCGACTAGAATTGGTTATACAGTTGCGGAAGCTATAAGAGACAAAACAAAGATTCCAATTCACTTATGTTGGAATAAAGTTTGTTTTCCAAAGGCCAAGATGTTTGTTTGGATTGCCCTACAAAAAATAATTTTAACCACTAATAGATTCAGGAAGCTAGGTTTCTCTAGCCTCTCTAGGTGTCCTCTTTGTAAACATGTTGAAGAATCTCCATGGCTATCAATTTCTTAGGAGTGTTGGAGATGGTTGTGGACAAAACTCGGTTGAGTAAGTGTTCTATCAAATTATATTCTTAGTTTGTTTCAATCAGGACCAATTTGGAATAATTCAACCATTTTTAAATGATTATGGATTTTATGTCCTTCCATTTTGATGTGGGAAATTTGGAAAAGAAAGAAACAAAAGAATTTTTAGGACAAAGAAATGTTTCTCCTATCTTTCATGAACAAATGTTGAAACATCTATAATTGAAAAACAAACAAAAAAGTTGGTTCAAAGATAAATTAGAGTAAAAAACTATTATATTTGGACAATTAGATGTGAAAGGGTGGTCGAGACTCAAGATCCCCATGCTAATGGGGTTCGAGGCATTGAACCCCTTAGGAAACAAGTCGAAGCCAAGTGGAGCCCTCCACAATTTGGTTGGGTTAAATTAACTTTTGACGGTGCCTCCAGAGAGAATCCTAGTCCTTTGAGTGTTTGTTGCATCATTTGGGACTAGATGACAACCACGATTTGCAAAACATGTAAGTGACTCATGGATTGTACACACAATGAAACGAAATTACAAACTTTACTCCTTGACTTACAAATATGCTCAAACCTAAATAAAACAAAAAATAAAATTGAGGGTAACTCATCCTACAATAAATGCAGTTAGATCTAAAGAAATTGATGGGTGGAAATTACACTTTTCTCCTAATTGAAAGTGAATCATTTAAATTGGAGGATTAAAATGGAAAGCAAATTTAGAGGTTGATCCGTTGGCGAACATGACAATTGATGGGGATAGTAGTATTAAAAAAAATTATGTAAAAAAATGAAATTAAACTTTAAATTTAAACTTCTCTTTATTTAAAGGCCTACGACCTACGTAAGGGGTCGCAACCCTTTACACACGCTGCAACATGCGTGGGTACCACCCCTTTTAATATATATATATATATTATTTTAAAAAGATTTAACTACTTTTTTTTTTTAAATATCGTATTATTTTTAAAACACATAAACTTTTAAATTAGTAATATAGTAAAACTTAGGCAATCAATTCTAGATAAAACTTGTATTAAAAAGTATTATTAATTTATATCAAATGAAATTTAAAAGTTTTAGTAATTTTTAAAATTTAAACTATTTATTAAAATTAAACTTATATAAATTGAAATTTAATTCTTCTTCTAAATTAATTAAAGATTATATTAAAATTCAAATACAAATATAAATTATATAAATTTTAAATAAACTAAAGACTATCTATTTTTATTTTTAATTCATTGAATCAAATTAAAAATTATATTAATATTTTAATTTCAAAATCAAATCTAAATTTTATATTATCAAATTAATTAAATAACATATGTAAATAACCTAGAATTTGTTTATTCATTTGTAGAAGTAGATCTTTCATTTTATAATCCTCGCCCTGAATATACTAATCTATTTATTGAATTCCATTGTTCAAATTTTTCTTGTTCCTTCTTTCACATTTTCTCCTCTATTTACAATATTTCTAATGTTTTCTTTTGATTACATTTTATGATTAATTTTCATTTTAAATCTTTAAAGCAGTTTTTTAGATAATTAGAAAATAAAAATGTTAATTAAATATTGTTTTCATTATATGAGAAAAATAGGTTTTGAAGGGACTTGAAACCCTTTACAATTGTAGATATTAATTAAATATTGTTTCATTCTCTGGTTTTCAATATTTAATTTTCAAAATATGTTTAGGATAACTGAAAACATTCTTTAAGGATAAAATTTGAGATAAAAACTCTCAAGCAAAAATAAAAATTTTAAATTTAATCCAAGATAATTTCAACACTATGCAAATAAAATAAAAAATAAGTAAATGTGGTAGCATCACTGTAACAAAGATTTTATTGATATATATAATTGTGCAAGTACATAGCTAGACTCCATGAGTCAAATTGCAAGAATAAACAACATATCACATTACAAAATGGGCCATTAACAAAGACCCAGTAGCTGATAATTGCAATTGCCAATCCGAAGTAGGCCTTTACAAAAAGAAAGGAACCATAGTAGTATACCATGAAGGCCTTTTGATGTAGGATCATCATGTTGATAAAATTACAGCAGCAAAATGAAAGAAGAAATTGCAGAAAGATAAGAACAAATTTAAAGATCTAAAAAAAATAGAGAAGAAGAACACAAGATTTATAGTGGTTCACCCAACAATGGTTGCATCCACTTTCAATAGAGATTCTCTTTTATTAATTTTCAATACAATCTGCATTCAAGCAAAACAACTCTTATAATTTAGTCCCATCTCCAAAATAGAAAAATTTACCAAAGCGATCGACTTCTAAATTAGTAAATACATGTAAAAAATGAGTCAGTTACAAAAGGCATCCTTTTCGACTGTGAGAGGTACTACCGTTATAATTAGAAGGAATATTTGGGATTCACCGAACCCAACAATCTCCCACTTAAAGACCAAATATTGTTGCAAGAGAGTTGTTCAGGGATATCCCTGCTTCAGACTTATTGTCACGTCTTCAAAATGTCGACAGAAGCTCTACATAACTCAAAATTATCCCTCGTTACGATCTTCATCAAAGCATCTGCCATAACCTATCCAAGTATATTCAAAAAATCTAAAGTATCACAACTTGCACTCTGCCCCAATGGAGAATAATGTTCAATTTCAGCTGCAACTTTTTCTCTACCCGCAATCAATGCATTCCACTCTACCTCTACTTCTGCAATCTTCATCAATAAATCATCTCTCTCCTCTTCTTTTTGAAATCCAATTTTAGTTGCCCCAAGTTCTTTGGCATCAACCTGGTCACTATCATCTAACTAATCCCCAAAACTTTCACTTTCAAGCATACTAAGAAAATCATTAATAACAAAATTAGTTTCAACATCTAATTGATCCAAAAAACTTTTCTAGGCAGTCCATATTTCACACAATGATGAATCTGAAGTAGGATGAACAACTCCCACTTCAGCATGACTCTCTATTACATACAGGGTGCCTAATTTTCTACCCCTTGCAATTACCAAGGCCCCCTTTTTAACTTTGCATCTATTTGATTCAAAACTAATTTCACAACCTTGAGAACCCAATTGTCGAGCCGAGATTACATTTTGTTTGCACTGGGGAACATATCTAACATCATGTAACAACCAAGTATAACCATTTTTTAGTTTTAATGAAATATCCCCTTTTCCAACATCACAAGAATCATTGTTACTAAGAAAAACCTTACCAAAGTCACCAATTTGTAGATTTTTGAAATACCCCTTGCATGGAGTGACATGAAACAATGCACCTAAATCAAGCACCCAACCATTAGTTGGAATTTATTCTTTGGTTAAAATAATAACACCTGCATCTTCTTGGTATGTTGTGTTGGCTTCGTTATTTATCACCTTTTCTTGTGCCTTTTTGTAGTTACAATAGTTCTTTTTTATATGACATGGTTTTCCACAAAACCAACAATCACCATTTCTGCCCCTGGACTTTGATCTTCCTCTATCATTATTTCTTCCTTTATCTTGACCACTTCCTCTATTGGCAATACTTACAACAGTCAAGGCATCACCAAATGAGGGCTCTTGATTTTTTCTCCTCATGTCTTCACTGAGAAGAGTGGTTGCAACATCATCAAATTTTAATTTACTTTTGGCAGCTACCGAAGTGCTAACTGCCATCACCATACCTTCCCAGTTGTTCGATAAAGAACATAACAACAAAATTTCCTTAATCTCATCATCTAAATTAATGTCCACTGAAATCAATTGGGTGACCAAGGTATTGAATTCATTGAGGTGATTTGACATAATCCTACCTTCTCTCATTTTCAAATTATATAACTTTTTCATAATGAATACCTTGTTTGAAGCCAATGCCATCTCGTACATTGAAGAGAGTTTATCCCATAGGTCTTGTGTTGTCTTCTCAGCTGAAACATTAAATAAAACTTTGTCGAACAATGAAAGAAAAATAGTTTCTCTTGCTTTCCTATCCAATTTCTCCCAATCTTTGTCTGAAAGTGAACCTTTCCCTTTGGCTTTTCCAGCCAATGCATTTGAGAGATCTTGCTTGATGAGCAATGACTCCATTTGCACCTTCCACAAACTAAAGTTTTGACCTGAAAACTTCTCAATCTTTCATAAATTTTTGCATCATCCATACTTATGAAAAATATTCACCAATTTCTAAAAGAAAGGCTTCACCACCAAGCTCCGACACCAGGCTCTAATACCAATTGTTGATAAAATTGCAACAACAAAATGAAAAAAGAAATTGTAGAAAGATAAAAAAAATTTAAAGATCTAAAAAAGTAGAGAAGAACACAAGATTTATAGTGGTTCACCCGACAATGGCTACATCCACTTTCAATAGGGATTCTCTTTTATTAATTCTCAATACAATCTGCATTCAAGCAACAACAACTCTTATATTTCAGTCCCATCTCCAAAATAGAAAAATCTACCAAAACGGTCGACTTCTAAATTAGCAAATACATGCCAAAAAGGAGTCAGCTACAAAAGGAATCCATTTCGAGTGTGAGAGATATTTCCGTTATAATTAGAAGGAATATTTGGGCTTCATGGAACCCAACAATCTCCCACTTGAAGACCAAATATTGCTACAAGAGAGTTGCTCAGAGATATCCCCACTTCAGACTTATAGTCACATCTTCAAAATGTCAAGAGAAGCTCTACAGAACTCAAACTTCTCCCTCGTTACGATCTTCGTCAAAGCATCTATCAGACCCCATCTAAGGATATTCAAAAAATCTGAAGTATCACAATTTTCACTCTGCCCCAATGGAGAATCACCATCAATTTCAACTGCAACTTTTGCTCTACCTACAATCAATGCATTCCACTCTACCTCTACTTCTACAATCTTCATCAATAAATCATCTCTCTCTTTTCGTTTTGAAATCCAATTTCAGCTACCCTAGGGTCTTTGGCATCAACCCACTCACTATCATCTAATTGATCCCCAAAACTTTCATTTTCAAGCATACTAAGAAAATCGTTAATAACAAAATCAGTTTCAACATCTAATTGATCCAAAAAACTTTTCTAGGTAGTCCATATTTCACACAATGATGAATCTGAAGTAGGATGAACAACTCCCACTTTAGCATGACTCTCTATTACATATAGGGTGCCTAATTTGCTACCCCTTGCAATTACCAAGGCCCCCTTTTTAACTTTGCATCTATTTGATTCAAAACTAATTTCACAACCTTAAGAACCCAATTGTCCAACCAAGATTGCATTTTGTTTGAGCTGGGGAACATATCTAACATCATGTAACAACCAAGTATAACCATTTTTTAGTTTTAATGAAATATCCCCTTTTCCAACAACAACATCACAAGAATCATTGTTATGAAGAAAAACCTTATCGAAGTCACCAATTTGTAGATTTTTGAAATACTCCTTCCATGGAGTGATATGAAATGATGAACCTGAATGAAGTGCTAACTGCCATCACCACACCTTCCCAGTTGTTCGGTAAATAACATAACAACAAAATTGCCTTAATCTCATCATCTAAGTTAATACACAAAAATCAATTGGGCGACCAAGGTATCAATAATTCATTGAGGTGATTTGACATAATCCCACCTTCTCTCATTTTTAAATTATACAAATTTTTCATAATGAATACCTTGTTCGAAGCCAATGTCATCTCATACATTGAAGAGAGTTTATCCCATAGCTCTTGTGTTGTCTTCTCAGCTGAAACATTAAATAAAACATTGTTGGACAATGAAAGAAAAATAGTTTCTCTTTCTTTCATGTCCAATTTCTCCCAATATTTGTCTGAAAGTGAACCTTTTCCTTTGGCTTTTCCATCCAATGCATTTGAGAGATATTTCTTGATGAGCATCGACTCCATCTGCACCTTCCACAAACCGAAGTTCTGACTTGCAAACTTCTCAACCTTTCATTTTTCTGCATCATCCATATTTCTGAAAAGTATTCACCGATTTCTAAAAGAAAGGCTTCACCACCGAGCTCTGACACCAAGCTTTGATGCCAATTGTTAATAAAATTGCAGCAACAAAATGATAGAAGAAATCACAAAAAGATAAGAACAAATTTAAAGATCTAAAAAACCAAAGAACACAAGATTTATAGTGGTTCGCCCAACAATGGCTACATCCACTTTCAACAGGGATTCTCTTTTATTAATTCTCAATTCAATCTACATTCAAGCAGCAGCAGATCTTATAATTCAGTCCCATCTCCAAAATAGAAAAATCTACCAAAACGGTCAACTTCTAAATTAGCAAATACATGCCAAAAAGGAGTCAATTACAAAAGGCATCCATTTTGAGTGTGAAAGATACTGTCGTTATAATTAGAAGGAATATTTGGGCTTCACCGAACCCAACACATCCGAGTATAGGCGCAATCAACATCGCACAAAAAATAATTGTTCTAGGAAATCAGTAAGCTTTCATAGTGAATCTTTGTATAGGAATACTTTTAAAAGCATCCTAAATTAATGGTGAAGATTTTGAAGTCATATCTTGCATGGTTTAGGAGAATTTAATTTTCTCTATTCTTGGCTGGAGATTTTCAAGAAAATTTATTTCTAGAATTTTATTCATTCTGGGAAAAAATGGCTTGATGGAAAGCTTAGGAATGTTATTTTACACATCCTCACAAGATTTAATGCAAAGAAGAGCTTCTAAAAAGAAGATATGCAAAAAGTCATTTTCCATTGTAATTGTGTTGCATTGGCAAAACCCAAGAAATTAAATATAATCATATAAATTAAAAACAATGAGAAAAGCTTATAACTTATGTCGGAAAGAGTAGGAAGAGTTGGCGCAGAGAATAAGATGAGAAGGATTGAAAGTGACATTTTGAATGTTTAAAATTGAAAAATCCAAATGTCAAATAAGTATGGGAAAAATGAGAATGCAAAGGGGCAACGTTTTGTAGGGAGGATTTGGAGTTTTGAAATAAAATATCAGAATGCAAATTGGAGAAAAAAGAGATGGGGGTTGCACTCGATGTTGAAGAAAGACCCACAAAATTTTCCAAGTGCAGTGAAAGCACTTTAAACAAGCTACTATTGTGAAAAGGAATCAACGAAAGTAGGTTTGAATAAAAAGAGAGGTCTACACAACCAAAGAGGAGGTTTAAATTTTGAAAGGGAGATAAAACAAATTTTTAGATCTAGTGTTGGGCTGCAATTCAATGTTTGGGCAGGCTTACCACATATAGGCATGGGTGATACAAATAGGAAGTAATAAAAATCAATGAAAAGTGTTGTAGGGAAAAATCCAATGTAGATGGACAAGATGATGGGGAATGGTGAAGAACAAAGAATTTGATGATTGCAAATCAAATTAAAATTTACAATTTATAATTGTTGGCAATTTGTGATTTGTGGAATCAATCAAATAAGATTATTTGAGTTGCAATTGAATTCCATCATTTGAATTTTTAAATATAAATAGAAGTTGTGTGTATGTGATAATTCAATGAATAGAAATAAATTAAATTTTTCTTTATTATATTACAATCGGTTTTAGTTGACAAATGCGATTGTCAATTCAATGTGAGTTGGCTGCAAATTCGTGACATAAAATAGTAATTTGGTAACCTGTGGAATTGGAATAAGGAGTATTTGGTTGCTACAAATTTTGGTCCTAGTTTTGTCTATTTGAAAATTTGAATTTATGAGAGGATTTGGGATTGAACAATGAGGTTGGATTCTTTTTCTACATCACCTTCAAAAAACATTTGCCAAATATTCGATGCCAAAATCTTATCAGATGAAGAAGATAATCAACACAAAAAACCGAAGCAAGAAGCTAGTACCTATCAAACCCCACTCTCTGCAGAGGAAGCCATATCTAAGGGAGGGGCAAAATATGTCTTATAGAACAAATCTTCTAGAGCATTTTTAAAGAGAACCTAGACTGCGCAAAACACAGTCAACAATTTATCCGCTAGGCAACACCCAAGGTTGGTTTCAAGGATCGAAGACAGGCCAGAAATGAAGAAGAATGGACAACCACCAAATCATGAACCATGACATTGATTTAAGGGATTGCAAGGCTGGCGAAGATAGGAGATTCTCACGGTAAATGACACCCCTACGCAAATTTGCACCAACATGCACCTCCAAGAGATGAGACAGAATGAAAGCTCTGAAAAAACTATCCATGATAGCCCAAATAACCACAGGCTCTCTGCAAACCCAAATGAAGAATAAACTACAAATAGGCCATAAGGAGCAGTATCCAAAGAAAAAGGTGGCCTTCATGAAAAATTATGCATGTGCAAATAGAGAACTTGTACAAAAAACTAGAAACCGACATGATCACCATGAGGAATTACATTGGTAAATGAAACCACAATTGAGGCATAGAACAGATGACAATCAACCATGAAGCCACCTCACAGTAAGGATATCATTGAAAGGAATAGAAGTTGAACCAAATCTTACAAAGGGACCACCAAACATGCATTCTTAATTAGGCAGTATTGCCCAAATCAATTCCGTCTGTGTGGGATTCAAGATGAAATGACCCAAACACCTATGAAATGTACCTCCCGTATGTGCCAATGATGTCAAAAGCACTGTCACAGTCAGTGCAACCAATGAACATTAATGCCAAGTAAGCCATAGAACCACATCATCAATGATGAAGCACCAAGGCAGTCAACGTCATGAAAACCGTCCCAAAGCCACCTCAGCAAATGAAGCCGCATAAAGATCTGAGATGTCATGGGGATCATATCAAAGTTTTAAACACAACAAAACCCTCAAGTGCATGATTTCATGGGGACCATCAAACACAATAGGAAGTTTGGATGTCAAGAAGACCATCATGCAAGATAGCCAGAATGCCAAGATTGAATAACAAATATCACAATTACAGAGATGTCGTGGAGGCCACCTCATTAGCCAAAAATTTGATTGAATGCACGACATCATGAGGACCATCTGATGCAAAAATAATAGCACTCTTTAGACATCAAGGGACCGTCACAAAAGCTATCCACAAGTGTCGACCTAGATTAACAAGTTCCACACTATCAAAGGTGCCATAGGGGCCACCTCAACAACAAGAAAAGTGCCACACCAAACTTTCCATGATCGACGTTGAGGAGACCATCGAGCATCTTATCACATCTTATCACAATAAATAAAACCTTTATAATGCTAGAGTTTCAAGGAGCGCGTCATGGAGACCATGCACATAGCCACAAAGATAAGAGAAACACGTTTGTGTTCCCAACCAAAGGCAACCAACACAGAGCATTACAAGACTACCACATGTCTACACACATTAGTCTTGGAAACTTTCAAATCGTCAGATGAGAAAATAGAAAGAGGGAGGGAGAAATCAATTGCCCTATTGGCCAACCTATCCACCAAAGAATTTGCTTCCCTGTAACAATGCTACAATTGATAAGCCGAGAAATTTTGTAGCAAACGGAGAGCATGCTCAAATAAATATTTAAGGTGCTAAGAACCAAAATCTTTGCTGGTGAGGGCACCACTTACTAACTATGGGTCTCCCTCAATAACAATGTGGGAAACATTATTGCTTAATGCCAACTCCAATCCTATAATTAGTTCTCAAAACTCTACCACATTGTTAGAGCCAATGGTCAAAATTTGACAAGCAACCTTCACAATAGATCCATTACTATCCCTCATAACCACACCTGCCCCATATAAACTAGGATTACCATGTGAAGCCCAATAAAAATTCAGTTTTATCCAACCATCCAATGGGGGAGACCACTTAACCATCTTTCTTAGAGCAACAGGTTTGCAACTTTGAATTGAGCCATGACTAGGTAGAGCCTTAAGTAGAGACAAAGATTTAAGCAACCCATCATTCCAGGAGGAAAAATAATTTAGACTATGCAACTACTTAAGAACAAAAAACATAACCGATTCTGAAATTGAGGCTTCAATCCTTAGAATTGTGTGATTGACATCACTAGATTTCTACTTGAATATCTTGTTATTTCTCTCTAGCCAAATGTTCCATATAACTATCGAGGGGCTAATAGTCCAATTACATGCATAGAAGGAAGATTTATAAAGAGGTCAACTTTGAAATTTTTTCAAGAGAGTGCAATGCAAAGGACCATCCCAACCGATTTTTTTCAAAAGCCAAACCCAACAAGCATAAGCAAAATCACAAGAAAGTAACAGGTGATTTGTAGTCTCATAAGCCTTGCCACAAAGAACACAAGGAAAGAGAGGAGTAATGCCCAAACGATCCAACCGCATTCCAGTTAATATTATTTTTAGTGTCATCCAAGAGAAAGCTCCAGCCTTAGGAAGCACTACAAGGCCCCAACAAAGAATGTAAGTCCAATCCAAAGAATTTTCTACCTGGGTGATCCCACAAAACTAGTTTATGATTTCTAGGAGATCCTAATTTTTGCCAAAATCACATATTTTTAGAAAATATAATGATTTAAGCCTTGAAAAGTTCCATTTAAAGGATTCCAACTGAAGAGAGTTTGATCAAACCACCTTAGATCAAACCCCCTTGGATAAAACCTCACTAGTTTTAAACCATACCTATAATGGAGTCTCCTTTACACCTATCAAAATGATGATAAAAAAACATTTTTTCTTTACCTTTTGGGGGATTAAATGAATTCATTTAAAATTTATTTTTGTAACTATGTAGTCCTTATTATAGCTTCCTAAAAGTATAATTTTAAATATATTTATTTTTTATTTCTTTGAATGTAGGTTTTCGAAAATCAAGCTCTTTTCTTACACGTGGAAAAATAGCAGATTATAAAAAAAAATTGAAAAATATCGGTGCACTAGATATTGATGTCCTTGATCCAACAAAAAAATAAAACTGAATTTGATACATATGAAAAAAGTTATGTTTTAGCCAGTAAATCATGTCTAAATTGTAATTGGTTTGACTTTGAAACTTAATTAAGAAAAAAATATTCAATGAAATGCTATGAAACCAATTCCATGCACTAGATATAGTAGTTACAAATCTAAATTGAAAAAATAGAATTTTATCCTTCATAGAAAAAAAAGTTATGTGTTAGCCAGTAACATCACTCTTTAAAAATGGTGTTTACTGTTAAAAACTAGTTTTCGAAGGAGATGGAAAAAGAAGTGCAATTTGATTCCAAAAATTTTGAAAAAAATATGTTTAGAATCTATAGACAAATTGTCACAAATCACTAGTTTGCATCATCTTCAAATTCCTCACGATTTAGCCACTATAGGTGCCCGAAAGTGAATATTTAGTTAAAAAAATTAGTTCAATGTCTAGTTTGGCCAAAAAATGTAAACCAGTATTATGGGATCACCCACCTCCACAAGAGACATATAGCCTTCTTTGATAGAGTAGGATCTCAACTTTGACTTGATCCAAATTATTTCATCATCCATTTTAGAAAACAAATTTTTTCTCTTCTCCAATTCCTTATAGAGAGAGTTCTTTAGGTCCTTAGGAACAAGTAAAAAATAAAAAGACCTCCACATGGCTAAAGAAAGAAATGAAGATCGATCAATAACCAGATAGTCTCTCACTCTGCAACCTCGTAGTCTTTTTAACACAATTGTGATTGCATCCCACTTTCCAATGGACTGAAGTGGACAATGGCCATTCCATGCATCATCCCAAAATAATGCTTTCCTACCATTGTGGACCACCCAAGATAAGTGAGGAAGAATAATATATCTACAAGAGATGATGAAATTCCATATCTTGGATCTAGGAGGGGGATTTTTCAAAGTAGAAATATGTTCTCTTTCCAAAGAATCCAGATACTTATGTCACATGATTTGGAACCATTTAGCATTGGGATCGTGATAAACTCACCACAAAAGCTTAGCTCCTAGAGCTTTATTTTGAAGGACCGTATCCCTCAACCCTGCACCACCAAATTCTTTGGGAATGTAGACCTTCTCCCAAGCAACCAACCATAGTTTTTTCTTTTCCTTTACATTCTCTACCCACAAAAAATCCCTAAAAACCTTTTGCAACTCATCTGACTTTCCTTTTGGAATATTTAGGACTGACATTAGGTCAATTAGTAAAGCCTAAAGCACAAACTTAATCATTACTAGTTTCCCTACCAAAGATAACCATTTTGATTTCCATGTTAAAATTCTATTTGAAACTGATGAAATGACATTGTCCTAGTAATCATGCTTCTCCCTTTCAGAGAAGAAAGGGACACCCAAGTATCTGCAAGGAAGTGATTCCAACTTGAAACCCAAAAACGTCATGAGCCTACCTTGTACCATAGGGCATACATTAAGTATTTTTATTTTTTTTCCTTATTCACAAATTGGCCCAAGAAAGTAGAGTAAACTTCCAAGACACTTTACATAGCCTTAGCCTTTGCCATGGTGGCCTGACCAAATAAGTGTGCCATCTACAAAGAGGGAATGGGTTATTGGCCATAGAAAATTATTTAACCTTACCCCTTTCCATTGGTTCTTCCCATTTGCTAAAGAGATCACACAATTAAGGCCTTTTGCCATAAGAATAAATAGGAATGGACAAAGAGGGCCCCCTTGCCTCACTCCCTGAGTCACATTAAAATAGCCACAAGGAGAACCATTTACTAGTACTGAAAAACTTGCACCTGAAATGTATGAGTAAACCCAAGTGCTTACACCATTTTTGAGAAAAACCAAACTTTTTCAGTACTTCCATCAAGAAATGTCAATTTACTCTATTGTATTCTTTTAGCATGTCCAATGTCAGAATGATGGCTGGAAATTTCTCTTCCTTGAGAGAATGAAGAACCTCATGAGTGAAAATAGCCCCATCTGTTGTTTCTCTACCCGAGACAAAGCCCCCTGCTCCTCAGAAATGATCAAGGGGATCAAAGCGACAAGTTTGATGGTGATCGCTTTGGTGAAAATCTTATATAATGCAAGTGTAAATATAGAAATAGGCCTAAAATCAGCAAAGGAGATAGGGAAAGCTTTCTTTGGAATGACTACAATAAAAGTATTAATTTATTTTAGAATATTTCCATGCTTTTTGGACTCTTCAAGAGAAAGGAGAATGTATTTCCCTATGAAGTCCCAACACTTCTGAAAGAAGAGAGCTATATAACCATCAAGATTGAGGGATTTATCTGGAGCCATTGAGAAAACCACTTTCCTAACCTCATCAAGGGTGAGCTCACTCATGAGCATCTTGTTATGCTCAACCGAAATTAGACTAGGGATGCAATCCAAACATGTAGAATCCATAGAAAGGTTCCCTTGAACTGGAGCTAAGAGACCCTTAAAAAATCTGACCGCCTCTTCTTCGATTTCCTTAGGAGTGGAGAAGGTGACACCTCCTTCACCCTGTATCGACAAAATACTATTTTTTTTCCATTTAATCTTTGATGAAGCATGAAAAAACTTAGTATTCCTATCTTTGTCCTTCAACCAAAGCTCTCTATACTTTTTTAGCCAATAGATCTCTTCTCTACAAAGGACTTCATACAACTTAGCTTTTAAACATTTCTCTTTATCAAAAGAAGATGCATTCATCCCATTTTTTATAATGGAATCATATAGGATAGACAATTCCTTTTCAATTCTACTTTTTTTCCATAAAAACATTCTTAAAATGGTTGATATTCTAGAATTTTATCTTTTCTTTCAAAAGTTTTAACTTTGTGAACAATTGATACATTCTAGAGCCTACAACATAAGGCCTTGAGCTCCACCAATCCTTAAGGGGGAGATGAATTGAGCATCCCTAAACCATATGGCCTCAAACTTAAATGGTCTCACAACCATAGGTCTCTCCCAGAAAATAGATAGAGAAATTGGAAAGTGGTCAGACCCCATCACTAAATGAATTTGAGAGAAAAAACAATGAGAGGAAGCCAACCAATTATCAAACAACAAAAATATATCAAGCCTCTCAACAATCTAACGTAAATCTCATCTTTTATTTATCCAGGTAAAAATACCATTCTTTGGTACACAATCAAACAACTTATTTGACCCACGAAAGTTCTAAAGTCCTCCACCGCTCTAGTAGGTGGGATTATTCCACCCCTTTTTTCTAACATACTTAAAACTGCATTAAAATTTGCCCCAAACACCTTTAGATCCCCCCTTGGAAGTAAAGAGTAAGCCATGGACAACTCGTCCCAAAGCCGGTTTTTCATGGGGGAAGAACATGGACCATACAAATTGAATAACCATAAATAGTTACCAGATGATATACAGGACACTTGAGTCCCCATCCAATTATCAATTGAATGATAAGAAACTACTTCAACTTTCCTTGTATCCCACAGAATTGCAAGGCCACTAGAAGTCCCCCTAGCAGCCACAAACAAAAAATTCCATTTAACCCATGAACTAAATATAACATTAGCCTATGATTCTGAAATCTTTGTTTCTTGTAGCAGCACTATATCTGATTGCAAACCTTCTACCTAATGCTTAATCAAGCGTCACTTGTTAGGGACATTTAATCACCTAACATTCCAGGTATATTTATGATTTTTTTGTTATATATATTAATATATACCTATCCAAGAGTTTATACCTTATGGTATTCTAGTCTTAAAGAAGAGGAATTTACATCTTGGAAACCCAAAGCCATATTGCAAGGAAACTATAAGGTGCAGAAGAACAAAATCATCTCAAGCTAATAATGTCCTCCAAATTAGATATGAATTTGCTAAACATTGTAAACATGTGAATATTTGAGTCTTATTGAAAGAAAGGTTTATGATTGTTTATGAACATGGAAACATAAAAATATTACAAGATAACTTGGAAATAATCATGAGAAATGGAGAATAATCAAAAGGTCATGTTGAAGAGAGAAATCACATTAGTTCAATATGCTTGTTTGTAGCATTTTATGGTAATAGTCAAATAGTGATAACTGGAGGGTATTATTATAATATCTAGGTTATCATAAGTCAAATATTTGATAGCATTAATTGTTATATTGGGGAAAATGGTAAATATGGAAGTACCATGTTGGAATGTCATTTTGTGATGTTACTTAAACCTGTATAAGGAATGAGGTTTAATCCTTGGATTAGGATAAACCAAGGTTGGGAGTAACCTAGATGGTCATTTAGATCACTTGAAAATGAATTATCCTTTGGGATGGAATCATGTTATGGAATAAACCCATTAAGAGTTAGTATGGTCATATTATTTACTAAATCAAGCAAAAGGGTGGGTGAGCATACGATGTCCAATTCATAGAGGTGAGACACCACTCCTTAAAAAGTGAGTTTGAACGTAATGATCAAATATTTGGCCAAAGTAGTGTAAGTTGCCACTGATTACATTGGTGATTCACTATGAGCTAGGTTTACATAACTAGGTTGGGAATGTCATGGATATAGGTGGGTATCCACTATATGGTAGTTCTAGTTATGTAGGACACAACACCAAACTCAGGTAGCCTAGTAGGATATTATCATTTATGAGGGATACCAAACCAAACTCTTTGTTGAAGGATAGGACCATCTTACCAGTTAGGTAGATGTGTGAGGGACCATAGTAAGTCTGTGGTTGGAGGAAAAGAACTTAGGTGATGGTCTCCCTCATATAGTAGGAAGCCAAAATTTGAGGATGTATGCTAGCAAGGACATTTTGACCATTTGTACTTTATTCCATTGAGCTATTGAATTCTATGTATGTAATCATGATCTTATATATCTTTATGAAAATGTAATCATTACTTGTGATTATGTAATGTTACTTTATTGGAATGCAATGGAAATTTGAAATGGGATTATTTCAAATGTGTATCTTATTATTGAAAAGGGAAAATAAGGAAAAAAAATTATCGGTATGTGTTGGTGAACTTAAACTATTCACATATGGGTTAAACTTATGTGAAAACTAGAAATGTAAAACATCAGGCATGTTACAAAACCCATCTTGTTTCAGAACCTCTTACCAAAGATTCAAGAAAAACTACTATTCATAAATTGCAACTCCCTTTCTAAGCTAGTCTTAAGAGCTATTGAAATTGATTGCATTCTTGCATGGTAAAGGGACACAACAAAGAGAATACACATCATGCCATAATCCACTTGAACATATCTCATCCTTTCTCCTAAACAATGAATTGATCACCTTACCAAAAAGGATTATTTGAAGAAGACCTAGATGAAACTGTGAAATCCATATTGAGTTTTTCTTACCATCATACCTTAGGAAAATTTGATCAATATAAAATACTAAGCAATCAAATTTGAAATATAGTCAACAATGGATAGGTACCTACTGACACCACCCTTTCACCTAGCACCATATATTGGAAGGACAAGCTAAAGGAGTTCTATACAAATGATTCATAAGGCACAACACTTGCTAAAGGTTTTCCAAATGGGACAAGAAACTAAGTGGAGTTGACCTTGGGGGAAACTCCATGATCAAACATGATTGAGTGAAACTGACATTATGAAGGGTGACATCTAGAAATTCCCAATGCTTCACCACTATGAGCATCACCTAGATGCATAGATTCATGCTTTAATTTGTAACTTTTGTGATGACACAAAACATAACAATGGATGAGAAAAACCTCTTTAAATTTGTAGGGGATGCCATTATTTAATTTACTCTAAAGTCTAAAATAAAAATAAATCTATTAATATAAAAATTATATAATCTATTTTTTGGGTTTTTGTATAAATATAAAATGAATATATAAACTTGACTCGTCAATTTTGATATTATAGCTTAGAAAACAAGACTTTGAAGAATTATTATTTTCACCAATCAATTTTCTCAATTTATGAAACTTAAAATATAAACAAGAATATTGTGCAAGAATTAAAAAAAATATTGTTGGATTTGTATCAACAATTAATTTGATCTTGAGAACAACATAAAGTGTGGAAATAAAAATGCCTAGAAGAAGAATGTATGAAGACAATCAATCACCACAAAGCATTTAAATTTATTTCATAAGATTCAAACACTGATGTCACACAAAGTTAACATGGATCTTATTATTAATTGCATTCTTCCTTGAATAATTTCAACACTTGGGGTTGGACTTAAATGGAAATTTTGGCAACATAGGGAAACTTCAACATTACATTATTTACACAAAGACATTTAACAATTTATTTGACCTCAAAATTGAGTGGCAATTTCTATAGCATAAGTCAAACATGAACTCCCATTTCATTGTATGTATAAATAATACATATTTATAGTTTTCTAGTTACACATTTTTAAGCTTCAAAAATAGTAAAAATAATTCTTTGAAAGCAAATTCTATTCTCATCCTCTAAAAATAATATAAAATATTAATTTATTTCTATTTATGCTCCTCATCTTGAGCATCCATTTGAATAAATGGTTTTTATCTTTTGATTTTAACTTTAATTTGTTTGAACTAATCCTCAATCTTAGCTTGGGTGTCTCTTTGAATGAAGAGCTCATATTCATTGTGTTTTCTCTTTTACTCCTCTTTATTTTCTTTCCAATGTTCACTTGAGTGCATGCACTACCTTGGATGTCATTTTTTCTTTGTTTCTATCTTTATTTTTGACAAGAAAAACATGTTATTTGTGTCCAAAAGATCTAAGGCATACAATTTTTTTTGTTTTTTATAAATTTCATCAGGGATTTTCATGTGTGAACATCAATAATGAACTAGGAATGGGTTCTTGGATACTTTTTGAAAAGTTTTCAAATGATTTTAGAAAAATATTAAGATATTTTTATTAAAATTAATCCATTTTTCTATTCTCGAGCACTACACAATAAAATTTCTAACTTCAGTGATTTTTTTGTTATTTTATTGCCTCTTGAAACCATTTTCACTTAATGAAGTTGGAATCTATATTGTTTACCTTTTGTCATTGCCATCTACTACTTTTCACCCAAAAAATAATCTCAAAAGCAAAAAAATAAATTTCTAAAGATAGAAAGGTGTGATTTTCATGCTTAGCTCCTCAATCCAAAACAAGGTGAAAAAATAAAAAACAAAAAACAATTATTTTCCCTCAAAATAAAGAGTTTGATCTCTAGACTTCAATGAAATTGTATATTTTAAATATGGAACCTTCTAAAGTGGCTACTTTATGCTTGGAAGATGATCCTCATATATGATTTTGTCTCAATGTATTAGAGAAGATTTGTCTTAGGCTCACTCTTTCCTTTGTGTGCCTGGTATTTGTCACCATGGTCTTTTTTTAACTTCACCATTTCATTCCTCTATTGATACTAGAGTTAATTCCTCTTTCAAGATTTGTAGCTTGATAATCCTCGTGACAACCAGCCGACATACATCATTAGTAAATCAAGATAGAGCAACATCTAAGGATTTAACTAATTTGATAGGAAAGATACATAGTTGACATTGAGTCGACAAGAATGACTTCACTTTTGGCTATGGATCTTATCAAACACAACCTTTTAGGGGTAGCAAATTTGCATACCAACAATGCAATGAGTGTTAAATGATCATTTATGCTTATGTGAAATGAGTTATTGTGAACCACTATTCATGAAATATGAGTCAATTTGTTTGACACAAAAACTACACAATTGAATCCTAATAAAACATCACATAATAGTTTGTTTGTCAACATCTCTTTCAAAACTATTGACTTTTATTTGTGACAAAAATAATTGCTCATTTATAAATAATTATAAATCCACAAGTGAGATTAGAGGATTAACAAGATGGTCCACATTTTGTGATCATTGATGTTTTTTTGTGAGACATTAGAAATGCAATTTCACAAATCATGGCTCACTTAAGATCATTTGTCACCTTAAATTTGTGATGCTTCTATTCATTGTGTTGCTAGCTTCCTCTTACACCATTATTGCATTCCCATTTATCCACACCACAGTTTAGGAATGTTAAGACCGTCAACATACAAGTCTTATTTGACATGGTTACCATTTGGCCATAAATGTCATGACAGAATCTAGGGTTGATGAAACCCTCCATCCTCATAAGGAGCCATCCAGATTGTCTCCTATTTTGGAAATATAATCACATTAATTTTCCAATTTACTATATATAAAAACAAAACATATTGAGGTGGTTGGGAAAAAATCACCTTAGAATTAGATGATTGGATATGTAATACCTATATGTATTAATCCAGCTTTACTCTTAAGATGGTCCATCCAACATAGCTGATGTTATTCTCTTCTTTAGAACACAATGATAGAAAAATGCTTTGAATCCCCCCTTTAAATGAAACTGCAAGGAACAGCTATCAATAATAGGCCAACATGAGCATGCTTGGGAGAGTCCTTAAAGCTGATTGTGGTGGGTCTGACAGTCAGATTCAACAATCTCATTGTTATAGAGAACCAGCTATCTAACTTACCATCTTTTTGTTTTTTTTAAATATATGCACATGCCTAATGTTAGAGGCATGTATTATGTGGTTCACAACCCATGTTGCAATCCATATATTTGGTAAGTATCTTCTTTATTTGCATTAAGAAGGGAATCTCTAACTATCCAACCCTGCAAAGTCAAAGGTCCATGGAAAAATTAGATTTTAAAAATGATTTTAATGCATATAGAAAACCTGTTATGCATAATATGCATTTACCTGAATTGCAGCCTTTTCGTTGAACACTTTATAATGAGCCTAAGAGTTGTTGCAACTTGAGAATGTTGCAGACCCAATAGCACCTTCTGCCAGCAATTCAACATCCATAGCACACAAAATATGATCAAAAATATTTTCAAAGGTACTTCTTTTACAACTTTTCTGAGATGCCCTGTCCAGAATGTGCAACAGCATATATGCCTGCAAGATTGAAAACGACGTCAAAACTGATTGAAATGAATAGATGACTAGGTTTCTTAATAAAAAAATGTAACAACTTCCATAACATCCTCTGAAGTAGCAGCTTCTTTAAGAACAACATATGCTCGTTTTCTTCTTCTGTTGAATGTGATGAGCTAATTTTTATCCTGTAAAAGTATATGGCATTGTAACGGTTTCACTTCAAAAACCTTCACTAAGATCAAACATTAAAACATGACCAACTTCATTTCTAAACAGCTAGCATTTAATGATTGAGAAGGTAATAACACAGTTTTTAAACCCACAACTATCACTTGTATGGGTATTGGAGTTGGCTCGAGTCTTTGGTTTGCTCCCCTAGCTCTTGGGTTCGACTACTTTTTGAAACAGCGACTCCATTATGAAGGCATATGTTTGCTTTTCTTCTATTAAATGTGGTGAAATAATATTTATCCTGGAATTGTAGTGGGTTCACTTTAAAAACCTTATAAACAGATGATCAATTTCATGTCCAAACAGGCAGAAGTTTGAATGGATTAATAAAAAGAGAGCCCCTGATGAAATATGGTTAGGTGTTACAGCGAATGAAAGGCATGGGTATGCAACAAGCAGGTTTCCAACCGGATCAACTCACATTTGCTAGCGTACTTCCAGCCTCTACTGAAATGGGAGCTTTGGAAACATTCGTGTATGCAAAATGTGAACTGTTTGACCGAATGCCTTAAAGAACAGAACTGTGGTCTCATGGAATGCCATGATTGCAGGATATACGCAAAATGTATTTGTTGAAAAGGCTTCAGGAACTTCGAACAGGGTATGGAATACGTCAAAAGATAAAGGGCAGGGGAATTTTGTCAGATGCTGTAGTTGCAACTAACCTAGTAGACAAGGGGCGTGAACTATTTGACAGAATACCTAAAAGAAACTCTGCAACGTTTGCGAGCATCCTCCTAGCCTGTGTTGAAATGGGAGCTTTGAAAAAATTATCATATTGGGAAAAGAAAATAGTTATAACGGATAACTTAGATCTTATTATTACATAAAATATCAAGGATATAAATTTATTTTTATTAAATCTTTTACATAATATTTATAAATGAAAATTGGATATCCTTCACTTCTCTTATTTATTTTGGTTCATTTTAATAATTTAGTTATCTGTAATACAATGATTGGTTTTGAAAATTGATGTATTTTGAGAATAATTTGAGAAATAAATTGATCATAGTTTGATTTCAATTATAATTACTCACAATTTCAAAACTCAATCTTTAGTTTGTACATATATTATATTTGTGTACATCTATGAATAATAGAATTGACCTAGGTTAATTACATAATTTACAAAATTGAACCTACATATGTCCTATGTCAAGATTCAAAATTTGGGCCTCAATAGTAACACATAGCCATTATGAGTTGTCATGAAGTCTAAAACATTCAAAAAACACTCTAGAGTGTTTCATTAAAGGTCAAACCTTAATTTATTTAAAAAAAAAGGTAAGCATGCAATGCACATCAAGAGTGTTTAGAAATAACCTTCATTTGTCATTACATTACCATATATATATATATATATATATATATATATATAAGAATATTTAATGATTGATTATTGTCTTTGATATTTTTATCAAGTTATCAAATTGATATCATAGGAGACTAAAAAAAGAGAAGTGTCAATAATGTAATGCTAGTTGTTCACTCATCTCCTTCCTCATCTCAATCTTTATCTTCATCCTTTGAGAGAGAGCCTCTTGTTTAATCTCCTCCCCATAAATCTTCTCCTCATAACTTGCCTCCACACAACACACCATTGAAATCACCTCCACGGGAAACTATTCCATCAACTCAAAGTTTGACTTATGAATTTTTTATTCCTACTCCTCCATCTCCACTTCCAATTACTTCACCTCCTCATTCTTCCCCACCCAAAATCATACCTACATCCCCTCAAACACAACTAGTGAACCAATTTGAAGGAGATGGTGACCAAGTGAATGAGATGCTAAGAGAACCAAAGATTGAAGATCCTGACACCTAAACACAAGGAGAGCTTAGTAAAGTCAAGGAGTAGGCTTAAAAATTACTAAGAAATACATATGATGTGAATGTGACTCTCCCTAATCCTTCTCAGCCTCCACATGTAGGGGTTCTACAAGTTTTCTAGTATGACTCAACCATACTATAGCTAAAAAAAAAAAAACTAATGTTCAAGAAGAAGAAGATTTATCTTCTTTAGCAGAAGTATTGAAGGCACATCCAAGCAAGAAAAATGCTAGGAGACTCCACCATATCTTTGGATGGACAAGGAAATAGAGTGGCACAAATAGCCACCCCCATGGTAGACAAGCTTGAGGCTATATTCTCCCATCATCTTATACCCTGGGGTATGGAACCTTAAACCTCCTCCACAATATGATGCGTTTGACTATAATAAATCACCCACAAGAACCATAGTTCATCATGTTAAACATTGGCATACATGTATAATTGGATAAGGGATCTTAAGAAACTTGTTCAACCCTCTATAGATCAATATGCATTGATTATTACTTTGATGATTAATTTATAGCTAAGTTTTTTCTCTATTCATTGAGGAAAAAGATTTAAAATGGTTCTTCTCTTTATCTACATATTTTACGGGTTCCTTTCTCTATTTCACTTATATTTTCATGGAACACATTCAAGTCAACATAGGATTGTAGGTCAATTTCATCAATGTTATACATTGAAATCAAGGTGTGCAAATGTGAAGGCGATTGATTTTATCTTCTATTATCAATGAATTCTTTCATAGATCTCCTAAATTCGTCTCAACTAGATAATTTATCAAGAGGGTATTTATAGGGGTCTTTTCCCAAAGCTTGGGAATCAAAATCTCTTGCATTAATATCCAACTTTATAACACTTTGTACCACCTTGTATGATTATACATAGGTGATAGATCATTTTAAGTGATCTTGGATTATCCACCTTGCATGCAGGTGATCTTGGACTCTAACATTAAGGTCATCTCCTCTTTGACCTATGATGCCTCTATTTCTTTAGCCCCATCCTCTTCTCAAGAAATCGACAATTCTACAAATAAGAACACCAATAGCTTATAATTTTGTCCTTAACATATCCCTTATCAAATAATTAACTAAACTAACCAAAATTTCCTTACTCCTCCTTCTCGTCTAAACTCACTATTTCCCTTTGTTTACAAGATAACTCTAATTATATGAAGCTAGAAAACCATTGAATTCCATCTTTCATGAGTTTCTTTTCAATAACCTTATCCAACTTCCTCATATCTAACCCTTGAAGCCTAACTTATTCTACCAAATTTTCCAATTCTTTCAATCTATAGACCTATTTTTCTATGGAACATGTCTTACTATCATCCTCTCCTTTTTTCCTTAATTATCTCTTTGGAATTCCTTATCACCAAATCATGTTCCCCCTTAACACAAGTCCACTTTCAAGATTCAGGACCAAGTTCCCATTTGGCCATTCTCGGTTTTGGGTTTGGATCTTATTGGAAAAATATCACCACCCTCTTCCATTGGACATATGTTTATAATTACCATGACATATTATTTCACAAAATGGGTAGAAATTGTCCCTTTTCATTCCATGACAGCTGATGCAATATGTTATTTCATATGGGAACACATTATCACTTGCTTTGGCCTTCCTTCCACATTAGTTTCAAATAATGGAACTCCATTTAAGAAAAACAACATGAAGAAATTCTTGGAAACATTTCATACTCAACATCATTTTTTGACACCATATTACCCACAATCAAATGGTCAAGTGGAATCAACTAATAAGACTCTTGAACAAATCTTAAGGAAAATAGTAAGTAAGCATAATAAAGACTAGCACACTTAGTTAACTTACATGTTGTGGGCTTATCATATAAATACTAGAACATCTACAGGAAACACTCCATAAAACCTTGTTTATGGTGCTGAAGCAATAATTCCCTTAGAGTTAGAAATTACTTCATTGCGAATTTCTCTCAATGGGCTTATTGATGATATTACTTATAAAGAGCAATGATTACATCAGCTTGAAATACTTGATGAATAGTGTATCAATGCTCTTGAGCATCTCCAAAATTATTCTAAACGAATGCAACGTAGTTATAATGATCATGTCATCCCTTGTGCATTTAATAAAGGTGACTTGGTGTTATATGAAAATTAACATAACTTAAATGCCCCTCCAAATGAAAAAGGTAAATTCAGCCCTAATTGGCTAGGAACTTATGTAATAGAAGAAAATTATGGGTCTAGAGCCTACACATTAACGGAAATGGATATTATACCTCTAAAAGAACCTATCAATGTCATGCATTTGTGTTGGTACTACACCTAACATCATATTTAAATAGTATGTTATTAAAGTAGTGTTGTTAGATTAAGTAGATTTTGTTCTATTTTTGTCTCGCATTGCTTCATTCTTTGACAAATGATCTTGGTGTGTCTTAGAGCCTAAGGTGATTATTCAAGTTAGTTTGAATTGTTAATTTAGTTTGCATACTATTCAAATTCATCTTATTTGTTGTGTTAGATTAGATCCTTTATATGCATATAAAGTTCTGAAATTAAATCATAAAGTGCATTTAATTTAACATAACATACTCAATTGCAATGTAGTATCTAACACAAAACTTAAAGAGTTTCAATTAGATCACATAAACATTAGATCATGGAGATGTTTTTAAATATTCTAAGGATTATTTAATAAATCACATCGACATCTAATTCAAGATAAGCTCATGAGAACAAAAACATAAATGATCATGTATTATGCATAAAGAGTTCAAGTACATATAATCATAAATACAATGCTAGTAGGGTCTATGACTACTAGACTCCTCGAGGCCTGGCGTCGGTTCCCATCGAGATAAAGTAGAAAGTCATCGTGATCTACTCATGGATGCTCATAGGCCTTTCACCTCGCCAACCGCTCTTTCCTCATGTATGAGTGCCTCGACACACTCTTGCTTGATGTGGTTTCTATCTTCCTACACCCTAGCAAGCTCCTCTTGTAGCCTCGAGAGATTTTCTCATAGGGAAACCTCTGTCATACTGTCAATCGGACCTCGAGATGTTCAAAGTACTAAAAGCTCTACTAGACCCTAGTTAACATGTCTGGTGGCACTCTTATATGTCTCACTCAATCTCACTAATGGCTCGAAGAGGTCTGCATGTTTCCCCATTGAAGAGGTTTGCATGTTGCCCCGCAAAAGGTGGGGGCATGTACTCTGAGGGTATATCATCCTCTACGCGTAATGGAGGAACCATATCAGTGGT
This sequence comes from Sequoia sempervirens, assembly GCA_007258455.2. Lineage (NCBI taxonomy): Eukaryota > Viridiplantae > Streptophyta > Pinopsida > Cupressales > Cupressaceae > Sequoia > Sequoia sempervirens. The sequence continues at coordinate 1,041,265,646 of VDFB02271358.1, read as the reverse complement.
TACTCATTGGTAGAGATCATGCCACTCTCGTGTGGACCCTACAAGAAGGAAATTATAAAAGGTATTAGTACACATCACAATATATATAAATCATATACATAAAGCAAAAAAAAGGTGTAATGAAAGCATAAATATCACATCATCACCTAGATCTCCAGTTTTCCAACCAGGGTATAACCATGTATCAATGGTCCCCTCATGTGCTGGAAGTGTGGATGGACCACTACCATTGGCTTCCCCACACTCGTGAGTGTGGATCTTTGTTGTGGTTGTTGTACGTGCTCTAGTGGCCTAGATAGGAGGTGAATCTCTCCTCTCGGGACCAACTGTATCCTCATATGTCTCATCAGTGTCCTCACTCATCAACTGGGTATCCACCTCCTCATATAGAAATATATATGGTACTATGTCATCATCATTTGTATCACCTTCAACCTCCTTATCATCCCTAACATATCTGCACCTAAGAAGAGGTCTTGCATAGCCCACAAGGTGATGTCTAGGAAAGACATGGGATGGTCATGCTCCAACCCACCATTGGTCATAGGCTCATGTGGTGCCTTGTCATCAGCATCAAAGACTAGGGCACTTCATGGTCCTCATCCTCTAAATCACTAATGTAAACATCCTCAATAGTAATATGACGAGTGTCTCCAGGTCTAGGGGTACTTTGTGTTGATCAGAGGAACCTGGGTTAAGCCCACGATGGAACTTGTATCTAATTGAACTTGTGCATGAAACAATCATAATAAAAAGGTCTACCTATATAGTCATGTCACTGTAGAACAAACCTATCCTGTAGAAGTCTGACTATCTCATGTTTCTCATCTACCCACTGCGATATCTTGAGATATGGTCTCCATGAAACATCACCCTAATCTAATCGATCAAACCTAACACACTAGTGAAGAAAATCACCCTCCTTCCATGCCTACCTCAATGAATAACTATAGGCCCATGGGTAGCCCATGGTCGCTATGGTAGGATATCTTATGGTTCTAATGCACGTGATATGCTCGAAGCACCAAACCTGTAAGAGTGTACAATGCATTATACTATCTAGCTCCTAGTAAAAAAATCACCCTAGATCATAGTACAAATGTGCCAGCATACTATGACCCCAAGTGTAGACGGTCCTATGATGCTCCATGTCCCAAATAATGTGAACCAATCCTCAATCTAGGTGGTCCCCTCATCCATCAGAAACCAGTGTGAGTGTTGTAGTAACGATCATAATATGTCGAAGTAGTGGCATTCACGCGTGTAGTAGCCATCTAAGCTCTACATCAGGCCCAATGCTTGACTCCTGGATGGGGCACCCTAGACAATATGATATATCATCCCACATCTCCTCATGTGTCCACTCATTGGCTGAGTGTACAACCTAACCCTAGATGGGAAACCATAAGATGTGGTGTATGTTCTTTAAGGTAACCTTCATCTCCCCGATAGGTAGATGAAAGGTACATGTATATGCATCCCATCTTTCTACTAGGGCCATTAGCATGGCGTCACAATATCTTATCGATGGCATGGAATACACCTAGAATAGTCATGTATCCTATAGGATACTAATATCGTCCTTTGATAGTCATGTGATGAGCTCTCAAAGGAAACATAATTGTTTTCCTCTAAGATGCTATCAAGTTTTGGGGGGTGATCTAAATCATTAAATAAGAAAAGTAAATCCTAAATATATTCATTAATAATTAAAAAAGTAAACTAAAGTTTCTCTAGGCACATGTGCCATTTTTGGATGAGTAGTCCTGGACACTTTAAATATTTGTGGACACTTTGCACCAACAAGGGACACTTTTGTGACAAAGATGGACGCTCTGTGACTTTCTTTTTGAGGGTCCCAAACATACTAAGAATACATGAAAAAGTATTGTAAATGCACAAAAATGAAGACAAAGCAGTGAAGAATCCACTCACTATAGGTCAGATCACGCCCCATGCCACCTCATCATGAAGAACATCAAGTCTAGGAGGCCTGCAAGTTTTTCTGCTCTGCATCCTAGATCACTCTACACCAAAGAAAACTTGCAAAGAGGTAAATGTCAAAATGATAGATAAAAATGTCATTTCCATTCATATATGCCTACTTTTATTATAAAGATGCATATTTTACTTTAGGTATATTTCATTCAAATCAACATATTGGGGGCTAGTGAACTTCATTTTTTATGTCATTTGTTGTGTTGGATTTGTATTCCTCTCTTGATCTCATCAACTATCTATCACTATGTGGTATGGTACTTAGAAATACCCTATGATAAGACTTAAGTAATTCAATGTGGTTTCATGGCTACCCTAATTCCACCTCCGTAAAGCAAGTAGAATCAAGGGGACATACATCTACCCTTGAATTTGATTCTCCATAGAAGTTTGATAAGAGGATTTTTGAACAACTAACAAATTTGTGTTGCAAGATTTGGTTCCTAACATTGTGTTTTTGTAGATAACCATAGTGGGGGCTTCATTCTCCCTAAATAATCCATATGAGTATCCCTTTTATAAAGTTTATTATTCAAATTCATTTAGCTTTCATATACACGTAGTTCCATATGGACGCTAAAGTGGGGGCTAAATGTAGTGTAGAAAATTGTACCCCTTTCTAGGAGAAAGTACAATTTCACACTTATTTAGACCTATTTTGGTGACCTTTTTTATTATGTATCCCAAGGCCTATTTTATTTAATTCCCAACCACAACCTACATTTAATAAATGTTATTAATTAAATTAATGCCTCAACATTTAAGGATTTCTGAAGTTTTAGGTCAAGACCTATTCGCCTATGGGAAAATGGGTCCTCATTAAGTGCCTTAAACTCAACTTTGGATATGTTTTTGGCAGCATTTCAAGCTCTCAAATTCAAATTTCACATGTTAGTTTTCAGGATCTGATAATTGTAAAATTAGAAAGGAAGCTTATAAAACTAAGTCTCACATTCATTTTACAATAGAAAGGAAGATAAATTCACATGAGATCACAAGAATTAATATTCAAGAGCAAGGAGAATTCAATCAAGTATTCAAGAGTGATGTCTTGGAGCAGCATTTGAGTTGTTTTTGTAGGTTCTTTGAGCTCATTTTGATATCAAGATCAAGCATTTCCAAGGGATTGATGATAGATGCCTATAGAGAATTGTGATGGATTCTAGGTTTTGGGAGATGCATAAGACATTCAAAAAATCCTAATGACTTGTTTCATAAGGCATTCCATCTTCTATTATCATTCTAATTTTAGCCTAAAGAGAGGTATAATCAGTTTCATGACTTATTAGGGTGATTTAAGATCTCCCAAAGTAGGTCTTCATCATTGTTCATGTTCATTTAGGGATCTTACTCTAACACACTTGAGTAGGGTTTATTTGCATCATTTGTTTATTAATCTTAAACACACTTAAGGTTAGGATTGCACACACATTTCATGTTTCAAATCTATGTTTTTCATCAAGGTTTAATTACCAAACTTGGGGTTTGATCGAGGCAAACCCCTATCCACCAACCAACAACAGTTTTATTTTGTAGATTTTACATAGATATGGATCTGGGAGCGGAGGTACAAAGTTATAGGGAAGAATTGCAAGTCTCAGACTTTAATCTCATATTCATAGTTTTCCAAAAGTGTTTGTTAGGACCCATTCACCCTAGGGCGAATAAGTCCCTATTCAGCTTGTAGAAACAACAACTTTTGAAAGGTGCACAACATTTATTCCTTTCATATTTTCCAGAAAATTTGTCGATTCCTTCAGTTTTATGCATAATCTATTAGGTCCAAGTTATATATTGAATTTTGGAGTTGATTTTCTATTTTAAATCTTTCTCCCCAAAGTGTTGTTTGGCCTAGACCCTTGTCCTTGCAAAAAAAGGGAAAATTGTAGATTCACACTTTGACGTGATTCACCTAAGGGTTGATAGTATTTCATTGTGTGGATCTCATTTCCTAATGAAATTAGAGAATTAGGACCCCTTTGATGCAGAGACAAAGGTTCACAACATCGAACCTAGTTCATGAAATAGAATACTCTTTCTTTGAGACAATTTCAACTACTCATTCTTGAGAAATAAGGCTCCAAAGAGGCCAATATAGCAAAGAATGTGCCCTCAAATCAACTCCAAAACCACAAATAACTAGAGGCAGCATTGAATCAACTCATAAAACTATCAACTCAATCATCTTTCTCAAGAAAAATCATCTATTAAAGCAGCAAATACAAAAACCCATACTCAAGGCTTGAACAAAGCTCCATTCAATGAGGGTTTGTAGAAAGTATGTTTTCTAAACCTCATACCAACTTGTCACACCTTTATTAATATTGTAATATGTCTACAAAAATTCAAACAATCATCAAAAATTGCTTCCCCAAAAGATTTCACACTTTTCTATCCTTGAACCTCTCAAATTCACCCAAAACATGCAATTTTAACAACTAGGGCAGCCTAGGGCATCACTAAAAATATATCAAACCTTATTCAAATTCTCTGAAACCTTGGATATAGTAAGAAAACATCAAAATGAATCTTTCCACAAATTTTTAGAAGTTTCCACTGTACAAATTAGAAGAAATCATATTTTTTGTATGCAACCCCAAAAACCCTATGTTCAGAACAGTTTTTAGGAAATGACTTGTTTGACCCCTTAAATGGCATTATAAAAATTACTGGTAAAATAAAGTTTGTTCACCACATCAATATATTTCCATATATCCAAGTTTTATTTCCGTACCATTCCGTACTTGTCCGTACTAACATGTTTTTTGAACTGCAATTTCTGAAAAACGTTTTCTGAACTGTCTGCCTACACAAAAATCATCATAACTTTCTTATTACTCAATGAAAATGAGTGAGACTTGAACCAATGGAAATATTATTCAATAAAATACACAATAAAACTACTTTCAAAAAGTTTCCATGCCATAATAGGCCGTACAAGGCCTAGAAATAGAGAGAAAACTGTTAAAACTTCAAAACAAGGTATTGAAATTGACAAAATTGATTCCAATTTGCATTGCTTTCCTTTGGTTCACCTCTCCAAGGATTAAATATATTATTACAACATAAATAATTACTTCCCCTTCATTTCCAACTAATTAACTACCCTTTACAACCAATTGACCCTTCATATTCTTGCTTTTGTTCACATTTTGCACTTTTGCAATTTTACATGTTTTGCAACTTTTGCAACAAAATGACTCAACCAACCCCTTAGTGACTTTAAATATATTAAAATATAACCACCCAAGACCTTTTAAAATTATTTTACATACATTTTACATTCAAAGATTCATTTTTTTAAATTTAGCCTTTTGAAGGCATTTGTGAGCAAGGTGCTCCTGCACCACCCTTTTCCCTCTTTGGATCCACTTTTCCATTTTGGGAAACCCTAGGAGCAACCTATTTTTCCTCATTTCAAAAGTATGTTAAATATGCTTGGGATTTCACATTCAAGGGGTTGGTCTTTGAGCCATCTTAACAAGGTTTCCTAGTAATTATATTCTTAGGCATCAAACATTATAAATCAATGTCTTGTGAGGATTGTGAACATGTGTTGTAAACCATAGGAAGGTTGTGAAACCATAAGAGCAACCTATTTTTCCTCATTTCAAAAGTATGTTAAATATGCTTGGGATTTGACATTCAAGGGGTTGGCCTTTTATCCATCTTAGCAAGGTTTCCTAGTAATCATATTCTTAGGAATCAAACATTATAAATCAATGTCTTGTGAGGATTGTGAACACATGTTGTCCATTATTGGATGTCTCCATTGCAAGTTGTAACAATTTAGGGGATCCTTTGAGCCTAGCTACTAGATTTCTCTCACCACATTTTCTAGCATAGTGTATTTGTAATTAGAGAAATATGATGTTCTTTTAATTGATTGCAAAGAAATTTTTGATGGTCATCTTTCCTTGCATGTTGTGTTTCATTATTTTGACATGGATATTTGAAGTAGGTTTCATTATGTGATATCTTAGTTCTTTCTATTTGCATATGCTTGAAAAAGTATAAATTCTTGGTTGCATTACAAGTGTGTTTCATTTCCTTTCATGAGATTTCAATATATTTCCCAAAGGAATGGGCACTATTTTGATTGGTAATAATTCCAAGCAATTTTATTTTAAAGGTTCTCTTACTCTTATAATTTAGAGATAGTTTTGAGTCTTAGAGGTTTCCTTTCTTGAACATTTGTTTGTGAAACCAAGTGGATTCAATTATTGGGAAGTAATAATGCTAATATCTCAGGGTGCATGTGCAATTCTTCTCTTTTTACTAGAGGTCTAATAGGTTTGTTTGCAACCAATGCTAATATGAGTTTAGTGACAACTTTAGGGATTTATAACATTGTTGGTATAGCTATTAGGATCTATTGTTTGTCATTTATTTTTTCTTTAATTGTCTTGTATTGGAAACATCAAGAAATCTCCCCTTATAGTTCAACATATGTTAAATATGAAGTTGATTTTACCCACACACAAGAATTGGTCCAGTCATACCATTATTTGATCATCAGTCCAATATTTTAGTCTTTGATGATAATCCTTAGGATTGGGTTTTGGTGTTATCTTTAGGGTTTATGGAGTTACATGTTTTAAAGCCAACATAATTGGAACCATTTTTGGGGAATATTCAAAGGTTGTGTTCATCCTCATACTACAAAACATGAATATTTTTTTAATAAGCTAAATCAATACCAATATAATACCTTGGAGATCAATGTGTTTCAATGATTTTATCTTTCAAAGAGGTTATGAATATGTTGTTAGAAATAAAGTTTATGACATTTCTATAAGGCTTGGTTGCAAGGTGAATCAAAGATGCAATAAAGTGGTGTAGTAGTTGGTGGTTAAGGTACATATGTTTTCTCTTCTCTATTGGTGTCATAAATTTTATTTCATAAAATAAAACACACATTTGTAAAAGAGGCATAGTTTAGTCCTACATGATAGAATTTTGTAGTCATGGTGAAAATTGGTATGAAAATGATCATTCTAAGGTTTATCCCTCGTATGCACCTTCTTATGGTTCAATTGCTAGATAGTATGGTGAAAAGTATGGTCCTATAGTCATTCCTCTTCCTAATAGATCTAAGTAGTCATACATCTTATACAGATCTTTTCCAAAGCTTACAAGTATCCAAGAATGAATGCCATGAACTCATAATAAAATAAGATGATCTCATAAGAGAGAAAATATAATTTAACAGTCAAAAGAAAATACTTGAGTCCAGATTAAACTTCAAAGCCTAACTTACAACTTCCAAAATATTAGGCTTCACAGTACCCATGTTTTTAATTAGGGGTAAAAAAATGGGTTTCAATGGGGCCCATAACCTAATACAAAGAAAAGCAGGCAACAATTAAAATACATCATAAACCAACATCAACCCCAGAACAACCTCTAAAGATTAACATGACTACGCATGTTGCATCATACAAACAATCAAGGTCTTGAGACTCTTAAACAACTTGCTTTTAACCAGGACTAGAAACCTAATTAGATACACACAAAACCCACCTGTATTTGCTAGGCATCAGTAAACCAATCTCTCATGGAAGACACCACTAAGCCAAGAAAGATAATCTACATAATGGTGTAAGGAACCATTAGGCCCCTAATCAAAAACTTGAGTAAAACCAAAAACCCTACCTCAATAGGGGAGATGGAGAGCACAACAAACCACTGGGCACAATGCCACTACTCGAACCAAGAAGCCAACATGAGCTCCCCACTACATTGGAGAGGATGAAATGAACAAAAGCCACCACAGCTGGAAATCACCAATACCATCCACCTCTACCTCCATAGAACTGCCCACCTCAATAAGAACAGTTGAGGGAGGTCCACCTCCATAGGACTAGAGGAGAAAGCCAACACAATAGCCCAGCACGCATCCATAACATCCAATAGTAAACACCACACCACAAAAAAATTGTGGATGAGGAGTAGAGTCTCAAATAAATACTATAGGTCCACCTTAACAAATTTCAAATCAGAACTCATCTGGGTTTCCAAAGAAAACTTGAACATTAACCCAACAAGAAGCCATTCACTCAAAACCACTAGCATCATCCACTAGAACCCCAAAGGATCCTTCATTAAAAAAAAACCTTCCAGCATAAAAAATAATCATTACCAACTTTGGGAAATTCACACTAAAAAGGCCACATAGAAACATCAACACCCCCAAACAATGCTTGAAGGGGACTAGAAAAACCTGCCAAAAGCCCTCCAAAACACCAAACACTAGCAAACTCAACTGGGTAAAGCACATGCCAAAAGACCACCAGAGACCCAAACCCAAAGAGAGCAGAAGCAAGCAGGCTCCAAAAGGGAAAGAGGAGCCCACACAAGGAGGAAACCTAGAGAAGGCCAAACAATAAAACCATCCAACTACCCTAACATGTCAGTCAAAACCACAAATAGGCCACAACTCCACAAATCCAACCATAAGAAGACACCACCACACCACAAGAGGGTAACCAGAAGCAACCAAAACTCTCCAAGAGCAAGAACCCCCAAAAGAGTGCCACTAGAGACACAGCCAGAAGGGGCAAAGGGAGACCAAGAGGAACCAAGTAGAAGAACAGGCTAGCATGAATATCACACCAACCTTCCTATTACACTGAATAGGAACAAAAATAAGCACATCCATCCACCATTCCACCTTAGAGAACCCCATGCACACCTGCACCAATTGCAAGGACAACAACCACAAAACACTTGGCAAAGAGGGAATACACAGTTAGAACATGAAGAGGGGAGAACAACCTCCACCCCCAATAAGAGCCACAACACTAAGCTGCCACGACAAACTAAAATAGAAAAGCCAAGGCTTAGGGATTCCCAAATCAAAATATAACACCCACGTGTTATAACGCGAGCGCGTTATAACACGA
>VDFB02271358.1:1041020085-1041251100 GCA_007258455.2 Sequoia sempervirens | reverse complement strand
AAGTGTTTGCTCCTTACATGGTAGTCGGTGAGACATGAAAAAGTCATCGAGACTTCTTCCTAAAGGAAAATCTCTGGCCGATATGTGCATCCCTCTGTTGCCGGTCGGTGAGACACAAAGATCTCACCAAGACCTTTCTCCAAAGGAGACTTTCATGCCAATGGGAAACTCTTAGTCACTGGTACAATGATTGATGTCTTACCGATAAGTATCTGCATGTGAATTTCAATTGTTGTGACATCCCTGAGGTCTTGCCGATAGGCAACACAAATTCCTATTAACCAAATGCATTGGTAGTCAGCAACACACCTACAAGGTCTTGCTGACTTTCTTCTTAGAGGAAAATTATGACCAACTAGATTGAGGAATACATTCCAACTGATCTCCCTTGGAAAATATCATCATGTGTGTGATTTGATCCTAAAAAACAAAGTCCCCATCAGTCGTCAGAAGCACATAAGATATATTATCCTAAGATACAGTATTGTCTATGATAATGTCATTCAACTCTCAGCAGGAAGGAAACTAACTCAAGCTAAAAGCGGAACCAAAAATTTAACAAAGCGATAGAGACAACCACTTTGGGAGGAAAAAATCCCAAGAGAAAACCACTAACAAGCAAAGAAACCAAAAGGCTCAAAGGGGACCCATTTTGTTCTAAGAATAAAATGGACAAAAGGGTAAAGGAAAGGAATCAAGGATCAAGGATATAGAGTGCCAGATGTACTTTTGGTAAAATAAAATATAGAGGTTCAAAATGAAATGACTCAAGAGAAATGGGTTAGGGATCATTAATTTGGTATGCCTAATGCTAGAAGAAAAAAGAGCAAGAGAAATAAAGTGGAAGAATTTCAAGGTTTAGGGATTGGTTTTAATGCATACCTTATACATTTTTGGGTATGATGGTATGAGTTATTGTGCAAGTATGGGTACCATAAGGAGGAAGGGATATGGGAAGTGGGATGAGGGAAATGCGTAGGGAAAATACTAAATAACCAAGATTTTGAGACTTAAAGGAAAAGTGAATCCTCAAATTAGGAATTGGGGATGGTGAATACTCAATGCTAAAGGAAACATGAAAAAGAGTAAGTGGGGGAGAATTGAGGTTCATGGATCAATCTTATAGCTTAAAAATTGTATGATTATATGGAGACCTAAAATCCTAGGGCCAAGGGAAAAGACAAAGTAGGAAATAGAAACATGGGGAAAGCCATGATAAAACACCTACGTAATGAGAAGTCTAAAAGACTAAAATAATTAAATTCCAAAAAAAAAATGGAAATATTGGGTTGAAAAGAATTGAAGGAAATAATGCTAGCAGGAGAAAATCTATAAACCCAAAAAAGGCTAAAAATAGACGCAATCACCCCTAACACTTAAAAATTTATATAGTTTGAGATATTTAGGTATATGACAAGTATAACAAAAGGAAAAACACTACAACAAGAACATTTTTAAATAAGGGGGTCCATTGAAGGAATTCTTAGATTGGTTATAGATGATGGGAAAACCATGGCTCTATTAAGAAAGGAATCACTAGACTTAGATAAGTTTCCATTTACTAATATAGGCCCCAACATTACCTAGAAAGGGGCAAGACAAAAATATTGCATAGAAATTATGTTCCTAAGTGCAATAAGAGTAAGCATAAGAAATTTTGGCATGCTTAACCTTAACATTTTAATTTATTATTTTTAGTCTATTCCTTTGATTGACTTAGTAAGGATGAAGGAATGTTTCCCTACATAGTTATGCCTATAAATAAAGAACACAAAGGCTCTCCTAGACCATCATAAGTTTAACTATTAAATTTATAATATTTTTTTCTAATGAGTAGAGCCCCCCCTCAAAGTGCTCAACTATTTCATTAATTGTTTTATTTATTTCTAAGAAAAATTCTAACATGTGGCTTTAGTAAACCACTTTGTGGTTTATGGTTTTACTTTTTCTTGTATATTATTTCTCGACAATGGAGTAATATATGAACTTGGTATGATTGACTTGTAAGGCACAGTCAACACTTAGTGTGTACTCTTTAAGCCCAGTCAATTCATTGATCTTCTGACCAATATTCCTTTCATTCACTCTAGGTCTGTAGTGTGTGCAATTGTAACAAGTAATATTCCACTGACCAGTATTCCTTCCATTCATTATAGATCTACATTGATTAGCTTTATGCCCAAATCCATAGCATGTATAACAGTAGCCTTTGAAAGATCAAACCATTCTACCATTGTTATAGTCATTCATCATTTGACTTCTACACTCACTAGCTCTATGGCCAAATTTCTTGGATGTAAAACATTGACCAAATAAAGGTGGAATGTATTTTGATTCATTTTGCTTCTACATTCCATTTCCTTATGCCCAAATTTATTGCAAGAATAACATAAACCATTAAAAGGTGGGTACCTTTGTGCATTTGGTTGTCTAACTAGTGGTTGTCTAGCTTCATTCCTTTGATTTTGGATTCGCTTGTCATTGTTCTTATCTTCAACATTTGATGTTTGATTTGAACTTTCACACTTTTCAAATCCTAAACCTTCTTTATCTTTAGAGCCTTTATGAATTTCAATCATTTCATCAAGCTTTGTAGAGCTTATCTTGAATTTTTCTTCATGACTCCTTGCTTTCTCCAAATATGATCTCAAATTTACCACTTCTTATTCAAGCCTTGTGCATTCCTTAGATTTTCTTTTCACCATTGCATTTAGAAATTCCTCAATTCTTTTCTTTTCTTCAACTTGCACTTTTAGACTGGTGATAGTTTCATTTGCTTGCTTCAATTGTTCACTGACTTCTTTATGCTTTTCTCCAAACCTTTTGATTTTTTCTCTTAGTTTTTTGATGCATTCATTTGATTATTTGAAAAAAATTCTTTTAGATCTCCATTTTCATCTTTAGTCCTTTCAATATCTTCAAGAGAAACTTTGAGTTCTCTATCATTGTCAAGCATGCAATATTCTTTTATGGACACAATAGTAGGAATCTCTTTTGGAGGAGTAGGTAGTCTTCAAATAACCATGTGTTCAACCTCCAAGATCTTGACCAAGCAGTTAAGCTCCTTCAAAGGAACCAAGCTCTAATACCAATTGTTGAACACCTAGAATACTTAGAGGGGTGTGAATCAATATTATTTTAAACCATTAAAACATTTAAATATCCAATCCACTTAGAAGATTCAATTATAATAATGACAGAAAGGGGTATGTGTAGGATCATCATGGAAAAAATAGGCCCTTAAGTGGTGATGAAAATTTAGAAAAATCAGAGTTACACAACTTGATGTAAAAATTTGAATAAGTTATCTATATTATTTCAAAAATATGTAAGAATAGAATTTGTAGAAAATTGAATGTAGATTCTACACTACTAGGTTTATTGAAAAAAAAAAAATCTATTTGGTGAAAATTTGAAATTTCAATGTAGTAACACTTAAATTTAGGAAAAAATATAAGAAGTAGGTGTTTGTCTAGCCACCTAACCACAATAAAATGATAATATTTTTTTATAAGATTTTAGATATAAGTGGGGACTCATGTCGGAGTAGTGATGCATATTTTTTGTAATTTTTTTTCCAAATTAAATAATTAATTATGATTTTTTATTACACCTTTTTAAAAAATATAAAACTGTATGGAATACCACCTTAACTTGGTCAAAACTTCATGAAATTCATTTTTTAATCCTATAGTATGTGAAGCATAGAATGTGACACATGTTTTGGAATCAAAATGTGACACCGTTTAAAGAAAGCTATAGATGTTTTTCAATCGACCTATCAGTTAGGACTTTAGTTGTAATTTAAATAGAAAATAAATAATAATTATTTATTAAATTCAACGTAAAGCATAATTTATATTGGTGGAAATGTGAGAATCTCCTTTAAAACCCTTTTAGTTTCATCAATTTTGGGTAAAAAAAAGTCGTCAACTACATACCCTACACATACCCATCATATCACCACTTTTTGGTCCATCATGATCCTGCACATACCCAAAGCCTGAAAAATTCAACAACATCACATAACACATGAACACCAAGATTTTTATGTGGAAAACCCAAAATGGGAAAAACCATGGTGAGGATTAGCTCACAATATATTATAAACACTTATAGTATATTTACAAAAGTGCTCATTGTAGGTGGACTCACTACCCACTGCGAAAAATATAAACGAGAGATTGTGGCTCACAACCTAGTTTTAATAGTTATAGTTGCATCTATCATATGCATGAATTACAATTCCAATGAAGCTCAATAAACTGACTCTACACACTTCATTTTATTTTGATACAATACTATGCTTTTCTTTGCATTCACATAACTTCTAATCTTATACTCAACATTCACAACTTAAATTCACACTGCTATGATAGTGTTTTCATCATTCTCATCACTTACATTTATTTTCATACCTTAGATACATCAAAACACCAAAAATGATCTAACATATATATCCACTTCAAGCATAACATTAATTAGGTTGGCCTAATTAAATGTAACATCAAAAATATAGAAAGTGTAACTTGTTGGCTCAAATCCTTCCGCATATGCCTCGCACCAAAATTCAAATCTCAAAACACTTTGAAATAGGTCAACATGGACCTATAATATCTGCCATATAACATCACAATACATATTTAACCCTCACATACCTTCAAACTTATTAGGTCAGCACCACAAAATACCTAATACCAAAATTCTTCAACTATGTATCCATATTCAAACACGTGTACCTCAAAACATCATGCCAACTAGAATTCATACTCTATTGGCATGTGGAAATATATCCTTAATACTACAAATTAAAAAACTTATCCAAGAAGAAATACGGACTCTCCCACTTATATCTCTCAAACCAAGAGCCAAAACATGAAATAAATGTAACTTGCTAGGCTGAACTTCTATTACTTATATCTCTCAAACCAAGAACCAAAACATGATGAAATTTTGGAATCAAATACTTCTAACAACCAGAAAAATAATGTTAGAAGCGTAGAGTGAAATCTTCATTCGCAAACTACTGCGGACATGAAAATTGGATCTCTATTACACAGAATTAACAAAGTTGACACTTTGTCAAATTTCCATCACAACCAACTTTACTGGATCAAACCATGTTGCAAAAATGTCTTCCAGAAACACTCCAAAACCTATTAGAACCAACCAAAATGAGCTACAATGATCTGTAACATGATCTCCACATCAAGATACAATGTTGACATTAATGACAACACTACAACACATATTAATATAACTTGTGCTTATCCCTCATGATCATGTTGCCAACAATAGCATCAATGGCATTCTTCCAACAAAGGCTGCAAGATTGGGTAGTTTGATAAGACCCCCCAATCTTGAATGTATCAAGAATGACTTCACTTTTGGATATGGATCTTATTAAACAAAACCTTTTAGGGGTAGAAATTTGCATAGGTCAACAATGCAATGAGTGTTAAATGATCATTTATGCTTATGTGAAATGGGTTATTGTGAACCACTATTCATGAAATATGAGTTGATTTGTTTGAAACAAAAAGTACACAATTGAATCCTAATAAAACATCACATAATAGTTTGTTTACCAACATCTCTTTCAAAATTATTGACTTTTATTTGTGACAAAAATAATTGCTCATTCATAAATAATTTTCCACAAGTGAGATTAAAGGATAACAAGATGGTGCACATTTTGTGATTATTGATATTTTTTGTGAGACATTAGAAATGCAATTTCACAAATTGTGGCTCACTTAAGATCATTTCTCACCCTAAATTTTTGATGCTTTTGTTCATTGTGTTGCTATCTTCCTCTTACACCATTATTGCATTCCCATTTATCCACACCACAGTTTAGGAATGTTAAGACCACCAACATACAATTCTTATTTGACATGGTTACCATTTGGCCATAGATGTGATGAAAAAATCTAGGGTTGATGAAACCCTCAATCCTCATAAGGAGTCATCAAGATTTCCTCCTATTTTGGAAATATAATCACATCAATTGTCCAATTTACTATATAAAAACAAAATGTATAGGAGTGGTTGGGAAAAAATCACCTTAGAAGGTGATTGCATATGTAATGCCTTTATGTATTAATCCATATTTACTCTTAAGATGGTTCATCCAACATAGTTGATGTTATTCTCTTCTTTATAACATAATGATAGAAAAATTCTTTTAGTCCCCCCTTTAAATGAAACTACAAGGAACAACAATCTCACTGATAGTAATAGGCCAAGATGTGCATTCCTAAGAGAGTCCTTAAAGATGATTGTGGTGGGTCTGACAGCCAGATACACCAATCTCGCTAATAATGTTAACCAACTATCTAACTTACCATCTTTTTTGTTTCTTTAAATATATGCACATGCCCAATGTTAGAGGCATGTATTATGTAGTTCACAACCCATCTCTTAATCCATATATTTGGTAAAGTATCTTTTTTATTTGCATTAAGGAATCTCTAACTATCCAATACGCAAAGTCAAGGGTCCATGGAAAAAATTAGATTTTTCGAGAGATGAAAATGACATTGAATAGATACCATCAATGTTAAGCAGACCCATCAAAATCTTTGGGATCACTTAGAAGGTAGGTGTTAAGAAATAGTTGATGTGAATAGGAGGCCATTGAACGATACAAAGAGAGCAAGTTTTCTACAAAACAAAGCGGGGAATCGGTTACTAGAAAAATAAATAAAGAGCATAATTTGTCAAGTGTAGAAAAATAATCAAAACAAAAGGTTAATGCTTGCTAAGTAGGCTCTTCTAACTGTAAAATGCAGGTTTTTAAACATGTGTTGATAATTGTATACAAAAAATTTAACTTATACACAACAAAAATATCCCATAAAATTAGATTTAGAGATAGATGAAGATTGAAGTTGCATGCCTAAGATTCCCGAAGTAGACACATCTTTAAAATATAATAAAAAATGAAGTTTGCAATAATAAAAATTAAGATAGTCAACATAAAATTCAATAAACAAAGCATCTTGAGAAAAACCATGTTCATTAATATTTTCTCGACTAAAGAGAAGGAAATATATTGAGGAGGTTGACTAAATATATGGGGTTAGTGATATCAGATTTCCACAATCCATAGAAAATGCTAAATTTATTTTTGGATTTGATTTTGTAAAGAAGTTTTTGCATCAATGTTTTGGATCACACAAAATGATCCATCATCAGGATGAAGAGTTGAAAAAAGATGTGAAGTTGGAATATTAAAAGTATTGGAGCTTAGCATTATATGAACTTGTATTAAAAGGGGTGAAATCTAAGGTACCTCAATCATCGCCAAGAAAATAATGAGAAGAAGACTTGGATGACAATTTAGATGAAGATTTATTTTTAAAAAAAATTAGTTCTAAGACATAGTATTACGAGGAGTAGAAAGGGGAGATCTTAAAGGAATTATGAATGAAGGAGTTGATGTTTTACACACACCTATAAAATAGAGTTTTCACACCCTCTTGAAAGAAGACTTAGGTTCTCTTTAAAATCTTACCGCTATCTTTAATATGTTCTAAAACTTAAATTTATACAATAAATTTTCTATTTTAATTATTTAAAGATATAAAGATATAAATATATAAAATTATATTTTATAAGGACTTATTAAAATATTAGAAATTTTGATTCAGTTTTTTATGCATATAATGTATTCTAATGTTTTAATGAAAATGTCAAAATAAAATTTGTAATATAATTCTATTTCAAATACCTAAAGAAAGGAATATCAAAATATCAAGACAACATAATGAGAAGAGATTAACATGTTTGATTACTATATTTTATTCTCAATATTCTTTGTTTCATAAATAGAAAGATCATTAGCATGTATTAACACACCCCACTATACTTTCACTGACATGAGAAAACATAAAGCATAACAATGCAAATATAATGATGCTCAATGCAAATAATAATGATGCTCAATGTAGAGAACAAAATTCGCCATTCCGGAATTTTTAGTAACAAATGTCTAAGTGTAGAAAAAATCATAAAATTTCAATCAAAATTAAGTATAAATAATTTCATTTCTTAACACTCACATTATTTGTTGATCTAATATTCATTTTAAACAATAAATATCTTTTAAAAAAATACCAATTTTAAATAATTTTGATATGTAAACTTATTTCATAATGGATTATTAGAACATTTAATTGTTTTGAATTTTTTGTAAAATGTTGAAATATTACATCTTAATATAGTAAATATAGATTAAACAATTAAATGCAAATATTGGCATGGTGTGATGGTTTAAGGTGCCATTTTGTTCTTTCCACCATGGTTCAAACCCATTGGGGTGAGGTATTTTTAGTGGTTGTATTCTAGTTCATAGCCGATAAGAGGAAGGGGCTGAAGCGAAGCAGGTGGTGGCGTGTGAGGCATCTGGTCTAAGGTGGTTTGAGGGTCATCAAATTCCTGGTGGGGAGACCAAGCCCTCCCCACAAGGTAACTTCCTTTGTTCCCCTTGATAGTTGTCCTCATTAAAGCTTTCCTTTTTGTGTTGTTTCTGGGGTTGTTGTTGTATTTGTTTGTGTGTTTGCTGGTTCTTTCTCCTCTATCTTCCCTAGTGAAGGGCCTACTATTCATCTCAAACTCAATGGAGGGCTACACCCCATAGTTCCTTCTGGGACTCCAATTCTCTTGTGGGGTAGTTAATAATGGTAACCACCCCAAGTCTTTCAAGGATGATGTTGCAAATGATTTCCCAAAATGTTTGGAGAATGCAAAATTCTTCCTCGACTCTATAGGTGAAGGAGAAAGGTTTGGTGCAAATGGAGGACCACAAGGTAAGATTCCTCTAGATACCACTTTGGTTTCTCCAAATAAGGATATGATTGATTCTATTCATAAGGAGAGGGGTAGGTTATTTGAGGTCGTAGTCTTCATGTTTTCCATTGACCCGAATAATCTCCCCTCGAGAAAATACTTAGATAGATGGTTCAACTTTGTTTAGAACAAGAAATTAAATGTGCAAATTTCCCTATGTTGTATGATTCAAAAGGGTCTATTTTTTTTCTACTTTAGAAATCATGAGATGCAAACCAAAATCTTGAAGAAACCTTACTAGAGTGTCAGTAAATCCATCTTTAGGTTTTTATCCTGGAAGTTGGGGGGAAACTATGATGAAATCCTAGCCCTATCTAGCCCTAGGTGGTTGTTGATAAAAAATATTTCACAGGATATGTGGTCATTTGCTGCTAAGATTGTGGAACCGTTTGGCAAAGTGATCAGGTTAGATTGGCCTAAAGTCACCTTGCCAGACTTAAATGCTTGGGTACTCATCTCCCTTAACCCTGGGGTGGTTTTTCCTAGAAACATTGGAATCAAAATTGATGGCTCTATCAAGATATGTCTTGTTGAAGTCCTTGGAGGGATTGGTGCTTGCTATCTGTGTAGGAAAAAAGGGCATTTGAGAAAGAATTTCTTGTTGATCCTTGGGGGTCTCAACTGGCACTCTGCAAGGGCCTCCAAGGGTTTGTCAGTCCTTGCCTGCCAATGGTGGGGTTTTGACACCCTCTGCTAGCCTGGGTGTCCTTCTTGGTGTCACCTCCCCTTTTCCCTCAACCTCATTGTCTCCTCCCTTGTCTAGTGACGACCCTCCCACTGTTTCCAAGCCTCTTGTCACCTCCCTCTCCCTTTTTGATTTGGAGATCTCTACCCGTAGCCACCCCTCTCATTCCTTGATCCTTCCCCCATCCCCTCCACCTTGATAGTCATCCCCTCCTCTGCCCCTATTCCCGACACCAGGCCCGACACTCCAGTAGGCACTATTAAATTAACTGCATAGTAGTTAGCTCTGCAAGTCATGAAAAAAGGTGGTAACATGAACAAGAATGCTCAAAAGAAAATTGAAGTTATTAAAACATATGTCAATGGCATTGTGGTCGATGAAGAAACTATTATTTATGATTTTCAAGTAAGTGAAAACAAAAAGGATAGTGATATTTCCTCCATGGTCAAGAATCCAATTTCTACCAATGAATCTAATCAACCCTCCAAAATTCCCTCTGAATCTAGCCTTAAAAAGTTGGATCCCCTAATTGGTGAGAGTTCTATTGTTGAGGGTGTCATAGGTCAGGTAGAGGAGGCCAATGCAGGAAACTGTGGGGACTCTTCCTCTACCCCAATTGGGGACTCCCTTAATTCTTTGACTAATATGGTAAATAGATGGTCAATGGAGATGACTGATGCTCCACTTGTCGAGGCTTCCACTCTCTGCCCAACCAATGATCCTGCAAGTCCCTTTGGTTACCTTGATGGTGAGGAGACCCCTGGAAGTACAGTGGGCCTCCCTTGTAATGAGAATATAGAGAATAGTGATGGAAAAGACTTTGGAAGTAAACCTGAGATGAGCCTACAAGGCACTAACACCATTGATGGGGATTATATCCCCCTAAAGATCCTAAAAAGAGGGGCAGGAAGAAAGGAAACACCATAGCCATTTGCAAGAATGGGACTATGATCTCCAAAAGGAAAATGAAGAATACCAACATAGTGTTGGTTGTACCTTCTCCTAAGAGAATGGAAAATGACGAAAGTGCTATCAAGTTCTTTGAAATTTTTAAGAATGCTAAAGAGCCCCCTACCCCCAAGTGCAATAATGATGATTAACCTAACCTCTTGGAATGTCAGGGGTTTAGAATCCCCTGAAAGAAAGTATGTAGTCAGAAGATTTCTTAATCTAGATAAAAACAATAATTTTGTCTTCCTACAAGAGCTCAAGGTTGTAGGCTTTATGCTTGAAACCAAATTAAATTTTATTTGGTGGAACTCGTGGTTCATGGCCTCCAAGCATGAGAAAGGAAAAGGGGGTGTTTCCATCCTAGTGGCTAATAAATGGAAACCCTACCTTACTAACTCAGGGGTCTCCTCGTGCAACAGGGAAATTTGGGCCACCTTTAAAAGAAGCGATGCCAAATTCAGTGTTTTCTCAATTTATTCTCCAAATGACTATCTCAGTAGGAGTGAGCTCTGGAGGTGGCTTGCAGGGCTACCGGATGTCCCTTGGATGTTAGGTAGGGACTTTAACATGATTGAACATAGAGAAGATAAAAATGGTGGTATTGATATGGAATGGAAAGGGAATGAGAGATACTATTGGCTTAGAATGAAGAATAGGCTCAATATTATTGATCCTCTTGAAGTTCTTAAGAAAGAAAGCAATGGTGTGTGGTTTTCTTGGTGTAATTCTTAGAAGGGTTGCAAAATAATCTATAGTAGATTGGATATATTCTATGCCAATAAAGATTCTTGCTGCTTTGAGCTCATTAGTGAAGGGAATAAAGTTTCGGTTTATCTGTACAAACTGTCAGACCATCATCCAATTAAAGCTAAAATAACTATAAGTAGTGGGATCAAGACTAGGCCCAAGAATAAAGATAATTTCCTGCTCAACACTAGTTTATTGAGAGACCAATATGGCATTGAGGCTATAAATACCTTAAGAGGTATCAATAGGTGGATGTTGAAAGACCTTAACCCCATTGATAGATGGAATCAAAATGTCTTATCTTGGAAATATATCTTCCAGACAGTTGGCCAGAAAAAGGCCCTAGATAGGACGAGGGAAGAAGATCACCTCCCAGATGTTTTACTTGCTACTGAAGCAAGGATTCAAGAAAAGCATACAGATGATTAGATCTATGAGGAGCTCAACAAGGCCAAAATATCCTTGAGGAAACTACAAACCAATAAGATTTAGGGGCTGAAAGTGATGGAAAAGCTCAATTGGCTCAGTAATGAGGATAAAGGGACAAACTTCTTTTTGAGGTATATAAAATAAAAAGCCATGAAGGAGAAAATTGATTAGATCTGTCACAATGGTGTGACCCTGTCAAATCAAGAAGACATCTTGCAACAGTTTACTCTTTTCTACAAGGACCTCTTCAAATCTGAAGATGATGGGGCTAACTTTTTGGGGGCTAGAAACAAGCTCAAGAGGTTGATGCCTAGGAAAATTTCTAAAGAAGACAATATACAATTAGCTGCTAAGATTTCCAAGGAAGAGATCAAAAGAGCAATCCTTGCCATGAGTAATGATAAATCTCCAGGGATAGATGATCTCCCCGTGGAGTTCTACAAGGTCTTCATTGATTGGATTTGTGAAAATATTCACCAAGTATATATGGAAGTCCTTGCAAAAGGGTCCTTGGGGCATGGTATTAACCAAGGCCTAATCAAATTGTTAACTAAAGGAGATAAAACACTGATTAAAAATTGGAGACCTATCACTCTGTTGAATGTATCCTACAAAGTGCTTGCAAAAGTTCTGGCTATGAGGCTCACCAATATCCTACCCAAATTCATAAACTCAACCCAGATTGGGTTTATCAAAGGGAGATACATTCTTGAAAACTTGATAACTAGTTGGGAGGCTCTAGATTGGGCCAAAAGATCACAACAAAATGTGGCAATGCTCTTACTGGATTTCGAGAAGGCCTACGACATAGTGGAGTGGTATTTCTTAAAAATGACTATGGAAGCATTTGGGTTCCCACAAGGCTTCACCAAGATGATTAGCACCCTCCTAAATGATGCAGATCTACTATGATAGAAGTGAATGGAGCTAGGTCAGAAGCCATTAAGTTGGAAAGGTCAATTAGGTAGGGATGTCCTATTGCCCTTGCCTTGTTTGCCATTGCCTCAAATTCCCTTCATTATCTGCTAAGGGACAACAATTTATCTCCTAAATTGGGAGGGATCTCTCTACCTGATAATAGCAAGCTCCTTAATATTCAATTTGCAGATGATACTTCTATTTTTCTTGGAATTGGAAGAGGAAAACTTAAACAAGTTACTAACCAAGCTAGATCTTTTCTTCCTAGCCTCTGGAGCAAAGGTCTCAAAGGCTAAGTCTATTGTGCTAGGGTGGCTTGACAACCCCCCTAGCTGGTTACAAAAGTTTGATCTTAAGTGGGGGGGGGAGAAATAGGTAAGGTATCTGGGGATACCATTTTCTGTATCTCCAAACCTAAAATAAATGTGGCATTGGATGAAAGAAAAAATTGATAAAAAGTTGGATGGAAGGAATAGGCATTATGTATCCCTTGCTGGGAGGGTTCAGGTCTACCAAAAGATATTATCTTCATACACTCTATACTTTGCATCAGTTTTGTTCTTTAATAGCTATCAGGTCAATGAAGTTCAAAAGAAAATCAGAGGGTTTCTCTGGTCCGATGGGAAAGGCAAGAAGAAGGTACATTCTGTCAAATGGGCATGGTGTTGCCTAGAGAATCCTATGGTGGTCTAGGTCTAAAAGACCTGAAAAAACATGGTATTTCCCTTGCAGGGAAGTGGGTCATCAGGGCCTTGGATGGGACTGAACCTTGGAAGGTCCTAATTAGGAAGAACATTTCTCAAGTTGTCCCCAAAATGGCAAAGTCCTGGAAGGCACTGCCTTTTAGTGATCTCCTCATCACCAAGCATCCAATTGTACCTACAAGATCATTGGTCTTCAGAAGTATCCAGAAGGCCTAGGAAGCTATTAGATGCAAGTTCTCTAGCCCTCTCCTAACTGATTCAAACAACTTTTTGATCCACCCCAGCAAATCCATCTCGTGGAATTTAGAGCATAATGGTAATCCATTAGCTCTGTTGTAGAGTTGCTCAGCAAAAAAATGGAACCAAATGGGAATTAAAACTTTCAGCAACATTATAAGGGGTAGATCATTAGTTTGTTGGGACCAGTTGAGAAAGGACTATGGAATACCATCCTCCAATTTTAGAACCTACTCTGTTTTAAAAGAAGCTTGTAACTCTTGGATCCCTCTTCAAATGGAAAAATGGAAAGATGAGCCAATGGTCATACAATGGCTAGGTACTCTCCCTCTATAGAAGGTTAAAACTAAAACTATTTATAAATAAATCCTTGCACCTTGCACTCCTTTTGATTACCTGAATAAGGCTTGGAAGACTAATCTTGAAGATAAAGTATGACAAAAAACCTTCTCTTATCTATGGTATAATGGGATAGATGCTAAGAAGAATTGTTTCAAGTGGCTTTTTTTACTTCATAAGATTCCCTTTAAATTCAAAAATTTTGATGTTGATATGTGTGAAATTTGCAAAGTTCTGGAAAATGTGTACCATTTTTTTTTTACTGTCTTTATGCTAATGAAATTTGGAATATGTTTTGGAATGATCATGATTCTTGGTGCTCAAACATGAAGCTCAATTGGAAAGATATTCTAATGGGTTTTGATGTTAAACTAAGTAAAGAACTTCATCTCTTTCGATTTATTCCAACAACTGAAATTTTATGGGTTATTTGGAAAGCAAGGAATGAGGATAAGTATAGTGGGGTCCGAAGGAATCTTACTGAGTCAAATAAAAGGCTCACTTTTTTCAATGTTTCTTTGTAGGTTGTGGAAATCATGGAATTAGCAGAAAGTAAATTTCCCATGGTACAATGCTTGTCCACTGGAAACAAGGGCACCCCAGCTTGGTTGTTTTCATCCAGGCATTAAGAATCTTCAAAGAGGAGTACAAAGATCAAGTCATCAAGGTTGCAAAGACACCAAAATCTCTCAACTATCCAACATACCCAACCATGAAATAGAGGAAGTTTTCTCTAAAGATGAACTTGATGTCATTAGTGCATTAGTCAGTTGGAATTCTGAAAATAACTGTTAGTGCTACATGTGTTCTTTTTCGCTCTACGTCTGAGACAATGGGTATATTATATCTATTTTGGGCTTCTCTATCTCTGTCCGGACTGTGAAGCTACTGAGTTTATTCTTGTCTTCATACTGTCTTTTAAATTTGTTCATGTTCTTTACTTTTGTTGTAGCTAAGTTGCTATATGGTGTTGTAAACAGTGAATAGTTGTAATGAGTTTACATTATCTTAATACAAAAAAAATAGTTAAGGGAAAGGATCTAGTAGTTGAGCATGTTCCAATATTTTTTATAGCATTTGTTAATTTAATGTCCAATATTTTTAACAATATTGTGACTTTAAAGTAGTTAGCCTTGATGATAACTACCAATAATTGAATAATATGTATTCCTTATATCTAAAAAGCAACAAATCATGTGATGCCACATCAATGCACCAATAAAACATGATTTAGTGCACAAGTATCAATCTCACTTTTTTTGGGACCTTTTTGGACACCTCAACAAAAATAATGTTGATGTGGCTTCATATTTTATGATGTGATCCTAAAACCTTAGTTATAAGCTGGGGTGTTGCCAAGCAAACTGCTGTAAAAAATTGGATTTTTTTTAAACTTCCATGTAAGATTTTGAGAAGCGCGAAGTTAAGGTGCTCAACTACCTACCAGATCCTCTCCCCTAGATGGAAATAAATTATTTTGAAAATCATAAGCTTTAATTTTATCAATGTAAATTCATCTCAATAACATATGTGTGTGGGGTGGAACCCATAGAGCAAAGTCTTAACATGTACCATCTGCATGAGATACCCTCCACTCATATTGATAAATATAGGAAAAATGAATCTATGATCATTATCTGTATCTCCAAACCATCAGAGGGTCTGATCCAAAACATTTTAAATTCAATATATTTAATTTAACAAATATATAATATAATATCAAAACACCTTACAATTTTGTTCTTGTGTTATAACTATGATGGATCATCCTTGTTACACTGTGTACTATGTGCATGACTCTACATCCAAAACTAACTTTTGGCAGTGCTTGATCATACCACCAATCCATGAGAAGAATGAAGGACATTAATAGAGGATTGAGATGCTGCGTTGCCCATAAAAGACTTCAAAAAATTATTGTCAGTAAAGTGATGCCAATTGAACAAGAAAAAGGTGGTGAAGCAAGTGATTGTACTGTTTATCGTAGTTAAATGAAGAAGAATAGTTGATGACACCTTCTGCAATATATCCCAAACAGTGTTCTTCACAGGAGGGAGATTCTAAGGTAGAGATAGTAAGTAGAGTGTTGAATGTTGTTGGGAGTAATATTTTAAAGTGGTAGTTTACTTAAATGTACTATTTCTCAATGGTCAAATTCAATAGTAATTGACTATATTATTAGCATTTTTTAATGGTTCTATTTTTATTGGTCAAAATTTAAAATTTATTTTCAACCATTGAATTGAGTAAAAGGTGACAAAAAATAATGATGCATCATCAAGCGTTACTATTAGACATTTGTTTGATAAAAGAAAAAAGGGAAATGTCATGTATAAAACTAAGGAATGATGTGAAGGGAGGAGCATGAATGTTTCGTCCCATGGTGAGTGGAGATAAATGATCTTGCTTTTGTTTATTTTGTCACCTCTAAAATATTTTTCAAAGTTGTTAGGATATTAGTTTAAAGTGGTAGTTCTATTGGGAAAAGTTATTATTTGGAATTAATAGGTATATGGTTCAAAACATTTAAGAGAATATTTGATGCACTTGAAGATAGTATGAAGGTTTAATAGGTTAAAACAAATAAATAATTTATTTACTTTTGTAATTGTAGACAAAAGCGATTATTTTTAGTAAATGGAGAAATAAGGTGTTATACGATATTGTATAAAATGTGTCTTTTATTGAACCTAACACCTTTCAAATAAAATATTTCTCTTGTCATCTACTTTTGAGGTCATTCATGTGACACCTTATAGGACTTTTAGAGATTTCGATGTTGTATCTAGTGGATAAAGTGTAATGAGGTCAAAGAGGAGGTTGGTAGACATTGACAATTCGAGTAATTTTTATATCTTTGGCTACTTCTCCTCATAAATTCTATTTTATATGAGAAACACTAGTTCTTCATTTGTGTCTCTTTTTGGAGCAAGGGAGCTTGAAACTTTTATAAGCGTAGATAGTTATGCATAGAGTTTTACACTTTGAAGACAAGAATAAATTTAGTGTAGTTAAAACTCAATATGGATGGCTACCTAAATAGTGTAAGAATTTATGAATCTAAAAAACTATACTCTTACAACCTGGTCATTATACAACTTCATGGAGCATTATGGATGTAACTCAACATAATTGGTTGTCTAATAATTTGGGAGATTCTTAATTTTAGAGTTTGGGGAGATGAGATTTGAGAACTCAAGAATTTTACTTAAGAGCTACACTTTATGAGGGTTGTATAATAGCTTAATGGAGTCCTACCTAGTCCAAGAGCTATTTTCAAACACAAGCTTCTAATGAATATGTGGTTCTATTTGGTTTTGATATAATAAGAGAGTAAAATTGGAATACTACATCTTAATAGAATAAATATAGGTTAGATAATTAAATGTAATAAATAATCTTTAGTATAGAAATAATACAAAAGCGAGTTTTGTGGTAGTTAGTTGGATGAAAAAAATTTTCTTATGAGTAACCACAATATTTGTAAGCCAATGCATATCAATGTAAAATTATGACGATGAGCATTTATATAATTTAATATATCCAGCGACATCTCTAAGTTCAACACTTAGTTTTACAATATTCATTATAAATTTTAATAAAAGTTCTTAACAAAACAACATAACTAATAAGTCTTAGTCTATTAGGTTAGTATTAGTATTACCCAAATTAAAATAGTACTATACATAGCAACTAAAACTCTCTTGTAAATGAAACTTTTAAACATAAAAAATAAAAAATGCTCAAAATCCTCCATCTTTCTTCAATTAAATTTAAGTTCTTTCTTTTGATTCCTTTCCAAACACTATATGTTGATACTAATGAGAAATAAATAGGTTCAATACCAATTGTTGGGAAATTTGATATCTATCCAAATATGATTTCAATGGATGAAATACAAGGTTTGGACTACATCAACATGAAAATCTGAAACTTATATGCAAATCTGAAAACTAAGTTTCTTTAATATGGAAATACCATGATTAGACCCATCTTCTTTATGATGCAAAAAATCAGCCAACATAACATGCTTATTAGAACCATCTTATGTGAACTTATAACATCAATATATAAATATTAAAATCACAATAAGAGAACAACAATGAGGTACAAATCAACAACATAAGATCATTACATAACATAGGATTTACATGGAGAAACCCTTGTGGGAAAAAAACTCTACCAAGAAGAGAGGTCAAGTATACATTATATTCAAACAAATGAGATTACAATACATTAACTTCCATTATACATTTTGTCTCCACCATGGCAACACCTGTACTTAGATTTCCACCTCAGAATGCGAAAAGGACACTAGTTTTGGCTCTAATACTTTCCCTCCAACTTGGATGCCCAAACTTGGGAGATAAACATTACATTAAATCCAATAAATGATGAAATACCAAGAGACAATTGTTGCCTCATTCCAAGATCCCACTTGGAGAATACCAATAGTCACTTATTTTTCCTTTTCCTTATCAAATTTATTATCAAATTTTAGGAATCCACATGTGGGGAAAACAATATTAAATATTTATGTCCAAAGTCACCTTTACTGCTGCTAGTGGACCCATCACCCCTTATGAATATGTTACAAACAATGGTGAAAAATAATATTAAATTTTTTTTTCTCAATGCACCCTAAGTGCCTAGAGACACTTTCCAAGGATGTTGGAAACATGAAATGGGATTTACAAGGTGAATGATACCTTGACCCTAACAGATACACCACATAGTCAATATCCACTACTAGTGTTATAGTTGGTGATTGAACCCCATAACTCTTAGAAATAACCTGCAAGCAATTATCTTATCACAAAGAGAGATCAAGAAAGATGATTTTTCTCAAAAAAATGAGACTTCTATTGATGTAATAACCTAACTGGATGGTTATATTGAGAGATTAGTCCTTATGAAACAATAAAAATAAAACCCTAGATGAGGATTTGATTAGATTGTGGCAAGTGTCATTATCCTATGCAAGGAGACAACATGACCTATAATTAACCCATTATAATAATTAAAAAATAAATTCCCAAGTATAGCTTGACTAATTAAAGTAAAAGGGGCCTAATAATTAACAAATTATTAGGTGATTACCTTTTTACTCCAAAAAGTAGATCATTCATTATCAATTGGTGACTAACTTTGACATGCATACCCACAGTCCCCATTCTCTAAATTCTAAAATTCCAAAGCTATTTATTTGTTCATTACCATCAAACATTGAAATTGGGCATATTCAATACATATAAGATCTATAACCCCAAATTTATTCTTGAGTTCCTTTTTATTGATTTGTACTTTAAACCATTACATGAGAGTGTCTTCAACATGATTAAATTTTCTTAAGATAAATTAGATCATTTATAGCCTTTGTCCATTCCTTGGCTCCTATATAAGTTAGCTCACACTCAACCCTTAAAATAAAGGACAAAAATTGAGTATCAATTCATTTTCTATGGGCATCCAAGGTTACAAAACTGACCAAAATAATTTACAATGTTTATGTCCATATTAGCATCATGTAATGACATCGTAGACAACATGAGGATAAAAATGGATTCAAGAGCAATGATAATATATTTAATTTTTTTATGGAGTACAATCACTTCCTCATTTTATATTTGATAAGGTCACCATGAATTATTTGACCTTAACCCACATAATTCTTTATGCAAATGAGTTAAGAAAACAAATTAGACAAAATGTTGAAAATATCATCAATGAGGTTTATTAAGAAAATCAAGGATAACTTATAAGCTACTCATTTGATTGTGATATCAATTTGATTCAATTCCAAGATATGTGAATAAGATATGTGATTATGGAATTCATCATTTCTCACCAGGTTTTGGTGTTTACAACTTAATAAAGACATTTCCATTTTCATATACCATCACTAATAATTTTTTCTAGCATTTTTTGAAAAAATCCTCTTTAAAGACCTAGATAAATAATCACAATGTAAATAGATAGGGGTATAATCTATAATTGAAATGGTTTGGTTTTCAAGAAGGTTTACTAATAAATCAACTATTACTAACCATGAAGCTATAGAGGAAATGAAAGAAACTCGTGTCATTGAAATCAACAATGAAATCAAAGGAGAAGAAATAATATTTAGTGTGCACATTATTGAAAGTTGTAGAATACGATGCATGGTAATATAAGATAAAATTATCAAAAAATGTTGTTGAATATGCATTGAAGATGAAAATACCATTAGTGAGTGAATTTGAGATGACATAGTCTCTTAAAGTATAGCTAGATTTTCTTGTTTTTCTCCTTTCACTTCCTCTTCATTTTTTCCTCTCTAATTAAACATAAATCAATGAAATATAAACCCTTAAATTAGTGTATTATGAAGATGAAACAACTAATTTTTTCTAGTTAATCAAGGCTAGTCTCTCTTTCTCTCTAACCCCAAACAAATAAATATCTTTTGGATTTTCTTGAACTTTTGTGCTATATACTTAAGGATTTTGAATAAGGAAAGGAAGTATATTGGTATTCCTTGAAGAGATTCCTTGAGTAATTTAAGTTTACTTGCTTGACTCAAATTTTTCCCTTCCACTTTGGAAGTTTCCTTTGCACCCTTTCAAGGGATGAGCTTTGAAAATTTTAAGAAATTTTCTTCATAGTAAGAGAGAGCCCTAGATAGGAAGCCAAGATTTGGGCACAATTGCATCCTAGTTTATCCTTTACATTTTTTTATGTAAGTACACCTTAGTGTTGAAAAAATAGACCTAAATCTTCTCACAATTGATACTTTGGCCCAAAACAACAACATAATTCTCCAATCACTACTTCCATATCTCAGCCTCAATAATAGAGGCCAACCCAAAAACAATGGTATTGACAAAAAACTATCAAATATTGAATTTTGAAGAGAATTAGCAGCTTTAAACCTTTTGAAGTGTCCTAATATAACCATTTTGCCAATATTTTTTCCAATGAATTCCACCAAGATTATAAATATTTATGAGGATAAGGAGTCCCCTATATAATACCTCTACTATAATTAATGATACCTCTATGGGTTTCATTGATTAGAGTTAAAAACATTTGGGTGTTAATACACTCTCCAATGAGGTTGATCACTCTATTTTGAGAGCCAAATTTATGAAGGAATTTAAGAAAGAACTCTTAAGAGGCCCTATCATGAGCTTTAGAGATATAAAGTTTAAGGATCATATCTTGCACATGGCTTCAAATCCCATGTGGTGTTTGAAATCTAGAAAATCTAGATAAATAACAAGGACTTATTGGCTAAGTTTTGTTGGGGTTTTTTGAAGCATATAATAAGGATTGGAGTTCCATGGTGAGACCTAAATATTTGGGTAATATGGAGGTGGCTTCCATATTTTCTTCTCCCACTGTACCTAAAGGGTCTCTTAGTTGGAACAATGTGCTTAAATATATTAGTTTAGTACAAAAAGGGATACTGTGGAAGATTAGTGATGACATTAAAATAGATTTGGGAATATAGATTTTTGGATCCCCAACCCTTATCCTCTAATTATACCTTCAAATTCTTGCACAACACTTCCCAAAACTTCTTTGGTTCTAAAGTTAAGGATTACTTCTATAGAATTGGGCTAATATTAAAATGGAAATACCTTCTAGAGTGTTTCCCCAATCAAATTCACTTGAGGGACATTGTGAAAATCCTTTAGAAGAGACTCTCAAAGATCAAAATCCTAATTTTCCTTGATGATGAAATTATTTGAACTCTAAACAATAAATATTCATTATCCATTTAGTTTGCTTATAGTTTGTTGTTGGAGACCCTTGCTAGAGAATCTTTTTGGGGGAAGGTGTGGATTCAAAACCTTATTCCTAAAATAATTTTTTTTAGCAAACTACAACTCACAAAAAAATCCCCACCTAAGAAAATTTTACAAAGTAAATTATTCAACTATCTAAAAAATGTATGTTGTGTCAACAAAAAGAGTAAAATATTCCCCACCTATTCTTCCATTATGACTATTCCAGAGTTCTATGGGAAAAATATATGATTAAATTCAATATTTTTTGGGTGATGAATGATAACCTTGAGAGATTTAATGAGGGATAGTAATACCCACTTTTCATCTAATTCTCAAAGAAATCTAAAAATAGGTTCCCCCTAACCTTGTGTGGTGTATCTAGAAGAAACAAAATAACCACATTTTCCAAGAAAGTGGGTTAGTGAAGAAGGGGCCTTCTTTTCTTCCACCAAATTGTTTTTGGAAAAATTTTCCAACTCCAACACCTAATTTGAATTTCCTCTTAGAACCTACTAAAATCCATATTATTGATAACTAGGGAATAAAAATTGAAATGAGTAAAGTCAAGGCATGTCTAGGAAACTAATATGTGCTAATACCTTTTGGAAACCTCTACATTTGGGTTAGGTTGAGTTAAAATTTGATGGAGCTTCTAAAGGAAATCCTAGGCTAGTTAGTATTGGAGGAGTCTTGTGATCTCATGAGGGGAAGGTTGATGCTACCTATGCAAACAAGATATAAGTTAAACCTAATATAAGGAAGTAGAAGCCCTTATGGATTTTCAGGGGCTTAAATTTGTATCCAATGTCTATATCTTGAAGGTGAATTCAAAGTTATTATTGGTCCCTTAGTTGGGAATGTAACCCCTAGTTGGAAATTCATGGATCTCATACAAGACAACAAAGGCCTAATCAATAATCTTTAAAAAATTGATATTATGCACATCTACCTTGAAGGAAACATGGTCACGAATTACCTTACCAATCTAGGTTTACAATTTGATTCTTCATGTTTTTGGAGAGGTGAGAAGAATAACCCCTCATTATTTTCCTCTCCTAAACATTATCTTTTTAGGATTTTCACTTTTGAGATAAGGTAAGAATTTATGTTGGTTATGAAATAATTATTATGTTGGAGATCCTCTTGTAAATTTTTCTCAAACCATGATTATTATGAGAGGGGAATTTAATTATCATATTGAAACCAACAATAATTTTGTCAAGTTGGCTAATACAATGTGGCAGCATGATATATTTTTGTCTCATGTCATAGGATGAGGACAAATATCATGATCTTGTTTTATCCTCACCTAAGGTTTCTAGGTTTATTATCCTTTTACAAGGAATCTTTATTGTATAATCATTAAGATGCACATTCACAATGATTCATGCTTTTTTGGATCAATAGCTCTTGTCCTCCATATTTTTTCTATTCTCTTTTTCTATGTTAGGTGTTTGATTGTAGGTGATCTTTGGGAGTTGTAGGGTTGAGGAATCAACTCCATGATAAAATGTTGTATCAGTGGCCAACATGAATGATCTTGGTAATACCTTATCCATGCAAGTATCGAGAGCATTTTTTAAATAGTCATCTTGAACTAGAATGTTGAACCCCTTTATATACAATTTATCAAGTTTGATATAATAGAAAGAAATATACTCAACATTAAATTCAATAAATAAAGCATCTTAAGCAAAATCACATTCATTAATATATTCTCAACTAAAGAGAAGGAAGGATCTTGAGGAGGTTGATTGAATGCATGGGGATTAACATGTGAAGTTGGAATATTAAAGTATTGGAACTTAATATTATAGGCACTAGTATAAGGAGTGAAATCTAAGGCACCTCAATCATCCCCAAGAAAATAATCAGAAACAAACTTGGACAACAATTTAGATTGAGAAGATTTTTGAGTATTATTAGTAGAAGACATAGTATTATGAGGAGTAGAAGGGGAAGATCTTAAAGGAATTATGAATGAAGGAGTTTATTTTTTACACACACCTATAAAATAGAGTTTTCACACCCTCTTGAAAGAAGACTTAGTTTCTCTTTAAAATCTTACTGCTATCTTTAATATGATCTTGTTGACATCCCTTTTGGCACAACAACATGCAAACAAAATATTGCTATTCTACTTCTCCTGAAAGAGAAAGATAACACATGGATATCTTAGCTCCCAAGGTCTATGTAGTTGGTTCTCAACTGTGTTGATGTCCCTCTGTGGTCAATGTAACAATAATGTTCAAGGGGCCTGCTAGTGTTGAGCTTCTGGATTGTTTTAGGATTAAACATGAATTTAAACCTACTCTAACCAGGGTTTTTAAAGAAATAGAAAAAGATGGATTAGGGCTTTGGGACAAAAAAGAATGATAATTCATCTACCTTAACCAGACTTGTTATTCTTCAAGGAATTGTAAACTAAAACTGCAGAACAAAATTAACTTGTGATTGACATAGTTTCATTCATTTACAGTGTTGATTTCAATAACAGAGTACTAGTTACCATTTTAAATAAAACACAAAAGAACATTTCATTCCTTGAAGATTTCACAAATCAAATGATTAATTGCAGACAAACATCATTCTGAAACACAACATGAAATATATTTTAATCTAGTTGCTTCTACTATTGGTGAAACAGATAAGCAACATTTACAAGGCTGGCACAATCACCAGTGTATAGATAATCTGCGAATTTCAATTTTTTTCCATTTACACTAAGGAAATTGAAAGGTACATTAGTCTATTTTGAATCTGAAATCTAAATCCTAACCAAGAAGATAGAAGAAACTCCTATTACAAAGAATCATGAGGCAACTCTATCTCCTTCTATTAACTTACTAATTCCTAGATTTTCTTCTAACTGTTTGTTCTAACTCTAACTGTCCAACCTTAGAAATTCTCTAAGAGTTCTCCAAAAGTTCTAACCTTTTACAAAGAGGCCAGAATGCCTTATATATAGAATGTACCAAAAGAATGCATTCTCCCCGTATTAGGGTTTTAAAAATATCTACATCCAGGAGAGTCGGCTCTCAGATCTTTCAAAGAGAGTCAATGTTGCATTCAATGAGAAGCCCTAATGTCCATGCTGATGATGGCTTGGTCTGAGGATGATCTCAGATATGTTGCAACTATAGCATTTATTCTCCTGTCTTCATGTCCATCCTGGAACTACATCGGGGTCACCTTGAATTCTCTAAAGCATTTTGCAATTAATACTGATCTATCTCCTTACCAATGGTCACAATAGCTATCCCTGTGAGTCATGGTTTCTTCTGTCATTCGGCCTCCTTCATGTTTTGGACTCCTCTACACGCTAACCATTTTTTGGAAGCATCATCGGGCCTCCTTGTAGATCTTTGCACCATCCGAGCCAATCCATCGTCATATGTTCTTAGAAGGAATCCATATCGCTTGTATCTTGTTGGTCTTCTTACACAGGGGTGGTCAAAGGGGCCAGTGAGTCACTCTTTTAGTTTCCTTTGATTGGTCAGGCATACGCCATGCGAGCTCCTTAGGCGGTCAAAGATGGTCCGAACGGAATCACATGTTGGTGAGACACTTCTAGTGTCTCCCCGATGTGATCTCATCCTTCAGTAGTCATCGTGGTAGCATGGGGCAGTCGGTGAGACATTTCGATGAGCCATGGGAGTCATATCGAGCTCAAAAGAACATCGACAAGATAGTCGCTCATTAGTAGGACATCACAGCAATGATATCACTCCCTCTGGCTAGGAGTTCATCTTCCTTTCGGAAAGACGTTTTAATTAGTACAAAGTCATGGTGAGCTCCCCTTGGTTATACTGATATCTCTTTTTCATTTGTGAACCCATCGCTATCGGCAAGACTTCAACGTATCGACAAGACCACATGGCGAAATCCTCGTTCTATCGGTGAGCCCATTTCTTTATGTCTAGGAGACATCATTGGGTTGGCAAGACATCTTACCGAACCCGTTCCATTCGTTCAGGGTCTCCCCAAGTTCCTTTAGTTTCCCCGAGCTCAGCCTTTTTGACGTGACCTCCTCATGTCAGCGAGACTTCTCGCTGAGAGCGTTACCTTTTGGTGATCTCCTATCATTTCAGGAAGACATCGCTCAGTCGTCGAGACCTCATAGTGATCCTAGATCACTACACTGATGCCGCTTTTATCACTGTGACCTCATGGTGAAGCCCCCCTTTCTCCCAGAGCTCATCTTCCTCGGTGGGAGTTCCCTTGGTCGGCCAGATGTTATGGCGAAAGCAAGACCCTTCGCCCGATGCCCCTCAGATTTAGCAAGAGTCATGGCAATACTTCTTCCGTGTCGATGTGACTTTTGTTAGTCACTGAGACCTCCTGGAGAGAATGGAAATCTTCCCCAAGAACCCTTAGGGAACCCTTGTCGGCAAGACTTATAGAGATATATCCCCTTGTGCTTTGTCGGCGAGACCCGTTGCACTCGCCAAGACATCTCTACACAGTGAAAGTTTCTCACCGAAAGGTATGCCCCTCGGCGCCAGTTGTTGAAACATAAGGATCTCACCAAGACCTTATGGTGAGGTCAAATATTCATGCTGATATGTGTTCTCTCTGTCATTGGTCAGTGAGACACTAAGATCTCGTCAAGACCCTTCTCCAAAGGAAACCCCTCAGGCCGATAGGAGACTCCTAGTCATCGGGACAATGACTGATGTGTTGCTGATAGGAAACTGTATGTGAATTTCAATCGCCGTAACATCTCTGGGGTCTTGCCAATAGGCAACACAGATGCATATCAATAGAATGCACTAGTAGTTGGCAAGACATCAGCAATGTCTTGCCGATTTCTTCTTAGATGAAAATGTGACCAACTGGACTGAAGAATGCTTTCCAAATGAGTTCCCTTGAAAAATATCATCTTGTGTGTGATTCAATCCTGCAAAAGGAAAGGCCTGCATTAGTCTCAAAGCATATGAAACATATTAAAATAAACTATTCTATTACTTATGATTATTTCATTCAATTTTCAGCAAGAAGAAAACCAACTCAAGCCGAGACAGAACTAGAATTAAATCAAATAGAAAAAGACAAACCCAGGCAGAAAGCAGAAGAACCCCAAAGAGGAAGGCAAGTAACCAAAAGCAAAAGAAACCAGAAAGAGAAAGGGGGACCCATTTTGTTCCAAATCAAAATGGGGTGGTTATGCAAGGCATAACAGTTCTAGAACTTAAATTTATACAACAAATTTTCTATTTTAATTATTTAAAGATATAACTATACATAATATTTTATAAAAAAGACTTATTAAATATAAATTTCTGATTCAATTTTAATACATATAATATATTCTAATATTTCAATGAAAATTTCAAAATACATTTTATAATATAATTCTATTTCATATACCTTTAAAAAGAAATATCAAAATATCAAGACAATGTAGTGGGAGAAGAGATGAAATATAGTTGATTACTATATTTTATTCTCAATATTCTTTACTTCACAAACAAATAGATCAACACCCCACTATGCTCCCACCAAAATGAAGAAACATAAAGCATAACAATGCTCAATGTAAAAACGAAATTCATCAATTCTAAAATTTATAGTAACAAATGTCTACATTGTAGAAAATTCATAAAAAAATAATTCAATATTAAGTATAAATGATTTCAGTTCTTAACACATTCAAATATTTGTTGATCTAATATTCATATGAAGCAATTAACATTTTCAAGAAAAATATTATAATTTTAAATAATTTTAATATGTAAACTTATTTCATAATGGATTATTAGAACATTCAATTGCTTTGAATATACTTTTTAAATCTTAGAAAAATTACATCTTAATATTGTAAATATAGATTAGATAATTAAATATAATGATTAATTATTAATATAAAAATAAAACACATATCTCTTTTGTAATAGTTAATTAGATGAAAAAATTATAATGAAAATCATAAACTTTACAAACTAATACTATCATCGTAAAATCATCTCAATAAACATATATGTATATATCTTGTTGGACCCATAAAGTAAACTCTTAACATGTACCATCATAACCTCTATCTGCATGAGATGCCCTTCACCCATATTGGATGATCATCATCTATGTGTCTCCAAACAATTAGAAGGTCCCATCCAAAATCTTTTAAATTCAATATATCTAGTTTAACAAATATATAATATAATATTAGACCATCTTGCTATTTTGTTCCTGTGGTATAACTATGATGGCTCATCCTTGCTACACTGTGTACTATGTGCATGACTCTACATCCAAAACTAACTTTGATCATACCACCAATCCATGAGAAGAACAAAGACATAAACATAGGATTGAGATGGTACGTTGCCCATATAAGCCTTCAAGAAATTAGTTGTAGTCAACCTAGTCACTAAAGTGATGCCAATTGAACAAGCAAAAGGTGGTGAAGCAAGTGATTGTACTGATTACTGCAGTTGAATGAATAAGATAGGATAGGCCATCAAAGAAAGAACGAGAATAGTTGATGACAACTTCTGCAATATATGCCAAACAGTGTTCTTCAGAGGAGGGGGATTCTAAGGTAGAGGGAGTAAGTAGAGTGGCATCATTGGAGATTCACTGACTAGCCACCAGTTTGTGGATTCTTTGTTCACATTTTTATCATACTATCATGTTGAATGCTGTTGGGAACAATATTTTTAAAGTGGTAGTTATTGTGGTAGTTTACTTAAATGTGTGTATGTTAAATATGTATAATCAAAATGAAATAAACAAAACACACATAATGGAACTTTAAATTGAAGAAATGCAAATAACTTGAATTTAAAGAAACAAACGAAGCTTCTTCAGAGCCGTTCCATCTTCCTCTATCTCCATGGATTTGTTTGAAACTGTTGCTCTCAGATTGTGTAAGCAAGGCTTCTCTGAATGACAACCTGTAGAATGAGAATGCAAAGGAAGGAGCTTCTCTATCCTATATGCTGGTGAAGTGAAAATACTGACACGGATATGCACAGGGGCTGTAAATTGAGGATGCTATGAAATGAGATGAATAGGCCATGATATGAAATACTATTATGCTATGCTATGATGCTAGAATGCTAAAAGACTATGAAGGCTATGCTATTGCAAATTGACTATAATTTTCCTATTGAAAGCTTCTTTGTGATTGCAAAGACCTGACAGTCCTTTTTATAGCTTTTTGCAGGCAAAATCCTGGCTGGCAAGGATCAACGGCTATGAGGTTGTCTGGTAAGTTTGAATGGTGAGAGATGGAGAGGTTGAGAGGAAGATGGAAGAGGTTGGGAGGTTGGAGAGAAGAATGGAAGTATGTCTTCAACCCACGGGAACAAGCTTGCACAGGAACAGAGAAATTAATTTTTATGTTTTGGCAGTTTGTTTCACAGTTGTTGAAGATAATGCAAATTAAATAAATAAATAAATAAATTTATTTAATTTCATGTGAGTTTGAAGAAATTAAATATTTTTGAAATATTTAATTTTAGAACTATAGAAGACTCAATTAAATATTTAGAATATTTAATTTGCAAATAGACTTTAGAAGAATTAATTAAATATTTTGGAATATCTAATTGTAATGTGACTTTACAAAGGAATTAATTAAATATTTGGAATATTTAATTATAAATTGAATTTAGAAGATTTTAATTAAATATTTTGGAATATTTAATTGTGAATGAAATTTAGAAGAAAAGAATACTTAATCTTTATTTGAATAAAATATTCAAGCCAAGATTATTGATAATTAATATAAATAAATCGTAATGTTTATTTAATTAATTAAGAAATGAATACGAAAAGATGATTAAATAAACTTATTTATTTAATTGAAATGAAATAATGAACAATATAAATAAATTATTTAAATATATTTATACTAGATGGAATTAGGAGATTTAATTAAATATTAAAATATTTAATTAATTACCGTATGTGATGTGACCATTTTAGGTGTATACATTTTGCCCCTCTTTGAAGTGATGTGTTTTCACATTGCTTCAAAGAATTTTGAAATTTGCCCCAGAAATTTGAATGTCGAATGTTGATAGGTATATGCCCCCTCGAACGATGAATCGATAAGATTTTGATTTTTGTGAATTTTTAGATTTTTTGTAATTTTTTGTGAAATTTTTTATTTTTATGATTTTGAAGATGTCGATTCATCGTTTGAAAATTATGATATGAAGAAATTTACGTGGAAAGATGTGAAATGAAAAATTGATGACTAAAATTGCCCCTGCTATGATAAAATATGCTAAAATCCACCAATTTTGCTTTTAAATAGGTTAAAAATGTCATTTTCCATTTTAACCTAGTAAAAATTGTAAATTTTGAGCTCTGGAGTGAGAAAGATGGCACTTCCGATTCACCAGCACCGTTTCGAGCGCATCCGATGACATCAGTGGCTGGTGTACTATGGACCCACGGTATGTACCCCGTTAAACTTCTACTTTTTGAAAATATTTCATTCGGAGCACGTTTATCAATGTTTTGAGTGTGTAATAGTGTGTTTTAGCGCCCTTAATAAGTTTCATAGCACCCATGATAGTTTCCATAGCGCATTTAATACTGTAGCACCCTTGATGAATTCTATAGCACCTTTAATAATTTGTGTAGTGCCTTTGATCCTGTAGCACCCTTAAGGCTTTCTGTAGCGCCTTTTATTATGTAGTGCTGATAAGAAATTCTGTAGCGCCTATAATTGGATGTTGTTGTGAGTGAAAAATTTGTTCCCAAAGTTGTTGGAAAACAAATAATAACTGATAAATTTTCTTTTAAAGTTGTTAAAAACAAATAGGATTGATAAGTTTGCTTCTAAAGTTGTTAAAAACAAACATGACATTGATTATTTGTGTTCCATGATGATGAAAAACAAACAGTTTGATTGATATGTTTGCTTCTAAGGTTGCTAAAAACAAACATGATTGTGATTATCTGCTTTCCATGATAATGAAAAAAAAAATAGTGTGATTGATATGTTTGCTTCTAAGGTTGTTAAAAACAATCATGATTGTGATTATCTGCTTTCCATGATAATGAAAAACAAATAGTTTGATTGATATGTTTGCTTCTAAGGTTGTTAAAAACAAACATGATTGTGATTATCTGCTTTCCATGATGATGAAAAACAAACAGTTTGATTGATATGTTTGGTTCTAAGGTTGTTAAAAACAAACATGATTTTGATTATTTGCTTTCCATGATGATGAAAAACAAACAGTTTGATTGATATTCAGATTTGATTGATAAGTCGTAATGATTTGATATTGATGTTGCCTTGTCATGTTGATGTGTCAACAGGAGAGATTAGGCGTTTTGCAGTCACGGGAGACATTCCCGAAGACATGGAGCTTGATTCCACGGCTGTTACAGTCAGATCGGGATGTGATCGAGGCCTGTGGATTGACTTCATTGCTTGACATGCCTAAGGTATGCCTCAACAAAGCTTTATTGACAGCACTCGCAGAGTGGTGGCATAGTGATACCAACACATTTCATTTACCGACCGAAGAGATTACAGTGACCCCTAAGGACGTGTACCACATCTTGAGGATCCTAGTGATGGGAGAGATAGTGGTCTTTGATAGCTGAGAGGATGGAGGCACTGATGCTTTGAGGAGGATTTTTAGAGATGATCAAATTGTTGGATACTTCATCCCATGGGGTGAGATGACAGATTTATATCCACCCTTACCGTCTGTACTTGCAGGTTTCATCGGAGGTGTTTTGTGCCCTGACCATAGGTCGAAGGGGTTTGCAGTTAGGTGGGGTCAGGTTCTGGAGAGTATGGTGATGCAGGGGACATGATATGCATGGGGGACATGCATGCTTGCTCATTTGTATGATGAGTTACATCATATTGTATATGGTAGAGGCCGGAGTTTTGCTGTTGGTTGTTCGTTATTACAGATATGGGCATGGGAGCACTTTGCCATTATGCGACCATTGACTCGTGGACGATGACCTGTCAGTCGATCATACAAATGGGGATATGCTAATATTATTGCTTAGCTGAGACTGGGCAAACTAGATCACTGGCAGCGTCTCTTAGATGGTCTTGATACAATATGTTGGCGGCCATATTTAGATTGTAAGGCATGGCCAAAGGATGCGAGGGAGATGCCCTATGTCTATACATCCAGATATCTTATTGGCCATACTCCATGGATTATTGAGAGATTTCTTGCTGGATGAGTATGTCGGCAATTTGGTCAGATTCAGGGTATGCCTATGGGTTCTACCATTTATGCATGACGACAGCCAGAGCTTGTAGTATGGGGTCCACGGATTTCCTATGAGGCAGCGGTGGCAGAGTTCACCAGTTTAGGAGTAGTGATGTGGGATTACCGAGTTGATTTCCTTGATGCAAGGATGATGCTAGAGTATAGCCAGTATGTGTTAGAGCATCCTACACCACGTATGTTTGATCCTGATGAGCCTATTGCACCAGTTACTGTACAGAGACCACAGAGAGGCAGTCAGAGATGACAAAGAGAGGCAGCTTCAGAGGGTGACGATTCGAAGGGAGATGATGATGATGAGGAGAGTGGAGGTAGTGATGATGAGTCAGAGGGAGATAGTGATGATGAGGAGAGTGGAGGAGATGATGGTGGGAGAGGTGGTAGAGGTGGTGATAGGGGAGGTGATAGAGGTGGTAGGAGAGGTGGTAGGAGAGGTGGTAGAGGTGGACTGTGGATGAGACATATAGATCCATCACCTTCAGTAGATCCAATGGTGTCGGGTCAGATATCCTCTTTGCAGAGTATAGTGCAGAGCTTACAGGGTCAACTAGCACAGGCACAGGCCTTGATTACACAGCTTCAGGGACAGTTGACATTAGTTACTACTGAGAGAGATACAGCTAGACAGTGGGGTGAGCAGGCCATTGCTTTGGCTGATAGTCTATAGAGAGTAGCAGCGAGTACCTTTCCTGGTGATATGATGAGAGAGGTGACCAGAGCCACCCGGGAGGCCGAGTTCTATAGGACCAGATATCATGATGTGGTTCCCCATGAGCGGAGGGAGAGTTATACATAGTCACAGTCTACTCATAGTCACTCTCAGACTACTAGCAGGGGTGTGACACAGCCATTACCTCTAGAAGGGCCATCAGGGATAGGTGGAGCAAGTCCATCAGGTGTAGGTGGTACAGGTCCCAGACTAGCTCCATCAGAGGATAGCACTGCCTAGTGCATTGTACATGATGTTTTTGTGATACTCTATTTAGACATTTGTATACACCCTGAGATGATCTCATTTTTGATGATGTTACATCATGTGTAGTCGACATCTTTGTACATTTTGACATTCATTTTTGAGATATATGAAATGCAGTGATGATTTATGATGAGTGGTTCGATTTTCTTATATATGCATGATGTGTTATGATATGATGTTTTATGGTTATGATGTATATGTATGCATGATTTATGAGATGAGTGAAATCTATTTGATGCATGAATATGATGGATGATACAATTTATGAATGCTTATATATGTTTTGATTATGATGTATGCTTTGTTTTTATGATTTTCTGATGCAAATATGTATGAAAAATGTATGAAATGATATTTTTGTGAATGTCAAAATGTACTCAGTCATTTTTATTCAAAAAGATATGCAACATTTGATACTTTGCCAGCATTTTGGGAAAATCTATAAATGCAAAATGCAGATTCTAACATGTATGCAATCTATACTAACCATGCAGGATATTCATACAATATTGCCATTCTGAGAGCTTATTTGTGCTTTTTGTATCATCATAGAACATTGAAATGTTGAAAGTTAATACAAGCATCAAAGGGTATGTTAGCACCAGTGATGACCTGAGTATTGCTTTCATGAATTTTTGATATAGCAAGATAATACAAGCATCTAGGTATAATTGAACTGAGATGACCTGAGTATTGCTTGCATAAACGTACAAGAGTTAACCCATTTCCTATGCAAATTCTGAAATGTCATCAATGATACGTAGTAGAGCATGTCTCGTGACCAATTTGCATAGTACTAATGATTTTCTCACAAGTAGCAGACAAAGAAAAAAATCATACTCCTTCCTTTCCTTTCTAGTTCAATACATCATTGAATTGCTCTAGAGATATGATAGAAAATCAAACAACCATTCAAATCTTGCCCAAAATATTTCAAACATTATTCAAATTAAGATCATTCAAGTCGGTTATCATCATTGATGTTCTTATTTTGATATTTGTTTGGATCATGTTATTTCAATTTCAACTGGCATTGAATAAGCATGTTGTGGTTGATTTGATACGTCAATGTTTGTTGCATTTTGGCAAACCGTCTTGTGTCTATTTGTGATGTTCAAAAAGCTTGTTGCCCCTTTCTTGTTCAGTCTATATTGCTGCCCCCAGTGTAAACACAACCTAAAAGATTAAAGATATGTACAAATTTCATCAAGCCATGATGAAACATAAGGATTCCTGTTGTATGATATGGATATGGAAGATATGTACAGATGATAGATATGAATGGATGATGCTGAAAGTGAATGCAAGACATAAGCTAATAGATGGAGGAGCCTATTTTGATCACAAGTAGTGCCTATTTTTCAGGTTTTTGCCACTTGTTTTTATTGCATTTTTTCAGGATATTTCTAATGTTTTGGATTTTTTCAGGACTTTTTATGATTTTTTTAGGACTTTTTATGATTTAGACATAGAACTTCTTCAAATGAATGCTATTGATTGGTTCTTCAAATAGATCCCCTTCTGATGTAGATAACTGATATGCACCAGAACCATATGCTACAATGATAACAAATGGACCAAGCCAGTTGGGTTCAAATTTCCCTTTCTTTTCTCTGTCTTGTTGATTACGTGGATTTTCCCTCAAGACTAAGTCACCTACTTGAAATTTCCATGATTTAACTCTGCGATTGTAGCTATGGGACATAACTTGTTGATAACCCTTCAAATGATCGACTGCATGTTGACGTCTTTCATCTAACAGTTCTAGCTCTTGCAGACGAGATACTCTATAGTCTTCATCATTTATCTATCCCTTGAGTGAGACTCTAAGTGAAGGTATTTCAACCTCTAGTGGTAAGATCGCTTCTTCTCCATAGACCAAGGCATATGGGGTAGCTCCTCTTGGTGTACGAATGCTGGTTCTATATGCCCACAAAGCTGGATTTAATTGGACATGCCAATCACGACCGGCATCATTTACTATTTTCTTCAAGATCTTC
Organism: Sequoia sempervirens; assembly: GCA_007258455.2. Taxonomy (NCBI): domain Eukaryota; kingdom Viridiplantae; phylum Streptophyta; class Pinopsida; order Cupressales; family Cupressaceae; genus Sequoia; species Sequoia sempervirens. The sequence continues at coordinate 1,041,216,266 of VDFB02271358.1, read as the reverse complement.
AAGATTGTTTTGTTTGAAGCCTCTGCTTGACCATTTCCTTGTGGATAGTAAGGTGTATAGAACCTGTGTTGGATGTGAAATCTTTCACAAAGTTCGTTAACATCTTGATTCTTGAAAGACCTCCCATTATCAGTAATGATAGAATTAGGAATTCCATATCTACAAATAATGTAATTCAGAATGAATGAAGAAATTTGTTTACTAGTCATGGTCGTCAAAGGAATAGCTTCAATCCATTTTGTAAAATACTCCGTAGTTGTGATAATGAATTTATGCCCATTTGATGATGAAGCATGAATTTTTCCAACAAGATCTAGTCCCCACTGAGAAAAAGGCCATGTTGGAGTGAAAGGTTGCAGTTCCTGTGCCGGTGCATGAGTAAGATTCCCGTGGATCTGGCATTTAGAACACTTCTTGAAAAAAGTAAAAGATTCTTTCTCCATGGTAAGCCAATAATATCCCATTCTGACAAGTTTCTTGGGAAAGGTTAAACCACTTGAATGAGTTCCACAAATACCACCATGAACCTCTTGTAAGGCTTTTTCAGATTCGTCACATTCAAGACATCAAAGGAGCATACCATCAAGACCACATCTGTAAAGGATATCGGAAATCAAGGTATAACGAGATGATTGGCGTATGAAATTCCTTTTTTGGTTTCGAGATAAGTCTAGAGGTAAGATGTTATCTTTCAAATAGGTATAAGTCTTGCCATATAAAGGTGAATCAGAACCAGTTAAATGACATATGACTTGGGTCTCAGGATTATCATAGGCGGGAGAAAACAATTGTTCCACCAAGAATTCATACTTGGTTTGATCCTCTGATAGTTGTAATAAGGAAGCAATTGTAGCCATTGCATCTACAACTTTATTATCAATCCTTGGAATTTGTGAAAACTTGATTGACACAAAATACTTCTTATAATAATCCATGTTCTTGTAAGGTAGCAACTTATCATCTTTAGTTTGATAATCATCATTGATTTGATTAATGACAAGTTGTGAATCACCATAGACTTGCAGCTCTGTAATCCGCCATTCCAAGCCTATTTTTATCCCTATGAGCAATGCCTCATATTCAACTATGTTATTTGTACAAGGAAACATCAACTGATATGAGTGTGGAATGGTATGTCCTTTAAGTGTGACAAAAAGAATCCCTACCCCCAAGCCATGTTGCGTATAAGAGCCATCAAAGTACAGTGTCCATGAGTTCTTAATGGTTGCTATGAAGACATCTGCATCAGGAAACTCAATGTGCATTAGATTTTCTTCTTGTAAAGGTGCTTCAGCCAACTGATCTGTGATGACCTATCCTTTAATAGCTTTCCGATCTACATAGTGAATGTCAAACTCACTTAAGATCATTACCCATTTTGCAAGTCTTCCTATTAAAGTAGCTCTGCTTAAAAGGTATTTTAGTGGATCAATTTTGGTTATCAGCTTAACTATATGAGCCAACATATAGTGTCACAAATTTTGAGAAGCAAACACCATTGTGAGGCAAGCTTTTTCAATGAAAGTGTAATTTAATTCATGACTTGTTAAAGTTCTACTGATATAGTATATGGCCCTTTCTTTACCTATAGAATCCTCTTGTGCTAGTAATGCTCCCAAGGATACTTCTGTTGCTGAAATATAGAGTATGAGTAGATTTCTTGGAATGGGTGGAATTAAAACTGGTGGGTTCATAAGATATTGCTTGATCTGATTGAATGCTGCTTCACATTTGTCTTCCCATTTGAATGGGACATTTTTATGCAATAAATGTGTAAATGGTAAGATTTTTTCCACCAGTTGAGCTATAAACCGCCTGATGGATTGTAGTCATCCTTGCAATGATTGAAGTTGACTGATATTTCATGGTGGTGGCATATTCATTATAGCTTGTACTTTTTCTGGATCTACCTCTATGCCCTTTTCTGAAACAATGTATCCTAGGAGTTTTCCAGATGTAACGCCGAAGACACATTTCTTTGGATTGAGTCGAACATTGAACTTCTCCATTCTGACAAAGATTTTTGACAAGATTTCTAGATGTTCTTCTCTTGTGTGAGATTTTGCAAGGAGATCATCAACGTAATCTTCTATGAATGTATGCATCATATCATAAAAAATTGTCATCATTGCTCTTTGATAAGTGGCTCCTGCGTTCTTTAACCCAAATGGCATTACGTTCCAGCAATAAGCACCCCAAGGACATGTGAATGTTGTTTTATCTTGATCCTCTGGTGCAATCTTTATCTGGTTGTATCCTGAAAATCTATCCATTAATGAATACATTGCATGACCAGCAGTTAAATCAACAATCATATTTATGTTTGGCAAAGGGAAGTCATCTTTGGGAGAAGCTTTGTTCAAATCTCTAAAATTTGTACAAATTCTAATCCTTCCATCTGGCTTTGAAACAGGTACAATATTGGAAATCCATTCTGCATAGTCAATAGTCTGAATGAACCCAACATCTCAAAGCTTTTTTAATTCCTTTTTGACCAATAATGCAACATGTGGATGCATTTTTCTAAGTTTTTGCTTCACGGGTTTTGCCCCTGCGTTTATAGATAAATGATGCATTATCAGATTAGGATCTAGCCCTGGCATATCAGCATATGACCAAGCAAAGTTGATTTGATTCTCCTTCAAGAACTCCATGAATTTTAGTACTTCCTTGACTATTAATGACGCTACAAGTTGCAATACTTTTTGTTGCTCTGTTGTACTTATGTTGATTGATTCTGTTGGTTCGATCAAAATAGAAGATCTTTCGTGATAATGCTTGGGAAGAGTGTCAAGTTTCTCATCCTTCAGTGCCTCAAAAAGGTTTTCACTATCAGATTCGCTCTTTATTTTTCTCTTGTTGTGATCTATCACTGCCATTTTTTGGTTTTCACCAATAGATCCATCTTTTATTTCATTTATTTTGCAGCTAAGAGACTTGACACCCTCATCAAAATCGTGAGTATGAAATTCTTGGATGAAACAATTGTTTTCCTCATTAGAGGAACAAAGGAAATTTATAATGTCCTCATCATCATGGAATGTAGGGATATGGATAGGTGCATCATTGTCCCAATCAATAAGTTATGGATAAACTAAAGGCATGGGATCATTAGGTTGGGTAAGGTCTTGAGCTGTCAAAGTCATGATGTGGTTGTCATAGACAAGGTCTATGATGGTATTCTCCTGTTGATTGTCAATCTCGTTAAAATCTGATTCATCCTCACTTGAGTCATGATAGCTTTGTAAAACATAATCAAGTGGAGGCCTTGAACCTTCTCCTTGTATGAGAATAGGTGCATATTTGTGTATGGTATCAACTTGTTTATCTCTACAAAATTCATCATTATAAATGGTGTCCCATTCATATTCATTAGAATCAGTATCTGAACTATTCTGCAATTGGAAAACTGATTCATGAGGTTTATCTGAAATGGATCCTCCTTCATGAGTTGGTTGTGCTTGCTGTGAAGTTAACTCTTGTGTATCTTTACCATATCCAAGTCCTGTTTTATCATTTGGATGTATTGAAATAGGTTGAATTGGTTCCATGATTCCTTCTCTTCTTTTTCCTATAGGACCATTTCCTTCATAGCCCATTTTTTGCATGATAGCGTACCCCTTACCATATTGTTCTGTAGGTAACTTAATGTGTAAGAGAGATTCATCTTCATCTTTGTATAGCCAACTTAGGATGTCCCTATCTTTAGCTTCTTCTTCAGTGGTGTTGGCTTTAATGAATTTTCTGCCAAACTTTGTGATTGGCACAGAAGCTTGGGATGTAGAGGCTGTTGCAATCTTTTGATTTGATAAGGTTGGCTGACCATGTGACCTCAAAGAAGGAGGTAAGGTAGAAAGAGATAGTGAATATTCACCTACTCCTTTGTCTTTAAAATTTAGCTTAGTGTTAAGATTCTTTGTCAATTCTTGCAGTTGGCCTTGTAGATTGGAAGAAGAAACAATAAGAGCCTCCCTATTATGTGGCACAAAGGCATTTTGAGTTGCTCGAAGATTTGAACAAGTTTGTGTACTATTGTAATCATCTTGTATAGTTATTTCCTATCCATCGTATGGAAACTTGAGGCATTGATGGTACGTTGATGGTACTGCTTGCATATCATGAATCCATGGACGACCCAAGAGTATATTATAAGAAAGATCATGATTTAGAACCTGACAAAAGGTATTTTTCACAACAGGTCCCACTCTGATAGGTAGCATTATTAGTCCTTTAGAAGCTCTTTCTTCATCATCATATGCCTTGATAGTTATTTTCCTTCGTGGATCAATAGAATTTTCTGAAATTCCTAAGGCATGTATTAGCTTTAAGGTACAAATGTTTAAACCAACTCCTTCATCTATTAAGACACGTCTGATTCTATGTTTATGGATCATGACTTCAAGATAGAGCGATGAATTATGTGGATGTGTCATGGAGGCATCATCTTTTTCGGAAAATGAAAGACAAGTGGGAGAAGACAAATGTCCCACCATGGCTTGAAATTTGTTTACATCCAGATCAGTATCAACAATTGTGTTTACAAGAGCTTCTTCTAAAATATTCTTGTGCATGGGGGATATTTTGAGAAGTTCAAGGATGGAGATTTGCGCTGATGTTTTTCTTAGTTAATCAACTAGATTATAATGATTTGGAGAAGGAATAGCTTTATTAGATGAACTTCCTTTTAAAACAACTTTTGCTTGTCCTCTCGTAGTCACATTAACTTGTTGATATTCTTGTTTTCCCTTGATTTTGATAACATTAACCCGTTGATCATCAACATAGATGTGACGGATTATATTGTCTTCAAAATTATGTATTCTTTTGGCTTTTGCATCTGATGTTTCCCCCTTTTGATAATTCAGTAAAGGATCTTTAAATGCTTGATGATCATCATTGGTATGATGTCCTTCAATTGTAATCGTGCCATTGTCAATTAAATCTTGTACTAGATTTCACAAAGCTTGACAATTGTTTGTTCTATGACCTTTACATTGATGATAATTGCAATAATACGAGTCATTCCATGATGGTGGTTTGACTCGTGGCTCATAATATCTTTGTGGTGGTAACGTGATAACCTTATTATCAAGAAGCTCTTTGAGAGCAGACTCAAGAGATTGACCCAAAGTGGTAAAATTCCGTCGATTTGAAAAGAATGGAGGTCTAGACGGATTTGATGTTTGGGTATTGCCAAGATTATTATTGAAATTACCACGATTATCCTTGGTGTTTTGATTGGTCATTCTTTCTTGCTTGAAGTTTTGTCCTTGTTGATTGTTGCTTCCTTGTTGATTGGTATTTGCTTGTTGATTGTTTCGTGGAGCACTTGATAGATTAAAGATAGATGGTCTTGTTCGTAGATTATTTGCATCTACTATACCATCATTGACAACATTTTTATTTATGTTCCAAAACCTTGTTTTATCGTTGCTGTTTTGGTTGGATGTACTTGGATTATCAAGTTTTATCACTCCTCGTTTAACCAAGGCCCCTTCAATGGTGATTGTGTTTTCAATCAATTTTTCAAAGTTATGAGGACAATGAAGGTTAAGCATATAGCTTAATTCTTGATCTAGGCTATTGATGAAGATATCCATCTTTCCCTTTTCAGGAATAGGATGGGAATATCGTGCAAACAACCTTTGCCATCTTTGCAAAAATGTAGTGAAGGATTCTCCTACTTTTTGTTTCACTTTACAAAGATCAAGCATTGTTATCTGGTGTTGGATGTTGTAGGAGTATTGTGATATAAACTGATTTATTAACTCCTCAAAGGTTTTGATGGGTGGAGTGATCTTAGAAAGCCACTCCATGGATTGTACACCTAGACTTCATGGAAATAATCGCATTAAGTAGGTATCGTCATAAGCGAATTCTAGACTCATATTTAAGAAATCCCTCACATGTTCAATGGGATCAGTTTTTCCATTGTACCTATCATATTTAGGGATTTCACAATGTTTTGGAAAAGGAATCATTTAAAGACTCCTATCGAATGGATAAGGAGATATGTCTTCCAAAACATACTTCTTTGTTGTACCCCCTTGCATCTCCTTTATTTGCCCTTGTAATTCTTTTATTTGTTGAGTAAGGGCACTAAAGTCAGTAGGAGGAGTTTCAGGATTCTGTTTAATCCCTTCTATATCGAAATTGTGAGGTAACTTAGCTCCTTGATTAGCTAATGAAAGAAAATATCTTTCTTTGTTTCGTTCTAAAATCCTTTCCATAAGAGTATGGAATTGGGGATCTTGCTCTGCTTCTTGAAGCTTTTCTTCTGTTAATTCATCAACATTAAATGTATCCTCTTCTTTCTCAGTATGGTCATCCATTTTGCTTGTAGTGGTTTCTCCTTCATCTTTTTCCATGTGTTTTTGAGATCTCGTGAAGACAGGCATAAGTTTTGTTCCAAATTCTACTAACTTTTGATCAAAAGGAATGAAATAGTGCAATTTGTGATAGGTATGAAAGTTAGGATAGAATGAAGATTCTATGACTTACAAAGGTTTCTAATCTTTAGCTTGTGTTGTTCCCTAATTGAAAGGATGAAAATCCTGTTGGCGGGAATTTAAGCAAAAGATCAAGAAAAAGATGATTTTGCACTTTATAAAGTTTGATCCTAGTTTCATAAAAAGATGGATTTTTTGATGAATGCCTAATGTGATTTGAGTTCTCTATTGCAGAATTTGATTTGGACGAGTAGAATATTTAATTGCAGGTTGGGGAATATAACAAAAATGAATACGTTGACTATGATTATGCCTTTGAGAAAGGGCTCTTCTTTGAAAAAAAAGCTTGTGAGTACAATGGTTCTATAGCATAATCATCAGTGAAACCTATAACACAGTCATGATATCGATGAAGAAAGGTTCTATATTTGAGTAGAACTTTTCGGCTTTGATACAAGAATTGTCTTTTCTTCAATAGTTTCTTGTAGCTAAGGGGTTTCTTTGGCTTTTTGATTCTTTTGAGAACAGATTTCTTAACAAAAGTTGTAGATTTCCAATTTCATAACATGAGAGTAATCAAGGTGATCGCGAGTGTTGGATGATCTTAACTGAATTAATGTATTGAAAACACATCAAACAATTTGTAGAATAGTTGTTTTAAGTACTATACTAAACATCAAGTGTATGATCAAAATGTTTTTCAAAAATTGTTTTAACAGGATTTACACATGATAAGCATTTCAAATAGACTCACTCTTAGTTCTCAAGTAGGTCATCATAGTAATCAACAGTCCACATCTTAAAACTGCATCGACTCACATAGCCATGTCACCCCCGAAAGGGCACCCGTGTTTTTGTCTTTTCCAGGTGCGTACTCGGAGTGATGGAAGTGGATACTAGATCCCCTGAGCAAACAATCCTTGGTAGTTATATGGTGAGTATCTTGGGGGTAGATTATTCCCTCCCCTGCACTATGATTATTATGACGTTCAGAAACTGACTTCGGTTGGATACTACACTAAGTTCGTAGTAAGGGTTTCCGTTCGGTGCGGCAAATGATAGACTCCCTCGAGAGACCTCCCTACCTTTAAAAAAAAGGCTTTGGGGATGGTTATCAATGCACACTACTGTCAAAAGAGGGTTTCCCCAATTTTGCTTTAAATTTTAGAGGGGTGGAATAGCCTGGCTTTGGCTTGAACCCACTTGAGTCGTTCCTCTTGGGTGAGTACTTTTTCCCACAAGAGCAGGCTCTCTAAAAGGTTTTAATAAAGCTGAAAATTGCATAAAGGGAAATAGATGAGTTTGGCATTTTGATCACCCAATTAAGGGGAGAGCATAGGCCTATCACTGTTTAAGCAAAGCAAACAAAGATTCAGTTTTAAGCCCAAATTAAAAATTTGCTATGCTAGGTGAAGATTTTGCTTCACAAAAACATGAAATTCTTTTTAGCCCAAAATTAAAAGTAAAGTGACTACCCTATGATTGCTTAATTCCATTTATGTGACTACCCTAGGATTGCTTAATTCCATTTAAAGTTTGTTACTGTCCACGCTCACGTCGGATTCAGTCAAGCTGTATTTAAATTACAATTTACAGTTTGCAGGTTTTTCAAAAATGCGCTATAATAGACATTGTGGGCATTGCAGGATTATTCACAGGCACTGCAGGATGGCTCATGGGCGCTACATAATGGCTTATGGGTGTTGCAGGATGGCTCATGGGTGCTGCAAAATGCTTCACAGGCACTGCAAGATGGCTCACGTGCGCTGCAGAAAGCTTCACGGGCGCTACAGGATGGCTCACGGGCGCTGCAGAATGCTTCACGGGCGCTGCAGGATGCTTTAAGGGCACTAAATTGAGTATGAATTTTCTTGAAACATGTTTATTGCACTAATCCGCTATTTTTGGTCGTAACCTATTAGGAAAATCTGTAATAAAATGTTAAAATTGGGGCAAATGCCCCACGATGGGTGCCAAAAATGTGTATGTTAAATATGTATAATCAAAATGAAATAAACAAAACACACATAATCAAACTTTAAACAAAATAAATGCAAATAATTTGAATTTAAATATACAAATGGAGCTTCTTTCAAAGCCGTTCCATCTTCCTCTATCTCCGGGGATTTGTTTGAAATTGTTGCTCTCAGATTGTGTAAGCAAGGCTTCTCCAAATGACATGTAGAATGAGTATGCAAAGGAAGGAGCTTCTCTATCCTATATGCTGGTGAAGTGAAAATACTAACACGGATATGCACAGGGGCTGTAAATTGAGGATGCTATGAAATGAGATTAATAGGCCATGATATGAAATACTATTATGCTATGCTATGATGCTAGAATGCTAAAAGACTATGAAGGCTATGCTATTGCAATTTGACTATAATTTTTCTATTGAAAGCTTCTCTGTGATTGCAAAGACCCGGCAATCCTTTTTATAGCTTTTTGCAGGAAAAATCCTGGCTGGCAAGGATCAACGGCTGTGAGGTTGTCTGGTAAGTTTGAATGGTGAGAGATGGAGAGGTTAAGAGGAAGATGGAAGAGGTTGGGAGGTTGGAGAGAAGAATAGAAGCCTGTCTTCAACCTGTAATCAAGGGAAAATCAGATTTGTTAAAGGTGTTAGCACAATAACATTAAAATCCATTGAAGTAAAAAAAAGTACAAAGGAAATCAATATGAAAATAAAAGGAACAATGTTACCATAAGTCTTCATCTTCCATGCTTCACCTTTGTTACACCTCCTAACTTGCAGTAAATAGAGATGCCCTCAGATTTCAAATGAGCACCTAGACTAATGACAAAGCCCTATGCAAGTGTTGAAGGATTTATATAAAAGAAATGACCTCACAATAAACTAAAATGACAATGACTGCAAATGACAATAATAATAACCTAAGTTGACAGAATGAGCATGAGAGATCTGAAAATAAGAACAAAATTGCCATTTTATAAAAACTACAATTTTGAATGTGTGGCCAGGATGAGAAGATGACAAATACCCTAGAATCAATGGTCAAGATTGAAAGTTGTAGTATGGACTAGGGTTAGGTCAAAATTAGGGCAATGACAAGAAATGAATGGCCAAGATTGAATTATAAGATAATTCCATCAAGGGCCGAAATTAAATGAGATGTCAAGAGATAAGATTTGATTTGGAAGATAAGATTGGCACGGACAAAGAGGTTGCTGGAGAAATTAAATAATAAAAATTATTTAATTTAGGTGACCAATGAATAATTAAATAATAAAGATATTATTTAATTATAGAGGAATCGACAAAAGAATCATTTTGAATTAAATAATGATTTAATTCAAAATTCAGAAAAGTGGACAAATTAAATAAATAAAATTTATTTAATTTGTAGGAAAGAGTAATGATGAATAGTGAAATAATTAAAATGATTATTTAATTATAATTGAATAATGGATAAAATTAAATAAATAAGAATTTATTTAATTTTAAAAGAAGGGACTTAATTGACATTAAATAAATAAAATTTATTTAATTAATCAAGGAGAATAAAGATAAAAATGAATTAATTAAATAATTAAAATTATTTAATTAATAGAAGAATTGTGACTTTAGAAAATAATTAAATAATTAAAAATTATTTAATTATTAAGAATGAAAGGGGCAATGTTGAATAATCTAAGAGTTGGAAGCCTAAGACAATTTTATGTGTCTACATTTTGCCCCTCTTTGTCATAATGTAGCATGTCGCATTGTGACAAAGAAAATAAGTCGAGAATATGCCCTAGTGCAAAATAAGATGAGGAAGAATGACGAGGAGGGTTATGGTATGCCCCCTTGAGAGGACAGACAGGTTTCAAGAATATGGGTGTGCTCTCGAAATGGATGAGAAGACTAGAATATGAAGAGACAAAGAAATGTTAATGAAAATGATATGGATGATGATATGGATGCAATACCTATATGAGACGAGCGAGAGAAGATGACAAGACTAAAGGAGATGCATGTAAGTTCCTAGACGAAATCCTTCAAACCTTACCATAGGACTTTTAATATTTATTGCTCTTAATCATCATTGGGCAGTAAAAATGACACAAATGGACAACAAACACCATGGTATGACGTAGACCAAGGTGTGCAAGGTCATCCACTTGAAAAATAGAAAGTCACAGACAAGGTATGTCCTAACTCATACTAAGGGTCATGTTGCCCTAGTCTTTTTGTCAAGACAATCCATAGACAGCAGTTAAAGAAAATAAAATAGGCCAGGAGACGTCATCGCACCTCTAAATCCTTCATGGGACATCCTCGAGGTAGCTAGTAACATGACCAAAAAGACAAGACAGTAAAAATATAAGACAAAATAGCCAAGATAGCCAAAAGATAAGATAAGAAAGACCAGAAAGATTAACAGCCATGTAATTTTGTTTGCCAATGTTTGTTTGCCAAAGATTGAATTCTTGTTTGATTTGACAGTTTTGACAGTTTAAGAGGTTTGCCAATTTGACGGTGTTGACGGTTTGGTAGGAGCCTATTATCGGGAAGGACACATCACAGAAAAAGGCAAGAGACATTTTAGCGAGTCTAACTCAAGAAGGACATTTTGAAGAGGACCAAAGAGTGACAAGACTGACATTGTTTTGAGTAATATGTTTTGGCAAGTTGACTGATGCTGACTATATGATTGATTAGACTGTGTTGTCTAATTTTGACCAATTTTGACATTGACGTTTCAAATGACTATCTTGTGTTCGAGTTTGACTATGTCTGACTTATTTGACCGATGTGATGATTGTGAAAAATGCCATAATTTTATTTGGACCAACCTAAAAGGACTGACCTAATGTCTGAGGGGACTCATCATTTGGTAAGCCTTGCCTACATAATCTGCTTGAGGGAATAGCGTGGATTCGACAATGACATGGGTGACATGGTAGGCTTTGACTCCATTTTTGGATTTTGACATTGATTTGAATGTTTTGTTTTGTGTTTTCTCTTGACATTTATGATTTTTAGGTCTTTTTAGGGACATTTTATCATGTTTTTGTCTTTTGGGACATTTTTATGATGTTTTTGTCTTTTTCAAGACTTTTGCCATGTTTTGTCTTTCAGGACTTTTATGATTTTTACAGAGTCTTTCTGGGACATTTATGATTTTTGGTCTTTCAGGATATTTTATGATGCTTTTGTCTTTTGACATTTAAGAGGATCGTGACAAATGCATATGACTGATGCCTACACATGAGAATCCAAGGACAAACATGATTGTGCCCCTAGTCAAGCTGAATACCAATTGACAGGTGATGACAACGTTGTTGACGTGGGAAGGACGCATCCCAAAACAACGTGAGGACAATGACGATAATGTGACGAAAGTATCGAGGGCTACAGCTGGGCCAGGAATGAAGTCAAGTAATGTTTTGGATAATATGCTTGTATGGATTAGACTCATTGCATTTGGAATGAATTGGTTAGGACTAGATGGGATGATGATTATCCTTAGACCGTTTGACAAGGTAAAGCCAAGATAGGTGATAGGCATGAAAGGATAGAAATTTTGGCCTTGGTAAGGGCGCCAAGACATGAACTAAGGGAATTGTCATATGATTTTCCAAGGACTATGTCATATGAGGACAATAAAGGTTTAATAATAAACCCAATGACATGAAATCTTCGTCGTGTATGACTTCAAGGGCGAACATGTCAAGTTTTTCCAAAGCATGATTTATGTGTGCGAGTTTATGTCAAAACCAAGGTAGGTGGAAAAAATGGATGGGAATGATATGGATTAAATGGACAGATGTATTGTGTAAGGAGGAAGGTATGGGTGATGAGATGACTTTCCCCCAAGTGTAAAAGTCCACATAGATGATTTATTTTACACATGACACTTTTTTGTCAAGTTTTCATCATGAGTACTTATCAAAGGCTTGTTTGCAAGTTTTCACAGCTAGTTGAAATTTTCTCTTTACTTGCTATTTTCTTGATTTTTTGATTTTTTTTTTAGTATCACCGGAATAACGTGTTTGCAGTTTTCATCCCAGGTGACAATTTTTTTATTTTTTAATTTTTTTGTATTTTTGATTTTGTGGATAGCCTGGATGCTTTAGATAACCACTGACTGTTTTGAATCCACTGACTGTGTCGATGTAGAGACTAGTGCCATGATATGCCAATAATGACCTTGTTGAAGGAGTTGTCTTGTCAGGATCATAGCACTTGTATACAACTGATCGATGTCATTGTGATCCTTTCTGATACTAGAATTGGCCTTATCAAAATACGCACATCGCAATAGAGTGCCATGAGAGTCCTTGTGGTAAAGAGTTGTTGCCATGATGTGACAGATTTGTGACGTAGGATTTTTGGACTTTAGGTGAGATGTAGGATTATGACAAATGATGGTAGACGTGGAAAGGTTGTTTGGATGTTTGGATGAATGACTTTTTATTTTCCAAACTTGGGATGGTGGATGACGGATTTTGGAGGAATGGTGTTTGGAACCAACACTTTTATATGCCTTGATTGATGACCATTTTGAAGAAGGTGGACATGTGTTATATGTGGGAGTCCTCTTGTCTTGTGGCTCCACATTGTGATTGACTTTTGTATTTGACTTGATGTCTTTGTTCGATCCATCTTTCTTTGGGATCCATTTTAATTTCATTTGTCCACTTGTCCTTATGTTTGATTCAATGGCCTTTGACATTTGATTTTGATCTTTTGACTTGTAAGACTTTTTTTTTTGTTGGTCCCAAAGGGGAGGTTGATTCATGATAGAATGACGGTTCATGGTGTGGGTGGAGGGAGTGTTGGCAGCAATCTTATGACAAGGATTTCTCATGGACTCCATTTTGACATTTGTATCTGACAAAGTTGCCCCCAGTGTCGAGGAGGTACCACTGACATCGTTTGATTTGTTGTCTGAGGAATAACCAAGACCTTGATGTCTGTAATTTCCCTGAAGCTGTATTGGTTCAAGAATGCCTTGCTCGTGTATGCCTAGTCCTTTGCCTTGATATTGCATGCTTTGACAGATTCTATTTGCAATGGGGTATTTATTGTTTTGAAAGTAAGATGCTAACCCATCATGATGTCTATGGACACTGTCACTTGTAATATTTTCATTTGCAAGAAATCCTGCTCTGACAAAGATAGATGACCCTAGTTGATAAAGTGTCTTAGCTTCATTTTCATGTTGGACATATTCCTGACTGATATCTTTGGTCCGATCATGTGACATGTCAGGTTCAGACGATTATGTTGGTGCTTCCAAGGAAATGTCAAAACCATCATTATGTTTAGTGTCATAGATTCCCATGATTTTAGCTATAATTTGATCATATGCGAGCATGTCCCTAGTGGAAGATTCTGTTTCTAGAGGAATATCATCTATGTGTCCCATGGAGGCAAGTGTCTTAGTTTGGAAAGGGTAAATAGTTGAGGCTTGTATAGGGTCGTCAAGTGTTTGATCATGAATGGAGTAAAGGTCAACGAGTGGATCGTTTTGGACTTCTTTGTCAATGGTAGGGTCTTGGTCGAAGATGGGGTTGTCATGGATTTGGACTTCTTGGTCAAAGATGGGGTTGTCGTGGATGATACAATTGGAAATAAGGTCATGGGATGGACTACCTTGTTCTTGACATGAGGGTGACATTATAAGGTCATGCTTTGGGCTTTCATTTTGACATGTATCCTCAAGTTTATTAAATGGGATTTGACTTTGGACTATGATATAATTTTCATGACTAGATGTGGCTTGTGAGGGGGTGACTTGAAAAGGATTAATGACTAAAGGATTAGGATAGGACGTGGGAACTTGGACTCGACTAGTATATGAAGGATTAGGATATGACATGGGTACTTGCATTGGACTAGTATGTGAAGGACTAGGGTATGACGTGGAGACTTGGACCGGATATGACATGGAGTCTTGGACTGAGTAGGATGTGATGGCATATGATGTGACATGGGGACTTCGACTATATTAGTTGGTAATGATATAGGGACTTGGACTGGATTGGAGTAAGGTTGACTAAAATGGGACGTGGAGACTTGGGCCGAATCGATATGGTATGATGTGGGGATGTGACATGTGTTGGTAGATGGTTGATAAGGCATGTAGACTTGGACGGGATTGATAGGTGAAGGGTCAGAATATGACGTGGAGGTTTGGAATGGACTAGTTGATAGTTGGCTTCCCTTGTCAAGGTTAGGATAAGGGTGATAAGTGGACGTTTGTTTTGAATTAATGGCAGGATTTGTGTCAAGTGACTGTTGATGGTGAGGGTAGATGGATGGAGACAAAGCATTTATGTCAAAGCCTTGTGGTAACTTAGCCCCTAAGTCCAAAAGCATGGCTAGATACCTTTGAGGGTCACGTAAGAGATATTTTTTTACAAAGGAGACTATGTCAGGATTTTGCGCTGCAGCTTTTATGTCTTTGAAATATACTCATCCATTTTGGTCTCTTTGTATGAATGGTTCAAAAATGTTTTTTGATGAAGATTGCATGTTCATGTTGTGAAATGGATCAGAAAAGGTCCAATGTTTGACTTGGTTGTTTCTAAATGTTTGACTGTTGTTTGGTTTGTTTCAGTATCCAGAAAACACTTGCAAGCACGATATTTTGACTGTAAGCAAGCACACATCAGATAAGTACAATCCTAGGTTAGGCTAGGACAATATTTGCTAGATTCCACGTAACCGCATATCTGTAGCATGTGAATTCAGAAGCTTGGCTGCACGGGCTCCCCCTTACAGTGCACTCTCTTCTCAGGCCAACCAAGCTTCCAACCCCCATGAAACTCCCATGGCGAGCTGATCACCTCTACTACAAACTGCAAAAGTGTGGATGCCTTCACACCGACTAGTGCTGCGCTAGCAAATAAAAGGATTTTGGCTTACTACACAAGAGTTTTTAGTTCGGGACCCCCGTTCGAGTGGCCATACATGGGGCAAGAGATTAATCACCATTAAGGTGGCACTCTAGCCTGAAGAGTTTAAGCTCAACAGGGTTTAAGGGAGTACAACTTCGTCCGTATGACACATCCACACTCACAACCTTAGGTTTTCCCTTAAGGTTTACATTTATATACCGGTTGGGGATAGCTTGGCTTTAGCTCCATTGCCGGTTTGAGTAGCGTTGGGGTGATGAAATCCCCAGGCAGGCCATATTTCTAGAGTTGGTAACCATTTCTCTTACACCCAAGATCGCTCGAAAGCGCGAGGGGAGAGGATACTCCAATATACCAAGTCAGGGTAAATAACAGATTAGAATGGGTCTGGTTTTCTGATCACAAGGTTTTCACCAAGTGAGAGCATACTCACCTACCATTCCACAACCACAATCAAGCAAAGAAGACATGTGTTCTTTTTATATGCACCAAATTCAAATTTTTGCTAATCTAAGAAAAAAAAAAAGCACAAATTTTGTTTATTCCTTCTTTGACATGTGAATCTGCAAACAATGAATATTAGTAGTCTCATATGCAATGGTCTTGGACACACGAATGAGAATCACCACACGCTACAAGAAAAGATTAGTCACAACTATTAGAGAGTTAGCTAGGCACAACAAATCTTATTTTTAGAAATTTTTTTGATAGTAAAATGAAAAATATAGAGAATAAAGTCTATCTAAAATCTCAAGAGGTTTCCAAAAATATAAATAAATTAGAAAAATTTGCTGTTTTACACCAGAAATTAATTTTTTATGAAAAATCATAAAAAAATTATAAAAAATTAAAAACAGCTCTAAAAATTCTAATTTTTTTACGAGAGTTTTCTAATGTCATTCCAAAGCTAAAAAAAAAAAAAAAATGAGTAGATCTGCAACCGTGAGTGATATCTAAGCAAATATATTTTAAACCCTAATTTCAAAAAATCTATTTTTTGACTAATAATTGCACATCCAAATTTAAAAACTAAAGAGTGGACCCCTATTAGAATTCAAAGAGTTTTCCATAAATGTAAACATATCTAAAAAATTCGATTATTTTCTCCTGAAATTAATTTTTTATTAAAAAAAGAAAAATAATTATAAAAAATGAAAAACAGATCCAAAAAATCTAATTTTTTGAATGAGAGTGCATGATGTTGTACCCAAGCTGCAAAAACAATTTCGTGAGCAAATACGTAGCTTTTTGAAAGTTATGGTTGAATCTTCAGCTTTGTCCACAATGATGCCAAACAAGCCCTACAACAAGAAGAAACCAACTCCAAAAATGGTTTTTTATTTGTCCAAATATGTTGGGTTCACCAATGTAATCAAGGGAAAATTAGATTTGTTAAAGGTGTTAGCACAATAATATTAAAATCCATTGAAGTAACAAAGTACAAAGGAAATCAATATGAAAATAAAAGGAACAATGTTACCATAAGTCTTCATCTTCCATGCTTCACCTTTGTTACACCTCCTAGCTTGCAGTAAATAGAGATGCCCTCAGATTTCAAATGAGAACCTAGACTAATGACAAAGCCCTATGCAAGTGTTGAAGGATTTATATAAAAGAAATGACCTCACAATAAACTAAAATGACAATGACTGCAAATGACAATAATAATAACCTAAGTTGACAGAATGAGCATGAGAGATCTGAAAATAAGAACAAAATTGCCATTTTATAAAAACTGCAATTTTGAATGTGTGGCTAGGATGAGAAGATGACAAATACCCTAGAATCAATGGTCAATATTGAAAGTTGTAGTATGGACTAGGGTTAGGTCAAAATTAGGGCAATGACAAGAAATGAATGGCCAAGATTGAATTATAAGATAATTCCATCAAGGCTGAAATTAAATGAGATGTCAAGAGATAAGATTTGATTTGGAAGATAAGATTGGCACGGACAAAGAGGTTGCTGGAGAAATTAAATAATAAAAATTATTTAATTTAGGTGACCAATGAATAATTAAATAATAAAGATATTATTTAATTATAGAGGAATGTGACAAAGAATCATTTTGAATTAAATAATGATTTAATTCAAAATTCAAGAGAGTGGACCAAATTAAATAAATAAAATTTATTTAATTTATGAGAGAAGTGGCCAATGAATAATTAAATAATTAAAATGATTATTTAATTATAGTGGATAATGGATAAAATTAAATAAATAAGAATTTATTTAATTTTAAAAAGAAGGGGACTTAATTAGTGACATAATTAAATAAATAAAATTTATTTAATTAATCAAGGGAGAATAAAGATAAAAATGAATTAATTAAATAATTAAAATTATTTAATTAATAGAAGAATTGTGACTTTAGAAAATAATTAAATAATTAAAAATTATTTAATTATTAAGAATGAAAAGGGCAATGTTGAATAATCTAAGAGTTGGAAGCCTAGGACAATTTTATGTGTCTACACAACCCACGGGAACAAGCTTGTACAGGAACAGAGAAATTATTTTTTCTATTTTGGCAGTTTGTTTCACGGTTGTTGAAGATAATGCAAATTAAATAAATAAATTTATTTAATTTCATGTGAGTTTGAAGAAATTAAATATTTTTGAAATATTTAATTTTAGAACTATAGAAGACTCAATTAAATATTTAGAATATTTAATTTGCAAATAGACTTTAGAAGAATTAATTAAATATTTTGGAATATTTAATTGTAATGTGACTTTACAAAGGAATTAATTAAATATTTGGAATATTTAATTGTAAATGGAATTTAGAAGATTTTAATTAAATATTTTGGAATATTTAATTGTGAATGAAATTTAGAAGAAAATAATACTTAATCTTTATTTGAATAAAATATTCAAGCCAAGATTATTGATAATTAATATAAATAAATCGTAATGTTTATTTAATTAATTAAGAAATGAATATGAAAAGATGATTAAATAAACTTATTTATTTAATCGAAATGAAATAATGAACAATATAAATAAATTATTTAAATTTATTTATACGCAAATGGAATTCATAAATTTAATTAAATATTAAAGATATTTAACTAATTACCAGACTATGTGATGTGACCATTTTTAGGTGTATACAAAATGTAATATTTCTCAATGGTCAAAGTCAATAGTAATGTTATATTATTACTTTTCAATGGTTTTATTTTTATCGGTCAAAATTTAAAATTTCTTTTCCACCATTGAATTGAGTGCAAGGTGACAAGAAATGATGGCACATCTTCAAATATTACTATTAGACATTTGTTTGATAAAAGAAGAAAGGGAAATGTCATATAGAAATCAGGTATGATGTGAAGGGAGGAGTATGAATATTTTGTCCCTTAGTGAGTGGAGATAAATGATCTTGTTTTTGTTTATTTTACCACCTTTTCGATCTTTTTCAAAGAAAATTTGTTAGGACACTAGTTTAAAGTGATAGATCCACTAGAAAAATTCATTGTCTAGAATTAAAAGGTACATGGTTCAAAAACTTTAAGAGAGTCATATATGCATTTGAAGATAGTATGAAGGTTTAATAGGATATATATATAGTCAAAAGAGATTATTTTTGGTAAATGGAAATGTAAGGTGTTAGACAATATTGTATAAAATATCTTTTATTGAACCTAACACCCTACAAATAAAATATTTATCTTGTCACCTACTTTTGAGGTCATTCATGTGACACCTAATAGGACTTTTAAAGATTTCAATGTTGTATCTAGTGGATAAAGTGTAATGAGGTTAAAGAGGAGGTTGGTAGACATTGACAATTAGAGGAATTTCTATATCTTTAACTACTTCTCACTCATAAATTATATTTTACATGAGAAGCACTAGTTCTTCATTTGTGTCTCTTCTTGGAGCAAGGGGATCTTGAAACTTTTATAACCATAGATATTTATGTATAGAATTTTACACTTTGAAGACAAGAAGGAATCTAGTGTGGTTAAAACTCAATATGGATGGATACTCAAATAATGTATACTCTTACAAGGGTCATGAGACAACTTGATGGAGCATTGTGGATGTAACTCAACATAAATGGTTATCTAATAATTCAAGGGAGATTCTTAATTTAAGAGTTTGGGGAGATGAATTCCAAGAACTCTAAATTTTTACTAGATTTCTAATTTAAGACATGTTGGGCCTAGCTTTCTATAATTTCTCCATTATTTCATAACTTGTTTCACTCTAGAATGGAGGTTGTAAATGGACCTATATTCTAATTCCTTAAGATATGATTCCCCTTAGTGGTTTGAAAAGATTGGGAATCATGAAATTCTGCTTTGGGATTATTATCTTCCTCAAAAGGAAATACAAAATTTTCTAGCATCATGGTAGTGTTTACATGACTAATGTTTTCATTTGAATTTGGTTGAGAAGATTGTGAATTAGGTTGGGAAATTCTAACCATTTTCTCCATTTGTGGGAAATTAACCTTGGAATGGGCTAATGTATCATGTAGCTGTTAGAATCCAAGATCACCTGCATGCAAGATGGATACCTGTCACATGCAAAAGATATGAAGAACCGAAAAAGATGTTCTCTGTAAACCTCTCAGTAAAAATGCATTAAGCGAATCAATTATTACAAAGTGATCAATCCTTATGAAGGAGATCAAGAAACCCTAAAAGGGAAACCCTAAATGAAACCCTAGTGTGCACACTTAATGAATTAATAATTAATTATTAATGTGCCTAAGTTTAGCTTAAGTAATAAAGAGGATAAGTGACTTAATTAATTAATCAATGTGATGTAATTAATTAAGCATAATAAATTATTACTCTAACACAAGATCACCCTGCATGCAAGATGGATACCGCACATGCAAAAGATATGAAGAACCAAAAGATGTTCTCTATAAACCTCTCAAGAAAATGCATTAAGAGAATCAATTATTACAAAGTGATCAATCCTTATGAAGGAGATCAAGAAACCCTAAAAGGGAAACCCTAAATGAAACCTAGTGTGCACACTTAATAATTAATAATTAATTATTAATGTGCCTAAGTTTAGCTTAAGTAATAAAGAGGAATAAGTGACTTAATTAATTAATCAATGTGATGTAATTAATTAAGCATAATAAATTATTACTCTAACACAAGATCACCTGCATGCAAGATGGATACCTGTCACATGCAAAAGATATGAAGAACCGAAAAAGATGTTCTCTATAAACCTCTCAGTAAAAATGCATTAAGAGAATCAATTATTACAAAGTGATCAATCCTTATGAAGGAGATCAAGAAACCCTAAAAGGGAAACCCTAAATGAAACCTGTGCACACTTAATAATTAATAATTAATTATTAATGTGCCTAAGTTTAGCTTAAGTAATAAAGAGGAATAAGTGACTTAATTAATTAATCAATGTGATGTAATTAATTAAGCATAATAACTTATTACTCTAACAGTAGCTTCCACCAATTGATCATGAAATTCATGTCTGTTAGGTTTATTGTGTGATCTAGAGATGATGTTTGATTCTCCTCAACTTGGTTGGAGTTTGAATAAGTAACTTCTTCATTATTAGGCTTAGTTGTTGCAAGAATGAAGGTGTTGTCATTGATGTCAACTGGCTATCAACCAATTGTTGTTGTCATTGATGTCATATTGATTGTATATGTCGAGGATATTGAGAAAATTGTAATAAGGAAGGTTTGTTGGTTTGCTCTGGATTGTGCTCTGAGATGTGTTCCTATGTTTTTGTGGTTCAAATATATTGTTCATGGTTGTTGATGGTTGTTATATCCAGAATTTGGGCTTCTGGATCATCGTACAATGAGGGATATTTTCACTAGTATGTGTACCATGATTTTCTATGTATCTAACTGTCGCTTGGGAGAAATGTAGTTGCTCCATATTTCTTTGATTTGTGGTTTCAGGACTTGTAGTTATGGAAATAAGTTGATATGATCATGTTCAAGTTAATTTTGTTATCCAAAGGGATTAGATCATGTTAAGGTTGTGTGCACTTAATTTTTTGTGTTTTACATGGGTATTGGTCGACCTTGTGTTAAACACTACTTATGAAGTTCGTGGAATCTTGATGATGCATGTTGGGACTTATTTAGGTCCTCACTAAGTGTGTTTTTTGGTCACCCTCATTCTAATTCCACCGTAGAATGTTTTGACACCAACCTAATTTGAATTAGTAAATACAAATGGTGTGTGGCCGACCTTGGATGAGTTTTAAGGTTGAAGACAATATAAATATAAGTTGAGATGTTTGTGAAAGATGAATGCAAGAGAAAGATAGATGTGAAATAGTTTGTATGATGCAAGTTTGAGCAGATTAGTATGAAATTGAAGTGGCAAGTTTTCAGAGGTAGTGAGTTGAAGGTATACTATAACATTCAAGCATGTCTACAAGTGTGTGAGAAAAATGTGGTGGAAATATCTGTTGCATTGAGATCATTTTCTCTCTATAAAAAATCTCTTCTATATTATTTGTAATTATGTGGTAGTGAGCCCTCAAGGTGGTTAACCCTCATTGGACAATGAGTCTTGTTTTGGACAAGTCAGTCCTATTTTGGCAGTGATCCTTTCCAATAGTGAGCCTTTGTAATTGATTCTGGAATTCTTTCTATTATGAGCTAATCCTCACTGTGGTTTTTACCTCATTGGGTTTTCCATGTAAATATGGTGTTATTGTTTGTATGGTTTTTCTTCTTTCAACTTCTACTTTTACACTTAATGACTAATCACATTAGCAGAGTAAAGGATTTTTGAATAGTAATTGATCTAACTTCTGGTGAAAGTTTCAAAGGTTAAAATTGTTACAACTAATTCACCCCCCCTCTCAGCTGTCTTTTTCAACAATTGGTATCAGAGCTTGGTTCCTTGGAGAAGAGCTTAACCACTTAAGGAAGGTCTGGGATGGTGAGCAAGATCACTATTGAGTGTCCTAGGTTCGATGGGATTGACTATGCCTTCTAGAAGACAAAGATGGAAGGATATCTAGAATACTGTAGATATGATGTTGAGAAACCTTATAAGATTGCATACATCACTTCTATTAATTGTCCAAGTACAGCTAATGAGATCAATGTGAATGAAGCAAATAATAAGGAAAAGTTCATTTTGAAAAATAGTCTTTCAAATTTTGAATTAATTAAAGTTGCAAATCTAAAGACTGCTAAAGAGGTTTGGGATGCATTGAAAAAGATTCATGAAGGAGATGAAAAGGTTAAAGAAGAAAAGTTACAGAACTTGGAGGAACAATTCGAGACTCTACAAATGTTTGAAGATGAGAACATTAAATCTTATGTACAAAGAGTGGATGAGCTGGTAGGTGGAATTCGAGGACTTGGTGCAATAGTGGATGAATCCAGGATAGTTAAAAATATTCTCAAAACTCTTCCTGATGCATTTAGTGAAAATATATCTGATATTGAGGAATTTTTAGAGAATAAGACCTATAATAAAGATCAGTTGTTGGGTACTCTAACAACATTTGAAATGAGGAAGACTAGCTTTTGTAATCGATCAAAGAAAAAAACTGCTTTGAGGGATACAAGAGCTGAAGATATGGATGAAGAGAACTTTGATGAAGTGGAAGCTAACTTTGTAAGAAGAATGAAAAGGGGATTCGATAAGTATCAAGGTAAGTTACCTTTCAAATTTTTTAGGGTCGGAGGAATTGGTCTCTATGCTTTGAGATTTCCTTAAAAAGCTGAGAAGAACAGACAAAGAGAAGGAAAATACAACAAAGGAAAAATGATCAAAAGCACATATTATGTGAATGAAGATGTTGGTATTTCTAATGTAGAATCTAATTATGGAGATTTTGATGATAATGAATTCTTGTTCTTTCCTATAAAAGATTAATCTACTTCTACTAATACTGAAAGATGAGTGAAGGAAAGTACTTTGAAGAAAGTTGAAGATACTGTAATCTCTTCTCTTCATGCTAAACAAGAAAAGAACTACTGGGAAGTCGATAACGGTTGTTCAAATCACATGATTGGTGATAAGAGTAAGTTTGTTAAAATTGAAAAATATGATGGTGGCTTAGTTAAGTTTGGAGATGATACTAGTGCTAAGATCTGTGGGATAGGTTCAATTAGTCTTGATGGGTAGCATAACACTAATGATGTCTACTTTGTTAAGGGTTTAAGGAATAATATCTTGAGTGTTGGACAGATGTGTAGTAGAGGATATAATCTTGTGTTCAAGGATGAGAAATGTGAAATAAGGAAAGGATCCTGAAAAATAATTGTTGTTGGAAGTAAGTCTGAAGGAAAAATCTATCAACTTAAGCGTGTTGATGGACATTGCTTTATGTCTTAGATTAATGATAGTTGGTTATGGCACTAGAGGATGTGTCGCATGAATTTTGACAATATGGTGAGAATTAGTGTTGTACAAGATGTGCGAGATTTACCAAGGATTACAAAGCCTATTAATGTTATTTGAAAGGATTGTCAATTTGGAAAGCAAGCTAGAAACAACTTTAGGTCAAAGGAACAATCTACTACTAGACTACTAGATTTGATTCATACAAATCTATGTGGTCCTACAAGGGTGAGAAGTCTACAAGGTGATAAGTATTTTATGCTTTTGATTGATGATTACTCTAGATTTACACGGGTTACTTTTCTTAGAGAAAAATATGATGCATTAGAAAAATTCAAGGCATTCAAAGTTATGGTTGAAAATGAAATGGATATGAAAATCAAGTGTTTAGTGTCTGACAGAGGTGGAGAATTCACCTCCAATGTGTTTAATATGTTTTGTGAAGCACATGGAATAAGAAGACAGCTTTTGCTTTGAGAACTCCTTAGAAAAATGGAGTTGTTGATAGGAAGAACACGATGGTTCAAGAATTTACTAGATCAAAGATTACTGAGGAAGGTCTACAAGAAGTTTACTAGAGAGAAGAAATTCACACTGTTGTTTATGTGTTTAATCGAGTTCAAGCAAAAGTAAATAGTAGTAAGACTCCCTATGAGTTGTGGTATGGAAAGATTCCTACTGTAAAGTATTTCAAGGTATTTGGAAGAAGATGTTATATCAGAAGAGATGAAGAAAACTTAGGAAATTTTGATGCAAGGTGTGATGAGGGTATCTTCCTTGGATACTCCCTTAGAAGCAAAGCTTATAAATGCTACAATAAAAGGCTGAGAAAGATTGTAGAAAGCACAAATGTCAAGGTTGATGAAGCATTGAAGAATTCAATTGAAGTTGATGGCTATGTATTAGATGAACCTGATTATAGAGAACTAGAAGAAGCTATGGAAGAAAAGGAAAAGAAAAATGAAGAAGAAGAAGAAGCTCCAGTAGTGTCCCCAAAGATACCTAAATATGTCCAAAAGAATCATTCAGAAGATCAAATCATTGGAGACAAGAGAAAAGGAGTATTGACAAGACGTAGAGTTGCTACTGCCATTGAAATAAATTTGTGTTTAATTTCTAAAGTTCAACCTAATACAGTGAGTGAAGCATGTAAAGATGAGCATTGGATGAGAGCAATGGAAGAAAAAATTATGTAATTTGAGAAAAATCAAACCTAGGAATTAGTTCCTAGATCGACAGATAAAAACATAATTGGATCAAAATGGGTATTCAAAAACAAGTTGAATGAGAATGGAGAAGTGGTCAGAAATAAGGCGAGGCTTGCATGTAAGGGTTACACACAAGTAGAAGGTATAGACTTTTAGGAAACCTTTGCTCCGATGGCAAGGATGGAAGCTATCAAAATGTTCTTGGTGTTTGCTACACAAAGATTTTAAAGTTTATCAAATGGATGTAAAGTCTACATTTCTAAATGCTGAGTTGGAAGAAGAAGTTTACATGGAACAACTGGAAGGATTTTAGTTGTCAAATCAACCAAAAATGGTCTGCAGATTAAAGAAGTATTTATATGGATTGAAGCAAGCTCCTAGAGCTTCGTATGCAAGGTTGGATAGATATTTGATTCAACAAGGTTTCAATAAAGGTACATTAGATAGCAATCTTTATTTCAAAATTGAAAATGACAATATTGATAGTGGTTGTATATGTTGATGGGGTATGTGCAGGATCATGATGGGCCAAAAAGTGGTGATATGATGGGTATGTGTAGGGTATGTGGTTGAAAACTTTTTTTAACCCAAAATTTATGCAATGAAAAGGGTTTTCAAAGGAGATTCTCATCTTTCCACCAATATAAATTATGCTTTACTTTGAATTTAATAAATAATTATTATTCATTTTCTATTTGAATTACGACTAAAGTCCTTATTGATAGGCTGATTGAAAAACATCTATAGCATTCAAACGGTATCACATTTTTTGAATTAAAAACATGTGTCACATTCTATGCTTCACATACTATAGGATTTTTTTTTAAAATGAATTTCATGAAGTTTTGACCAAGTTAAGGTCGTCAGACATACCATTTTTTATATTTTTTAAAAGTTGTAATATAAAATTCATAATTAATTATTTACTTGGAAAAAATTACAAAAAAATATGTGTCACATCAGGACATGAGTCTTCTATTTATATATAATATATTATAAAAAAATATTATTATTTTATTGTGGTTAGGGTGGTCAAACAAACACCTACTTCTTATTTTTTCCCTGAAATTTAAGTACTATTGCATTGAAATTTCAAATTTTCACCAAATATATATTTTTTAAAATAAACCTAGTAGTTTAGAAACTACATTCAATTTTCTATAGATTCTATTCTTAAATTTTTTTAAATAATATAGATAAATTATTCAAATTTTTATGTCAAGTTGCATAACTCTGATTTTTCTAAATTTTTTGCCACTTAAGGGCCTATTTTTTCCATGATGATCTTGCACATACTTGATGATATTATCTTTGGAGGAAATGAAACAATGTGCAAAATCTTTGCCAAAGAAATGAAAAAAGAGTTTGAGAAGTCTATGTTTGGTGAGATGAATTTTTTTCTTGGGATATGCAAATCAATCAAACAAAAAAAGGGATTTTTATTTCACAGTCGAAGTATGTAAAAGAAATGTTGAAGAATTTTGGGATGGATGGTTCCAAATTGGTATGCACTCTTATGGTGACTAGCTGAAAATTGAATAAAGATGATGATTCACCTAAGGCTGATCAAATCAAATAAAAATATATGATTGGAGGTATGTTGTATTTAACTGCTACTAGCATGCATGCAGTTTGTCTTGTGGCTAGATTTCAAGAAGACCCTAAAGAAACACATGTTGTTGTTGTTAAGAGAATATTCAAATATTTGAATGACACCCTGGATTATGGCTTTTGGTATCGATACTACTTTTACACTAAGTGCTTATACAGATGTAGATTGGGTAGGTTGTGTTTATTATAGAAAAAGGGCAAGTGGTGGTGCATTCTTTCTTGGTTGCAGATTGGTGTCATGGTTAAGTAAAAAGAAAGATTCATTTTCCTTATCCATTGTAGAGGTTGAGTATATTGCTACAACATCCTTCTACACACAAGTTTTTTGGATGAGACAGAAATTGAAGGATGTTAGAGTAAGGTATGATGAGCCCATTTCTATCTTCTATAATAATATAATTGCAATTAACAATTCAAAGAATCTAGTGATGCACTCAAGGACAAATCATATATGGATAAGGTATCATTTTTTGAGAGAGAAGGTTATTACCCATCCTTTCTTGAACTAGATCCATATGGAGATGCATCAGTCTGATGGGTCTATTGATCTATCTTCTTTTTAGATTGATGTTTGGTGGCTACCTCTCAAGGGGAGTAGGTAGTGTCACATATTTTCATTGAATATTTGGTTGGGTGTACTCCTAAGGGGGATTATTTTGTATTGGTAAATTTTCTTAATGTCAAAGGGGAAAACAATGTAAAATATTTTTTTCCTTAGCCATTGATGTCAAAGGGGGAGAAAGTATCATGTGCAAAGATATAAAGAGGGAGAAAGCACTTTTGGAGATTGATGGTTCAGATTTGTTGTGTTGTCTTTGATGGTTTTTCACATCCTATGTTTCCATCAATGACAAACGGGGAGATTGTTGGAAGAATGAAGGTGTTTTCATTGATGTCAACTAGCTATCAATTGGTTGTTGTAATTGATGTTATATTGATTGTATATGTCAAGGATATTGAGAAAATTGTAATAAGGAAGGTTTGTTGGTTTTCTCTGGGTTGTGCTTCAGGATGTGTTCCTATGTCTATGTGGTTCAGATATATTGTTCATGACCGTTAATAGTTGCTATTGATCTGAGAGGATCTAGAAAACTAGAAAAAAAAATGAAAGTCTTCAAATCTTGATGGAGTTGGCCCCAGTGCATAGAGCTCATTGATACAATCCTAATGCAACTTGAATCGCATCAAAAAGAGGTCAGATGCAAGATTTATGTTTGGTCAAAGTTCAAGGGGTTAGAGATTCTAGATGTTGACTCAAGGCCAAAAAATTGATTATCTGCAAATTAGGTGGAAATGGTACCAAGTCAAAGAGCTCATCAAGACGATTCTGACATTGCTTGAATCATGTCAATCAGAGTCCATATGTGAAAGTTATGGCCAATCAAAGTTGTGGAAAAAAAGGGTTGACCAAGTACCAATGATGATGTTAGCATGATGGCGTGGCATCACCAGTGGTTGACACATGGCATCCATATAGATGACATGGTATCACCAAATCTTGACACATGGTATCTATATGTTGATGTGGTGTCACCAGGGCAGGACACATGGCATGCCATACATTGATGTGGCATGTATAGTTGGCATGTTGATATGGAAAGAGAAAAAATTGGCGCTTACATCGACCAATCAAATTTTGACATGTGTCAGTAAGAAGGTGAATAATAAGGTGCCACGTAGCGCAATGGTTGAGGGCCATGTGGCACCACTAGAAGGTTGCTCTAATTTCATAGTATAATGAATCAAAAGTTGATTGGGGTATTCAAACCCTCAACCTCTCTTCCTAGTTTTCCTCTCAACCACTAGACCAAGGGGATTTCCTTGCTACATATGTGGATCTAGTTTTATTTAAAGTTTAGAAAATCTCCTATCAAGCTAAAAAAGGGAGGTTGACTAGCTTGAACCCCCAACCTCCCTCTCTCCACCAAACACTCCTAACCACTAATCCAAGTGGTTTGTGCAAGGTATAATAGCCTAAATTCCTATTTAAAGGCTTAAATCATGAGGTATTTAATTAAACCATAAAAATGATATTAAAATCTTAACACCTGAGTCCTTAAAGGGTTTTAAAGGGTTTTTAAATATTTTTATTTGTTTTAAGGGCTTTATTTGGTTGATTTGTTAAATATTATTGTTTAAAACCCAAATAACATTTTGTATATGTATTTAAATAGGGAATTTTTCTCTTGTGAGACAATTATCAAGAGAGAGGAGAAGGGAGTAATCAAGGGAATTAGAATAATTCTCTCAGAGAGGAAAAGATGAGGATTTTTCTCATGAAGGTTGATTTTTTGTTTTTCAAGATTGAAGACAAACAAAGAGGCAAGCTTAAGGAATCTCAAGACCTATGTGCAGAATGAAGGTTTGTGAGTGGATTATTTATAATTCTCCATATATATTCTTATGCTTGGGTTGTATATGCAAATTAGATATTCTTTGTAAAAACCTAGATTGGAAAGAGCATCAGATATGCTACAATCTTTCCATAAAGTGGTGAAGAATTAATTTGCAAGTTGAAGACCAAGTTGTGATGTAACAAATCCTTATTGAGATTCACATCAATTAATTGAGCGGCGTCGTAGTTGAGCGAGCCCGAAGATGTAGCCCGAACATTGGGTGAACTTTATTATCAAACTAGTTTCTGAGTCTTTTTGCTTACTCTTATTGATTCCTTCATGAGTTGTTAATTAGTATGTAATTAAGTTGATAATTGATTAAATAAACCTAATTTTGTAACTTCAGGTAAATGAACATAACCACACAATTTTGTTTTACGATTTTGAAAATCTATGATTAAGTTAAGTGCAAGTTATTCTATAAACCTTTTAGTTACAAATCAAGTTGGTATCAGAGCCATTACTAGGAAATTGCAAGTGGTGGATGTTAACCAGGTTTGGCTTTTCCAAGATGGGTAAAAGGTTAAAGCGTGAAAGGCTCCAGGAATTGGAGGAGATCAACCAGAGCATCCAAGCAAAGAATGTTGAACTTAGAAGACTACTTGAAATTGCAGAAGACGAGAAGAGGAAGTTACATCTTTTGTTGGAAAGTGTTATAGAGGAGCAGACTGGAGAATTCTCTACTATAGGAGACACAAAAATTTCTAAGACTAGACAAGCTTGTAGCCATAACAAGTATACCAGTTATGGTTCCTATCATGAGAATACTGATGTATGCACTTTTTTTCAGAAGTTGGAGGATATCTCCTATGTGTCAAGGAACCAAGGTGGTTTCTTGGAAGCTTCATCAATAGTTTCAATCAAATCCATACAAGAGGATCAATTGGAAAATCTTCAGGAAGTGAACCAAGGGTCACCAATAGGAAAGGAGGTAAAAAGTATTCCATGTTCAATTCCTTCTTTTGATAATCATAATGCTTCTTTTGGTGTTTTGGAAAAGCATACTTTAGGAATTGGAAAAATATCCTAACCAAGATGGGGTATAAAGGAGGTGGTCTTGGTGTGAATGGCAAGGGTATAGTTAAACCACTGGAGGTTAGAATAAGACCTCGATTGGCAGGTCTAGGGTATAATGGCAAAGAGAGCCTAGAAAAGGCTACATAAGGAAGCTCTTTGGAACCTGACTTGAAACCAAATTCTCTTCAGCAAGAGAAGGGTAAGTCACCTATCGAGAGTGATAGATCTGTCAAGAGATCTCCAAGAGATCCAAATCTCCTCAGAAATCTGGTGGCAACAAGAGTCCGCAAAGGTATAAGTCCTACTCCAATGTATTCTTGAACTATAAGAAACATGGTGATATTTTCAATAGCCTATGGAATAGTTATCTTGTTTCTTTTATGGGAAGGATAACCATTGTGTTCCCAAGTGTGCATAGTGTAAGGCTTTGTACAAGAAGGTGTTGTTAATCAATGGAGAAATTGGACATGAAAACCATCCTTTTCGGAAGAAGGAGAATGACAAGAAGGATTTGAAGATGAAAAACTTTTACACTCATTGTAATATGAGTGGACACTGGGAAGCAAATTTTTGGAAGCTACATGCAGAGCTTTATCACTCACCAGGAAATAAGCCTATGCAAGAACCTAGTCAGAAGAAGGTTGCACACGAGAAGGTAGAGCAATGGTTGTCATCACTCAAGAAGTTTGTGAAGAAAATCAACCAAAGAAGGAAATTTATTTTAATCAGTTTAGTAAGAGTTGGATAGACTATTTGTCTAGTTGATTGTTTCATATTTTCTTGTAAAACATGTTTCTTGAAACCCATGAAGGGAACAATTGTAAAAGTGATGTGATTTATAAACATCACTTGCAACATAATGTTTGATTAAACCTTTTTTAATGTCTTTCTGGGTAGCCTTCTTGGAAGGTGGCTACAAAAAGGATGGAAAATATATTAACTATCTTTGGGAACTGAATGGTGAAGCCTTGAATCAGTTTCATTCTAAAGTACAAAGGTGAAGAGTGTGTTGAAGCTGAGGAAAATTTTATAATTGTTCAAATAGTTTGTGAATAGGAAGAGCATCATAGTTATGTGAATCTTCCTTGAAGCTATCAATTGTTCCATGAAGACCATGTGATGATAGGGAATGACAAACTGCATAAAGATAAACTTTTGGAGTCCAAAATCTCTTTCTATGGGAAGGAATGATCTAGGAGTATCTAGAAAACCCTAAAAAATGAAAGTCTACAGATCTTGATGGATTTGGCCCTAGTGTGTAGAGCTCACTGATACAATCCTAATGCAACTTGAACCGTGTCAAAAGGAAGATGCAAAATTTATGCTCTGTAAAAGTCCAACGGCGTTAGAGATTCAGATGTTGACTTAAGGCCAAAAAATTGATCATCTCCAAATCAAATGGAAATGACACCAAGTTCAAGAGCTCATCGAGATGATTCCAATGTCACTTGAATCATGTCAATCAAATTCCATACATGAAAGTTATGTCCAGTCAAAGTTGAGGAAAAAAATGGTTGACCAAGTACTAATGATGACATCAACATGATGGTGCGGCATCACCATAACTTGACAAATGGCATCTATATAGCTAATGTGGCATCACCAATTGTTGACATGCGCCATCCGTACAAATGATGTGGCATCACCAGAGCTTGACACATGGAATTTGTATGCTAACGTGGCATCACTAGGGCATGACATGTGGTAGGTTGTGCACTGATGTGGTATGTACAGTTGTCATGCTGATGTGGCAGGAGCAAAAATTTGTGCTTACATTGACCAATCAAATGTTGACACATGTTAGTAAGAAGGTGAATAATAAGGCACCACATGGACCAATGGTTGGGTGCCACGTGGCATCACTGGAAGGTTGCTTTGGTTTCATAGTATATTGAACCAAAAGTTGGTTAGGGGATTCAAACCCCCAACCTCTCTCTTCCTAGTTTTCCTCTCAACGACTAGACCAAGCAGATTTATTTAAAGTTTAGCAAATCGCCTATCAAGCTAAAAAAATGAGGCCAATAGGCTTGAACCCCTAACCTCCCTCTCTCCACCAAACACTCCTAACCACTAAGTCAAGTGGTTTATACAAGATTTAAGGGCCTAAATTCCTATTTAAAGGCTTAAATCGTGGAGATATTCAATTAAAAAATAAAAAATATATTAAAATCTTAACACCTGAATCCTTAAAGGGTTTAAAAGGGTTTTTAAATATTTTTATTTGTTTTAAGGGATTTATTTAGTTGATTTGGGAAATATTATTGTTTAAATCCCAAATTAGAATTTTGTATATGTATTTAAAGGGGAAATTTTGCTCTTGTGAGATAATTCTCAAGAGAGAGGAGAAGGGAGTAATTGGGAATTAGAATAATTCTCTTAGAGAGGAAAAGACGAGGATTTTGTGAAAGAATTTGAATGGGAGAGAAAAACTAAAAAAAATAGATAATCAAGACATTACATATTGAATAAATACTTTGAGTTTCAACTCAATCATACAGCACCATCATAGGCTTCTTACATCTCAACTAGATGCATACATGACAGCTCTGCAGAGATGGACTCATCTGAGAGTAAGTATAGAGAGAAATATTCTACCAATATATTGACAACCAAGGATTTACAACTAATAGTCAATTAGCTAACAGTCAACAAATTGAGTAGTTGGAGAAGATAAGATCATATCTTGATCTTTAATGCTAAGATATTATTGAGATCACATGCTAATAAGGAAAAGACAAGTGCAGCTAAAGAATACAATGCAATATTTGAGATTAGATATTCCAACAATCCCCCTTAATCTCAACTACAAATTCCAATTTCTTTCTTGATCTTTTCCAATGATGCTTCGGCATTTGCAATCTTGAAATTTCATAGACCGAACCTAGGAAATACCATTTTTCTGTTGGGATGCTCTAATCACAAGCTCTGGCCTTCTTCTTACCAGTCCATCATAGGTTTAGGTGTGAAACTCCTATTTTTATCAACACCTCCCTTTGAGCTACACTTGCTTGGTGTTGTGGGATCCTAACATCAATTGGCTTTACTAGCCTCATACATTTCTTACACCAACACATAATGCTACCACATTCAACCATATTATTTTTTCACTATTTTTTAACTTCATTTCTCTGTCCTCTTGATCTTCTAATCTTCTTCAGCAGCTCCTTTTTTTCGCTATTTTGGAAACTTTACGTTCCTCCTTTAAACAATAGAAAATATCTATGGATGTGTAGCTATTGTGGTAGCTTCTTCATAAAACCCACGATCTGTTTGGGGATTGGATCTCCTTGGAAACAGTGGCTATTGCAAGATCCTTGCAAACTCCAACACTAGTGATTCCTTTTCTTGAACAGTTACTCCTCTCCACGATTTCAAAAACAATTGCTACTTCCATTGGTAGCTTATACATCTTCAACTGAGCTACGACAGTTTTGTTGATCTTAAATTTTTGTTGTAGACAACATCAGCACTCAATTTTCTTGTGCCTTTGTTCCTTAGCAGGAACTTCTTGCTTCTACAGAAGCTTTTCCCATGTGGACACACTGACTACTACTTTGTCTTTGCAGTGAAAAATTAATTGTGAAGATCCTCATCTGACTCGACCTTCTCTTCCTTTAGATAACCTGTTGGCTTCTAAAAACTCCTGCGTCTTCTTTGAAAAAAAGGATCTCCACTTTCCAATGTCCACGAGTCTTGATCAAACAATAATCTGACTTCTTTTCAATCACTTGAAGGCAACATCAATCTCTCTAATTTTAGCGATTAATCCTTATTCTTCATCTTCCAAACATTAAATCTACAACCTCCTATCAACCCTAGTGATACCTCCTTGTAGCTTCAAAAACTGAACAATGATCATTCAGACTTTTGTTTCTTCAAATCTACATTCAAAACAACCATCTATAAAAAATACTACACATGGGTGATCCACATTGATCTCCTTTCTGCTTTATTGTGGATGCGACCTTGTAACTCATTTTCCAGTGTTCTTTTATGTTGACTCCAATCTACTATAGCTTGCAAGATGATTTGAACTTATCGAGGAAACTTCTACCAATCAACGATCTTCTTTAATAGTCTACCAAACTGCATAAAAAATACTCCTTTGATTGTGAATCATTTATTGTGGACTCTGCACGTCCTTTTCAATCACCTTCGAGCTACTTCATCCCAGTAGCTCTATGACCAGTACTGATGGCCTTCACTTGGACATAATCTCTTATAAAAAATTGTGAACCTTTCAAATAACAAACCCCATCTTTCACTTGGACGATCTAAGCAATGAGACAATGACTTATTCAAAACTCCACTCCAAATTTGACTTCAATGGCACATGATCTCCTTTGGAGTAGAAACCTTACTTTATCATCATCTACTTTTTCTATTAGTGACAACTTCAAACTGTAACTCCCTCTAATTTCTATGATATTAGCTCAACTTGGGATCTACCACTCCTTACTTTGATATATTGCTTTCTCCACATAATATCCTTTAGAGCGAGTTCTTTGACAACTATTGTCTACCAAAAAAAAAAATTAATACTGCACCTCCTTTGTTTTAGTTTTGCATCTCCTTTCTTTCTATGGTGAACTAAACACTAGCGGCACACCTTTCAACTCAAACAACAAAAACAGGTATCTAAGATTGGGCACAATTTTCTTCTAGCCTGCAGACATCGACCTCTTCCACCTTGGTTTACTACAACGGCTTTAGATCTTTAGATCCTTTCATTCTCAACTTTTTTTTTGTTGATAGATAAATAACTGTGATTGGGCTTATTGTTGAACACTTTTTCTTTAGTTGAAACTGTAGATCTTTGATCACAAGGGCGACTTATTTCTTCCTCAACAATAGCTTACACATCAAACATATTCTTCTGCAACATTTCTCTAGCTCTCCCTGCAAAGACAACATTAGGGGGGCCAAAAGAAGAAAAAAAAAAATATCCAACTTATTGGCCATTTGCTTTTGCAAACGGTCAACCCAAATGAACTTCTCAAACTTGGCTCTAATACTAAATGAAAGAATTTGAAGGGGAGAGAAAAACTAAAAACAAACAGATAATCAAGATATCACATATTGAATAAATACTCTAAGTTTCAACTCAATCATACAACACCATCATAGGATTCTTACATCTCAACTAGATGCATACATTATAGCTCTGTAGAATTGGACTCATCTAAGAGTAAGTATAGAGAGAAAGATTCTACCAATATATAGATAGCCAAGGATTTACAACTAACAGTCAATTAGCTAACATTCAACAAACTGAGTAGCTAGAGAAGATAAGATCATATCTTGATCTTTAATGTTGAGATATGATTGAGATCACATGTTGATAAGGAGAAGACAGGTGCATATGAAGAATTCAATGTAGTAGTTGAGATATCTTGATCTTTAATACTCAGATATGATTGATATCACATGCCGATAAGGAGAAGATAGGTGCAACTAAAGAATTCAATGCAGTAGTTGAGATTAGATATTCCAATATTTTTCTCACGAAGGTCGATTTGTTGTTCTTCGAGATTGAAGAGAAACAAAGAGGCAAGCTTAAGGAATCTCAAGACCTACGTGCAAAACAAAGGTTTGCGAGTGGATTATTTTTAATTCTCCATATATATTCTTATGCTTGGGTTTTATATCCAAATTATATATTCTTTCTAAAAATCTAGATTGGAAAGAGCATCAGATATGCTACAATCTTTCCATAAAGTGGCGAAGAATTAACTTGCAAGTTGAAGACCAAGCTATTATGTAACAAAGCCTTATTGAGCTTCACATTAGTTAATAGAGTGGCGTCTTAGTTGAGCAAGCCTAGAGATGTAGCCCGAACATTGGGTGAACTCTGTTATCAAGCCAGTTTATGTCTCTTTCTCCTTACTTTTATTGATTCCTTCATGAGTTGCTAATTAATATGTCATTAAGTTGATAACTAATTAAATAAACCTAATTTTGTAACTTCGGGTATATGCACATAACCACACAATTATGTTTTACAATTGGGAAAATATGTGATTAAGGTTAACTGCAAGTTGTTGTGTAAACCTTTTAATTACAAATCAGCTATATCAAGAATTTGGGCTTCTAGACCATCGTACAGTGTGAGATATTTTCACCAGTATGTGTACTATGTTTTTCTGTGTATCTGGTTGTGGTCTAGGAGAAATGTAGTTTCCTCGAATTTCTTTGATTTGTGGTTTCAGGACTTGTAATTCTAGAAATAAGCTGATATGATCATGTTCAAGTTAATTTTGTTATCCGAAGAGATTGGATCATGTTAAGGTTGTGTGTGCATAATTCTTTTGTGTTTTACATGGGTATTGGTCGACCTTGTGTCAAACACTACTTATGAAGTTCATGGAAGTGTGTTGAGGTGTGTTGGGACTTATTTAGGTCATTACTAAGTGTGTGCTTTGGTCACCCACATTCTAATTCCACTATAGAATGTTTTGGTGCCAACCTAATTTGAATTATTAAATACAAATGGTGTGTGTCCGACCTTGGATGAGTTTCAAGGTTGAAGACTGCATAAATATAAGTTGAGATGTTTGTGAAAGATGATTGCAAGAGAAAAATAGATGTGAGATAGATGGAAAATAGTGTGTGTGATGCAAGTTTGAGTAGATCAGTGTGAAATTCAAGTGGTGAGTTTCCGGAGGGAATGAGCTAAAGGTATACTCTATCATTCAAGCATATCTACTAATGCTCACCATGGTTTTTCCCTAATTGGGTTTTGCATGTAAATATGGTCTTATTGTGTGTATGGTTTTGATTCTTTTAGTCTACCTTTACACTTAATGATTAATCACATTAGCAGAGTAAAGGATTTGTGAATGGTAAATTATGTAACTTCTGGTGAAAGTTTCAAAGGTTAAATTTTTTATAACTGATTCACTCCCCTCTCAGTTTTCTTGTTCAACATTAGTATCCCAATTTTTGTTATAAGGGATTTGATTATATCCCTTACTCTGGTTTTGATAATTCCTTTGATTCTGGTAGTTGTTCTAATTTTCGTTTTGAGCAAGGTTGATTCTAAATTGATTCAATTCATTTATGGCTTGAGAAACAGTTTTCTTAAGATTCAATCTCAAATGAAAGGTGGTTGGTTTGTTCAACCCCATCATTTGTTCTAGGATATTTCGTATGAGAGGTTTGTGATAGATTTTATTGAGGATTATGTTAAATAGGTGTTGGAAAACTAAGAGGGGGGTGAATCAGTTGTCACACAAATTCAAACTTAAAACTTTGTCACTTATCAATTCTTCAACCACACTATTCTATTATTAAATATGATCATGAAACACAAATAACAAAAAGTAAATAAACACAATGAACACCATATTTTTATGTGGAAAACCCAATAAGGGAAAAACCACTGTGAGGGTTAACTCACAATATAAAGATTATAAAATTGAATACAAAGGCTCACTACCAAGGGCTCACTGCCCAAAAGAGGACTCACTATCCAAATACAAAGGCTCACCGCCTACAAAGGACTCACTGTCCAATAGGTAGGCTCACTACCTACAGATACAAAAGAGAACAAAAGATCCACCACTGCAATTAAAGTACATTCATAGGATTATAGAAACCTTCAGTCTACGGCCTTCAGCACACTAAAAAAAATTTCTATCACAACTCACTCACACACACTTCCACTCTTATGATTTGTGGCATACTTTCATCACTTTGCATCACACTGTCATACAAATATTCACAATTAATGTTACTTTTATACCATTCTCAACCTTAGAAGCATTTACCAGGTTTGGCCACAAAATAACCCATTTCATAAATTCAAATTAGGTCGGCAACTCAAAATTCCCACGGTGGAAAGGAATAAGAGTGGACCAATAAAAATATTTAACCAAGACCAAAAATAATATTCTTGAATCTTCTACACACTCCTTCAATTGAATTTTATTCTTCGAATGAAGTGTAAACACCAGGTTGGCCAAACCTAATGAAAACAAAAATGAATAATGATGCACATGCTTCCCAGCATGAAGATGGCATGCAAACACCTCAACACACTTCATTATTCAGGAGACTTCATCTTAGACTTCTTCAGATATGTCTGTAACAAAACAATATACTTTGTACACTAAATAGCTTTCACTAGATCATCCAAACTATGCAAACCTATACTGGAATATAGAAACATGACTTCCAAATTACCAAACTTTAACTTTCTTTGCTAGAGCATAGAAAAGACATTCACAAAACATATTCCAGATCTCCAAGATCTGCAATAAAACAGGAAAGAACTGCAAAGCAAAAATATTTCTCCCAGTCCACATAACACTATTTCTACCTGTAGAACACACATACTAGTGTACACAACTTTCACGTACCATCTCACCAGAAGCTGAAACTTAGAGTATATCATCATTAGATCACTGTAATGAAAAATTCAGAACCGCATAGGCATAAGATCAACACAGGAGAAATGTGGATCACATACTGGAGCACAATCTGAACAAATTCATCACTTTGACTTCTCTTCTTTATTAATTTTCTCAAGAGCACTTGGAAACTCATCAACACAACACATCTGCAGCCATATAAGATAGTTCCATGTACTCATAGCATCTTAGCAGCATCTCAACTATACATGTACAATCTGTAACATAGTAAATAGTGTTGACATCAATGACAACACCACCAGACTATCCCATAGTTCCAACAATCTCCCCCTTTGTCATTGATGGCAACACATGATGTGAAAAACCATCAAAGAAAAAAAAATTGCACAATACCCCGAGAGAACACCTTCTTTTCTTCTGCAAGTGTTTTTCACATGACTTTCTCTCCCCCTTTGACATCAATGGAAAATAACAATTGCATGATTACTCCCCATTAGGAGTACACTCATCCTTCAACAATGAAAACCTTTTCTCTTCCCCCTATGGAGTAGACCCATCTCTCAGTCTAGATAAATGAAGAATCTATGAATTCACTGGACTAATGCACCTTTGTGTGCACCTAGTTAGGAGGGCCAATGACCCCCAACCTCTCCCTAAGATGCTCAAAAGTATCCTTCAGAAGAGCCTTAGTAAATATGTCTACAATTTGTTCCTTTGTTGTCACATACTCCAGTCTGACCTCATTCTCCAACACTTTTTCTCTCAGAAAATGATACTTGATAGATATGTTCTTCATTCTTGAATACATAACTAGGTTCTTTGAAATGTTTATTTCACTTGTATTATCACAGAAAATGGAAATAGGCTCATCACATACCACATCAATGTCTTTTAGAGTTTTCTTCATCCACAAAACTTGTGTGCAGCGGGATGTTGCAACAATTAATTCAGCCTTTGTAGTGGATAAAGAAACCTAGTCTTTCTTTTTCCTCAA
This sequence comes from Sequoia sempervirens, assembly GCA_007258455.2. Classification (NCBI taxonomy): domain Eukaryota; kingdom Viridiplantae; phylum Streptophyta; class Pinopsida; order Cupressales; family Cupressaceae; genus Sequoia; species Sequoia sempervirens. The sequence continues at coordinate 1,041,177,030 of VDFB02271358.1, read as the reverse complement.
CCATGAAACTAATCTTCCGCCAAGAAACAAAAGCACCACCACTAGTACTCTTCTTGTCATCTACACATCCATCCCAATTAGCATTTGTATAGGAACTCAGAGTGAAATCATCACTCTTAGGGTACCATAGTCCATAATCCAGTTTTCCTTTAAGATATCTAAATATCCTTTTTTATAGATATAAGATGTGCTTCTCTAGGATTTGCTTGAAATCTAGCAACTAAACACACTACATGCATAATATCTATCCTAGTAGTAGTAAGGTACAATAGTCTTCCAATCATGGATTTGTATTTTCTCTGATCAATCTTAGTAGATTCATCACACTTACTCAGTTTACATCCAGTTACCATAGGGGTACAAATTGGTTTAGAATCCTCCATCCCAAACTTCTTCAACAACTCTTTTATATACTTAGATTGTGAAATGAATATCCCTTTATCAGTTTGATTCACTTGTAGACTAAGGAAGAAATTCAATTCACCAAACATAGACATCTTAAATTCTTTATGCATTTCTTCAACAAACTTTTTACACATGCCATCATTTCCACCAAAAATCATATCATCAACATAAGCAACTACAATCAACATCTTATTACCTTTCACTTTGAAGTAGAGGTTGTTGTTAGGAGAATCTTTGTTGAACCCTTGCTTTGTCAGATATTTTTCCAATCTTGCATACCAAGCTCTAGGAGCTTGCTTCAATCCATACAATGCTTTCTTCAATCTACAAACCATGTCCAATTTGTCAGAAAACTGAAACCCTTCAAGTTGCTCCATGTACACTTCTTCCTCCAACTCACCATTTAGAAAATCTGACTTAACATCCATCTAGTATACATTGAAGTCCTTGTGGGCAGAAAATGCCAAAAATATTCTAATCACTTCCATTATGGCCACAGGGGAAAATGTTTCTTCAAAACCTATACCTTCAACTTGTGAATATCCTTTGCATACCAATATTTCCTTATTCCTTACTACTCCATTTTCATTCAGCTTATTCAAAAACACCCATTTTGAGCCAATCACATTTTTGTTCATAGGCCTAGGGACTATTTCCCATGTCTAATTCTTTTATATCTGCTGCAATTCGTCTTTCATAGCTTTCATCCAACTTTCATCTTCACATGCTTGTTTTACATATTTACCTCAGCTGCAACTCTACTTCTTGTCTTTACACCTTCACTCTTATCTCCAATTATTTGATTTCTGAATGATTCTTCTATACATATTTAGGAGTCCTAGTAGCAAGTTCTAGTTCATTCTCTTCTTCTTCTTCCACTTGTTCTTCTTCTTCTTTCTCTTCTTTTTCCTTCTTCTTATTTTCTTTAGGTACATGTCCATAGATAGGATCATCAGGTTCAACTTCACTTATCTCAATAGGTTTGCATATGCCTTCATCAACTTTCACATTAGCACTTTCAATAATCTTTCTCAACCTTTTGTTAAAACATATGTATGCCTTGCTAGTAGTAGAGTATCCAAGAAATATTTCTTCATCACATCTAACATCAAAATTTCCAATATTTTCATCATCTCTTTTAATATAGCATCTGCTTCCAAATACCTTAAAATATTTCACAGTAGGAGTCTTACCAGGCCATAACTCAAAAGGTGTATTTGTGTTGTTGTGTCTGATTTGAACTCTATTAAGAACATAAACAGCAATGTGTATCTCTTCTTTCCAATATATATCTAGTACATTGGACTCTTTCATCATAGTTCTAGCAGCCTCTTGTATTTTCCTATTTTTCTTTTCAACTACTCCACTCTGTTGTGGGGTTCTCAAAGTAGAAAAATGTCTTTTTATGCCATGCTTCTCACATAATGCATTAAATTCACCAGAAGTGAATTCACCACCTTTATCAGATCTCAAAAACTTGATTTTTTAGATTTACCTCATTTTCTACTCTTTCTTTGAATACCTGGTGTATGATGCTCCAAGATTTGCTTGCACTAACCAATTAGAAGACTTTCCTCAGTCTCCACCAAGAACCTGATGGCTTCAAGGTTCTAATTTGACTTAGATCATTAACTAAGCCTTTCTCTAACTCTGTTACTAGAGTCACTCTCCTTGTGCTTCACCTTGGAGGATTCAACACCCTTTGAACTTGCAGTCTTCTTTCAACACTTAGAAGGATCTAAGTGTCAACTTCATTATCTGACTTGAACTATTTGCAAGGGAGTTAGAAACTCTATTTCCTTGCATTTCACATTCAATTGAATGCATCCTGAAGGTTCTTTAGTTTTCAATTTACCCGATCTCAAGATCTTGCCTTGAAGAGGCCTAATTTCTACTAGCCCTTACCAGTCAGTTTTCTGCCTTTTGTTCTTAAACTTGACAAACAACCTAGCAATTAAAAGGAACTTTTAGATACCCTTTTCAGTCCTTTAAATCTTTCATAGGGTGTTAGAACTCTGTTTCATCCGTACGGTAGATTCCTACAAACAAGGACTATTAGGGCTAATTGGCCTAATACTTAGGGTTTCACTGGTTTTTGATTCAAATCTCCTTCCAAAGGATTGATTGAAGCTTCAACTCTTTTGTCATATGAAGATCTTGTCTAACCCTACCTGAAGTCATACGGATTCCTTACAGTGGTCTCTTCCCCTACCTAAGTTCCTCACTTTTCTTCTCTCAAACTCCTAACCGGGCAGTCCTAGCTCGCCTAAGGTTTGAGTTTTATAATCTTAGCCCCATTCCCTACACTCCCTACTGCTAAATATATACAAATGTGTGGCTCCCCTTCCATATCGTTCTAGTCTCAAGAAGATCCCGTGGACTGAGTTTATGGGGGAGCCATTTTAAATCTCACTGCTCAAAACAAAGAAAACTAACACCCTACACTCTAATCTAAGAATTAGAAACAACAATTCTACACTAAGCAACTTGTATACAAGATGAAAGTTACACTATACTATCCAATGAACACAAATACAGTGCTGTTTCAGTATACACAAAGCCCCTGACAACACTGTTTCTCAAAACACACGAGTAACAGAAAATATAGAATTTCTCTGATTCACACAAAGCCAAAATTTGATTACAATCTATCTAACTGCTTGCTACGAGCCACACCCCTACTTAGATGCCTTCTCCATCATTCAAGGGAAGTTGCTTAACTCCACATCCCTAATTTCAAGGGAATCTAATATGATTAAGTTGCATGCAATCACACAAAATGTTGCCATGTAGTTTTACAACTTTGCAACTTCCATCATTGTGTCATGATCCTAAAGCTTAGGACCTCTAACACCTTGATCTCGAGCAACCAACATCTTAACTGCCTCTTGGCATCTTCAAACAATGAGGATGTGGTTTTAACACATTTAATGCTTTATATTCTAACATATGTTGTCCAAAGCTAAATAAAACAACATTTAACAACATTGATAACTAAGAAGACATTAATCCTAATGATTAACTCACCACACTCAACTGAGACCTTCTAAGGTCCAAAACAAACACACTAAGAGCCTGACTTGGCTAAGGTCAAGTACAAGCCAAAATTTGAACAAACCAAACTGGAGTTTAGCCTAGGTGCTCCTGCACCAATACCTTAAACCTATCCAAGGCTTGATTCTTTTCCCTAAAAAAAGCAACCCATGTCATTCGATTATAATCATCAATAAGCAACATAAAGTACCTATCTCCATTCAAGCTTCTAGTCTTAGTCAGACCACAGAGATCAGTGTGTACTAACTCCAGCATTCCAGTAGTAGAATGTTCTTTTCCCTTAAAGCTACATCTTGTTTCTTTCCCCAATTGACAACTTCTACAAATAGCATTAGTAGGTCTTGTGATTCTAGGAAATCCTCAAACAATCTCCTTAGCACTGATCTTGATTAGGTTATCAAAGTTCACATGTCCCATTCTCCGGTGCCATAAGTAACTTTCACTGATTTGAGATACAAGGCAATGACCATCAACTCCCTTCAACTAATAGATGTTTCCATGAGTTCTTCTAGCAGCAATCATATCTCCATTTCTAGATCCTTTTCTGATTTCATAGGTATTATTTCGAAACACAAGTTTAAATTCATTGCTACACATCTAACCAACACTTAGAAGATTATGCCTCAAATCCTTCACATAATATACATTATCAGTATTGTGCACTCCATCAAAACTAATTGAACCTTTAACACAAATCATACATTTCTTCAATAATAGAGATCTTTTCACTGTAGCATTCTAGTAAAGTGATCAGGATCTTCTTGATTATATATTCATCTGATAGTTTTCCTCCTTGATTTCTAACTTCATTTACTGCCAATTCAACTCACTAAAAGAAACTTGTAAATTCTTCACCATCTTCCATCTTCAGGTTAAAAAATCTATGCTTTTCCACTAGCCTCTTTGTCAATTTCACCTTTTCATTTCCTTAATACATGTCTTCCAACCTCTTCTAGAATTCATATGTAGTATCCAGATAATTAACCTTAACTCACTCATTTTTAGATAAACCATTGTAAATTGCATAATTTCCTTCTCATTTTCTTCATAAGTAGAGATCTCATTTGTAGAATTAACACCACCAAATGAAAGTGTATACTTATTATCAATAGCCTTCTAGGTCTTAAAACCAAGAGAGATAATATATCCTCTCATCTGCCCCTTCAAATCATTGTAGTCAATTCCATCAAACATAGGGATCACCAACTTGTGCGCCATTGTATCTTCCTTAAGTGGTTAAGCTCTACACAAGGAACCAAAAGCTCTGATACCAATTGTTAAATAGGCGCAAGACAAATGAGAGGGGGGGTGAATCATTTGTCACACAAATTCAAACTTAAAAAATTTATCACTTATCAATTCTTCAACCACACTATTATATTATTAAATATGAGCATGAAACACAAATAACAGAAAGTAAATCAACACAATGAACACCATATTTTTACATGGAAAACCCAATAAGGGAAAAACCACGGTGAGGGTTAACTCACAATATAAGTATTATAAAACTGAATACAAAGGCTCATTGCCAAGGGATCACTTCCCAAAAGAGGACTCACTGTCCAAAAACAAAGGCTCACTACCTACAAAGGACTCACTATCTAACAGGGAGGCTCATTTCCTACAAATACAAAAGAGAACAAAAGATCCACCATTGCGATTAAAGCACATTCGCAAGATTATAGAAACTTGCAGCTCACTACCTTCAACACACTGAAAAAAATTGCTATCACAACTCACTCACACACACTTCAGCTCTTATGATTTGTGGCACACTTTCGTCACTTTGCATCACACTGTCATGCAACTCTTCACAATTCATCTTGCTTTTATACCATTCCCAACCATAGAAGCATTTACCAAGGTTGGCCAGAAAATAACCCATTTCATAAATTCAAATTAGGTCGGAAACTCAAAATTCCCATGGTGGAAAGGAATAAGAGTGGACTAATAAAAACATTTAACGAGGACCAAAAATAATATTCTTGAATCTTCTACACACTCCCTTAATTAAATTTTATTCCTTGAATGAAGTGTAAACACCAGGTCAGCCAAACCTAATGAAAACATAAATGAACAATGATGCATATGCTTCCCAACATGAAGATGACACACAAACACCTCAACATGCTTCATTACTCACAAGACTTCGTCTTAGACTTCTTCAGATACATCCGCAAAAAAACAATATACTTCATACACTGAATACCTTTCACCAGATCATCTGAACTATGCAAATTTGTACTGGAATATAGAAACATGACTTCTAGACTGATGAGTCTAGTTTATGACTCAATTTTTATAGTATTTATTATCTATTTGTTCTAGTTTTCATAGGCTTTGATACTTGGATGCTGACCTTTTTGTGATATTTCCTCAAAACCATAGACATTGGGCATGAGCTATTTTTGTAACCTTTAAATGACATTGACATGCTATATGAACTATCTATGTTCATTTTACATGTGGATTAATGAATGTTACTTTGACATAGTTATAGATATGCAATTGTTGTGCATACTAATATTGTTATGCAAATATAATTAGTAGCCTACAAAATTGAGGAAGATTCTACCAGTTGGTCACTCGCCATCACAATCAACAATGTGATCATTCAAAGGTCAATGGAGGGAAGACTCTCAATGGAGGGAGATTCCTAGTTTAAATCGAAGATTTATAACTACCTTCTAACTAGTCTTAATTATTTTTTGAGTGAATATAGGAGTTACTGTTGTGCTAAATTTGCGTTAAAGGAAACATGCTTGACCAGATTCCACACATGCATAACCTCCTCTCCACTTTTCATGCTTTCCCTAAAGTCGCATCTTCCTAATCTATTGGAGTTGACTGCCTTGCTAGGTAGTTAGTTAGTAGTTTTTCTTCCTATAAATAAGACTCAAATTCTTCTTCTCAGAAGGTTGATCGATTTGATGATTTACTCACATTCTTAGTTTTTCAAGTAATACAGTTATGTTGCTCTATTGTACTTTTGTTTTCCAATGAATAAAATGAATTTATAAGTTTGTACATCTGAGTTTACATTTGTCTTAATGGTTACTCATCCAAGGGGCCCACTTGGTGAGAATTTCATCCTTTAGCTTATTTGTTACTTTTTGTTTAGTAATTAGTTAAGAATTTGGCATGGTTTTTTCTTGCAACCACTAGAATTCCATTTTGTGACTATTCCTATAGCCAAAGTAGATAGAGTAGTTTTCTATTTGCTTACTCATATTTTCATTTATTTCATACATTTCAGCTTAGTATAGTTATTGGTTGATGCTCAACACTCATGTTATTTATTTCTTAGCTGTAGAATGAATATGGCTACTTTGGATTCCTAGTGCACATATTGTACTAAACCATTTCAAGTCTACATCCTTGGGTTGACAAATTAAATATACCTTCATGATTATTAGGATAGTTATTCATATTAGATGTCCAATCTCTGAATCACAACTGTAAGGGCTTAGTTGTTAGATCATTGTAGGAGGCAAACATTTTTGGCACCATTGTTGGGGATGGTGCCAAACTATGGAGATCTTTGGAGTCATTGATAGTTTTTCTTGTTGTAGTATTTTTGAAAAAAAATTCGTAGTATACCCCCTCATTTAGGAAAGTAATGATCCACCATTATTTTTCCAATTATTTTTGTGAGCTGGCTAATAGTGAGTTGATACTGTATGCATAGAGGAAGGAGGAGAGATTCCCATGGGAGATTCCTTCCTAACAATCCTGATCCATTCCAGCTAGATGAGCATTTGAATCTACCAAGAGAAGAAGAAGAAGAAGAAGTACACCCCTTTGTTGATGCATTCCCCAATTTGAGCAATTTTGAAACCTCATATGAAGATCAAAATCAGCTTGAGAATCCCTTTGCTTTGGAACTACATCAGGTAGGCATGGGTGATGCAAACAGAAACAGACCTAACCAACCAGCTTTTCCTTTCCCCATTGTGAATGAAGTTGACAACCTCAAAAAAATCCCTCCTTCAGTCCTTCCTAAGTTTTATGGACTTGTCATAGAAGATCCTAATATTTTCTTATTCGAGTTTGACATACTCTGCAGGAGTTATGACTATACCACCGATGCCCATAGGCTTAAGTTATTCCCTACCACCTTGAAAGAGGTTGCATTGAGATGGTTCATGAGCCTAGGCAGAAATACTGTGGAGACTTGGGAAGACATGAAGAAAAAGTTCATTGAAAAGTACAAGGAATATTGCATGGGAAACGACATGAGGGGGGATGACATTTTTAGGATGCATCAAAAGGAGGATGAGAGTCTAGAGGATTACATTGCAAGGTTTTAGTTTTGTCTGTAGAAATCTCCACACCAGACACTTAATGAAGAATCACAAAAGCTGATTTTCCTAAGAGGAATTAATGGTAGTTGCATTGATGCCTTAGACCTGATGGGAGGAGGATATATCACCCAAGTGATGCAATATCAATTTCCAAACCACACAAACACATTGTACAACAAACCCAAACTTGTTAGGAGAAGATCAAATTGAACAAGCAACCAAAATTTCTTTCTCTTTTGATAAAAAAATGCATTGTTTCATTTGCAAACCACAAGGAATCATTAAGCCAACTCACTTCAACACTTCTTCTTATCATCCTCAAGCTTTAAACATATTATTTATCAACAAAAATGACTAATCCACACAAGAAACTTGATTAGAGTCACTAAACAATCCACTCTTTCATCATTCACCAAGGCACTCTTCCATTCAATTTTCTTTTCCAAGGAAAAATATCAACATACCATTCTATCACCAGTCCTTCAATCCACTATAATCCACATCAATTTCATTGAAACAAAATAAAAAAATTTCCACATACCATTATTCTAACAGAGTTCTTGATTCCTGCAGTCAAAGCATCATCTTATTCCTCGGGTATTACTTGCTACAAAACATCAAACCATCAAACCTGCTTTTCAATCACTAACCAAGCATTGATATAACTTCAGTACCATTGTGTAAACAATTTCAACACAAATCCATTCACAAATATCACAGTTTCGCAATGTTCTCTATTTTGAGCAAACAATCCACTATATCCTCAGTAGGTTAACACATCACTAAATTGGGTGTTTTCCTTTCAAACACTTATTGTTTCCACAAACCCTAGATATATTTTGGGACCCATTTTTCTCTAGTAAAACATATCATAAACTTGGACATGGCTATTTTGAAACAATTATCAAAAAATTAGTCTATACACTATCAAAGAGTCCCTAATAGGCCAATTTAACAAAGAAGATAGTCTTTAATCCACACCAAGTCAACATATAACCTCAAACAATCTTTTTTATGTCTCAAACCTCAGGATTCTTTAATTTTTAAGGACTGAGAGGCCCATTTACCCACTAAACATTAAAACCTTTAATTTTAGGCCTTTAAAGCACAATTATATGAAGGTTTCTTGGAAACATCATTTACCAACCTCCAATTCACCTGCCACTATTTCAAGCATTTTAATCAATCTCCATACCATAGCAAGTGTTATTTCACCTTTTCATATCATAGAGGCACCATTTTTTTGAAGGAGAAACTCAAAAATTTGCTTGGAGCAGCAACACTACCTTATAATCTCACCTTCCCTGCACTCAAACACACTTTACAAATTGAAAATAAACTGAAATAAATCCATTCCACCAATATAACTAATCCTACATCGGTGGAATGGCTAGATTTCCCTTAAAGGACTCTCAAACCCTTAATTAAGGTTATAGACTAAATTACTGTAAGTCTGCCCTCAAACACTTTATATAAAATGAAGTGACTTCAAACTCTTTTAAAAAGATATATGACTCCTTCCTTAATATGATCCAACAAGAACCTAATCTATGAAGTGATAAACTATCTATATATGTCTAAAACAAGAGAAAAAAAGACTGCAAAATACAGAAGCAGGGATGTATTATTCACTAATTGTTTCAAGAATTACAAGTGTTTCTTTTTCCCTACCTTGTACATGCTTATATAGCTATTTCCCACTTAATAACTGACTCTACAACTTCTCCATCAGTTGAAACTTCCTAAACTACCTCTTGACTCTTCACATTCTTGATTTTGTGCTCTTTTTTGCATATTTACATTATTGACAACTTTTCCCATCTTTAGCAACATTTTGAAAATCTATTTTTGTGATCACCTAAGGACCTATTTAGGACTTTAAATACATTTTAAATAACCTTTGCATGACCCTGTCATATGCTCTTACATCCTTTTTCAATTTCTTGTTGTTTCCCCATTTTTACAATTTTTGCACAAGAAATGACATTTTTATGAGATTTGACTCTATTTACCTCCTGAAGACCTTTCAACATATAAAATGACTCTTATATGACCTTAACAATTCCATTTACACTTGAAAATTCATCTTTTACAAATGTTCCTATGAAAGGTATTTAATGACCAAGGTGCTCCTACACCATACAACCAACCAACTGAACCTTTCCAAGTCCCTTGGAAACATGCTTGTTCCTGCAAAACAAATTCAAATCTACCATGGATTTCTTCCTCTATCTCTCTCTTCTCTTGTCTTCTATGTGTCTTTGTCTTCATTCCATCTTGTCTTCAACTTTGTCTTCATCACTACCTTCACTTTGTCTTTGCCTTTTATTATTTCTCTACTCATCAGGTTCACAAACTCTTTTTTCTTTTTCAAAGGACATAGGACTATCCTTTCTCAACTCTCATCTATCCTCTAACTCTTTCCTCAACCAAGGACATAGGAATGTCCTTTCACTTTTCTTTTCCAAGCAACCTCTTCTCTGTATTTTCACCTTTCATCTTCTCAACTTCTCATCTACTCCCATTAGTGGAGTACTCTCAACATGGCTACAACCTCAAGTGCTTCCTTAGACAACTATCCATCTCTCTTCAACCTACAAAAACAAACTAAAACACCAATTTAGCAAACCATCCATCTTACCCAACAGCAAATCCTGGAAGATAATTCACTCTCTTTTTCCTTGCACCTTCTACCTAGCTTAATCTCCACTGGAGGAAGCTGACCACAGACTCAACTTGTCTGCCAGCACACAACTCAGAAACTTTCCTCCCTGTAGCATAGATGGATTAAGCACCTACAACCAACCAACAATCTCAACTAACTATCAACAAAAACTTAACTACAAAATTTCTCTTTTCCTAGAGCCTTCTAGCTCTGATACCAATTTGATGCAATATCAATTACCAAACCACACAAACATAGGGTACAACAAACCCAAACTTTTCAGGAGAAAATCAAATTGAACATGCAACCAAAATTTCTCTCTTTTCATCAAAAATCACATTGTTTCATTTGCAAACCACAAGGCATCATTAAGCCAACTCACTTCAACACTTCTTCTTATCATCCTCAAGCTTCAAACATCTTATTTATCAACAAAAATGATTGATCCACACAACAAACATGATTAGAGTCACTAAACAATCCACTCTTTCATCATTCACCAAGGCACTCTTCCATTCAATTTGATTTTCCAAGACAAAATATCAACATACCATTCTATCACCAGTCCTTCAATCCACTATAATCCACATCAATTTCACTGAAACAAAATAAAAACATGTCCACATACCATTGTTCTAACAAAGTCCTTGATTCCTGCAGTCAACGCATCATCTTGTTCCTTGGGTATTCCTTGCTACAACAAATCAAACCATCAAACCTTCTTTTCAATCACTAACCAATAATTGATATAACTTCAATACCATTGTGTAAGCAATTTCAACACAAATCCATTCACAAATATCATGGTTTTGGCATGTTCTCTGTTTTGAGCAAACAATCCACTATATCCTCAGTAAGTTAACACATCACTAAATCAGGTGTTTTCCTTTCAATCACTTAGTGTTTCCACAAACCCTAGATATATTTGGGGACCCATTTTTCTCTAGTAAAACATATCAGAAACTTGGACATGGTTGTTTTGAAACAATTATCAGAAAATCAGTCTGTACATTGTCAAAGAGTCCCTAATAGGCCAATTTATCAAAGAATATAGTCTTTAATCCACACCAAGTCAACATATAACCTCAAAAAATATTTTTTTATGTCTCAAACCTCAATATTCTTCAATTTTTAAGGATTGAGAGGCCCATTTACCCGCTAAACATTAAAACCCTTAATTTTAGGCCTTTAAAGCACAATTATATGAGGGTTTCTTGGAAACATCATTTACCAACCTCCAATTCACATGCCACTATTTCAAACATCCTCTAACAAGTCTTCACAAGCATTTTAATCAATCTCCATACCATAGCAAGTGTTATTTCACCTTTTCATATCATAGAGGCACCATTTTTTTGAAGGAGAAACTCAAAAATTTGCTTGGAGCAGCAGCAATACCTTATAATCTCACCTTCCCTACACTCAAACACACTTTAAAAATTGAAAATCAACTGAAATAAACCCATTCCACTGATTTGACTAATCCTACATCGGTGGACTGGCTAAATTTCCCTTAAAGGACTCTCAAACCCTTAATTAAGGTTACAGACCGAATTACTGTAAGTATGTCCTCAAACACTTGATACAAAATGAAGTGACTTCAAAATAATTTCAAAAGAGATATGAATCCTTCCTTAATATGATCCAACAAGAGCCTAATCTATGAAGTGGTAAAAATTTTGTATATGTCTTAAAGAAAAGAGAAAAAGACTGCAAAATACAAAAATAGGGATGTATTATTCACTAATTGTTTCAAGAATTACAAGTGCTACTTTTTCCTCACCTTGTACATGGTTATATAGTTTTTTCCCACTTAATAACTGACTCTACAACTTCTCCATCAATTGAAACTTCCTAAACTACCTCTTGACTCTTCACATTCCTAATTTTGTGCTCTTTTTTGCATATTTACATTATTGACAACTTTTCCCGTCTTTAGCAACATTTTGAAAATCTATTTTTGTGATCACCTAAAGACCTATTTAGGACTTTAAATACATTTGAAATAACCTTTGCATGACCCTTCCATATTATCTTACATCCTTTTTCAATTTCTTGTTATTTCCCCATTTTTACAATTTTTGCACAAGAAATGACATTTTTTATGAGATTTGACTCTATTTACCTCCTGAAGACCTTTCAACATCTAAAATGGCTCTTATATGACCTTTATAATGCCATATACACTTGAAAATTCATCTTTTAAAAATGTTCCTATGAAAGGTATTTAATGACCAAGGTGCTCCTGCACCACCAAGTTCCTTGTGAGGATATCAAGAAGATATGTCAAAACTACTCTAGGGCAGCTTCAAAGAAAGGGAGAGCTTACCAATTCTCTATGGGTAAGTCATCTATCAGTGGATTTTCAAGCATGGAGATTACTCACTTGCTGATAGACTTCAAGAAATACATTATAAACAATCTAGCTACTCAGTTGGATACACTTCAGGCCAAGAAGAAACAAGAAGAGATAGAGGCAATGTTGGCAAAGTATTGCCCCCATTGTAGACAAAAGAATAAGGACTGCAGATGCAAGATGGTAGCTAATATTGAAAGTAAGTAGATTCCACCTGAGTTCAAGCCAATCCAAGGTGAAGATGACCAAGTCTACTACACTGCACAAAGGAGGCCATGGGATCCAAGACAAGGTGTGCCATCTGATCCACTATCTTTTGTTGGGCCTTATTTTAATTCTCATGCATCAAACTGTAACCAATGGTAGCCCCCATATCCATCCAATTATGGAGGATATCCACCACAACCTTGGAGTAACCCTTTAAATTCCTGGCCTAATCACCAAAAATCTCCACCTTAGTGGTAGCAACATCATGAGAATTGGCAGTAGTTTCAAGGAAAGTGGAAGCCACCTCTCGGAAACTGGCAACAAAAATTTCAATGGAGGGGAGGACAACAATGGCCAAACCAAACAACCAGTTGCATGCAACCACCTACTAGGCCCCAGCAACCTACTATAATGCCTCCTCCCACTAGTTCAAGTTCAAACACACCCAAACCTACTTAGCTACCAGCTCAACCCACACCTAACCCAAATAACAAACCACAACAACACCCAATATACTCTGCTGATCCAAATCAATTCCCTGCATATGTTGTGAGTGTAAGTGACATCCACTTGTGTTCAAGAACTACCTTGCTAGCTCCTCCCACACCCATTATCACTAAGCTTCCCATGGAAGAAGAGGAGCATTTGAATGACCCAACTCAACCAAATACACCTTGAAATCCTAAACTAGTCCCAATTAAGAAAACTAAACAAGAATGACCATTTCCTCATAGGTTGGAAATTGCTAAACAAAAAGAAGAGAAGGAAGAACCAACCTTTGATATTCTAGACCAATTGAAGCATGTATGTGTCAAGATTCCTCTATTTCAAGCCATAAAAGATGTTCCAATCCATGGAAAGGAAATTAAGGAAGCATTCCTTAAGAAGCTAGGCAAAAAAAAAAGACCCCACTACAGTTCATGTGGTGGGACAGTTGGCTGACATCATTCTTGGGAAAGTGATTGTTCCCAAATATAATGACCCAAGGATTCTTGTGGTAGGAGTTGTCATAAATGGGATCCAAATAAAAAATTCTCTGATTGATTTGGGAGAATCAATAAATGTAATGACCAAGGATATCCTGTAGCAACTAAATGTTGCCAACATGAGACCTACTCCTACCATCCTATAGCTTGCTAATAATTCAACTATTAAACCTAATGGTATAGTCGAGGACCTTGTGGCAGCTCTAGACTCATGGGAGTACCCAGTAGATTCCATGGTTCTTTCTCCTAAAGCTTCACTAGGAGAGTACCCTATCATTCTAGGAAGACCATGGTTAGAAACAACAGATGCATATATTGTATGCAGGACATGAGACATGACCATTTTTTGATGGAAAGAGCACCAAAAAACTCATTCTCTACCCTTCTGCTTAGCCATCCCACGATATGGATAATCCCATATGGCCACAAGTTGGTGAAGAGGCTGAGGAAGTTAATTCTATGGCATAGCTTATGATGTTAGGCATAAACTCTTTCATGCAACTTCAAGTGGAACATGGAGTATTGTCTAACATAATTCAGAATCATTGTGAAGTAGAGGAAGCATCATCCTCTCATTCTATTCATCTAGTAAAGACACTTTTTCCCACTCTTCCTTCAGCAAAAATTCATGTAGCAATAGGTATGTCTCATACATTGCTGCCACATGAACTCAAGGTACCCAGCATTAGTGAAGAAGATATGGTAGAAATAACTACACAAGTGCAAGTGACAAAAGGAAAGTATCTAAACATCAATAGAAAATTAAGTGAAGAACAACAGTTGTCATTGACAAACTTATTGAAGACCCACCAACATGAATTTGCATGGGATTATCATGATATGAAGGGATTGGACCCTACGCTTTGCACTCATAGGATATACATTAGAGATGATTGTACACTAGTGAGGCAGCCACAAAGAAGAATTAACCCTGCATTAAGAGAAATTGTAAAAAGGGAACTACAAAAATTGCTAGATGTAGGATTTATTTACCCCATCTCAGATAGCCAATGGGTGTCTCCATTGGTGATTGTTCCCAAAAATGGAGGGAAGTGGTGAGTTTGTATTGATTATAGGGAACTCAATACTACCACCAAAAAGGACCATTTTCCTCTAACTTTCATAGATCATGTTCTAGATTCAATTTTTTGGAAAGTAGTAATTTTCCTTTCTAGATGGACTCAACAGCTATAACCAGATCCAAATTGTAGCTGAGGATCAGGAGAAGACCACCTTTACCTATATGTGGGGGGTTTATTCCTACTCAATCCTTCCCTTTGGCTTATGCAATGCACCTCAGGAGAGTCCTAGAAAGATGTGAAGACCACAATCTATCTCTAAACAGTGAAAAGTGCTTAATGATGATGCGGGAAGGTGTAGTCCTTCGCCACTAAATATCTCACAAAGGAATTCTAGTAGATTCTACAAAGATTGAGGTGATCACAAATCTTCCTACACCTGCAAAACAAAAAGATGTTAGGAGTTTCTTGGGCCATGCAGGCTACTATAGGCATATCATCAAGGATTTCAGAAAAATAGCAGCACCATTGTACACTCTTCTCACTAAAGATGTTGAGTTTCAGTGGACAGAAGATTGTAACCAAGCATTTTCTAATTTCAAGGAAACTTTAACTCATGCTCTTGTACTCAAAGGGTCCGATTGGGAGCTTCCTTTCCACATCCATACAGATGCATCAAACTATGCCATAGAAGTAGTCTTGGGGTAGAAAGAAGGAGCTATCGAAAATACTATTTATTTTGTCATCAAAAACTTGCAAGGAGTTGAATTCAATTATATAGTGACAAAAAAGGAAATCTTGGCAGTAATCTATGCCCTTAGAAAATTTAGGCACTACATAATAGGCTATTAGATCTTTGTGCACACGGATCATGCAACCATTAGGTATCTCATGAATAAATCCCTGATATCAGGTAGGTTAGCATGGTGGTTGTTGTTGATGCAAGAGTTTGACATAAACATTGTGGATAAGCCAGGGAAGGCCAATGTTGTTGCAAACTTTCTTTCAAGGATAACTACATCAGAGGATAACCAAGTCATTGATGACTCTGTCCCTGATGAGAATCTATTCTCCATCGGTGTACATACACCCTGGTATGCTGACATAGCTAACTATCTAGTCACAGGGAGATTTCCTCCTCACTTCTCTCCAAAAGAGAGAAGGGTGCTCATTGAAAAATCATTTCCTTTTTCATGGATTGTAGGATGTTTTTTTTACACTGGACTAGACCATGTCATAAGGAGATGTGTGAGGGAAGATGAGACATGATATTTTGCATGCATTCCACAATGAACCATGTGGAGGAAATTTTGTAGGAAAAAGGACAACAATGAAGATTTTGAATACAGGATATTACTGGCCAACACTCCACAAGGATGCAAGGAGATATACATGAAAGTGTGATAGATGCCAAAGGATAGGCAGACCAACCAAATCTAATGAGATGCCCCTTTACCCTCAGGTAGTAATCAATCCATTTGACAAGTTGGGATTGGACTTTGTTAGACCCATTGACCCTCCATCAAATGGTAAGTCTTATATCTTAGTATGCATTGATTATGTAACCAAGTGGGTAAAAGTTAAGGCCATGAAGCATGCAAGAGATAATAAGGTTGTTGAATTTATTTATAAGGAGATTTTCACATGGTATGGGGTTCCAAGAGAGATAGTGACTTATCCAGGTGCTCAATTCACCTCAACCCTTGTTGTAGCACTAGTCAATGAGTAAAACATAAGGCATAGAAAGTCTATCCCTTCTCACCCTTAGGCCAATAGCTAAGCTAAGGTGACTAACAAGGAAATTGAAGCCATTCTGACCAAAATAGTGGTTGTTTATAGGAAGGATTGGGAAAACAGGCTACCAGAAGCTATCTGGGCCTATAGGACAACCTGGAAAACAACCATAGGCTTCACTTTTTTTGAGTTGATGTATGGAAAGATAGCTATGATGCCCATTGAATTTGAGCACAAGACTCTTCAGACTGCAATAGACTTGGGGATGGATATCTCTAAGGAACAAAGGGATAGAATCATGCAACTCAATGCTTTGGATGAGATGAGGAAGGCAGCCTTGCATCACACAGAGGTAGTGCATAATTGGAGAATAAAGTGGCATGATAAATTTATCAAGGACAAGAAATTCTAGCCAGGTGACTGGGCACTGCTCTACAACTCAAGGTATCAAGATAATGCAGGAAAATTGAAGACAAGGTGGCTAGGACCATATGAGGTTGCAAAAGTCTTCCCCAATGGTGCTATTCAACTCACTACCATTGACCCAACCAAATTTAAGTTGCTTGTCAATGGTCATCGCCTCAGATTGTATCACAAGCCAGCTTCCAAGGAGGAATTCCTACAACAATTCACTCAACATGCAACTCTCAAACTTCCTACAGCTGAAGGAAGCAGACCTAATGTCCCTCCTTCTATCTAACTAAGGTATGCCACTTGTCATAATAAAGACTTCCACTCTTGTGGGAGTCCACTTCTTCATTCATTCACCCATTTGCCCATCCATATCCACCTTTCTCTCTCTTCCATCACACTGCCATAACTTCACTTCATTCCACTTCACTTCATTCTACCACATTTTCATTAATTGCTCAACTAACTTTTTAAAAGGTGACTGGTACTTTCTCCATAATCTTTGCAATAGATCTTCCAAGAATTCAGGTACGTGTGCATCAACTTGTTATCTCTTAATTGTCTTTTAGTACATTTAATTAATTGTTGTAAATTAATGTAGACGTTCTCCATAGCATGTAATTATTCCCTACCCTATCAAATCATCATAACTATTGAGCATGTGAGGACACATGCTCAAATTTAGGCTGTTGGGAAGTGTGAATAAAATGTCCATGTGTCATTCCATGTTGGTTCACGTCAGCAAAGTTTAAATTGAGCCAATTTGAATTTTGAGTAAGATGACGGCTTGCATGTGTGAGATGATATCCACTGCCACCATTTTTCTCAATCATAGTCTTTATTTATTACTTCTTTACCACCTTTATTGCTCTTGTCATAATCCTAAGTCACCAAAGAAGTAAAATTCAAATGACATTGGCGTTGGGAAATTAGCAGAGTTGCAGGAAGGAGACATTGGGCTTTTAGATGAGGATTGCAAGAAAAGAAACCTTGCAGAGTAATTGTTTAATTGTAAACAACTAAACAATAGGAGGTGGGTTAATTTGAAATGAACCCATGGTTCATGACGTATTACTGCAGGATGCACCTTGCCAGGTCAAGTTCAGAAATTGCGGGTGGTAAGATTATTTCTTGAAACTCAATGGTTTTGATGAAGACATTGCATTGGAATTTTCCAAACATTGTCTGAAGGAAAGGCCATGGTAAAAGGGTTGGAAGTAATGGCTACTAAAGAAAGGATTGTAGAAGTTATAGGGTTGCCTACTGATAGTTAAAATTACCCTACTTCTAGAGACACTAGGTTAGTTAGGGCTGAATTTACAGAACTTGGCGACCCTCCATTGAGTGTGGACAAGCAAGGTGTGAAGAGAACCTCTCTACCTAAGCCATGGAAGTTGGTAGTTTTTTATGTTGTGAAGTGCATTACCTGTGAAGGTCATTAGACGAACCTACATTTTTTTCTCTTCAAACTCTTGAATCATATGAGGCATGGGAGGAGAATGAACATGCCAAACATGCTATACCACCATCTCTCAATCATGGCGGCGGAGACCCAAAAGGGTAGGGATAATTCTATTTCCCACCATTTTCTAATCAAATTACTGGTAGAAAAATTTCTACATGATGTGTCTAAAATAACTTGGGAAGAATTCTTAAAAATTGATCAAATTAGACTAGAACATTTGCAACCTAGGATTTTGCCTCAACCCCATAGGCTAGTAGGAGATTGACCATTGGTGAAGCCAGTACTAGGGCCTCAAATTTTGGTGCAGCCCTAGTGTAAACCCTCCTGTAGCTAAACAAACCATAGAGATTATTTCTTATGAGGCAAAGCGTTCAGACAAAGAAATTTCCTCTTCAAATTCTGATGATGATGTTCCTCTTGGCATCCTAATTCAAACTAGGGCATGGAAGAAAGAGGCAAAAATAAGGAAGGGTAAAGATAAAAATAAAACTATAGGAAAGGAAGTTCCAAGCTCTAAGAAACAGAAGGCTGACACTATTCTTCTTGGAGCTAAAGAAAAACATGAGAGCCCTCCTAGAAAATCAAGACTAGTTGGGCTAGCCTTTGGTGTGTCTCCACAAGGAATACCTAGGAATAGAGAAATGTCACAAGAGGACATAGAGGCCCCAATGAGGTAGGTGAACGTTGGAGAAAAGGACATATTTGAGGAAGCAACAAATGTAACATTGGTAGACCTTTCTACCATTGTTGAACAAGTTGAAAGTCAAGAGTTTGAGGAAAATCAAGAGCTCCTACAACAAGAGTAGAAGCAAGAGTTACTACAACACAAGCAAGAGCCAAAGCAAGAGCTAGAACAAGAGGCCATACAGCCAGAACTGGGAGAACAGTCAGCACCCTTATAGCCGAAATTGGTTGAACATTTAGAATCCCTATAGTCAGTGCTACATGAAAAGCAAGCGTTAGTGCTAGGAAAAATTATGGTAGAAATACATAGGCCCTCTGATTTTTCAATACACATGGTAGCTATGAATTTATGGAAGGATATATAGAGGAGGTAAGAAGAATGGAAAGAGGAGAAATGCAGGCTGAAGAAGGAAATTCAAAAGAGAGATGAGGAGATTGAAGATAAGAATGCAGAAATTGTTGCTCTAAAGGAAAAGGTGGACAATATGGCAGCCTTAGTACCTCAGATATTAGAATGCAGGACTCCTCCAAGGGTCTATGCTCTGTATCTAAAGGAGAAGCATCTTTCTTTTAAACTAGAAAGGATTATATGAGGTTTGAATCCTTCCATTGAGATACCTCTTGAATTTTTCAATGCTTATCGGATTGCTCCTCCTAAAATGAAGAATTTATTATGTGAATTCTATTTGCATAATTATGCTTTGACCCAAGACCATGATTGGAATCCATTTTTGTATGTTGGGGATGTCCAATTAAGGGAATTTATGTCTTGGATACATAATGAGATTAGTTGGGGACAACATTTTAGGGCTTATAGGCAAATAGAATCCAACACTCCCCTAGCCATCAAGGTTGAATCTAGAAATTCATGGAACATTTTCTAGGATTGGCACAAAATTCTTTATAGACCAAGCTATGGTAGCAAGATCTTTTCTAAGAAAGATGTAGTTTATAAGGAATATGAGAAGATAGAAAAAACTACAGGGGAAGCCATAATGGGAAATTTGTCACAAAGGTGGAACAGTTTGACTAATGAGTTAAAACAATCTGAGCCTCACTCTCTACAGAACTATGCTACAACATTGAAGAGGGTTGATAGATATATACAAATTGGAAGGGAAAAGGGAAAATTATGGCTTCCATTAACCTTTTAGCCACCTATCCTATTTGGCTTGTGCCAAATTTTAGATATTATCAATATGATATAGCTGCAGAGAAATAGAGATGGAGCAGATTAGACAAACAACAAGGGTTCTATTGGGACCCTAATTCATGTACTGCAAGAAATGATGTAGGACAGCTGGAAGTTGCAAATTTTATGGCATTAACAAAAAAAAAGAACAGCCCTTCTTCTTTTATTGGAGGACCAGTGAAGTCTTAGGTTGGGGGGAGTGATGAGTCCAGTTTATGACTCAATTTTGATAGTATTTATTATCTATTTGGTGTAGTTGTCATAGGCTTTGATACTTGGATGCTAACCTTTTTGTGATATTTCCTCAAAACCATAGACATTGGGCATGAGCTATTTTTGTAACCTTTAAATGACATTAACATGCTATATGAACTATCTATGTTAATTTCACATGTGGATTAATGAATGTTACTTTGAGATAGTTACAAATATGCAATTGTTGTGCGTACTAATATTGTTATGCAGATATAATTAGCAACCTACAAAATTGAGGAATATTCTTCCAACTGGTCACTCGCCATCATAGTCAACAAGGTGATCATTCAAAGTTCAATGAAGGGAAGACTCTCAATGGAGGGATATTCCTAGTTTAAATCGAAGATTTATAACTACCTTGTAACTAGTCTTAATTGTTTGTTGAGTGAATATAGGAGTTACTGTTGTGCTAGATCTCCGTTAAGGAAAACATGCTTGACCAAATTCCACACATGCATAACCTCCTCTCCACTTTTCATGCTTTCCCTAAACTGGCATCTTCCTAGTCTATTGGAGTTGACTGCCTTGATAGGTAGTTAATTAGTATTTTTTCTTCCTATAAATAAGACTCAAATGCTCCTTCTTAGAAGGTTGATTGATCTAATGATTTACTCACATTCTTAGTTTTTCAAGTAATACAGTTATGCTGCTCCATTGTACTTTTGTTTTACAATGAATAAAATGAATTTATAAGTTTGTACATCTGAGTTTACATTTGTCTTAAGGGATACTCATCCAAGGGGGCCCACTTGGTGAGCATTCCATCCTTTACCTTATTTGTTACTTTTTGTTCAATAATTAGTTAAGAATTTGGAACTATTTGTTCCTACAGCCACTAGAATTCCATTTTGTGACTATTCTTGCAGCCAAAGTAGACAAAGTAGTTTTTTGTTTGCTTCCTTAGATTTTCATTTTTGTCATGCATTTCAGCTTAGTATAGTTATTGGTTGATGCTCAGTACTCATGTTATTTCTTTCAAAGTAATTTACTTTCAGCATTATGTCTTTCTTAGTTGTAGAATGAATATGGCTACTTTGGATTCCTAGTGCACATATTGTGCTGACCATTTCAAGTCTACATCCCTGGGTTGACAAGTTAAATGTACCTTCATGATGATTGGGATAGCAATTTAGATTAGATGTCCAATCTCTGAATCACAGCTATAAGGGCTTAGTTGTTAGATCATTCTAGGAGGCCAACACAGATTACCAAACTTCAACTTTCTTCGTCAAAGCATAGAAAATACCTTCACAAAACATATCGCAGATCCACAAGATCTGAAACAAAACAGTGGAGGATTGCGAAGAAAAAATATTTCTCCCAATCCACAGAACACTAGTTCTTCTAGTATAACACACATACCGATGTACACAAATTTCACGTACCATCTCACCAGAAGTTGAAACTCATAGTATATCATCATTAGATCATTGTAATGAAAAATTCAGAACCACATAGGCATAGGATCAACATAGGAGAAATGTGAAGCACATACCGAAGCATAATCCAAGCACATTCATCACTCTGACTTATCTTCTTTATTATTTTTTTCTAAATCATTTAGAAAATCATCAACACTACACATCTACAACCATATAAGATAGCTTCATGTACTCACAACATCTCAACAGCATCTCAACTATACATGTACAATCTGCAACATACTGAACAATGTTGACATCAATGACAACACTAGCAGACTAGCCCATACTTGCAATATATTGTCTTCATTACTACTCAAAATATGAGTTTCCATTAGGTGATACTAAGGTACATGAATCTTGGAATGTTATTTTCCATTATTTGGCTAGGTAGCATTAGTTTTGGAGGGATTTGGTTGATTGGTTGAGCCATATACATTAAATTGGACATTCCTGACATAGTTTTTATCAGTGGGGTATTGTTGGTAATAGCTTGGTTCAACACGAACATCTATTTCAACATTCCAGGGTACCTAAGTGAAGGTAAGGATCATCTTATCCCTCTTGGTGTTGGGGTTCTTTGATGTTTCAACTAAATGGCTAGGTGGTAAAATTTAACTAACCTATTTGTTTCATGGTTGGTGTATTCCCTTTTTCAAAAATAAAGTAGTCAAGGGATCTGAGGCCTTAGGTATGCTTGTATAGCTATGTATTTTTCTATAACATAAGGTGTCTAAAACCTCTTATACATTCTCTAGAATCTTATATTAAATAGGGGCAAGGGTTAATTTGGTTCTTTCCAATATGCAGAAAATTGATTGATAAATGCATCCTCTATGTCTCACCAATAACTAATTGAATGGACATGTAAAATTAGATACCAATTCTAGGCCATATCTCCAAGTGAATAGGTAAATGACCTACACACTGTGTCTTGATGTTCTATCTCACTGCAACATCTTTAAAGGCCTATATATGTTCTTAAGTACTTCTACATTCTCCATGAATATTTTTTGAGAAAAATCCTTTTGGATTCTTGGGAGTTTCAAGGAAACCACTTGGGATAATACCTATGTGTGAGTGGTTTGTTCTAAATAATGTCATTTGAGGAGGTGAGTTTGGTGATGCTAATGGTTTTACCGTTGGTAAGACTTTTGGTGGAATAATTTCTCTTCTCTAATTACTCCTTAGCTTGGTAGGAAATCTTAACTCAAAAAAAAGTCCTTTGTTTGGGGTGGATCTGAGTATTATTTTAAACCTTTCATGCAAGAAAGAACTTATATGCTCCAATTTGTGTCTTTAAATGGCCCTCCTTCTAGCACCAAATTTTTTGATGACCAATTTGACATAAGTAACACACGTAGGGTGTAGATCACCTTACCTCTTTTGAAAATGGGTAATGATTTGTAAAAATAAATCACCTTCCAAGGTCCTAGGTGTTGGGTCAGAACTATGTTCTTTGACTGAGCGGTCAATATGGTTGTAACGTTCAAAGGGGCTACTAGTTTGTATCCCAAACTATAGAAATTTGTTATGATCTAATCCTAACTTAATAGGGGTTTAAAGAAAGCTCAAAAGATAAATGGGGGAATGCCAAGAAATGAAAAGATACTTATTCCAATCATTGTAATTGATGCAAGAGCATCCAGTAGTGTAAGGGAAATCTTGCATCACCCAAAAATATTGTATTTTGTTTGTAGTTTCCTTAGTTGTCTTGGGGCCCATGGAAACTCATGCAGTCTTTGGGATAGTTAGAAGTTTGAAACAACCCAAAATAGTCACCTGATATTTTTAGTAATTCGACCTATTTAGGTCGTATGGACACAAAAATTGACCCCAAGGAGTGAAATTGGAAAACAATTTTTTTGGAAAAAGAATCATCTCAAAATCCTGTACCGTTTGGAAGATATTAAATTTTCATCTTGGGGAATTTCTCTAATGAAGTTTAAAATTGAAAATTGAATCCCTTTGGAGCCCCAAAATAGGGTGCAAAATCTCTAATCTTTTAGATCTAGTGAAAGATAGTTGTATATCTCTTCACAAGCTTTCCAGTGATATATTACAATTGAAAATATGACAATTAGATCAAAATTTATGGCCCTGAGAAGCTACCCCACTAAAAAGCGAATTTCATTAAAATATCTTCCTAGGAAATAAATCAAAAGATGGGACTTTTGGCACCAAAAAAAGGGGAAAGTTACACTTTCTATAACATTCTAGGGTGGCTATTGGGTAAAATAAAAGGGTTAAGTGGGGGTTGTAGAAGGTTGCTCCATTAGTGAAAATTGTGGCTCTGAATAATAAATTTTCTTTTAGAGTTGATTTTGTTGTAATGAATCAAGCCCATGAGGCTATAGCATTGTAATTTTTGAATCTGTAATTTTATTTTCTAAAAATAATTGAAAGTTAGTTATTTTTTATCTTGCATCTTCTATGTTGGTACCTATTGTTATGTTTTGCATGGGTTTCAGGCGGTGTAGCCCCTATCAAGTGGTATTAGAGTAGGTTTTCCTAAGTGTGTAAACAGATCGCCAAACGTGAGGTAATTTGCACGAGGACTTGTGGCTGTGGGTTTCTCAGAAAAGTTATTAAAATGCCTTTGCAAAGAAACCATGGTTGTGGGTTTGAGTCCATGTGTAATACCTTAGTACTAGCACCAAAGAAGGATGGAGAATGGAGGATGTGTACAAACTCCCAAGCTATCAACAAGATTACTATCAAGTATAGATTTCCCTTGTTGAGGATGGATGACATTATGGATTGTTTTAGTAGAGCTGAGTACTTCACAAAGATAGATTTGAAGAGTGGATATCACCAAATCTAGATTAGAGAAGGAGATGAATGGAAGACATCCTCCAAAACTGAGGAGGGCTTATATGAGTGGTTAGTCATGCCTTTTGGGCTAAGCAATGCACCAAGCACATTTATGTGGCTTATGAATGAGGTATTGAAATAATTTTTAGGAAAATTTGATTTTTTTTATTTGGATGATATTTTTTTTTTTAGTAAGACATTAGAGGAGCACCCGATGCATATCTGAAGAGTTTTTGAGAAGCTAAGGGGGGAGAAGATGTTGATTAATTTAAGGAAATGTAGTTTTGTGAAGAGGGAGTTCGTGTATTTTGGATTTTTTTTCTCAGTAGAGGGTCTTAAAATGGATCTAGAGAAGGTGAGAGCTATCATTGAATGACCTACCTAAGGAGGGTTATAGAGGTAAGATCACTTCATGGTCTAGCAAGTTTTTACAGAAATTTTATTAAGAATTTGAGTAGTATTTGTGCACCTATAATTGAAGCAATGAGAAGGGATAGAAAGGATTTCAAATGGACTGTAGGAGCAACAAAGAGTTTTGATATGTTGAAGAAGAAAGTCACAGAGCAACCTATCTTGGCACTTCTAGATTTCAATAAGGTCTTTCAAGTAGATTTTGATGTTAGTGGCAATGCCATTGGAGCTTTTTTGAGTCAAGAAGGTAAGCTTGTTGCCTATTTTAGTGAGAAGCTAAATGATGCTAAGAAGAAATATTTTTTCTATGATCAAGAGTTTTATGCTATAGTTTAGGCTTTGAATAAATGGAGACACTATTTATTGCCAAAAGAATTTATTTTATTTACTGATCATTAGGCTTTGCAGTATCTTAATAGTCAAGGAAAGTTGAATCAAAGGCACTTAAAATGGGTTAATTTTTTGCAGAGATATACTTTTTTTTAAGCATAGGCTCATGGAAGGTCAAATAGAGTTCCAAATGCCTTGTGTAGAAGGAAATATTTGTTGATAGAGATGAATATAGAGGTTGTTGGGTTCAATGAACTCAAGAGTTTGTATCCTAAAGATCTAGACTTTGCAGAAGCTTGGAAGGCTTTTTTTGAACCTGTTACATTGGATAGGACAAGATGGTTGGATTTCCTAATCCAAGATGGGATGTTGTTTAGAGGAAGCCAATTGTGCATTCCAAGGAGTTATATGAGAGAATCTAATCGAGGAGAAGCATAGTGGATGATTGGTTGGGCATTTCAGTCGAGATAAAACCATTGCTCTTGTTAGTGAGAATTATCACTGACCACAGTTACAACAAGATGTGATGAAGTTTGTGCAGAGTTATAGTGTATGTCAGATAACAAAAGGAAAAAGTTAGAATATTGGATTGTATCAGCCATTACCTATACCTAAGAGGCCATGGGGGGATATTAGCATGGATTTTTTTTCTTGCTTACCAAGGACACGGAGAGGGCATGATTCCATATTTGTGGTGGTGAATAGATTTTGAAAGATGACACATTTCATTCCATGTCATAAGACTAGTGATGTTCATGTTACGAATTTGTTTTTCAGAGAGGTGGTGAGACTACATGGTCTACCGAAGAGTATAGTTTCAGATGAAGATACCAAATTTGTTGGTTATTTCTGGATGACATTGTGGAAGAAGATAATGACATATTTGAATTTTAGTTATGCACACCATCCACATACTGATGGAAAAATGAAGGTGGTGAATAGAATTTTGGGTAACCTGCTAAGATTCTTAGTAGGAGATAATCCCAAGGGATGGGATTTGATTATACCACAAGCATAATTTGCTTACAACAATTCTATCAATAGGAGCACTATTAAATCATGATTCCAAATTGTATATGGGAGTAGTCTAAGGAATGTTTCTAAGTTGAGGAAGATGGAAAAAGGAGAGAAGATTAGTGCTGAAGCTGAAGATTTTGCTGAGCACCTAAAGAATTTGCATGAAGAGGTGAAGAAACATATCAATAAGATGAAATCACAACATAAGGCTAAGGAAGATCAGAAAAGGAGGTATAAGGAGTTCCAAGTAGGAGATGAAGTCATGGTTCATTTGCGAAAGGAGAGGTTTCCAATTGGTACATTCAAGTTAAAGATGAAGTTTGGAACATGGAAGATCCTAAAGAAGCATGATTCAAGAAATGCATATGAGATAGAGTTGTCTGATGAAACTCATATTTCACTTGTGTTTAACATTTCATATTTAACAAAATACCACGAAGGAGGAATTGATGAAGAAATAATAGAAGCTGGTGCAGGAGCACCCATAGATCACCTTAGATTGTTTAAAAGGTCTGTTTAGGACAACTAAGCAAGCAATCAAATTTAGTTCATTTGGATGTAAGCCTTAATGGCATTTTTGGTTGGGTTTTGATCATATGAAGGTCATGTTGACCATAGAATAGGTATCATTAGGTTCTAGCTCAAAGTAAGGTTTTGGATTTTGAGGAATTCTTACAAATATTTGAAAATGTTGCTCAATTAGAGCTACAAGCGGCCAAGAAGAGCCAAGGGAGAGGATAACTATTTTAAGGACCCTATTTATGGAATGCCTCAGAATTGGAGTAGGGTTGGGAAGCATTTGTTATGTTTGAAGTTTTGTGAATTCAAGAAAGGTAGTTGTGTTTGAGAGTGAATTTTCTAATTTTTGCTTGTAGTGAGGTTTTGATGAATTGATCATGGCATTGTAATTTGTGTAGGGTGTAGTGTAGTTGTTCTTCAAGATTTATGTGACACTAGATAGTTTCTTTATTCATTTTCAAGCATTGTTTTTAAATAGTTTTGATTTCATACTGTGTTGGTTTGAACTAGGCAGTTTTGTGAGAATGGAGTATTAGTTCACTTTCCCACCATACAAATTGTACAGCCCTTTGGGAACAGTGACTAGACTCCATGGATGTACATATAGTAGGGTTTATGGTTTTTGAAATCATAGGAGTTGTTGTGGAAGTCTTACCCTAGGTGAGCCAGGAAGAGTCCGACTAGGAAAGACTATAGTGCAAAGCACATAACTTGCAGGGGTGTTAAAGTTTTGAAAAATTATCTTTTGGAGAAGGTAGATAAGTGCCTTTCCAAGGCTTATCATGGATGAGGAAGCTCCATCAATCCATCTAGTGTGAGGAATACTTAACAGTTTGAGAGCAGCTAGGAAAGGGCTTAAAAAACCTAGTTTTGGCTCATTTTCAAGTTAGGGCGTTGTACGGACAACTGAGACCCAAGAACCCAAAAATCCTTGAGAGGTGGGTATTTGAACTAGGAATCCTAAGAAAATATTTGGGTTTTCTTTGGAAAGTTTTGAGAACTAACCTGTTTTCTCGGAGAAGGAGGCCTAATTGGGGCTCCTAGGGCTAGTAGCCTTTTTAGGCCTAAATGAGGGTTTGGTGGAAGCGACTAAGAAATGGAGTCAGGTGAACCCTCAAGAACCAATATAGGATGGATTGAAGACATTAGAAACACCTTCACACCCCTACAAAACTAAATTCAATATTTAGGTGTATTGTAGCCTTTAGGGTGGATTAAGGGCTAAGGTTAGAGTTGCAAGATTGCACCAAGACTTGTCTTGGTAGGAGGGTCTAAGTTGATAGTTGGGTTGGCAAGGAGAAACTAGGGGACCTTAAGAAGGAAGAGGTCCTATAGGTTTCAAGTGGTGGAGTGCAACACCCTAGAATTCTTCCAAGCAAGACCCAGAGCATGAAACAGTGATTGTTTCATCCAACCTCCCTATCAGAAGCATAGTGGAATATTCCAACACCTACTTTAGAAAAAGAGGAGATAGAAGAAATTTTGGACAGTCGTGTGGGCAGAAGCACAAGAAACAAGAAATATGTAGACTACTTGGTGAAATGGTGAAGTTGAGGTTAACTATCTTGGTTTCCCTTTAACATCTAAGAAGTGACAGGGTCACTTTTCAAATTACCTTGGGTGTCTAATGCAGGAGCATCCAATGGTGTAAGGGCAATCTTGCATCACCCAAAAATATTGTTTTTTTTTTGTACTTTCCTTAGTTGTATTGGGGCCCATGGCAAGTCATGCAATCTTTGGGATAGTTAGAAGTTTGAAACAACCAAAAATTGTCACCTGCTATTTTTAGTAAGTTGACCTATTCAAGTCATATGGACATGAAAATTGACCCCAAGGAGTGAAATTAGATAATAAGCTTTTTGGCAAAAGAATCATCTTGAAATCCTATACTTCTTAGAAGATATTAAATTTTCATCTCGGGGAATTTCTCCAATGAAGTTTAAAACTAAAAAATTGAGGCCCTTCAGAGCTCCAAAATAGGGTGTAAAATCTTTGATCTTTTAGGTCTAGCAAAAGATGGTTGTAGATCTCTTCACAATATTCCAACAATATATTACAATTGAAAATTTGACAGTTGGATCAAAAAATTTATCCCTGAGAAGTTGCCCCACTAAAAAGTGAATTTCATTAAAATATCTTCCTAGGCAAGAAATAAAATGGTGGGACTTTTCACGCCAAAACAAAAGGGAAAGTTACACTTTCTAGAAAATTATTGGGCAATTATTGGGTAAAATAAAAGGGTTAAGTGGTGGTTGTTGAAGGTGGATCCATTAGTGTAGATTGTGGCTCTGAATAATAGATTTTCTTTCAGAGTTGATTTTGTTGTAATGAATCAAGCCCATGAGGCTGTAGCATTGTAATTTCTAAATCTGTAATTTCATTTTTTGAAAATAATTGAAAGTGAGTTATTTGTGTCTCACATCTTCTATGTTGGTACCTATTTTTGTGTTTTGTGTGGGTTTCAAGTAGTGTAACCCCCATCTTTATTTGAAAATACTCAATCATGCATGCTCTTGAAAACTATTTATACCCTTTAAAAATTTCTAACACTTAGGTGATTAGCGCTATATTAGGTTCGTCAACCCACTCCTATCTGAACTTGGTCTTTCAAAAATATTTGATATTTCTATTGTGCATCTATCTAGCCTCTTTATATCATCTTTAACCCATATGATATTGGCTCTGATGTTGATTAATTTATCCAAAATTATTTCTCCTTTTTCTTACGTTGAGTTGATTTCTATTTCTACCTTCTTGTCCTAGGTTCTCTTAATAGTTTGTACAGTGTCCAATTTGTGTGTATCTGGTAATAGAAGATCTATACTGATAATGATAACTAAAAAAATTCAAAATTTGAAGAATTCTACTCTTTATGTAACTCCAACATATTTAGTTTGTGTTCAAATATGAGATCCATTTTTAAACATTTAATATTGATACTTTTAACCACAAAATTGACGTATTCATCACCCAAAATAAAAAAATTATTTAACTCTTCTAATCTCATCTTAGTTTTCTATATACTTTTGCAATTGATCCTGCTAAATATAAGCCTTCTCACATTGTTGATATCCAAGAACTAAAAATCCATCATCTCTTTCCTAAACATTTCAATCCATTTATCAAAAAATTGAGATTTTCTATTCATGTCATTACGGGAACCTATTTCTTTGTGTGTCATTAAATTGGGAGCCTTAAATGATGTAGCATATTTGGAAAATAGAGATATTAATCCCTTTAGGAAGGCGTTCATCTACTCAATTTGAGCCTTGAGCTCAACTTTTCTATATTTATCCTTGGTCATCCTAGTCTTCACTGAATCAACTACTAGATCCAAGTATGTTATTTTTTCCTCCTTGTTTGCTTCCCAAGGTTGACCATGGATAGTTGATAGTTTGTTTCCTACATTTCTCTATCATCCTTATCCACCATGGGAGTAGAAATTTCTATCATCATCTCTCCCAAATCATTAAGCTCAGTGGTTATGTGCAAAGTCTTGCGATTTTTATTTGGTTTGTTCTTCTCCACCTCTGCAACCATATCATTCCAAATAAGAGGCTAGAATGTCACTTGCTACCTCTTTTTCAATTTCAATTTTAACCATGAGGGAGCTCTAGGGTGAACATACACTTGCTTGTCACTTACTTTCCTCTCATCTCAAATTTCAACATATTGTCCCTTCACCTCTAACCCTTTATCCCCCATTACTGATAAGGAAGCTTTATCTTTCTCCTATTATCTTTCTATAGTTTCAATCAATTCTTCTTGTTCCTCAGTAGTCAACATATGTTCTACTTCTTCTCTTTCTTCATGGATTTTTGCCTTCCCTTGCTCATCATGAACTTGTTGATCTTCAACATCTTGTTCTTTCTATTCATGTTGTTGAATATCCATAGAATCATCTTCAAATATCTTTTCCTCCACCATGGAAGAGTATTTAGGAAAATTAGGTTTTATATCCACATGATCACTCTTTTGGCCTTCTTCTTCACCTTGGTGCAAGGCTTCTTCTTGTTTCTCAAGCTTTGAGGGTGTAGGAGAAGGGAGATCTAGCAAGTTCAACACCTCAATGACTGATGGCTCTACCTTAGCTTCTTTCTCATGTGCTTGTTCTATAGTATCCTTAGTAGGGAGAACTTATCCAATAGACATTAGACCTAACCCTAACACAACCCCTATTTTTTTAAATATCTCATATATGTCGGTATATTAATATTAATATTAATATTGGTATATATAATATAATATATAATATATATGATATAATATTAATATATATTAATATTAATACTAATAATATAATATTATAAACTAATACATATTATATAATAATATTTATGATAAAAAAAAATTTAGAAGGCATAAAGCCTATATATATATATATATTATAGAATATAAAGTTTATAAAAAGGCTAGAGGAGGAAAACTAGCATGAACTATAATACATCGAGTAGCATGCCCTGATATTACACTTCATTACATATATATATTGCAAAACAATGCTTGAAATGAGATATTTATTTATGATATTATTAATATATATTAAAATATAATCATAACAATATAATAATAAAATATTATTATATAATATATAATAATATATTATCATTATTTAATATATAATAATATAAAATATAATATTCTTATTATAATATATAATAATATAATAATAATATAATTATATAATAGATAATTTTACATTATTATAATAATATATATATTATAATAATTAATATACATGGCACTCAATTTTTGAAAGCTTGTGTCTCAATAACAAATATCCATTTATTAGGTTTTAAGTAATAGATATCCATTTTTTCTTGTTAATATTAGATATTTGTTATTAACGAAAACTCATTTTGCTTTGGTGTATACCATAGAAAATGTACTTTTTACCAACCCAATTAAAAATTCAAACATGAATTCCATGATTTTTCCTTCCTCATGTCATGTTTTTTTTAATATTGCCACTATTTGGACCCCCATGGTCATGCACAAACCCGATTCCTTGTTTGGATAGGGTGTGTGGGTGAGGAACAACAAATACCACCTCCACAAGTTGTAATTGAGGATAAAGATTCATGGGATAAGGCATGATTAACCCTTGAGTTTAAGAATTTGAAAGAAAAACTCAAGTAGAGTAGGGAGGAAGCAAGAATGGAAAAGGAAGAAGGAGCCAAGAGAGTTTTAGACCTAGTTGACAACATGTTGGGCCACAATTTTTCTAGTAATTTGAGCCATATTGATAAGGTCTAGAATAATTACAAAATTATGAAAGATGCATTCACTAACCATGCCAAGACAAGGGTTAGGTTCAAATTATTTTAGGTCATTTGGGCTCCAACAATAGCATTATTGAAGATTATTGCAAAGCACTTGGGTTTTGATTATAATTTTATGTTTGACATTCTTTTTAAGGTTTATTCTTTAAATGATATCATTTGCCATGGCAATAAATCCACAACACTCATAAATATGGAGTTGGATATCTTTGAGGGCTTTGAGGAGTTTCAGATGCCTCCTATTTTGGATGAAAGGGAGTAATAAAATTTTGCAAGGAGTGGAAATCCAATTTTTCTAACATTCTCCCTCCTATTTATGTAAATATTAATAAAGATAGTGAGATGAATGCAAAAAAATTAAATTTCAACATGGAAATTCTCTCCAAACTTGACTCATAGTTGGTTTCTCTAATATGGTACATGTATTAATAGTTGATGATTATTTGGATCACATGGTTATGATAAATCAGTTTCTCCCACTTCGATAACATCTTGTTATCAAAGAAGGATATAAATAAGGAAATGATCAGTGCAAAAATTTGAGTTGTGTTTTTAGTTAGTCATTAACTTTCAACATAAATAAAATATCAAGTCAAAAGATGAATATCATATTTACTTTGTTAGCACCAAAAGGCGGTTTTGATTAAATCAAATCTATTTAGAGTTATAAATGTTCTCACCTTGAGCTTTAGCATCTATATCAGTGGCCTCTTCCTCATTTTTTAAATGTATTTTATCTTATTTGAAGGTGGAACCACCTATTTTTATATTTTTGTACTATAAGCATTGGAATTATAAGGCTTTTAGCTTGTTACTCCCTTACTTCTATAAAAGAGAACTTTGAGCCTTATTCTAGGATTTGAGTCCTTAGGTTTCGAGAAATTCCCTGTAAGAATTAGTCTTATGCAATTAGGTTTTTGAAGTTCAAAAAGAGAATGTTAAAATTATCTTTATGATGATAATAGATCATTCATTTTTGTTATTCATATGAATACAAGTCACATTTTTAATGCCTCCTCATTGTAAATAAATTTTTTTTGTATCTTAATAATCAAGGATGATCAAGGTTCCCATTGCACATTTATTGTAATCGATGTTTGATTAGTAGCTTCTATTCAAGTAATAGATTGAATTTTCATTTAGTTGAATTATTGAAGACATTGTGGTTATGATAAGGATCTTGAAGAATATTAATGATGTTTCCATTAGTTGGTTTTCTTATTGTAAGGCAATAAAATTATAAAAATCTATTGAATTAGGGTTCTAGTCTATTATCAAGAAAATTTATTTCATTCAAGACTCTGTAATGGATTAGACACTAGTTTGATTAGTTCACAAGATCAAAACCTAGGGAAGATCAACATAAAATTATAAAATTATCTTTTAATTTTTTATTTATTTTATTAAGCTCATTTACACACTATTAAAGTATAGAGCTATAGAGGATTTTTGAAGAATATTCAGCCAATCAATTTTATCCCCAAATTCTTTGTGTGAAATTGTTATCTATTTGGCATCATTCAACATATTGTTGTAATTTTAAAATGATGTTATACAAAGGGAAACTGACCATGGGTTTTCAGAGCCTAAAGTGCAAAGGAGAACAATTGTAAATCTCTCTTGTTTGTTTTCCATTGATCTAGGGTTCGCAAAGATATGACTTGGCTAATCCTTAGAGAAACTTGGTAAAATAGTTGGAAACACCAACATTACCGTGGCTAGGACCCTTAAAAACCCTTTGTGACACTCTATACTTATTGATGTCACTCTACACCAATATTTTTTTTTCTTAAAGTAATTCATAGATTGTATAGATGCTGCAAGATTGCCCAACTACCAATATTGTAATGAAAGTACAATAGGTTATCAACATAGATTGTATGACTATATACAAGATTCAATTATATAATTTTATATGGAATGTACATATTTTGACATCACAAATATTCTCCATGCCCTCAAAAAATGTCAAAAAGTTTTTTCACTAAAATCTAAAGTGTTTTATATGAATATAGGTTTTTGGGCCTTTTATACTTAGTGGTGAGGTATTTCTCTTCATGAGGTTTCTAAAAAAATATCACCTATAAAACCCTCATAGAAATATCCCAAACTAAAAATTTAATTGCAAAATCTCTATCAAAACCCAAATATACAATAACCCAAATTTTGTATACATTTATATTTAACCTTGAAAATTCATTCGTTATTTTTTAAAAAATTCATAGATTCAAATATACAAAAAAATATACTCCTTCCAAGGATTAACAAATCTAGGAGATCTTCCACAACCAATTAGGTTCTGATAACACTTGTTGTGAAATTGCCAAGTTAATCATACTATTTCCTACATAAACTTATGAGATAAAATTATGCATACAAACTTACATAATAGCCATAATGAAATGATCAAAGATGTACCACAAGATTACACAATCTATATATAATGGGAAAACCCTCACAAGGGAAAAAAATAGCCTCCAATTTATCAAACACACTTAAGGCATTATTAAGCAATGACCATGAATACTATCCTATAAGATCATAATACCCTCACTTTTTCATATATGTATAAAATATCCTCACATGTACAAGAAAATAAGCTAAGTAAATGATGAAGATTAGTAGAATGAACTTCATATTTAGAAGATGAGAGAAACTAAAAGAATTAAGAACCTTATCATGGTCACATTCATTATTTTTCTACAAATTCATAGATTCAACTATACGAAAAAATATACTCCTTCCAAGGATTAACAATATCAAGGAGATCTCTTCCACAACCTAACAATTAGGCTCTGGTAACACTTGTTAGGAAATTACCAATTTCAAACTATTTTCTACATAAAATCTTGAGATAAAATTATGCATACAAACTTACATAATAACCATAATGAAATTATCAAATATATACTACAAGATTACAAAAGATATATTATGGGAAATCCATCAAAAAGGAAAATAAATTCCTCCAAAGACAACCAAACTTAAGTCATTATTAAGCAATGACCATAAATACTATCCTATAAGATTATAATACCCTCACTTTTTCATATATGTATGAAATATCCTCACATGCACAATAAAATAAGCTAAGGAAATCATGAAGATTAGTAGAATGAGCTTCATTTTGATAATATGAGAGACACTAAAAACAATTAAGAACCTTCTCATGGTCATTTACAACCAAATGAATGTCAATAGTGTCACCCAAACAAAGGGAATTATAGTCCTGATCAATAAAAGGATGAGTGTAAACAATAAAAAATCCCTTATGAGAAAAGAGATTTGGAAGAAAGAAGAATAGGTTTTCAAAACCAAGCATGATCATTAACAATATAAAGGAAACAACAATCACAATGAAAATAATAGGAATCATAATATTCACCTATAAATTTGACCAAGGCCTTCTCAATAGAGAAATTATCCAATAAAGAAACATGGGAAGAGGGAGCAAGGTAAAAAAACTCAAGATGGACTTGAAAAAGGATTCCTACTGATAGAGAACATTGAGCAATGTCTATCATAATGATAACTAGCCACCCATACCACATGAGGAGGAGGATATCCTATACCTACAATTTCATATCAGTGGCCAAGATGAATGAGCTTGGTAATACATTATCCATGCAAGTACCAAGAGAATATTTTTAATATCCATATTGAACTAGAATATTGAACCCCTTTATATAAAATTTATCAAGTTTGCAATAATAGAAAGAAATAAACTCAAAATCAAATTCAATAAACAAAACATCTTGATCTTCTAAAAGTGGCACTTAATAAAGTGGTAATTCTCTACTCTTGTGGTCAAGCATTTTGTTAATAGGTTGCATGTTTTAGAAATGTATAAACATGGAGAATTTTGAGGTTGTTCTCTTATATGAGTTTTGTTAATTTGTTGGTCATGCATTTTTGTTGTTACTCCACTTGTTACAAACTTGTATAAACATTGACATCCTTGGGCAAGCATTTTGAGTTTACTCTGCTTGTTCCAAATTTGTAATGTTTTTCCAATTTTCAATATAAATCATCTTTATAGTGTCCTTGCCACTTTTATTTAAAAATAAAAAAATAAACAAAATATCTCAAGCAAAAACACATTTATTAATTTATTCTCAACTATAGAGAAGGAAGGATCTTGATGAGGTTGATTGAATGTATGGGGATTAACATGTGAAGTTGGAACATTAAAGTATTAGAGCTTAATATTATAGGCACTAGTATAATAAGGGGTGAAATCTAAGGTGCCTCAATCATCCCCAAGAAAATAATCAAAAAAAGACTTGGAAAAAAATTTAGATGAAGAAGATTTTTGAGTATTACTAGTAGAAAAAATATTATTAGGAGAAGTCGAAGGGGAAGATCTTAAATGAATTATGAATGGAGTTGATATCTTACACACACATATAGAAGAGAGTTTGTGCATCCTCTTGAAAGAAGACTTAGGTTCTCTTTCAACTTTGACTACTATCTTTTATAAGTAATAATGCTTAAATTTTTACAACCAATTTTCTATTTTAATTATTTAAAGATATAACTAAACATAACATTTTATAAAAAAAAATATTAAATATAAACTTCCTATTTAGTTTTATACGTACAATATATTTTAATATTTCAATGAAAATGTCAAAATACATTTTGTAATATAATTCTATTTCATATACCTTTAAAAAGAAATATCAAAATATCAAGACAACGTAATGAGAGAAGAGATGAAATATGTTTGATTACTATATTTTATTCTTAATATTATTTACTTCATAAAAAGATAGTTCAAGATATTATCACACCCCACAATACTTCCACCAACATGAGGAAACATAAAGCATAACAATGCTCAACGTAAAGAACAAAAAATTTCAATTCTAAAATTTCTAGTAACAATTGTCTCCATTGTAGAAAAAATCATAAAATTTCATTCAACATTAAGTATAAATGATTTCATTTCTTACCACATTCAAATATTTTTTGATCTAATATTCATCTTAAGCAATTAACATTTTCAAGAAATATATAATAATTTTAAATAATTTTAATATGTAAACTTATTTCATAATGGATTATTAGAACATTCAATTGTTTTGAATATATTTTTTAAATGTTGAAAAATTACATCTTAATATTGTAAATATAGATTAGATAATTAAATATAATAATTAATTATTAATATAAAAATAAAACAAATATTATTTTTGTAATAATTAATTAGATGAAAAAAACTATATTGAAAATCATAAGCTTTAAAAACTAATGTTATCATTGTAAAATCATCTCAATAAACATATGTGTGTGTATCTTGTCAGACCCATAAAGAAAGTCTTAACATGTACCATCATAACCTCTATGTGTGAGATTCCCTCCATCCATGTTGAACAAATCCAAGAGAATCAAACTTGTGATCATCATCTATGTCTCGAAACGATTAGAAGATCCAATCCAAAACCTTTTAAATTCAATATATTTAGATTCAATATTTTTTGGGTGATGAATGATAACCTTGAGAGATTTATTGAGGGATAGTAATACCCACTTTTCATCTAATTCTCAAAGAAATCTAAAAATAGGTTCCCCCTCACCTTGTGTGGTGTATCTAGAAGGAACAAAATAACCACATTTTCCAAGAAAGTGGGTTAGTGAAGAAGGGGCCTTCTTTTCTTCCACCAAAATTTGTTTGGAAAATTTTTCCAACTCAAACACATAATTTGAATTTCCTCTTAGAACCTACTAAAATCCATATTATTGATAGCTAGGGAATAAAAATTGAAATGAGTTAAGTCAAGACATGTCTAGGAAACTAATATGTGCTAATACATTTTGGAAACCTCTGCATTTGGGTTAGGTTGAGTTGAACTTTGATGGAGCTTCTAAAGGAAATCCTGGGCTAGTTATGTTATCCCTTTGTATTATTTGGCATTAATGTCATAACACCAAGGCTGAGGTATCGGGTTATATACATGGTGATTTCTAGTTCAGTCTCTTTGCATGATCTCCATGTTGATCTCTCTTGGCATCATCACTTGCATATGATATATGTTCAGTGTTCAGTTTGAGGTGATAATATCCATCTGCATGTTTTGTTTTCTAACATGTTCAGGCTTTATGATAGTGTTGATCAAGTGCTATAACAAGTTGATTATCGAAAGCATGTTCAAAAAGCACAT
The DNA here is from genome assembly GCA_007258455.2 of Sequoia sempervirens. Taxonomy (NCBI): domain Eukaryota; kingdom Viridiplantae; phylum Streptophyta; class Pinopsida; order Cupressales; family Cupressaceae; genus Sequoia; species Sequoia sempervirens. The sequence goes on along the minus strand of VDFB02271358.1, from coordinate 1,041,138,332 downwards.
TGCATTTTTATGAGGCAACACATTGCTATAGTGCATCTACAAATAAGGTTTGGTGATTGCAAGTGTAATATGGACATTATTATTATGAAATCATTTGTTGGTGGCAAAGTTTATTTTCACAATGATATAATTCAACACACAAATTTTCAATGATTTTTGTTAAACAAAAGTCAAAATGTGATGTGGTTATTGCATTGTTAGGTGGAGATTCTTGTTTTTTTTTAATGGGAATATTTCCCATCATAATACCCGGACTTCAAAAATCATTATGTCAAAATGCAGAAACTTCTATGAGACTTCGATGAGCATAGATATTTGATTCATTCTTTGATAGATAGGGTTTGATACCCTAATTATGGTGGCAATGGTAAGCACAACTTATTTCAGAGGTCAGTTGTTTGATTTGCAAGGAAACAAGGAGTATCTGTAAAGAGCAACAGTGAGTCCTTCTAGTTGCACCGACATCAAGTGTATTCCTTATTTTTCTTCTTTCCGTTTTCAGTGATTTGGGATCTTTGAATTGTTTGGGCTTGGTGTTTACCTTGATTAAATATGTTATTAATAGGTTGCAAGTCCATTTTTGTAACTCATGCACTTCTTAATAAAGGGTCTGTGTAGATAGTGTTTTGTTTTATTTTAAAGATTAGTTTAAAAGGAGTAAAAAAAAGGAAACCGTTCTTGGTTGGGCCTGTTGTTGATTGACTGAGGTAACATTCTATGTTGAGTTTTTGAAGTTGTTACCCACAGGTCTCTGGAAGTTTTATTTTTTGAAGAAGTGTTGTAAACAAGTATTTGTTTACCCCTAAATTGATCTATATATACTTTGTTAAAATGAACTCGATTTGGGCCTGCTGTTAAGGGTGTTTTATTTTTAAAATATCAAATGTTTTCCTTCATTAGAAAACCCTATTTCTATGTTTGCGGGTTTGGTTGTGTGTCTATCATTTGTTTTGGATTTGTTATGTTGTGTTGGCTCTGCAAACTATATGACAGTTATATATTGTTTGTTGTTAATACATTCTTGACAAGATTGTTTCGATGGATTAGAGTTGAGACAACTGGCAAAGGAAATTTCAGTTTTGGTTTTCACATGGCAATTTCTCATACAGTTTTTCAAACAGGTTCTTTTTTTCAAATAGAGATCATACAAAATGATTAGTAATGCTCATTCAAAAGATTCGATGAGAGGTTTTTGAAAATCACAGAATATATCATTCAGAAAGGATAGTATATATATTGTTTTTGTAATTTGACACATTGGAACTTTGATTCTAAAGTCATGACAAAACAAAGTTTTTAATTAGAGAAACAAAGATCAACTCTATATTCAAATTGCTTCATATTTGTATATTTTTCAATAAGACTATTAGTGAGATAGCATTATAAGACTATTATTGAGATAGCATTATAAGACTATAAGTGAGATAGCACCATTGTTAGTGAGACAAATCAGCCAGTGAGGCTTTGTACAAAGAATTTTTTTTTCAGATAAGGCCAGTGAGGCCAAATTCGAGTGGTTTTATTCCCCAGGAGGGTTTCCACTCAAGAAAAATTCTATGTCAATCTTTTAAATGTGTTTGCTTCATTATCTGTTCATTTATATTTTTAGCATAAGTACATTCATGATTTGATTATCATTTAAAGAATTAAAAATTTAATGTGATTGTTAACACTGGTTCACCCCCCCCTCTTAGTGTTAACTGCACTCCAACAAGTTAGTGTTGGAGGAGTCTTGTGATCTCATGAGGGGAAGGTTGATGCTACCTATGCAAACAAGTAGAAGTTAAACCTAATATAAGGAAGTAGAAGCCCTTATGGATTTTCAGGGGATTAAATTTGTATCCAATGTCTATATCTTGAAGGTGATTTCAAAGTGATTATTGATCCCTTAGTTGGGCATGCAACCCCTAGTTGTAAATTGGTGGATATCATACAAGACAACAAAGACCTAATCAATAATCTTTAAAAATTTGAGATTATGCACATCTACCTTGAAGGAAACATGGTCATGGATTACCTTACCAATCTAGGTTTACAATTTGATTCTTCATATTGTTGGAGAGGTGAGAAGAATAACCCCTCATTATTTTCCTCTCCTAAACATTATCTTTTTAGGATTTTCACTTTTAAGATAAGGTAAAAATTTATGTTGGTTATGAAAGAATTATTATGTTGGAGATCCTCTTGTAAATTTTTGTCAAACCATGATTATCATGAGAGGGGAATGTAATTATCATATTGAAACCAACAATAATTTTGTCAAGTTGGCTAATACAATGTGGCAGCATGATATATTTTTGTCTCATGTCATAGGATGAGGACACATATCATGATCTTGTTTTATCCTCACCTAAGGTTTCTAGATTTATTATCCTTTTACAATGAATCTTTATTGTATAATAATTAAGATGCACATTCACAATGATTCATGCTTTTTTGGATCAATAGCTCTTGTCCTCCATATTTTTTCTAGTCTCTTTTTATGTGTTAGGTGTTTGATTGTAGGTGATCTTTGGGAGTTGTAGGGTTGAGGAATCAAATCCATGATACAATGTCGTATTAGTGCCCAACATGAATGATCTTGGTAATACCTTATCCATGCAAGTATCGAGAGCACTTTTTAAATAGTCATCTTGAACTAGAATGTTGAACCCCTTTATATACAATTTATCAAGTTTGATATAATAGAAAGAAATATACTCAACATTAAATTCAATAAATAAAGCATCTTAAGCAAAATCACATTCATTAATCTATTCTCAACTAAAGAGAAGGAAGGATCTTGAGGAGGTTGATTGAATGCATGGGGATTAACATGTGAAGTTGGAATATTAAAGTATTGGAACTTAATATTATAGGCACTAGTATAAGGAGTGAAATCTAACGGACCTCAATCATCCCCAAGAAAATAATCAGAAACAAACTTGGACAACAATTTAGATTGAGAAGATTTTTGAGTATTATTAGTAGAAGACATAGTATTACAAGGAGTAGAAGGGGAAGATCTTAAAGGAATTATGAATGAAGGAGTTGATGTTTTACACACACCTATAAAATATATTTTTCACACCCTCTTGAAAGAAGACTCGGGTTCTCTTTAAAATCTTACCACTATCTTTAATTTGTTCTAAAAATTAAATTTATACAACAAATTTTCTATTTTAATTATTTAAAGATATAATTATACATAATATTTTATAAAAAATACTTATTAAATATAAATTTCTGATTCAATTTTAATACATATAATATATTCTAATATTTCAATGAAAATGTCAAAATACATTTTATAATATAATTCTATTTCATATACCTTTAAAAAGAAATATCAAAATATCAAGACAATGTAGTGGGAGAAGAGATGAAATATACTTGATTACTATATTTTATTCTCAATATTCTTTACTTCATAAACAAATAGATCAACACCCCACTATGCTCCCACCAAAATGAAGAAACATAAAGCATAACAATGCTCAATGTAAAATGAAATTCATCAATTCTAAAATTTCTAGTAACAAATGTCTACATTGTAGAAAATTCATAAAAAAATAATTCAATATTAAGTATAAATGATTTCAGTTCTTAACACATTCAAATATTTGTTGATCTAATATTCATATGAAGCAATTAACATTTTCAAGAAAAATATAATAATTTTAATATGTAAACTTATTTCATAATGGATTATTAGAACATTCAATTGCTTTGAATATACTTTTTAAATCTTAGAAAAATTACATCTTAATATTGTAAATATAGATTAGATAATTAAATATAATAATTAATTATTAATATAAAAATAAAACAAATATATTTTTTGTAATAGTTAATCAGATGAAAAAATTATACTGAAAATCATAAGCTTTACAAACTAATACTATCATCGTAAAATCATCTCAATAAACATATATGTATATATCTTGTCGGACCCATAAAATAAACTCTTAACATGTACCATCATAACCTCTATCTGCATGAGATGCCCTTCACCCATGTTGGATGATCATCATCTGTGTCTCTCCAAACAATTAGAAGGTCCCATCCAAAATCTTTTAAATTCAATATATCTAGTTTTACAAATATATAATATAATATCAGACCATCTTACAGTTTTGTTCCTGTGGTATAACTATGATGGCTCATCCTTGCTACACTGTGTACTATGTGCATGACTCTACATCCAAAACTAACTTTGATCATACCACCAATCCATGAGAAGAACAAAGACATAAACATGGGATTGAGATGGTACGTTGCCCATAAAAGCAAAAGATGGTGAAGCAAGTGATTGTAGTGATTAATGCAGTTGAATGTATAAGATAGGATAGGCCGTCAAAGAAAGAACGAGAATAGTTGATGACAGCTTCCGCAATATATGCCAAACAGTGTTCTTGAGAATAGTAAGTAGAGTGGCGTCATTGGAGATTCACTGACCAGCCACCAGTCCGTGGATTCTCTGTTCACATTTTTATTGTACTATCATGGTGAATGCTGTTGGGAACAATACTTTTAAAGTGGTAGTTATTGTGGTAGTTTACTTAAATGTAATATTTCTCAATGGTCAAAGTCAATAGTAATGTTAGGACACTAGTTTAAAGTGATAGCTCCACTAGCAAAAGTCATTGTTTGGAATTAAAAGGTACATGGTTCAAAACCTTTAAGAGAGTCATCTATGCGCTTGAAGATAGTATGAAGGTTTAATAGGATATATATATAGTCAAAAGAGATTATTTTTGGTAAATGAAAATGTAAGGTGTTAGACAATAGTGTATAAAATATATTTTATTGAACCTAACACCTTACAAATAAAATATTTATCTTGTCACCTACTTTTGAGGTCATTCATGTGACACCTAATAGGACTTTTAAAGATTTCAATGTTGTATCTAGTGGATAAAGTGTAATGAGGTCAAAGAGGAGGTTGGTCGACATTGGTAATGAGAGGAATTTCTATATCTTTAGCTACTTCTCACTCATAAATTATATTTTACATGAGAAGCACTAGTTCTTCATTTGCGTCTATTCTTGGAGAAAGGGGATCTTGAAACTTTTATAACCATAGATATTTATGTATAGAATTTTACACTTTGAAGACAAGAAGGAATCTAGTGTGGTTAAAACTCAATATGGATGGCTACTCAAATAGTGTATACTCTTACAAGGGTCATGAGACAACTTGATGGAACATTGTGGATGTAACTCAACATAAATGGTTATCTAATAATTCAAGGGAGATTCTTAATTTAAGAGTTTGGGGAGATGAAATCCAAGAACTCTAAATTTTTACTAGCTTTCTAATTTAAGACATGTTGGACCTAGCTTTCTTCAATTCCTCCATTATGTCATAACTTGTTTCACTCTAGAATGGAGGTTGTAAATGGACCTATATTCTAGTTCCTTAAGATATAATTCCCCTTAGTGGTTTGAAAAGCTTGGGAATCATGAAATTATGCTTTGGGATTATTATCTTCCTCAAAAGGAAATACAAAATTTTCTAGCATCATGGTAGTGTTTACATGACTAGTGTTTTCACTTGAATTTGGTTGAGAATATTGTGAATCAGGTTGGGAAATTCTAACCATTTTCTCTATTTGTGGGCAATTAACCTTGGAATGGGCTAATGTATCATGTAGCTTGCACCAATTGGTCATGAAATTCATGTCTGCTAGGTTTATTGTGTGAGCCAGAGATGATGTTTGATTCTCCTCAACTTGGTTGGAGTTTGAATAAGTAACTTTGTCGTTATTAGGCTTAGTTGTTGCAAGAATGAAGGTGTTGTCATTGATGTCAACTAACTATCAACCAATTGTTGTTGTCATTGATGTCATATTGATTGTATATGTTGAGGATATTGAGAAAATTGTAATAAGGAAGGTTTGTTGGTTTGCTCTGGGTTGTGCTTTGAGATGTGTTCCTATGTTTGTGTGGTTCAAATATATTGTTCATGGTTTTTGATGATTGTTATATCTAGAATTTGGGCTTCTGGATCATCGTACAATGTGAGATATTTTCACTAGTATGTGTACCATGATTTTCTGTGTATCTAACTATCATCTAGGAGAAATGTAGTTGCTCTAGATTTCTTTGATTTGTGGTTTCAGGACTTGTAGTTCTAGAAATAAGTTGATATGATCATGTTCAAGTTAATTTTGTTATCCAGAGGGATTGGATCGTGTTAAGGTTGTGTGCGCTTAATTTTTTATGTGTTTTACACAGGTATTGGTCGACCTTCTGTTAAACACTAATTCTAAAGTTTGTGGAATCTTGTTGAGGAATGTTGGGACTTATTTAGGTCCTCACTAAGTGTGTGTTTTGGTCGCCCTCATTCTAATTCCACCGTAGAATGTTTTGACACCAACCTAATTTGAATTAGTAAATACAAATGGTGTGTGGCCGACCTTGGATGAGTTTTAAGGTTGAAGACAATATAAATATAAGTTGAGATGTTTGTGAAAGATGAATGCAAGAGAAAGATAGATGTGAAATAGTTTGTATGATGCAAGATTGAGCAGATTAGTGTGAAATTCAAGTGGTGAGTTTTCAAAGGCAGTGAGTTGAAGGTATACTATAGCATTCAAGCATGTCTAGTAGTTTGTGAGCAAAATGTGGTAGAAATCTCCATTGCTTTGAGATCATTTTCTCTCTATAAAAAATCTCTTCTATCTTCTTTGTAATTATGTGGTAGTGAACCCTCAGGGTGGTTAAACCTCATTGGATAGTGAGTCTTGTTTTGGACAAGTCAGTCCTATTTTGGCAGTGATCCTTTCCAGTAATGAGCCTGTTGGAACTATAAAAATCTGGTGATTTTACATATTGTCTACATTTATAATTTTCCAAGTGAGTCTCACCTTGAATGCATTTACCTCTCTTCATGCATGTTTTCTCCATATTGGCCCATGTTGCTCCATATGTTTCATCGTGTCATGCTTTTTTCACATTCTGTTCTGTGTCAGCGTAACAATATCAGGGTCTCCCCGATCCGTTTTTCTGCATGCAAACGTCTATGTTGCCTATCACTAAGATGTTTCAATTGTCATGGCGATTGGATTTCATCTACTAGCAGTTATCAACATAGCTTTCATGTTGTTTCAGCGATAGGGGGCTACATATTTCTGCAGGAGTTTGGGCATCGATGTAATGTTATAACGAATTTTCTTTGTCTTACCAATTTTCTCATGTGGGTCTCCTTCGGCAAGAGTTGCGATGTCGGTACAATGTCCTGGTGAATTCTTGGGGTCTCAGCGACAAACACAAAGAATGGACATATCGGCATGAGTGTTGTATTCGGTATGTGGTCTCACCGAGTAAGTCATGTTTCACCGACTAATGCACGTGGATATTTATCGGCCAAGCTAAGGGTTATCGGCATTATGTCTTCGCGATGTTTATTGTTTTTCCGACCAGTGACGGGAGAGTGTATCTGTATGAGTTGGTGTTTGAGGAGAGGACTTGGCGAAGTTTCCTTGTCTTGCCGATCTACAATATAATGATATACACTTTGGTGAGACTTATGTGCTATGGTATATGGTCTTGGCGTGCCCGTTGGGTCTTGCCAACAGATCTAACGAATGGATTTCGGCGAGAGTTTTGTGTTCTCTTGACAAACAGGTGTAAGCTCAAGGAGCCTTCGGTGAAACAGAGAGCATTCTACATAAGGTCTTCCCGAAAGCTTATGGTTACGGCGACATGGGCGGATGGTGCATCGGTGAGAAAGCTAATGGGTCATAGCGACACATAAGATGAAGAAGGGGCTTTCGACATAACAATTGTATTCTCTATAGGGTCTCTCTGATGCCATTAGGTTACAGTGATAGTGAAACAAATAGAGGTTCATTTTGGTAAGACATAGTACGTACTGTATGATGTCCTTCCGATATCACTGAGCTATAGCGAAACATAAAGAGGACAAATGGATACTTCTTGACTTCAGCGTAGCAAGCACTTGTTCACAGCAAAAGTGAATAGCACAGAGAACAGGGGAACACGGGCAGATAGCGATAAGCAATATTTTACCTTTGGCATACCTTCAAGACTATCTTGGCGAATGGTTGGTGAATAAAACAGAGATTCATATGCTATGGGCCGACATATGTGAATTTCTAAATACTGTTGTGGCCGACATGATTTGGGCCCAATTTCTACAGGGGCCGACATGAATTTGAAATGATATGATTCCTAATGCTAGTGTATAAATATGCACCCCGATTGTAATTGATTGGAATCAGATCTGAGATAGATATAGTAGATTAAGGAATGGGCACAGTAGAATAAATTTCTCATTCCAGAGACTATGTTGCATATTTTCAAATGGCATTTTCAATGAAATTCAGCTGATGTGGTAGGTTACTTTTGGTGTCAATTGTCTGTTGAGTTTATTAAAAAGTATTGCTAAGCTATCTCCATGATTGATTCTTTCTGCTTGGTTAAATTGATGTAACAAGTTTACTTTCAGTTTATCAGTGCACATTTGTTGTATCTGTGTGGTTAATTGACTGGTTCTCTCAAGAAGAGATTAAATCCTTTTAGTTGATCATAGTAATTAGGAAGATTCATTTGGATTATTGAAGTAGAGCTTAGTATTCATAATCTTGCGTGTTTGTACAAGTTACAAAAGAAATATATGCCAACAATTTGATTTTCTGCCAGAACAAGTTGTCCACTTCTATTTCGTTTGACTCTGCATACCCAATAAGGCACCGGTCTCTACATTTCATCATTTGATTCATTTAGTTTCTTTATATCTGTTTATTAAGAATTTTAGGTTTTAGATCCGAGGATTGCTATCAAGTTTAATTTCATTTGTTCACTTCCATTTGCCATTGTGGACAAAGCATTTCAGAAAGATAATCATAAGTCAAGTATGCTTCATTCAGAAAGGTACACCCGCCCAGGTTAGCAACACCTAAAGAGTAGAAGGTTGAGTTCTCTTGACCTTGTCTGTTACCCTAAAGCGTATCAAGAGATTGGTAGCCTCTTGAGGCATTCAGCCTATGTTTTTGTGAGCTAACAAATTGGTGACTCTACTAGGGATAACAAAGAATTTGCACCTTAATCATAGAGTTAGAAATCCTATATACAGACTCTGCTGGGAATAACAAGTAACAATCTTTTTCTCACTTTCAAGAAAGTGAGTGGCGACTCTGATAAAACATTGCAATATGAATGGAAGAAGATCTCAATTTAGGGGAGGTCATTCTAGAGCCCCTGTTGGCAGTAGTAAATGGACATACAAAAATGATAAGGCTGACAAGGGTAAAGGGAAAAGTGAGGACATGTGCATGAAAAACAAACACAAATCATCAATACCTCATGGTGAAACATATAACTATTATGATACATGGAAAGATGATTCAACTCCAGAACCTCGTACCCCAGAAGATCAAAGAAATCCTTTTTACAACCCTCAGAAACAGGCAGAGCATTTTGAAGCTGAACGACTCAGAATTTAGCATGAATATGACCAAACAATGGAAGGTAATCAGAGTGGACCCACTGATCAAGAAGCTCCGTAGGAATATTATGAATCTTTAACTTATGAAGAAGTTAAAGCATGGTTTGAATCTCAGAAAAAGGAGAGGGAAGAACAAGAAAAAACTCAGATGATACAAGCAATGAGAGAATTCAAACTATAGAAAACTCAGAACATTCCTCACACAGGTGGTTGTCCCTCTAAGTATGTACCACCTCATAAATAGGGTAGTCATGGTGCTGGGTATTTTGAACCACCAAGGATCCCTCACCATCAAATTGAGAGTCAATATAGATAGCCAAATCATCCACCTCATATTCCCACACAACATACAAATCATCCACCTCCTGGTCAGCATCATGTGCCACAACAAAATGCACAATATAATAACCCTATGTACCAGTATCAATATCCACCCAACCCTCCTCCTCATCAGTATACCATTATGATTAGACAATTTGACTTGGCAGGGTTTCAGTTGTACCCTTATCCTATGGATGGCAGCTAGAGAGGCCTAGTGCCTAAGTTTATAGGGAGTAATGCAATCACTATTGAGGATCATTTAAGGAGTTTCAATGCTTTCATTCAGGATTCAGATGTTCCTTATGAAAATTTTCATATGAGATTATTCATGATGTCTCTTATTGAAGAAGCTAGGGATTGGTTCAATAGCCTAGCAACAGCCTCTATTGATTCTCTCCAAATATTTCAGGACCAATTCCTCGAGCAATATGGGAATCCAAGTGCACCTGATGCTGCTCTTCATGAATTAATACAGATTCAAAATGATCAAAATGACACAATTTATAACTTTAATCGAATGTTCAATAAGTTGCAGAATAAAATACCTCCTGGATCAAAGTTGCCAGATTCTGTAGCACTAAGTATTTATTTGAATGCATTTGATCCTAAGACGAGGTATGAGCTAAGAAATAAATTCCCAAGAGACTTAGCTAAAGCTCAAAAGATGGCACAGATAATTGAAAACAATAGGAGGGATGTAGGGATAATGGATAAAAGAGACAATCTGAAGGTTCGTCAGCAAAGTAGCAGTTATCAGTACCGATAGGAGAATACTTACAAAAATGAAAGGTCGAGGTTGCATGACATGCCTTATAATATAGACTGGAAGGACGAAAAACCTATAACAACTAGGCCTAGAAACACAGAAGCTCCTGATCCATTGACAAAGAAGGGAAACTATATGGTAAGTAACAATTATTTTTGTGAAGTTTGTAATATGCCACATTCCCCAGATTATTGTGTTGTAGTCCAGAGAATGCAAGAAGAGGGAATGCTGATGGGAAACAATGGAGAAGATCACAATGTATATTTGACTTCAAATACTTTTCACCATGTTGTGAAGAGGTATTCATCTTCAGAGGATGGAGGTTATTAGCATGATGTTTTAGATCAAAAATATAATATACCTGAGAACCAAGTTTTTTCGAATTATGAGGAAGATTATACAGAGCCACATTTTTTTGAGGTACCTACTCAGTACAGCATGAGGAGACTTACTGAGGAAGAGATAGAGAGACTAATTGTTGTTGATTAGAAGGAAGAGAACAAGGAAGAGACATTGGAGCAGAAGAAAAGGATTGAGGCAGAAGTCTCCTCTTTTAACTTCATTAAAGCATTGTCCCAGGGAATAAGGTATGAGAACAATATCAATGTTGAATCCAATTGTTGTATTTCTAATGAGTATAGAGAAGTTGATTAGATGATGCATCCAATTGAAGATGAAACATGTGAAAATCAAGATGATTCCTATGATAGCTTGCATGAGAAAGATGAAGGTACAAGAGATTTCTCTTGCATAACAGATTGTGACAAGGAAAACCATGCATGTTGTGAAGAATCCATTGAATATTTTGATTCTGATGATGAACCTAAGAATTTTGATCTGCGATCAAGGGATTCTTCTACCTCGTATGAAGATCTGGATGAAGTGGCAATGGGAGATGTTGATTCATTAGATAGTAAGTATACAATACCTCTGGCTGCAGTTGAAAGTTATGAAGATACATTTGATCATGATGAGGTTTGTAGATTTGAAAATGATTTCCAAACTTTTTCAAACTCCTTGTATGATGGAGAGCTAAATGATGATCAGATGAATTTTTGCCATGGTATGTCCATGAATGAGTTTCGGATATTTTCAAATCCATTCTATGAAAAAGAGGAAATAATTCCATATAAACGAAGTATTTATGGCATAAATGACAGCGCTGATGATGTTTCTGATTTCCCATTCTCTGATGGTATTGGATTTCTTTTTGATGATGACAAGAGTGAGGAGTTTAATTGTAGTGATGAAAATGTTAAGACTTGTTCACTAGTCAGTGAATAGATTGTAGATTTGTTAACTCCTGAATGCCTGGGATGTGCACATGAAGGTGATCTTGAAGTTTTGTGTCCAACTCACATTTGTTTTGACAATGAAAGATCTTTGTGTAGAGATTTTTATGACTCCCTATGCATTTCTTGGAATGATGGTGAAACCTTTGGTGTTGTTCAAAAGTCTGTGTCCATTCAAGATGAGGTATGTGATTTTGAAATTTCTAATTCATGTGAAGAAGACATTTGTTTGCATACCAAGGTTGATAGAAGTCTAGATTTTATTGGTTCACATATGCATGATATTGAGGATATGAGTCATGATCCAGTATTGTCTCCGAAAAGAGATACTGAAGAAGTGCAAAAGGTTTCAGATTTGTTTGTTTCAGACAATGTTAGTGGGATAGAAATTTTTGTTTCTCAAAAGAAGCACTTTGATTATGAAATTTTTATACAGCTGGGAGAGTGTTTCATAATACATAACAATGAGAAAGATAATGAGGAATTTTGCATTGAATATATTTTCATTTTGTATGTTGAGAATAACAGGGGTTTGTCCCATGATGATAAGGAATTTGAACTGCAAAATGGTATAGGGATTTTGGGCCAAGTTGAGCATAGTGAGTCTCTAAAAACTTTCAGTGATAGGGAAGATTGCATTTGTGTCTTCAAGAAAAATCTGATGAACTCAAGAGAAAATCAGGTATTTGATAGGGGAAAAGTATGGTTTGAGCTCAAAACTGGTGAGGTTAAAACATAGAGGATTAAGGGTTGCCAGTGCATGGACAACTCTTGCTTGTCCTCTTTAAAATTCTTTTCCATGCACAGTAGTGTAGGGTTTTGGTTCACCTCCATCTTGCATTCATTTTGCATTCATTCCTTCATGCTTATTTTCCATTTCCATTCTGCCCACTGCTCATCATTTTATGTCTGGTCTGCTCACCCAAGATTCTGGATACTTGCAATGATCTTACTATCATTCATCCCTAGATGAAACCACTATTGGAACTATAAAAATCTGGTGATTTTACATATTGTCTACATTTATAATTTTCCAAGTGAGTCTCACCTTGAATGCATTTCCCTCTCTTCGTGCATATTTTCTCCATATTGGTCCATGTTGCTCCATATGTTTCATCGTGTCATGCATTTTTCACATTCTAGTCTGTGTCAGCGTAACAATATCAAGGTCTCCCTGATCCATTTTGCTACTTGCTAACATATGTGTTGCCTATCGGCAAGACGTTTCAATTGTCATGGCGATTGGCTTTCATCTACTGGCAGTTATCGACATAGCTTTCATGTTGTTTCCATGACAAGGGGATACATATTTCAGCAGGATTTTGGGTGTCGATGTAATGTTATAATGAATTTTCTTTGTCTTACTGATTTTCTCATGCGGGTCTCCTTTGGCAAGAGTTGTGGCGTCGGTACAATGTCCTGGTGAATTCTTGGGGTCTCAGCGACAAACACAAAGAATGGACATATTGGCATGAGTGTTGTATTCGGTATGCCATCTCACTAAGTAATTCATGTTTCACTGACTAATGCATGTAGATATTTATCAGCCAAGCTAAGGGTTATCAGCATTATGTCTTGGCAATGTTCGTTGTTTTTCCGACCAGTGACGGGAGAGTGTATCGGTATGAGTTGGTGTTCGGGAGAGGTCTTGGCGAAGTTTCCTTGTCTTTCCAATCTACAATATAATGATATACACTTTGGTGAGACTTATGTGCTACGGTATATGGTCTTGGCGAGCCCGTCGGGTCTTGCCGACTGATCTAACGAATGGATTTCAGCGAGAGTTTTGTGTTGTCTTGACAAACAAGTGTAAGCTCGGGGAGCCTTCAGTGAAACATAGAGTATTCTACATAAGGTCTTCCTGATATCTTGTGGTTACGGTGACATGGGCGGATGGTGCATCAGTGAGAAAGCTAATGGGTCACAGCGACACATAAGATGAATAAGGGGCTTTTAGCATAACAATTGTATTCTCTATAGGGTCTCTCCGATGCCATTAGGTTACAACGATAGTGAATCAAACAGAGGTTCATTTCGGTAAGACATAGTATGTGTTGTATGACATCTCTTTGATATCACTGAGCTATAGCGAAACATAAAGAGGACAAATGGATACTTCTTGACTTTGGCATAGCAAGCAGTTGGTCATGGCAAAAGCGAATAGCACAGAGAATAGGGGAACACGGGCAGACAGCGATAAGCGATATTTTTCCTTCGACATACCTTCAGGACTTTCTTGGCGAATGGTTGGTGAATAAAATAGAGATTCATATGCTATGGGCTGGCATATGCGAATTTCTAAATACTGTTGTGGCCGACATGATTTGGGTCTGATTTCTATGGGGGCCGACATGAATTCAAAATAATATGATTCCTAATGCTGGTGTATAAATATGCACCCCGATTGTAATTGATGGCAATCGGATCTGAGATAGATACAGTAGATTAGGAATGGGCATGGTAGAATAAAGTTCTCATTCCAGAGACTATGTTGCATGTTTTCAAATGGCGTTTTCAATGAAATTTAGCTGATGTGGCAGGTTACTTTTGGTGTCAATTGTCTGTTGAGTTTATTGAAAAGTATTGCTAAGCTATCTCCATGATTGATTCTTTCTGCTTGGTTAAATTGATGTAACAAGTTTACTTTCAGTTTATCAATGCACATTTGTTGTATCTGTGTGGTTAATTGACCGGCTCTCTCAAGAAGAGATTAAATCCTTTTAGTTGATCACAGTAATCAGGAAGATTCATTTGGATTATTGAAGTAGAGCTTAGTAGTCATAATCTTGTGTGTTTGTACAAGTTACAAAAGAAATATATGCCAACAATTTGATTTTCTGCCAGAACAAGCTATCCACTTCTATTTCGTTTGACTCTGCATACCTAATAAGGCACCGGTCTCTACATTTCATCATTTGATTCATTTAGTTTCTTTATATCTGTTTATTAAGAATTTTAGGTTTTAGATCCGAGGATTGCTATCAAGTTTAATTTCATTTGTTCACTTCCATTTGCCATTGTGGACAAAGCATTTCAGAAAGATAATCATAAGTCAAGTATGCTTCATTCAGAAAGGTACACCCACCCAGGTTAGCAAAACCTAAAGAGTAGAAGGTTGAGTTCTCTTGACCTTGTCTGTTACCCTAAAGCGTATCAAGAGATTGGCAGCCTCTTGAGGCATTCAACCTGTGTTTTTGAGAGCTAACAGAGCCTTTGTAATTGATTATGGAATTCTTTATATTGTGAGCTCATCCTCACTATGTTTTTTACCTCATTTGGTTTTCCACGTAAATATGGTGTTATTATGTGTATGGTTTTGCTTCTTTGAGTTTCTTCTTTTACACTTAATGATTAATCACATTAGTAGAGTAAAGTATTTTTAAATAGAAATTGATCTAACTTATGGTGAAAGTTTCAAATGTTAAAATTGTTACAATTGATTCACCCCTCTCTCTTAGTTCTCTTTTTCAACAATTGGTATCAGAGCTTGGTTCCTTGGAGAAGACCTTAACCACTTAAGGAAGGTCTAGGATGGCAAGCAAGATCACTATTAAGTGTCTTAGGTTTGATGGGACTGACTATGCCTTCTAGGAGACAAAGATGGAAGGATATCTAGAATATTGTGGATATGATGTTGAGAAAGCTTATAATATTGCATACATCGCTTCTATTAATGGTCCAAGTACAACTGATGAGATCAATGTGAATGAAGCAAACAATAAGGAAAAGTTCATTTTGAAGAATAGTCTTTCAAATTTTGAATTAATTAAAGTTGCAAATCTAAAGACTACTAAAGAGGTTTGGGATGCATTGGAAAAGATTTATGAAGGAGATGAAAAGGTTAAAGAAGCAAAGTTACAAAACTTGGAGGCACAATTCGAGATCTTACAAATGTTTGAAGATGAGAACATGAAATCCTATGTACAGAGAGTGGATGAGCTAGTAGGTGTAATGTGAGGGCTTAGTGTAACAATGGATGAATCCAGGATAGTTAAAAATTTCTCAAAACTCTTCTTGATGCATATAGTGAAAAGATATCTGCTATTGAGGAATTTGTAGAGAATAAAACCTATAATAAAGATCAATTGTTTGGTACTCTAACATCATTGAAATGAGGAAGACTAGCTTGATTAATCGATTGAAGAAAAAAACTGCTTTGAGGGCTACAAGAGCTAAAGATCTGGATGAAGAGAACTTTGATGAAGTGGAAGCTAACTTTGTAAGAAGAATGAAAAAGGGCTTCGGTAAGTATCAAGGTAAGTTACCTTTCAAATGTCTTAGGGTTGGAGGAATTGGTCACTATGCTTCGAGATTTCTTTAAAAAGCTAAGAAGAACAGACAAATAGAAGGAAAAGATAACAAAGGAAAAATGATCAAAAGCACATATTATGTGAATGAATATGTTGGTATTTCTAATGAAGAATCTAATTATGGAGATTTTGATGATAATGAATGCTTGTTCTTGGCTATAAAATATTAATCAACTTCTACTAATACTGAAAGATGAGTGAAGGAAAGTACTCTAAAGAAAGTTGAAGATACTGTAATCTCTACTCTTCATTCTAAACAAGAAAAGAACTACTGGGTAGTTGATAGCATTTGTTCAAATCACATGATTGGTGATAAGAGTAAGTTTATTAAAATTGAAAAATATGATGGTGGCTTAGTTAAGTTTGGAGATGATACTAGTGCTAAGATCTATGGGATAGTTTCATTTAGCCTTGATGGGTACCATAACACTGATGATGTCTACTCTATTAAGGGTTTAAGGAATAATATCTTCAGTGTTGGACAGATGTGTAGTAGAGGATATAATCTTGTGTTCAAGGATGAGAAATGTGAAATAAGGAAAGGATCCTGAAAAATAATTGTTGTTGGAAGGAAGTCTGAAGGAAACATTTATCAACTTAAGGGTGTTGATGGACATTGCTTTATGTCTCAGATTAATGATAGTCGGTTATGGCACCAAAGGATGTGTCACATGAATTTTGACAATATGGTGAGAATTAGTGTTGTACAAGCTATGAGAGATTTACCAAGGATTACAAAGCCTATTAATGTTATTTGTAAGGATTTTCAATTTGGAAAGCAACCTAGAAACAACTTTAGGTCAAAGGAACAATCTACTACCAGACTACTAGATTTGATTCATATAGATCTCTATGGTCCTACAAGGGTGAGAAGTCTACAAGGTGATAGGTATTTTATGCTTTTGATTGATGATTACTCTAGATTTACATGGGTTACTTTTCTTAGAGAAAAATATGATGCATTAGAAAAATTCAAGGAATTCAAAGCTATGGTTGAAAATGAAATGGATATGAAAATCAAGTGCTTAATGTCTGACAGAGGCAGAGAATTCACCTCCAATGTGTTTAATATTTTTTGTGAAGCACATGGAATAAGAAGAAAATTTTCTTCTTTGAGAACTCCTTAGAAAAATGGAGTTGTTGAAAGCAAGAACACTATGGTTCAAGAAGCTGCTAGATCAAAGATTACTGAGGCAGGTCTACCAGAAGTTTACTGGAGAGAAGAAATTCACACTGTTGTTTATGTGTTTAATCGAGTTCAAGAAAAAGTAAACAATACTAAGACTCCCTATGAGTTGTGGTATGGAAAGATTCCTACTATAAAGTATTTCAAGGTATTTGGAAGCAGATATTACATCAGAAGAGATGAAGAAAATTTAGTAAATTTTGATGCGAGGTGTGATGAGGGTATCTTTCTTGGATACTCCCTTAGAAGCAAAGCTTACAAATTCTACAATAAAATGCCGAGAAAGATTGTAGAAAGCACAAATGTCAAGGTTGATGAAGCATTTAAGAATTCAATTGAAGTTGATGGATTTGTATCAGATGAACCTGATTACAAAGAGCTAGAAGAAGCTATGGAAGAATAGGAAAAGAAAAATTAAGAAGAAGAACAAGCACTGGTAGTGTCCCCAAAGACAACTAAATATGTGCAAAAGAATCATTCAGAAGATCAAATCATTAGAGACAAAAGAAAAGGAGTATTGACAAGAAGTAGAGCTGCTACTGCCACTGAAATAAATTTGTGTTTACTTTCTGAAGTTGAACCTAATACAGTGAGTGAAGCATGTAAAGATGAGCATTGGATGAGAGCAATGGAAGAAGAATTTATGTAAATTGAGAAAAATCAAACCTAGGAATTAGTTCCTAGATCGACAAATAAAAACATAATTGGATCAAAATGGGTATTCAAAAACAAGTTGAATGAGAATGGAGAAGTGGTCACAAATAAGGTGAGGCTTGCGTGTAAGGGTTACAAGTAGAAAGTATAGAATTTCAGGAGACCTTTGCTCCGATGGCAAGGATGGAAGCTATCAAAATTTTCTTGGCATTTGCTAGACATAAATATTTTAAAGTTTATTAAATGGATGTAAAGTCTGAATTTCTAAATGGTGAGTTGGAAGAAGAAGTTTACATGGAACAACTGGAAGGATTTAAGTTGTCAAATCAACCAAAAATGGTCTGCATATTAATGAAGGCTTTATATGGATTAAATCAAGCTCCTAGCACTTCGTATGCAAGGTTGGATAGATATTTGATTCAACAAGGTTTCAATAAAGGTACATTAGATAGCAATCTTTATTTCAAAATTCAAAATGACAATATTGATAGTGGTTGTATATGTTGATGGGGTATGTGCAGGATCATGATGGGCCAAAAAGTGGCAATATGATGGGTATGTGTAGGGTATGTGGCTGACAACTTATTTTTACCCAAAATTTATGCTATGAAAAGGATTTTAAAAGGATATTCTCTTCTTTCCACCAATAAAAATTATGCTTTACTTTGAATTTAATAAATAATTATTATTCATTTTCTATTTGAATTATGACTAAAGTCCTTATTGATAGGCTGATTGAAAAACATCTATAGCTTTCAAACGGTATCACATTTTTTTAATTCAAAACATGTGTCACATTCTATGCTTCACATACTATAGGATTTTTTTTTAAAATTGAATTTCATGAAGTTTTGACCAAGTTAAGGTCATCAAACATGCGATTTTTTATATTTTTTAAAAGTTGTAATATAAAATTCATAATTAATTATTTAATTGGAAAAAATTACAAAAAAATATACATCACAGCAGGACATGAGTCATTTACTTATATCTAAAATCTTATAAAAAAATATTATCATTTGATTGTGGTTAGGGTGGTCAGACAGACACCTACTTCTTATTTTTTCCCTGAAATTTAAGTACTGTTGTATTGAAATTTCAAATTTTCACCAAATAGATTTTTATTTTTTTAAAATAAACCTAGTAGTTTAGAAACTACATTCAATTTGCTATAGATTCTATTCTTACATATTTTTGAAATAATATAGATAAATTATTCAAATTTTTATGTCAAGTTGCATAACTCTGATTTTTCTAAATTTTTTGCCACTTAAGGGCCTATTTTTTCCATGATGATCCTACACATACTTGATGATATTATCTTTGGAGGAAATGAATCAATTTGCAAAATGTTTGCTAAAGAACTAAAAAAAGAGTTTCAAAAGTCTATGTTTGGTAAGATGAATTTTTTTCTTGGGATCTGCAAATCAATCAAATAGAAAAAGGGATTTTTATTTCACAGTCGAAGCATGTAAAAGAAATGTTGAAGAAGTTTGAGATTGATGGTTCCAAATTGGTATGCACTCCTATGGTGACTGGCTGGAAATTTAGTAAAGATGATGATTCACCTAAGGCTGATCAGAACAAATAAAATTCTATGATTAGAGGTCTTTTGTATTTAACTGCTACTAGCATGCATGCAATTTGTCTTGTGGCTAGATTTCAAGAAGACACTAAAGAAACAAATGTTGTTGTTAAGAGAATATTTAGATATTTGAATGACACTCTGGATTATGGATTTTGGTATCAATACTACTTTTACACTAAGTGCTTATACAAATGTAGATTGGGTAGGTTGTGTTGATTATAGAAAGAGTACAAGTGGTGGTGCATTCTTTCTTGGTTGTAGATTAAGTAAAAAGCAAGATTCATTTTCCTTATCCACTGTAGAGGTTGAGTATATTGTTGCAACATCTTGCTACACACAAGTTTTGTGTATGAGACAAACATTGAAGGATATTTGAGTAAGGTATGATGATCCCATTTCTATCTTCTATGATAATACAATTGCAATTAACATTTCAAAGAATCTAGTGATGCACTCAAGGACAAAGCATATATCAATAAGGTATCACTTTTTGAGAGAGAAGGTTGTGGAGAATGAATTAAAACTTGAGCATGTACCTACAAAGGACCAGGTTGCTAACATATTCACTAAGGCTCTTCCTAAAGATACTTTTCAGTATCTCTAGGAGAAGTTAGGGGTTATTACCCATCCTTTCTTGAACTAGATGCATATGGAGATGCATAATTCTTATGGGTCTATTGATCTATCTTCTTTTTGGATTGATGTTTGGTGGCTACCTCTCAGGGGGAGTAGGTAGTGACACATATTGTCATTGAAGAGTTGGTTGGGTGTACTCCTAAGGGGGATTATTTAGTATTGGTAAATGTTCTTAATGTCCAAGGGGAAAACAATGTAAAATATATTTTTTCCTTTGCCATTGATGTCAAAGGGGGAGAAAGTATCATGTGAAAAGATATAAAGTAAGAGGTAGAAAGCACTTTTGGAGATTGATGGTTCAAAGCTATTATGTTGTGTTTAATGGTTTTTCACATCCTGTGTTTCCATCAATGACAAAGGGGGAGATTGTTGCAAGAATGAAGGTTTTTTCATTGATGTCAACTAGCTATCAATTGGTTGTTGTCATTGATGTCATATTGATTGTATATGTCAAGGATATTGAGAAAATTTTAATAATGAAGGTTTTTTGGTTTGCTCTAGGTTGTGCTTCAGGATGTGTTCCTATGTCTGTATGGTTGAAATATATTGTTTATGACTATTAATGGTTGTTATTGATCTGAGAGGATCTAGAAAACTAAAAAAAAATGAAAGTCTTCAAATCTTGATGGAGTTGGCCCCAGTGCATAGAGCTCATTGATACAATCTTGACACAACTTGAATCACATCAAAAAGAGGTCGGATGCAAAAGTTATGCTTGGTCAAAGTTTAACGGGGTTAGAGATTCTAGATGTTGACTCAAGGCCAAAAAATTTATTATCTCTGAATCAGATGGAAATGGCACCAAGTCAAATAGCTCATCAAGACGATTCTGACGTCGCTTGAATCACGTCAATCAGAGTCCATATGTGAAAATTATGGCTAATCAAAGCTGTGGAAAAAAGGGTTGACCAAGTACCAATGATGATGTCAGCATGATGACGTGGCATCACTAGAACTTGACATGTGGCACCTATATAGCCGATGTGGCATCACCAATGCTTGACACATGGCATCCATATAGATGAAATGGCATCACCAAATCTTGACACATGGTATACGTATGTTGATGTGGTGCCACCAGGGTAGGACACACGACAGGCCATACATTGATGTGGCATGTACAGTTGGCATGTTGATATGGCAAGAGAAAAAATTGGCGCTTACATCGACCAATCAAATGTTGACATGTGTCAGTAGTGTTGACGGTCAAAATGGCACAACAACAGTTAAACAAAATATTGCTACTCTGTTTCTCCTGAAAGAGAAAGACAACACATGGATGTCTTAGCTCCCAAGGTCTTTGTAGTTGGTTCTCAATTGTGCTGATGTTGCTCAATGGTCAATGTAACAGTAATATTCAAGGGGTCTGCTAGTGTTGGGCTTGTGGATTGTTCTAAGATCAAGCATGAATTTAAACCTACTTTAACTGGGGTTTTTAAAGAAACATAAAAAGATAGATCAAGGTTTTGGTCTGAAAAGAATGATAATTCATCTAACTTAACCAGAATTGTTACCTCTCAAGGAATTGCTAACTAAACCTGAAGAACAAAATTAACTTTTGATTAACACACAGTTGCATTCATTCATAGTGTTGATTTCAACGATTGATTATAAATTACCATTTAAGAAAAAAACAAAATAATATTTCATTCCTTGAAATCTTTCAAAATAAAATGATTAACTCAAGATAAATACCATTCTGGAACACAATATGAAGTAGATTCGAATCTGGTTGCTTCTACTATTGGTGAAACAAATAACCAACATTTACAAAGCTAGCACAATCACCAATGTACAGAAAACCTGTGTCATCAGACTGCTTCCATCTACACTAAAGAAACTGGAAAGATACATTCCTTTCTATATTGAATCTACCCCCTAACTAAGAAGAGAGAAGAAGCTCCCTTTACTAAGAAACAGGATGAAGTCCTATCTCCTCTATCCTTTAGAAAATCCCTACTTCCTCTAAATATGTCTAGAACTGTCTACTCTATTCCTCTTCTATTTCTACTAACTTTTCTTTCTCACTTCTAACCCTTTACAAAGAGGAAAGAATGCCATATATACACTACCTCCCGAAAAGAATGTCGGCCCCTATTTTTAGGGTTTACAAAATATCCGTTGGTTGCAAGAGGTCAGTGTCCATATCTTTTGAATAAAGTTGGTTTTCATTAAATGCAAATTCCTACCATCCATGTCAATGAAAGATTATCCGAGGAGAAACCTTCAGATCTTTTGCAACTGCCACATTTACTTCTAGCCTCGGTGTCCATTTTTAAACTCTAATGAAGCTTCTTTGAATGCCCTAGAATATCACCATTAATACCGATCTACCCCTATCAGTAGACACCAGCTGGCATTCTGACTCACGACCTCCTTCTTCCTTCGGCCCTCATCCCACTCCAGATCTTTCCTTCTGCAAGTTGTCGGCGAGACTAACTTCCTTCACCAAGACACTAAACTGAAGTTGCATCCTTTCACCTAGAGCCATCAGCAAGACATCTTCATTCAGCAAGATATTATGGCGAGTGCTAAGAGTTATAGTGATATCTTCTTTTATTAGCAGGTTTGTCGCTATCGGCAAGACTTAAATCAGTTGGGGAGACATCACAGCGAGTTCAACACATTACACTGAGGGCACAAAACATGTCAGCAAGACCCTATCGGGTCAACAAGACCTTTCGCCGAAGTCGCCTTCCTTCGCTGAGATTCTCCAAGTCAGCAAGACTTTTATTCCTTCGGCCAGACATCACCCTAAACTTACATCTTTCGGCAAGACTTCACTCAGTCGCCAAGACTTCTCTCCGAACTCAAACCGCCACGCCAATACTGCCTCACCCTTCGACAAGACTTCTCGAGAAATATCCTCATTCACGCGACTTGATCCTGCAAAACAAGGTCTCCATTAGTTCCAAAAGTATATAAAAGACACCATTATTTATCATGTCTTCAATTTTAACAAAAAGAAACCCAGTTCTGGCGAAGGGGGAAGCAGGACCAAAAAATGACATCTTCATTCAAAACCAGCAGAGGCAGAACCAAGACCAAAACGGGAATACACTTCTCCTTCTAAAACTGGCGGAGGTGGAACCAAAAATCGACCGGGATTGGGATGAGAGGAAAAATTGGACAAATCCCAGTGGAACCGGGATCAGGACAAAATACAACTCAGAAATGACATCCCTCGCCTTCAAAACTGGCAAAGGTGGGGCCAAAAGGAAATCAGAACTGGGACCGAAGTCAAGATGGGAACAAGCCATGGGAACGACCATCATTTCCCAGTTTAGACCCCATCCTGGTTCCGCTCCCGCAAAAGAAACCAAACGCGAGAGATAGAGAAACAAAACGAACACGGCGGAATCGGGGCTGGAACCAAACCTGAACCCGAAATTTATGAAAGTTTCAAGTTCAGATTCCATTCCGAACCTGCCTCTGACGACACCCAAAAAAGACAAAAAAAGGACAAGGAAGAGAAGGAAGAAGGGAAGGGAAAACCCCATGACAAAAATATAAGAAACAAAAGTGAAAGAACAAAACAAGTGGAACCAAAATCGGAATGGAATCGAAACCTGAAACTTATGAAAGTTTCAGGGTTCAGGTCCAGTTCTGGGTCTGGGTCCACTAAAACAAAAATGAAAAGATGTGCGAGGCAGAAAAACAAAAGAGGCGGAACCGGGACCAAGGAAGGAATAGAAAATAGAACTTGGAAGGAATTCCAAGTTCGAATTCCATTCTGGTTCCGGGCCCACCAAAACAAATTGGAAAATGCCTAAGGCCAAAAAGAAAACACCCAAGGCACATGACACAAAATCCAAAGGAAAAAGACCAATGAAGAAGAGAGAGAGAAATGGAGTCAGACCCAGGATGGAGCCCAAACCAGAAACTTATGAAAGAGTTCAAAGTTTAGACTCAGCCCTAGACCCGGCTCCAATAGAACAAAAAGGGAAATGCCTAAGGCAGAAAACCAAAGGTCAAAGGAAAAGAAAAGAACAAGGGGGACCCATTTCGTTCTAGAATAAAATGGGGTGGTTATGGAAGGCATAAAAAATGGTGACTCGACTGGAAAAATGGTTTAACCATTTTCAACAAACTAAAGGATTTGGCTACCCAAAACTCCTAGTTTATGAACATCACAACTCCAGTTGCGTTAGTTTTAACAACCAAGGTTGAGCTAGAATCTCAAATTTAAATCAACACTGGATACCCCTAAATCTATGTGTGTGCTTGATTGTGCATCACTCTTTTATAAATCTCTCTTCATCTTTTGAACAACAATGTGCAAGATTTGAGCTACATGAATTGATCCCCTTTAGTTGTTGTGCAATGATATCCTTGGCATTGCTCTATTGCCAGTCAGGCATTCATATCCCCGATGGAGATACCTCTAGTTTTCTCACATCATTGCTCTACTGCCAGCCAGGCATCTATAGCCTTGGTAGAGATACTGGAATCACCCATTCATATTGAGTCCCATTTTCTTGTAGATAACTCTTTTCTTTTTCTTTCTCTTTTCTCTTGGAGTTTCAAATATTTCATTCAATTTTTTTCAATATGTCAGATGTTTAATAGCTAATCTAGGTTGAAAACTACCATGGACTTCATAACAACACCTGGGAATTGGATTTTTCACTCAAATCTTACAACATTATCACCGTAGGACAAATATACCATAAGAGGAGATGATCTTAATGATTTGTGACAGATTCAAAGGAGCTAATGAAGGTTATTTACTTGGCACCTTGTTTTCAAGACCTTCCACAACTCTTATTGGAAATGGGCATAAAACAAAGAATTTAGGACAAAATCACCCAATCAGAAAACCTAAAAAATATCTAAACCACTTGTCTCCTAATAACCAAAGCATACTTTAGATAACAACCCACTATTTCAAGATGGAAAGAAACAGACCAACCCCTAAGAACAAAACAAGACTGACACCAAAGAACAAAGGAAACAAGAGGATAGAAAAAGGAACAAGCAAACATAGACCCAAAACTATTTACAAATAGAAAAGCAAATTATTTACAAACAGGAAACAAACAAATTATTTACACAAGGAACAACAGACTATTTACATGTAGAACAGAAAATTAGCATGCTTTACGACTCAAAATAATGCTTAAGAAACTTCCCATTGACAAGCAAGGGAACAAGTTCTCCAGTTAAACTACTCAGTCTGAAAGCATTTTCTCCTAGGATCTCAGCAATCTGATAGGGACCTAACCAGAGCTTATCAAACTTTTGGTGACTTCCCTTCTTTTCACTAGCTTTATCCCACAGTAGCACAAGGTCAGATATCCTAAAAGCCTTGATTTTGGCTCTTTTGTCAAACCAATGTTTGACAACAGCCTAATGTCTAAAGAATTGTTGCAAGGTGGCATCCCTCTGCTCTTCTAATTTTAACAAGGCAGCTAATCTTACTTCTATCCTATCATCACTAGAGAAGAATTTCTACATGAACTCAAGGATAGGTATTTGTAAATGAATAGGAAAAATAGGCTCTTGTCCATACACTAGCTTGAATGGTGAATTCTTTAAAGCAGCCTTAATCCTAGTCCTATTTGCCCATAATGCAAATCTCAGCTAGGTATGACAGTCCCTAGGGTTGTTCTCTAACAGTTTCTTAATTACCCCCAAGAGATTCTTATTGGTTGATTTTGAAACTCCATTTCCTTGTGGGTAATAGTTTGAAGAATACTTTAAAACAATTTTGTGATCGTAAGCCCATGAAATAAACTCAGCAGAAGAGAGCAGATCCATTGTCACATACCAAAGTGAAGGGTAGCCCAAACCTAGTGGTAATGCATTTGGTGAGGAACTTGATCACTACCTCTATTGTGTTGTTCTTGCAAGGTATTGACTATGTCCATCTTGTGTAGTAATCAGTAGCAGTCAAAATAAACGTGTGCCCTACATAAGAGTTTGAGTTAATTACCTCAATAAAATCCAGATCCCATTGGGCAAATGGCCTTACCTCATAGACAGGCTGCAATGACATTCTTTTGATGTAGAAATCTGATATATGTGACATGTTCTTGTATGTTGATGGGCATCTTTGAACACACATGGCCAGTAATAACTAGATCTGAGGATCTGGTGTGCCAATGAATCCACGGAACCATGACCCATGTCATGTTTCCCATGAAATTCATTAATCACGTGCTTAGCCTCTCGCTGATCGAGGCATCGTAGGTACACTCCTTCAAAATTCTTCTTGTATAGTAACCCTCCTTTAAGTATATAATGAGAGCTCTTCATTCTCAGTGCTCTCCTTTGAGTGGTGTTCATTCCCTCTAGACACCGATTATTGAGCATGAAACAAACAATATCAGCATACCAAGGGTCATTTGAGAAGGACTAAGTTGTGTATTGCTGACAAATGATGTTGTCACCAGCATTCACCATGGACTGAGATAGGCCCGTGCCTCTAACAAGTTTCATAGGGCATATCTCCAGATCGAACTCTTGCAAAATGGCCATCCACTTCCCTCTTCATTCTCCTAGATCACTTTGCATAAGTAGAGACTTTACAGCAGCATCAAGAACTACAACAATAACCTGACTTCGGAGGATGTAGTTCCTAAACTTCTTTATAGCTTGGACTAGTGCAAAAGCTTTCTTTTCAAGAGGTTGGTATTTGATCTCAACATTCTTGAATGGGGAGCTCATGAAGGCGATTGGCCTCTCCTCTACCTCTCCTCTTCGTTGAGTCAATACTGCTGCACAGGAATGTTAAGAAGAAAATGAATAAATATAGAATGGTTTTAAGTAGTCAGGGCTGGTGAGGACTGGAGCTTCCGAAATGGATTGCTTGACTTGTGAAAATGCAACCTTCGCCTCATCATTCCACTCTATCTTGGCATCTTTCTTCATCATTTCGTTTAGTGGTTTTATGATTTCTGCAAAACCCATGATAAAATTTCTCACAAAGTTGATCTTTCCAAAGAAAGACCTCATCTCCTTCTTGCTTCCTAGCCAAGTTATCTTGAGGATGGACTCAACTTGGTCTCAGTCAACTAATATTCTTCTTTCTAAGATTATGTGTCCCAAAAGCTTCCCTTCAGAAACTCCGAACACACACTTTTTGGGATTCAAGGAGATGCCATACTGGATACATCTTTGAAGAACTTTGGCTAAGTCTATAGCATGGTTCAGTCTATCTTTGGAGAATACTTTCAGGTCATCTATGTAAACAATAATGTATTTACTGATTAAGTTCTTGAATGCTATGTCCATGGCACACTGAAAAATTGCTCCAGCGCTTATCATACCGAATGGCATCCTTCTGTATGCAAATTTTCCCCACTTTGTAGTGAAGGTTGTCTTCATTCTATCTTCATAGTTAACCATTACCTGATTGTATCCAGAATAACCATCCAAAAATGATATCATCTAAGATCCATTGACAGTCTACAAGACTTCGTCCAATGAAGGGAGTGGGTAGTTATCTTTCTCTGAAGCTCTATTCAGATTTTTGAAGTCCACACACAGCCTAATCTCTCCATTTTTCTTATGAACTGGGACTAAGTTAGCCACCCATGTTGAATGTCGCACAGGGAAGATTATCCTCGTAGAAAGAAATTTTTGAACCTCTTTAAGGATCAGTGGTTCAATTAGGGCATCGACAAGGCACTGCTTCTATCGGAAGGGTTTAGCTTCAGGCTTTAGAGGGATAGTATGAATCATTACAGAAGCATCAAATGTTGTTAGGTCTTCATATCCCCAAGCTATTGCAACAATATCTTTCTTAAGTTCCATCAATATGTCTTTTCTAATTGCTTCAAGGTAGGCTTTCGCTATGTAGACATTCCTTTCAGGGCCAGAATCAACTAGGTTAACAGTTTCATATTCACCTCCTTTATCTTCAGCTGATATCTTCTCTCGAGCCCTTGGGTCCGAGTCAAAAATTCTTTCCAAGGCCACCATTCCCTTGGGAATATTATTACCTTTTAGATCAAGGACCCACTCTGTATCACAATCTCCAGGGTTCCAATCTCCTTGATCCCTGTTGGACTCATCAATGATCTACCCTTGGAAAACATCAGAGCTTGCTAGAAAGGCAAGAATACGTCGATCATCATCAAAAACCTAAAAATTCCTAACATTATCTGAAACAGGAGGGGTGGAAATCAATTCCACTGCGAATTTCTTAAGCTTGGAGCCTTGCATGGGTTCCAGGGTGCTTGCAGCAATAACTAATGATTGGCTATCTGATTCTCCTCTCTAGGGATTAAACTAATCCTGAAAGCATCAAAATCCTCAATCAGGTTCCATACCCGATTTCGATATGCTGCCAGCCTTTTGTTGTGGCACGTGTACTAGCTGCGCACTTGCCTGATAACTATTTCAGAGTCTCCCTTGACCATCAAGGCTATGAATTTCTTCTTATGTGCAAACATCATCCCCCTAGCTAGAGCTTCATATTCTACTACGTTGTTGGTACACTCAAACTGCAACCTATAAGAAGCAAAGAAGGTTTTCCCTTTTGGGCTGGTTAGTTCAATCCCAACACCACAACCTGTCTTAGATTTGGATCCATCAAACGTGAGGGTCCACAACTAATCATGAGTTGGGGTTGATCCTTTTGAGGTCATTGTGGGCACTTGGATAGAATGATCCATGGGCGGGGTTACTTGATCTTTTGGATCAAATATAGGGAACATGTGTTCAATAGGTTCCTCAGGAGTAATTCCCAATCCTTGCATAGATGTATTATGTGACCCAAGGCTATCCTCTTGACATTCACTTGCATCTCTGGTTAACCGCTTGGGTTTTGGTATATTTGTGAGTGTAGGGGTGTCAAATAAACCTTGGGGTTGCTCCTCATCAATATGATGATTTGGAAATGTGTCTGGGCTAGGTTCAATCTAAGAAGAAACTTCCTCTGAAGGTATCCTATCCCTGGTTAACATTATTGCTTCCTTGGCTTCAAATGAGAAGTGATCTGCAATGGTCTTGGGGTGACTTGAGCTAGCATCCTCGGCTTGGGAAACATGATTTAAAATGTCAATGCAGAGTTGGCAAGTCAATTTAGAATGATTTTGGTAATGTACCATGCACCAATTGGGAAGTAGAAGATTTTGCAGATCAGTATCTTCCCCTAAGACCAGCCAATCCTGTTGTAGCTTGTTAATCAATGCTTGTTGGTTTTCATTAATCACAGAATCATGGAAATTTCGTATTGGCAGTTCTTTAGGATCAAGAATAGAAAAGGTTAAAATTTCATCTCTTTTACAAACACCTATCCCAGTTTCGAAATAGGCTACCTCATTGGGGCAATCATATTCAGTGATGATATGCTTGAGGCAAGGCTCACTTTCAATCCTAATCTGAGTAGGAATTCCCCTCCATGGTAACCACATATGTGAAAAGTCAAGGGAGAGATATCCTCCTATACCCTCCATCAAATCTCTGCTCAACAGCATACCATAGGTCTCGGGAATGTCTACTACTTGAATATCTATGTTGGTTAGGATCCTAGGGTCAGATCCTACTTGCACATGTATGTTTCTTAATTCCCCTACCACATTAACCTCTATTTTGTCAAGTTGGATGACCTTCTTGTTTGTCTAAATGGGATTCAATCCCAACTTCTTGCATATGGAAAATGGCATAACATTGCCTGAAGCTCCTGAATCTAACAGACAATTATGTATGTTCTTCCCACAAATTCTTAAACTCAAAAGGAATGGTAGAGTACCTACCTTATTTCTATACAAGGTTGCATTCACGTCCCTAGTAGGTGCCACCTTGTTCTTTCCTTTTGATTTTTCAGCTTGCTCCAAAGCTTTCAGCACTATCTCTTGTTGGGTAGGGCACCACTTTAGGATGTCAAAATATGACAAAGAAGTTTTCTATTTCTGCATCTCAGAAACAATATCTAATTTTGCATCATAACTTGCATTAATTTTGACAACACCGAAGGAATTACCCTTGTTATGGAAGTCAAGTGGGCCTTTTGGTGGAGGAGGGTTATTATCAACACTTTGATTTGGAGGCACCATGTGATTAGGGGGTGTGGATGTAGTGAATGGACCCTTATTCTGATTTCTTAGGAAGTGTCCTCCTTTTGTTTGAAAGGCTTGGGCATCATATGAATCTTCCTCTGGTTCATTCTCCTCTTACCTTGGGAATGAAGGTTCCTCCTCAAAGAGGTCATAAGTCATTGATGTATCTACTAAGCCACCTTCTTTGTGAGGATTCCCTTGGAACATTTGGGCATCTGCCTGTGCCATCTTGACAACTTTCTCCATTTTAGGGCAATTCACCTTAGAATGGGTTGTAGTATCATGTAGCTTGCACCAATTAGTCATAAAGTTGAGGTCAACCACGTTTGCAGTATGTGATCTCTCCTCATTAGCTTGATAGTCATGAGCAACTCAACTATTATTGGGCCCTGTATTCCATTGTCTGTTGTTATTTGGCCTTTGATTATGCCCTCTATTTTGATTTTGGTACCCTTGGTTAGAGGATTTTTGGCCTTGATAACCCCTTTGGTTGTAATTGTTATGATTTTGATAGTTACCCTGATTGTTGTTGTTTTGATTAGGGTAGTTACCTTGGTTTTGGAAAGGGTTCAATCGAAGCTAAGCCATGTCATTTGTGAATTGGGACAGTATTTTCTTCAAGGTTTCTACCTTATTTGTAAGCTGAACTATCTTTTCACTTTCCACACTCTTAGCAACAGGTGGCTGACCACCATGATTTGGTGTTCCAACTTGGTTATGATGACCATGGGAACTTTGAGGAAGCTGTGGTTGTTGGAAGAATTCAGGAGTTCCATTAGAAAAGAATGGAATAGGTGGTTGAGTTTGTAATTCAAACATAGGCCCATAATGTGAAGGAGACATTCCCGGGATAGTATTGAATAGAGGGGTTGGGCTATGCATCTGATATCCTATTGAAGGGAAACCTCCTCCCAAACTTCTTTGTTGAGAACTAATTTGTTGTTGCAGCTTGATAGCTAGATGATAGACTTTGGACAGGGAATCAATGTCTATAGGCTGATAAATCCTTTGCAGGAACAAGCCAAGCAAGGGGTCTATAACTCTAAAATATGCTAAAATGGCACTATTCTCAGTAACTAGATAGGGATCCTGTAGCCTCCTATACATTCGTTGGAACTTGGTATTGAATAAAGGCAAGGATTCACCTGGTTTCTTCCTCATAGTAGCAAATTGGTGGTACAAAAGAGCTGGATCCACATAAACCCTAAACTAATTAATGAAAGCATTTTCCAAATGTATCCAGGTTAGAATAGAACCTTGTGGAAGATTAAGGTACCAATTGTATGCCATATCCCTTAAGGAATAAGGGAACAACCTACAAACCACATCATGGTGAGCTATTTGAGCTCTAGTACAAGCATCCTTGAAAGCTTGTATGCGCTCTTCAGCACTCCTTGATTCACCATGAATGTACTTGGAGCAGAATCTCTCAGGTTTCTTAGGCATGTCATGCAAACCTCCAAGAATAGTTCCCAATGGAGAGGGATTATTCTGGAAAAATGCCATTGGTAGCAGTGATGGTGGTTGAGCCAGCTATTGTATGGGTTGAACCAGCTGTAATGACAATTGAGATGAATTTGGTGGTGGATTGATGGGTATCCACTAGGGTATTGGTGAAAAGCCTGGTGGAGTGAGCGGGGCTGATAAGGGTGGTATGATGGTTGAGCCAGTCTTATGACTCTTGTGCCTTGTTGGGGTCTTAAGTTCTATCAAAGGTGGTGGATTTTAAGCTAATCGAAGGACTCTATGGGACTTTTCTGGTGATAAAAACCTAGTATTATCCAACTTTCCCTTCTAGGCCCTCCTTCTAGTGCCAACTTCTGTTGACAGTCAAAATGGCACAGCAACAATTAAACAAAATATTGCTGCTCTGTTTCTCCTGAAAGAGAAAGACAACACATGGATTTCTTAGCTCCCAAGGTCTTTGTAGTTGGTTCTCAACTATGCTGATGTTGCTCAATGGTCAATGTAACAGTAATATTCAAGGGGCCTACTGGTGTTGGGCTTGTGGATTGTTCTAAGATCAAGCATGAATTTAAACCTACTTTAACTTGGGTTTTTAAAGAAACATAAAAAGATAGATCAAGGTTTTGGTACTGAAAAGAATGATAATTCATCTAACTTAACCAGACTTGTTACCTCTCAAGGAATTGCTAACTAAAATTGAAGAACAAAATTAACTAGTGATTAACACAGTTGCATTCATTCATAGTGTTGATTTCAACAACTAATTATAAATTACCATTTAAGAAAAACACAAAATAAGATTTCATTCCTTGAAAGCTTTCAAAATAAAATGATTAACTCAAGATAAATACCATTCTGGAACACAATATGAAGTAGATTCGAATCTGGTTGCTTCTACTATTGGTGAAACAGATAACCAACATTTACAAAGCTGGCACAATCACCAGTGTACATAAAACCTGTGTCTTCAGACTACTTCCATCTACACTAAGGAAACTGGAAAGATACATTCCTTTCTATACTGAATCTAACCCCTAACAAAGAAGAGAGAAGAAGCTCCCTTTACTAAGAAACAGGATGCAGTCCTATCTCCTCTATCCTTCAAAAAATTCCTACTTCCTCTAAATATATCTAGAACTATCTACTATATTTCTTTTCTATTTCTACTAACTTTTATTTCTCACTTCTAACCCTTTACAAAGAGGCAAGAATGCCATATATACACCACCTCCCGAGAAGAATGTTGGCCCTTATTTTTAGAGTTTACAAAATATCCGTCGGTTGCAAGATGGTCAACATCTAGATCTTTTGAATAAAGTTGGTTTTGCATTAAATGCAAATTCCTGCTGTCCATGTCGGTGAAAGATTATCCTAGGAGAAACCTTCAGATCTTTTGTAATTGTCATATTTACTTTTGGCCTCGGTGTCCATTTTCAAACTCTAGCGAAGCTGCTTTGAATGCCCTAGAATATCACCATTAATACTGATCTACCCCTATCAATAGACACCAGCTGGCATTACGACTCACGGCCTCCTTCTTCTTCCTTCGGCCCTCATCCCGCTCCAGATCTATCCTTCTACAAGTTGTCGGCGAGACTAACTTCCTTCGCTGAGACACTACTCTGAAGATGCGTCCTTTCGCTGAGAGCCATCGGCAAGACATCTTCATTCGGCAAGAAGTTATGGCGGGCGCTAAGAGTTATAGCAATATCTTCTTTTATTAGCAGGTCTGTCGCTATTAGTAAGACTTAAACTAGTCAAGGAGACGTCACAGCGAGTTCAACACATTACAATGAGGGCACGAAACATGTCGGCGAGACCCTATCGGGTCAACAAGACCTTTCGCTGAAGTTGCCTTCCTTCACCGAGATTCTCTGAGTTGGCAAGACTTTTATTCCTTTGGCCAGACATCACGCCGAACTTACATCTTTCAGTGAGACTTCACTTGGTCGTCAAGACTTCTCAAGAAATATCCTCATGCACACGACTTGATCCTACAAAACAAGGTATCCATTAGTTCCAAAAGTATATTAAAGACACCATTATTTATCATGTCTTCAATTTTAACAAAAAGAAACCCAACTCTGGCAGAGGGGGAAGTGGGACCAAAAAATGACATCTTCATTCAAAACCGGCGAAGGTGGAACTAAGACTGAAATGGGAATATACTTCTCCTTTTAAAACTAGCGGAGGTAGAACCAAAACTCAACCGAGACTGGGACGAGTGGAAAAATTGGACGAATCGTGGCGGAACCGAGATCGGGACAAAATACGACTTAGAAACGACATCCCTCGCCTTCAAAACTGGTGGAGGCGGGGCCAAAAGGAAATCGGAACCAGGACCGAAGTCGGGATGGGAACAAGCCATGGGAACGACCATCTTTTCCTAGTTCATACCCCATCTCAGTTCTGCTCCCACAAAAGAAACCAAACGCAAGATAGGGAAATAAAACAAACACGGCGGAACCGGGACCAGAACCAAACCTGAACCCAAAACTTATGAAAGTTTCAAGTTTAGATTCTATTCTGAACTTGCCTCTGACGACACCTGAAAAAGAAAAAAAAAGGACAAGGAAGAGAAGGAAGAAGGGGAGGGAAAACCCCACGAAAAAAAGAGAAGAAACAAAAGTGAAAGAACAAAACACGTGGAACGAGAATCGGAACGGAATTGAAACCTAAAACTTATAAAAGTTTTAGGGTTCGAGTCCAGTTCTAGGACCGGGTCCTCTAAAAAAAAAAAAAGAAAAGATGTGTGAGGTAAAGAAACAAAAGAGGTGGAACCGGGACCGGGGAAGGA
Organism: Sequoia sempervirens; assembly: GCA_007258455.2. NCBI lineage: Eukaryota > Viridiplantae > Streptophyta > Pinopsida > Cupressales > Cupressaceae > Sequoia > Sequoia sempervirens. Next base: position 1,041,103,854 of record VDFB02271358.1, on the reverse strand, counting down.
ATAGAAAACAAAACTTGGAAGGAATTCCAAGTTTGGTTTTCGTTCTGGTTCTGGACCCACCAAAATAAAAAGGAAAATGCCTAAGGCCAAAAAGAAAACATCCAAGGCACAGGACACAAAAACTAAAGGAAAAAGACCAACGAAGAAGAGAGAGAGAAACAGAGTCAGACTCGGGATGGAGCCCGAACCAGAAACTTATGAAAGAATTCAAAGTTCAGACTCGGTCCTGGGCCCGGCTCCTACAGAACAAAAAGGGAAACGCCTAAGGCAGAAAACCAAAGGTCAAAGGAAAAGAAAAGAACAAGGGGGACCCATTTCATTCCAGAATAAAATGGGGTGGTTATGCAAGGAATAACAAGTAGGAAGGTGAATAATAAGGTGCTGCATAGCCCAATGGTTGGGTGCCACATGGCACCACTAAAAGGTTGCTCTAATTTCATAGTATAATGAATCAAAATTTGATTGGGGTATTCAAACCCTCAACCTCTCTCTTCCTAGTTTTCATCTCAACCACTAGACCAAGGGGATTTCATTGCTACATATGTGGATCTAGTTTTATTTAAAGTTTAGCAAATCTCCTATCAAGCTAAAAAAGGGAGGTTGATGAGCTTGAACCCCCAACCTCCCTCTCTCCACCAAACACTCCTAACGACTAAGCCAAGTGGTTTGTGCAAGGTATAATAGCCCGAATGCCTATTTAAAGGCTTAAATCATGGAGATATTTAATTAAACCATAAAATGATATTAAAATATTAACACCCGAGTCCTTAAAGGGTTTAAAAAGGTTTTTAAAGATTTTTATTTGTTTTGAGGGCTTTATTTAGTTGACTTGGGAAATATTATTGTTTAAAACCCAAATAGCATTTTGTATATGTATTTAAACGCGTAATTTTTCTCTTGTGAGATAATTATCGGGAGAGAGGAGAAGGGAGTAATCAAGGGAATTAGAATAATTCTCTTAGAGAGGAAAAGATGAGTATTTTGCTCATGAAGGTTGAATTTTTGCTTTTCAAGATTTAAGAGAAACAAAGAGGAAAGCTTAAGGAATCTCAAGACCTATGTGTAGAACGAAGGTTTGTGAGTGGATTATTTTTAATTCTCCATATATATTCTTATGCTTGGGTTGTATATGCAAATTAGATATTCTTTGTAAAAACCTAGATTGGAAAGAGCATAAGATATGCTACAATCTTTCCATAAAGTGGTGAAGAATTAATTTGCAAGTTGAAGACCAAACTGTGATGTAACAAAGCCTTATTGAGATTCACATCAGTTAATGGAGTGGCGTCGTAGTTGGGCTAGCCCAGAGATGTAGCCTGAACATTGGGTGAACTTTGTTATCAAACCAGTTTCCATGTATTTTTTCTTACTCTTATTGATTCCTTCATGAGTTGTTAATTAGTATGTCACTAAGTTGATAACTGATTAAATAAACCTAATTTTGTAACTTTGGGTAAATGAACATAACCACACAATTTTTTTTTACAATTTGGAAAATATATGATTAAGGTTAAGTGCAAGTTATTCTATAAACCTTTTAGTTACAAATCAAGTTGGTATCAGAGCCATTACTAGGAAATTACAAGTGGTGGATGTTAACCAGGTTTGTATTTTCCAAGATGGGTAAAAGGTTAAAGCGTGAAAGGCTCCAGGAATTGGAGGAGATCAACTAGAGCATCCAAGCAGAGAATGTTGAACTTAGAAGACTACTTGAAATTGCAGAAGACGAGAAGAGGAAGTTACATCTTTTGTAGGAAAGAGCTATAGAGGAGTAGATTGGAGAATGCTCTACTACAGGAGACACAAAAAATTTCTAAGACTAGACAAGCTTGTAGCTATAACAAGTATACCAATTATGGTTCCTATCATGAGAATACTAATGTATGTACCTTTTTTCAGAAGTTGGAGGATATCTCCTATGTGTCAAGGAACCAAGGTGGTTTCTTGGAAGCTTCATCAACATTTTCAATCAAATCCATACAAGAGGAGCAGTTGGAAAATCTTCAGGAAGTGAACTAAGGGTCACCAACAGGAAAGGAGGTAAAAAGTACTCCATGTTCAATTCCTTCTTTTGATAATGATAATGCTTCTTTTGGTGTTTTCAAAAAGCATACTTTAGGAACTAGAAAAAATATCCTAACCAAGATGGGGTATAAAGCATGTGGTCTTGGTGTGAATGGCCAAGGTATAGTTAAACCACTAGATGTTAGAATAAGACCTCGATTAGAAAGTCTAGGGTATAATGGAAAAGAGAGCCTAGAAAAGGCTACACAAGGAAGCTCTTTGGAACCTGACTTGAAACCAAAGTCTTTTCAGCAAGAGAAGGGTAAGTCACCTATTGAGAGTGATAGATTTGTTAATGAATCTCCAAGAAGATCCAAATCTACTCAGAAATCTGGTGGCAACAAGAGTCCACAAAGGTCTAAGTCCTACTCTAATGTATTCTTGAACTATAAGAAACATGGTGATATTTTCAATAGCCTGTGGAATAGTTATCTTGTTTCTCTTATGGGAAGGATAACCATTGTGTTGCCAAGTGTGCATAGTGTAAGGCTTTGTATAAGAAGGTGTTGTTATCAGTGGAGAAATTAGACATGAAAACCATCCTTTTCGGAAGAAGGAGAATGACAAGAAGGATTCGAAGACGAAAAACTTCTACACTCATTGTAATATGAGTGGAAAATTGGAAGCAAAGTGTTGGAAGCTACATGAAGAGCTTTATCACTCACCAAGAAAGAAGCCTATGCAATAACCTAGTTAGAAGCATGTTGCACTCAAGAAGGTAGAGCAGTAGTTGTCATCACTGAAGAATTTTGTGAAGAAGATCAACCAAAGAAGGAAAGTTCTTTTAATCAGTTTAGTAAGATTTGGATAGACTATTTTTCTAGTTGATTGTTTCATATTTTTCTTGTAAAGAATGTTTCTTGAAACCCATGAAGGGCACAATTGTAAAAGTGATGTGATTTATAAACATCACTTGCAACATAATGTTTGATTAAACCTTTTTTAAGGTAGTTCCGAGTAGCATTCTTGGAAGGTGGCTACAACAAGGATGGAAAACATGTTAACTATTTTTGGGAACTTAATGGTGAAGCCTTGAATCAGTTTCATTTGAAGTACAAAGGTGAAGGATTGTTGAAGCTGAGGGAAATTTTAGCATTGTTCGAGCAGTTTGTGAACAGGAAGAGCATCATAGTTCTGTGAAATCTTCCTTGAAGCTGTCAATTGTTCCATGAAGACTATGTGATGATAGGGAATGACAAATTGCATGAAGATAAAATTTTGGAGTTCAAAATCTCTTTCTATGGGAAGGAATGATCTAGGAGTATCTAGAAAACCCTAAAAAATTAAAGTCTTCTGATCTTGATGGATTTGGCCCTATTATGTAGAGCTCGTTGATACAATCCTAGCGCAACTTGAATTGTGTCAAAAGGAGGATGCAAAATTTATGCTCTATAAACGTTTAGAAGTGTTAGAGATTCCAGATGTTGAGTTAAGGCCAAAAAATTGATCATCTCCAAATCAGATGTAAATGGCTCCAAGTTGAAGAGCTCATCGAGATGATTCCAATGTCGCTTGAATCATGTCAATCAAAGTCCATACGCAAAAGTTATGGCCGGTTAAAGTTGTGGAAAAAAAGGGTTGACCAAGTACTAATGATGACATCAACATGATGGTGTGGCATCACCATAACTTGACACATGGCATCTATATAGCTAATGTGGCATCACCAGTTGTTGACATGTAGCATCCGTACAAATGATGTGGCATGACCAAAGCTTGACACATGGCATTTGTATGCTAATGTGGCATCACTAGGGAATGACACGTGGCAAGTTGTGAGCTTATGTGGTATGTATAGTTACCATCCTGATGTGGCAGGAGCGAAAATTTGTGCTTACATTGACCAATCGAATGTTGACATGTGTTAGTAAGAAGGTGAATAATAAGGCACCACATGGACCAATGGTTGGGTGCCACATGGCACCACTAGAAGGTTGCTTTGGTTTCATAGTATATTGAACCAAAAGTTGGTTAGGGGATTCGAACCCCCAACCTCTCTCTTCCTAGTTTTCCTCTCAACCACTAGACCAAGAAAATTTCTTTAAAGTTTAGCAAATCGCCTATCAAGCTAAAAAAAGGAGGCCAACATGCTTGAACCCCCAACCTCCCTATCTCCACCAAACACTCCTAACCACTAAGCCAAGTGGTTTATACAAGATTTAAGGGCCTAAATTCCTATTTAAAGGCTTAAATCATGGAGATATTCAATTAAACCATAAAAAACATCTTAAAATATTAACACCCAAATCCTTAAAGGGTTTAAAAGGGTTCTTAAATATTTTTATTTGTTTTAAGGGATTTATTTAGTTCATTTGGGAAATATTATTGTTTAAATCCCAAATTAGAATTTTGTATATGTATTTAAAGGGGAAATTTTTCTCTTGTGAGACAATTCTCAAGAGAGAGGAGAAGGGAGTAATTGGGAATTAGAATAATTCTCTTAGAGAGGAAAAGACGAGGATTTTGTGAAAGAATTTGAAGGGGAGAGAAAAACTAAAAACAAACAGATAATCAAGACATTACATATTGAATAAATACTCTGAGTTTCAACTCAATCATACAACACCATCATAAGATTCTTACATCTCAACTAGATGCATACATTACAGCTTTGCAGAGCTAGACTCATCTGAGAGTAAGTATAGAGAGCAATATTCTACCAATAAATAGATAGCCAAGGATTTACAACTAACATTCAATTAGCTAACAGTCAACAGACTGAGTAGCTAGAGAAGATAAGATCATATCTTAATCTTTAATGCTAAGAGATTATTGAGATCTCATGTTGATAAGGACAAGACAAGTGCAACTAAAGAATAAAATTTAGTAGTTGAGATTAGATATTCCAACACTACCCCTTAATCTCAACTATGAATTCCAATTTCTTTCTTGATCTTTTCCAATGATGCTTCGACATTTGCAATCTTGAAATTTCATAGATGAAACCTAGGAAATCCCATTTTCTTGTTGGGATGCTCTAACCACGAGCTCTATCCTTCTTCTTACCATTCCATATAGGTTTAGGTGTGAAACTCCTATTTTTCTCAACACCTCCCTTTGAGCTACACTTGCTTGGTGCTGGGGGATCCTAACATCAATTGGCTTTACTAGCCTCATACATTTCTTACACCAAAACATAATGCTACTGCATTCAACCATATTATTTCTTCACCAATTTTCAGCTTCATTTCTCTGTCCTCTTGATCTTCTGATCTTCTTCAATAGCTCCTCTTTTTCACTATTCTAGAAACTTTGTGTTCCTCCTTTAAACAATAGAAAATATCTATGGTTGTGTAACTGTTACGGCAATTTCTCCATAAAACCCACGATCTAATTGGGGATTGGATCTCATTTGGAAATAGTGGCTATTGCAAGATCCTTGCAAACTCCAACACTAGTGATTCCTTTGCTTGAACACTTACTCTTCTCCATGATTTCAAAAATAATTGCTACTTCCATTGGTAGCTTAGACATCTTCAACTGCTACGATAGTTTCTTTGATCTGACATTTTTGTTGTAGACAGCATCGACACTCAATTTTCTTGTGCCTTTGTTCCTTAGTAGGAACTTCTTGCTTCTACATAAGCTTTTCCCATGTGGACACACTGACTACTGCTTTTTCTTTATAGTGATAGATTAATTGTGAAGATCCTCGTTTAACTAGACCTTCTCTTCCTTTAGATAGCCTACGGGCTTCTAAAAACTCCTACGTCTTCTTTGAAACAAATGATCTCCACTTTCCAATGTCGGCGATTCTTGATCAAACAACAATCTGACTTCTTTTCAATCACTTGAAGGAAACATCAATCTCTCTAACTATAGTGATTAATCCTTATTAGGAATCTTCCAAACATTAAATCTACAACCTCCTATCAACCTTAGCAATATCTCCTTACAGCTTCAAAAACTGAACAATGATCATTCAAACTTTCATTTCTTCAAATCTACATTGAAAAAAACCATCTATAAAAAAGACTACACATGGGTGATCCACATTGATCTCCTTTCTGCTTTATTGTGGATGCGACCTTGTAACTCCTTTTCTAGCATTCTTTTATGCTGACTCCAATCTTCTATAGCTTGCAAGATGATCTAAACTTATCGGGGAAACTTCTACCAATTAGCGATCTTCTTTAACAGTCTACCAAACTGCATAGAAAATACTCCTTTGACTGTGAATCATTTATTGTGGACTCTATGGGTCCTTTTCAATCACCTTCGAGCTACTTCATCCTAGCAACTCTATGACTAGTACTAATGGCCTTCATTTGGACATGATCTCTTATAAAAAACTGTGAACCTTTCAAACAACAAACCCCATCTTTGACTTGGATGATCTGAGCAATGAGACAATGACTTATTCCAAACTCCACTTCAAATTTGATTTCAACGGCGGATGATCTCCTTTGGAGCAGCAACCTTACTTTATCATCATCTGCTTTTGCTATTAGTGGCAACTTCAAATTGCAAGTCCCTCTAATTTCTATGATATCAGCTCAACTTGGGATCTACCACTCCTTACTTTGATAGATTGCTTTCTCCACATAAAATCCTTTAGAGCAAGTTCTTTGACAACTATTGTCTACAAATGATTTTTTTTAATATTGTGCCTCCTTTGCTTCAATTTTGTGTCTCCTTTCTTTCTATGGTGAACTAAACACTATCGGTACACCTTTCAACTCAAACAACAAAAACGGGTATCTAAGATTGGGCATGATTTTCTCCTAGCCTACAGACATCAACCTCTTCTACCTTGGTTTACTGACACAGATAATCAAGACATTACATATTGAATAAATACTTTTAGTTTCAACTCAATCATACAACACCATCATAGGATTCTTATATCTCAACTAGATGCATACATTATAGCTTTGAAGAGTTGGACTCATTTGAGAGTAAGTATAGAGAGCAAGATTCTACCAATATATAGACAGCCAAGGATTTACAACTAACAGTCAATTAGGTAACAATCAGTAGATTGAGTAGCTAGAGAAGATAAGATCATATCTTGATCTTTAATGATGAGATTGAGATCACATGTTGATAAGGAGAAGACAGGTGCAGCTGAAGAATTCAATGCAGTAGTTGAGATATCTTGATCTTTAATGTTGAGATATGATTGAGATCACATGTTGATAAGGAGAAGATAGGTGCAGCTAAAGAATTCAATGCATTAGTTGAGATTAGATATTCCAACATTTTTCTCATGGAGGTCGATTTGTTGTTCTTCAAGATTGAAGAGAAACAAAGAGGCAAGCTTAAGGCATCTCAAAACCTATGTGCAAAACAAAGTTTTGCGAGTGGATTATTTTTAATTCTCCATATATATTCTTATGCTTGGGTTTTATATGCAAATTAGATATTCTTTATAAAAATATAGATTGGAAAGAGCATCAGATATGCCACAATCTTTCCATAAAGTGGTGAAGAATTAATTTTCAAGTTGAAGACCAAGCTATGATGTAACAAAGCCTTATTGAGCTTCGCATTAGTTAATAGAGTGGTGTCATAGTTGAGCGAGCCTGGAGATGTAGCCTGAACATTGGGTGAACTTTTTTATCAAACCAATTCATGTCTCTTTCTTCTTACTTTTACTGATTCCTTCATGAGTTGCTAATTAGTATGTCATTAAGTTGATAACTGATTAAATAAACCTAATTCTATAACTTCGGGTATATGCATATAACCACACAATTATGTTTTACAATTGGGAAAATATGTGATTAAGGTTAACTACAAGTTGTTGTGTAAACCTTTTAATTACAAATCGGTTATATCCAGAATTGGGCTTCTAGATCATCGTACAGTGTGAGATATTTTAACCAATATGTGTACTATGTTTTTCTATGTAGTTGGTTGTGGTCTGGGAGAAATGTAGTTGCTTTGAATTTCTCTGATTTGTGGTTTTAGGACTTGTAATTCTAGAAATAAGCTGATATGATCATGTTCAAGTTAATTTTGTTATCCGAAGAGATTGGATCATGTTAAGGTTGTGTGTGCTTAATTATTTTGTGTTTTACATGGGTATTGGCTAACCTTGTGTAAAACACTACTTATGAAGTTAATGGAAGTGTGTTGAGGTTTGTTGGGACTTATTTAGGTCCTTACTAAGTGTTTTTTTTGGTCACCCGCATTCTAATTCCACCGTAGAATGTTTTGGCACTGACCTAATTTGAATTATTAACTACAAATGGTGTGTGGCCGACCTTGGATGAGTTTCAAGGTTGAAGGTTGTATAAATATATTTTGAGATGATTGTGAAAGATGAATGCAAGAGAAAAATAGATGTGAGATAGATGCAAAATAGTGTGTGTGATGCAAGTTTGAGTATATCAGTGTGAAATTCAAGTGGTGATTTTCTAGAGGCAATGAGCTAAAGGTATACTCTTCAAGCATGTCTGCTAATGCTCACCATGGTTTTTCCCTCATTGGTTTTTGCATGTAAATATGGTGTTATTGTGTGTATGGTTTTGCTTCTTTTATTCTCTACCTTTACACTTATGATTAATCACATTAGTAGAGTAAAGGGTTTGTGAGTGGTAAATTATCTAACTTCTAGTGAAAGTTTCAAAGGTTAAAATTGTTATAATTGATTCACCCCCCTCTCATTTTTCTTGTTCAACATTAGTATCCCAGTTTTTGTTATAAGGGCTTTGATTATATCCCTTACTCTGGTTCTAATAATTCCTTTGGTTCTGGTAGTTGTTCTAATTTTAGTTTTGAGCAAGGTTGATTCTAAATTGATTCAATTCATTTATGGCTTGAGAAGCAGTTTTCTTAAGATTCAATCTCAGATGAAAGGTCATTGGTTTGTTCAACCTCATCATTGGTTCTAGGCTATTTTGTATGAGAGGTTTGTGATAGATTTTATTGAGGATTATGTTAAATAGGTGTAGGAAAATTGAGAGGGGGGTGAATCAACTATCACACAAATTCAAACTTAAATTTTTATCACTTATCAATTCTTCAACCACACTATTCTATTATTAAATATGATCATGAATTACAAATAAGAAAAAGTAAATAAACAAAATGAACACCATATTTTTACGTGGAAAACCCAATAAGGGAAAAACCACGGTGAGGGTTAACTCACAATATAAAGATTATAAAATTGAATACAAAGGCTCACTACCCAAAAGAGGACTCACTGTCTAAATACAAAGGCTCACTGCCTATAAAGGACTCACTGTCCAACAGGGAGGCTCACTGCCTACAAATACGAAAGAGAACAAAAGATCCACCATTGCAATTAAAGCACATTCGTAGGATTATAGAAACCTTCAATTCATGGCCTTCAACACACTAAAAAAACCTACTATCACAACTCACACACACTTCTGCTCTTATGATTTGTGGCACACTTTCATCACTTTGCATCACACTATCATGCAACTCTTCACAATTCATCTTACTTTTATACCATTCTCAACATTAGAAGCATTTACCAAGGTTGGCCACAAAATAACCCATTTCATAAATTCAAATTAGGTCGTCAACTCAAAATTCCCACGGTGGAAAGGAATAAGAGTGGACCAATAAAAATATTTAACCAAGACCAAAAATAATATTCTTGAATCTTCTACATGCTCCCTCAATTGAATTTTATTCTTTGAATGAAGTGTAAACACTAGGTCAACCAAACCTAATGAAAACACAAATGAATAATGATGCACATGCTTCCTAGCATGAAGATGGCATGTGAACACCTCAACATGCTTCATTATTTAGGAGACTTCATCTCAGACTTCTTTAGATACGTCCTCAACAAAATAATATACTTAATACACTGAATAGCTTTCACCAGATCATCTGAACTATACAAACCTGTACTAGAATATAGAAACATGGCTTCCAGATTACCAAACTTCAACTTTCTTTGCCAAAGCATAGAAAAGACCTTCAAAAAACATATCCCAAATCTGCAAGATCTGAAACAAAATAGAAAAGAACTATGGAGCAAAAATATTTCTCCCAGTCTACAAAACACTAGCTCTACCGGTAGAACACACATACTAGTGTACACAACTTTCATGTACCATCTCACCAGAAGCTGAAACTCAGAGTATATCATCATTGGATCACTATAATGAAAAATTCAGAACCGCATAGGCATAGGATCAAAACAAGAGAAAAATGGAGCATATTCTAGAACACAATCTGAACACATTCATCACTTTGACTTCTCTTCTTTATTAATTTTCTCAAAAGCACTTGGAAACTCATCAACACAACACATCTACAGCCATATAAGATAGTTCCATGTACTCACAACATCTTAGCAGCATCTCAACTATACATGTACAATCTGTAACATACTGAATAGTGTTGACATCAATGACAACACCGCCAAACTATCCCATACTTGCAACAATCTCGCCCTTTGTCATTGACGGCAACACATGATGTGAAAAACCATCAAAGAAAAAAAAATTGCACAATACCCCGAGAGAACACCTTCTCTTCTTCTGCAACTATTTTTCACATGACTTTCTGTCCCCCTTTGACATCAATGGCAAAGAACAACTGCCTAATTACTCCCCATTAGGAGTACACTCATCCTACAACAATGAAAACCTTTTCTACTCCCCCCGTGGAGTAGACCCATCTATCAGTCTAGATAAATGAAGAGTATGTGAATTCACTAGACTGATGCACCTTTGTGTGCACCTAGTTAGGAGGTCCAATGACCCCCAACCTCTCCCTAAGATGCTCAAAAGTATCCTTCAGAAGAGCCTTAGTAAATATGGCTGTAATTTGTTCCTTTGTTGTCAAATACTCCAGTTTGACCACATTCTCCAACACTTTTTCTCTCAGAAAATGATACTTCATAGATATGTTCTTTGTTATTGAATGCATAACTAGGTTCTTTGAAATGTTTATTGTACTTGAATTATCACAGAAAATGGAAATAGGCATACCACACCAATGTCTTTTAGAGTTTGCTTCATCCAAAAAACTTTTGTGCAGTAGGATGTTGTAACAATATATTCTACCTCTGCAGTGGATAAAGAAACTAAGTCTTGCTTTTACTCAACCATGAAACTAATCTTCTGTTAAGAAAGAAAGCACCACCACTAGTACTATTTTGGTCATCTACACATCCATCCCAATTAGCATATGTATAGGCACTCAAAGTGAAATCATCACTCTTAGGGTACCATAGTCCATAATCCAGTGTGTCTTTAAGATATCTAAATATCCTTTTTATAGCTATAAGATGTGCTTCTCTAGGATCTTCTTGAAATCTAGCAACTAAACACAATACATGCATAATATCTGGCTTGGTAGCAATAAGGTACAATAGTCTGCCAATCATGGATTTTTATTTGTTGAAAAATGAGGTGTTTTCTTAGCTTAATACTCTGTAAAAATTTAATATTGCTAATCTAAGTAAGCTCTTTCTTTGTTACATATATTCTTTGTGGGTGATTATCTTGATTAATCCATTTTACTATTGTAGAATGTAGAGAGAAATTGATAGAAGAACTAGACAGGATATTAGAAATATCACACAAGATATACCGTGGAGAAACCCTTTTGGGAAAAAACTCCACCAAGAATTATTCTATTATTCAATCTTTGAATTACAATAGCTTTAATTCTTGCTTGAGAATACTTCTTCCATCTTAACCAATCTTCTTCACACCTGAAATAACAATCATTAAAACTCTATTCAAATTGAATGAGATATAGAGATAATATGCAACCTTGTAATCTCCAAATGGTGATAATTACAATGCACAAGCTCAAGCCCTTAAAAAGGTGTGCCATATTCCTTCAAGTTGAGTTATTCGGTGAAGACTAAAGCTTACAACATGTGCTTCATGCATTTGGGCATCCCAAAGTGAAGCTACAACTTCTCCTTCACTTTGGTGATAATTCCAAAGCTCTTCCTCAAAGTTGGCACCCTTAAGTAATCCTACTTAACTGAGCCTTCAAAAATATCTTATCATGCATGAGAGGTAAATCCAATAAAGCATCTTGGGCACCCAAGTTGGCTCCAAGTGATTTATAGTTAACTAAAAAATTTACTCAACACCATTCATGCAAGAATGGTCATCCCCTGTTAACTGGAGGTAGTCCCTGTTATCTATCATACAACTCAAGTTATTAGCCATGCATTCCAAGTTAACTGAAGCTAACTACATGCAACTCAAAATAACCAACATGCATGCAACATGAACTTGCATGCAACTGAAGATAACTAAACCATAATTGAACTAAACTGAACTGAACTAAACTGAACTAAACTAAACTAAACTAAACTAAACTAAACTGAACTAAATTGAACTAAATTGATTCTAAAATGAACTTAACTGAACTAAACTGAACTAAACTTCAAACATGCAAACATCAAATCCTAACTCCTAGGATCTTTACATGCATTCAGAAGTGTTAACTATTACTCTGTATAGTTAACTGAACACAAGGTGAGTGTCACCTTACCATGTGTGCACCCACATGCTCCTATTATTTAGGAATAACTACAAATTTCAATTTCATGATTTATTTCATCCAAATAATTAATCTCATCCTAATCTTAGTGTTGTTGAACACATTCCAAGAACTTAGGAGATACATGAAATAATTAATGTTTAGGATTTGCAATTAAATGGCATCCTATTTCCAACAGTATTTGCTCTGATCAGTCTTAGCAAATTCATCATCCTTACTCAGTTTACATCTAGTTACCATAGGGGTACAAACTGGTTTATAATCCTCCATCCCAAACTTCTTCAACAACTCTTTTGCATACTTAGATTGTGAAATGAATATCCTTTATCAATTTGATTCACTTGTAGACTAAGGAAGAAATTCAATTCACCAAACATAGACATCTCAAATTCTTTATGCATTTCTTTAGCAAACTTTTTACACATGCCATCATTTCCACCAAAAATCATAGCATCAACATAAACAACTACAATCAACATCTTATTACCTTGCACTTTGAAGTAGAGGTTGTTGTCAATAGAACCTTTGTTGAATCCTTGCTTTGTTAGATATCTATCCAGTTTTGCATATCAAGCTCTAGGAGCTTGCTTCAATCCATACAATGCTTACTTCAATTTACAAACCATGTCTAACTTGTCAAACAATTGAAACCCTTCAGGTTGCTCCATGTACACTTCTTCCTCCAACTCACCATTTAGAAAATTTGACTTAACATCCATCTGATAAACCTTGAAGACCTTATGGGCAGAAAATGCCAAAAAAATTCTGATAGCTTCCATTCTGGCCACAAGGGAAAATGTTTCTTCAAAACCTATGCCTTCAACTTGTAAGTATCCTTTGCATACCAATATTTCCTTATTCCTTACTACTCCATTTTCATTCAGCTTATTCTGAAACACCCATTTTAAGCCAATCACATTTTTGTTCACAAGCCTAGGGACTATTTCCCATGTCTAATTATTTTCTATTTGTTGCAATTCCTCTTTCATAGCCTTCATCCAACTTTCATCTTCACATGCTTCTTTTACAGATTTACCTTAGCTACAACTCTACTTCTTGTCTTTACACCCTCATCTTGTCTCCAATTATATGATCTTCTGAATGATTCTTCTATACATATTTAGGAGTCCTAGTAGCAGGTTCTGGTTCATTCTCTTATTCTTCTTCCACTTGTTCTTCTTCTTCTTTCTCTTCTTTTTCCTTCTCCTTATTTTCTTCAGGTACATGTCCACAGATAGGATCATCAGGTTCAACTTCACTTATCTTAATAGGTTTTCATATGTCTTCATCAACTTTCACATTAGCACTTTCAATAATCTTTCTCAACCTTTTGTTAAAACATCTGTATCCCTTGCTAGTAGTAGAGTATCCAAGAAATATTCCTTCATCACATCTAACATCAAACTTTCTAATATTTTCATCATCTCTTTTAATATAGCATCTGCTTCCAAATACCTTAAAATATTTCACAGTAGGAGTCTTACCAGTCCATAACTCAAAAGGTTTCTTTGTGTTGTTGTGTCTGATCTAAACTCTATTAAGAACATAAAGAGCAGTATGTATCTCTTCTCTCCAATATATATCCAATACATTGGACTCTTTCATCATAGCTCTAGCAGCCTCCTATACTATCTTATTTTTCCTTTCAACTACTCCATTCTGTTGTGGGGTTCTTAGAGTAGAAAACTATCTTTTTATGCCATGCTTCTCATAGAATGCATTAAATTCACCAAAAGTGAATTCACCACCTCTATCAAATCTCAAACACTTGATTTTTCAGATTTACTTCATTTTCTACTCTTGCTTTGAATACCTTAAACCTATCCAAGGCCTGATTCTTTTCTCTAAAAAAATAAACCCATGTCATTCAAGTATAATCATCAATAAGCAACATAAAGTACCTATCTCCATTTAGGCTTCTAGTCTTAGTCGGACCACAGAGATCAGTGTGTACTAACTTCAGCATTCCAGTAGTAGAATGTTATTTTCCCTTAAAGCTACATCTTGTTTGTTTTACCAATTGACAGCTTCTACAAATAACATTAGTAGGTCTTGTGATTCTAGGAAATCATCAAACAATCTTCTTAGAACTGATCTTATCTAGGTTATCAAAGTTCACATGTCCCATTCTCAAGTGTCATAAGTAACTTTCACCAATTTGAGATACAAGGCAATGACCGTCAACTCTCTTCAGCTAATAGATGTTTCCATGAGTTCTTCTAGCAGCAATCATATCTCCATTTCTAGATCCTTTTCTGATTTCACAGGTATTGTTTTGAAACACAAGTTTAAAGTCATTGCTACACATCTAACCAACACTTAGAAGATTTTGCCTCAAACCCTTCACACAATATACATTATCAGTATTGTGCACTTCATCAAAACTAATTGAAGCTTTACCACAGATCATACATTTCTACAATAATAGAGATCTTGTCACTGTAGCATTCCAGTAAAGTGATTAGGATCTTCTTGATTATATCTTCATCTGATAGCTTTCCTCCTTAATTTCTAACTTCATTTGCTGCCAATTCAACTCTCTGAAAGAAACTTGTAAATTCTTCACCATCTTCCATCTTCATATTCAAAAATCTATGCTTTGCCACCAGCCTCTTTGTCAATTTCACCTTTTTATTTCCTTAATACATGTCTTCCAACTTCTTCCAGACTTCATATGCAGTATCTAGAGAATTAACCTTAACTTGCTCATTTTTAGATAAACCACTACAAATTGCATACTTTTCCTTCTTATTTTCTTCATAAGTAGAGATCTCATCTGTAGAATTAACACCACCAAACGAAAGTGTATACTTATTCTCAATAGCCTTCTAGGTATTGAAACCAAGAGAGATAATATATCCTCTCATCTGCCCCTTCCAATCATTGTAGTCAGTTCCATCAAACATAGGGATCGCCAACTTGTGCGCCATCAAATCATCCTTAAGTAGTTAAGCTCTGATACCAATTGTTAAACAGGCACAGGACAAATGAGAGGGGGGGTGAATCAGTTGTCATACAAATTCAAAATTAAAAATTTATCACTTATCAAATCTTCAACCACACTATTCTATTATTAAATATGAGCATGCAACACAACGAACACCATATTTTTATGTGGAAAACCCAATAAGGGAAAAACCACGGTGAGGGTTAACTCATAATATAAATATTGTAAAATTGAATACAAAGGTTCATTGCCAAGGGCTCACTGCCCAAAAGAGGACTCATTGTCCAAATACAAAGGCTCGCTACCTACAAATGACTCGATGTCCAACAAGGAGGCTCATTGCCTATAGATACAAAAGAGAACAAAAGATCCACCATTGCAATTAAAGCACATTCGTAGGATTATAGAAACCTTCAGCTCACTACCTTCAGCACACTAAAAAAAACTACTATCACAACTCACTCACACACACTTCTGCTCTTATGATTTGTGGCACACTTTCATCACTTTGCATCACACTGTCAAGCAACTCTTCACAATTCATCTTTCTTTTATACCATTCCCAACCTTAGAATCATTTACCAAGGTTGGCCACAAAATAACCCATCTCATAAATTCAAATTAGGTCGGCAACTAAAAATTCCCACGATGGAAAGGAATAAGAATGGACCAATAAAAACATTTAACCAAGACCAAAAATAATATTCTTGAATCTTCTACACGCTCCCTCAATTAAATTTTATTCCTCGAATGAAGTGTAAACACCAGGTCGTCCAAACATAACGAAAACACAAATGAATAATGATGCACATGCTTCCCAACATGAAGATGACACACAAACACCTCAACATGCTTCATTATTCACGAGACTTCATCTCAGACTTCTTTAGATACATCCACAGCAAAACAATATACTTCATACACTGAATACCTTTCACCAGATCATCTGAACTATACAAACTTGTACTGGAATATAGAAACATGACTTCTAGATTGATGAGTCTAGTTTATGACTCAATTTTGATAGTATTTATTATCTATTTGTTGTAGTTGTCATAGGCTTTGATACTTGGATGCTAAATTTTTTGTGATATTTCCTCAAAACCATAGACATTGGGCATGAGCTATTTTTGTAACCTTTAAATGACATTGGCATGCTATATGAACTATCTATGTTAATTTTACATGTGGATTAATGAATGTTACTTCAAGATAGTTATAGATATGCAATTGTTGTGCGCACTAATATTGTTATGCAGATATAATTAGCAGCCTACAAAATTGAGGAAGATTATGCCAGTTGGTCAGTCGCCATCACAGTCAACAAGCTGATCATTCAAAGGTCAATGGAGGGAAGACTATCAATGGAGGGAGATTCCTAGTTTAAATCAAAGATTTATAACCACCTTGTAACTAGTCTTAATTGTTTGTTGAGTGAATATAGGAGTTATTGTTGTGCTAAATGTGCGTTAAGGAAAACATGCTTGACCAGATTTCATGCATGCATAACCTCCCCTCCACTTTTCATGTTTTCCCTAAACTGGCATCCTCCTAATCTGTTGGAGTTGACCACCTTGCTAGGTAGTTAGTTAGTATTTTTTCTTCCCACAAATAAGACTCAAATTATCCTTCTTAGAAGATTGATCGATCTGATGATTTACTCACATTCTTAGTTTTTCAAGTAATACAGTTATGTTGCTCTATTGTACTTTTTGTTTTCCAATGAATAAAATGAAGTTATAAGTTCGTGCATCTGATTTTACATTTGTCTTAAGGGATACTCATCCAAGGGGGCCCACTTGGTGAGCGTTTCATCCTTTAGCTTAGTTGTTACTTTTTGTTCAGTAATTAGTTAAGAATCTGGCACGGTCTGTTCTTGCAGCCACTAGAATTCCATTCTATGACTATTCCTGCAGCCAAAGTAGATAGACTAATTTTTTATTTTCTTTCTCAAATTTTCATTTATGTCATGCATTTCAGCTTAGTATAGTTATTGGTTGATGCTCAACACTCATGTTATTTCTTTCCAAGCAATTTACTTTCAGCATTATTTATTTCTTAGCTGTAGAATGAATATGGCTACTTTGGATTCCTAGTGCACATACTGTGCTGACCCATTTCAAGTCTATGTCCCTAGGTTGAAAAGTTAAATGTACCTTCATGATGATTAGGATAGCTATTTAGATTAGATTTCCAATCTTTGAATCACAACTACAAGGGCTTAGTTGTTAGATCATTATAGGAGGCCAACATTTTTGGCACCGTTGTCGGGGATGGTGTCAAACTAGGGAGATCGTTGGATTCATTGATAGTTTTTCTTGTTGTAGTATTTATAAAAGTTTGTTCTTAGTATACCCCCTCATTTAGGAAAGTAATGATCCACCATTCTTTTTCCAATTCTTTGTGTGAGCTGGCTAATAGTGAGTTGATACTGTATGCATAGAGGAAGGAGGAGAGATGCCCATGGGAGATTCCTTCCTAACAACCCTGATCCATTCCAAGTAGATGAGCATTTGAATCTACCAAGAGAAAAAGTACACCCCTTTGCTGATGCATTCCCCAATTTGAGCAATTCTTAAACTTCATCTGAAGATCAAAATCAGCTTGAGAATCCCTTTGCTTTGGAACTACATCGGGCAAGCATGGGTGATGCAAATAGAAACAGACCTAACCAACTAGCTTTTCCTTTCCCCATTACTAATCAAAATGAACTTGACAACCTCAAAACTATCCCTCCTTCAATCCTTCCTAAGTTTTATGGACTTGTCACAGAAGATCCTAATACTTTCTCATTCGAGTTTGACATACTCTGCAGGAGTTATGACTATATACCACCGATGCCCATAGGCTTAAGTTATTCCTTACCACCTTGAAAGAGGCTGCATTGAGATGGTTCATGAGCCTAGGCAAAAATACTGTGGAGACTTGGGAAGAGATGAAGAAAAAGCTCCTTGACAAGTACAATAAATATTTCATGGGCAATGACATGAGGAGGGATGACATTTTTAGGATGCATCAAAAGGAGGATGAGTCTAGAAGATTACATAGCAAGGTTTTTTTTTTTCTGTAGAAATATCCACACCATACACTTAATGAAGAATCACAAAAGTTGCTTTTCCTAAGAGGAATTAATGATAGCTGCACTGATTCCTTAGACCTTATGGGGGGAGGATATATCACCCAAGTGATGCAATATCAATTTCCAAACCACACAAACATAGGGTACAACAGACCCAAACTTGTTAGGAGAAGATCAAATTGAACAATCAACCAAAATTTCTTTCTCTTTTCATAAAAAAATACATTGTTTCATTTGCAAACCATAAGGCATCATTAAGCCAACTCACTTCAACACTTCTTCTTATCATCCTCAAGCTTCAAACATATTATTTATCAACAAAAAAGACTAATCCACACAAGAAACCTGATTAGAGTCACTAAGCAATCCACTCTTTCATCATTCACCAAGGCACTCTTCCATTCAATTTGCTTTTCCAAGGAAAAATATCAACATACCATTCTATCACTAGTCCTTCAATCCACTGTAATCCACATCAATTTCACATAAACAAAATAAAAACATGTCCACATACCACTATTCTAATAGAGTCCTTGATTCCTATAGTCAAAGCATCATCTTATTCCTCGAGTATTCCTTGCTACAAAACATCAAACCATCAAACCTGCTTTTCAATCACTAATCAAGCATTAATATAACTTCAGTACCATTGTGTAAGCAATTTCAGCACAAATCCATTCACAAATATCACGGTTTTGGCATGTTCTCTATTTTGAGCAAACAATCCACTATATCCTCAGTAGGTTAACACATCACTAAATCGGTTGTTTTCCTTTCAATCACTTAGTGTTTCCACAAACCCTAGATATATTTGGGGACCTATTTTTCTCTAGTAAAATATATCAAAAACTTGGACACGGTTGTTTTGAAACAATTATCAGAAAATCAGTCTATACAATGTCAAAGAGTCCCTAATAGGCCCATTTAACAAAGAAGATAGTCTTTAATCCACACCAAGTCAACATATAACCTCAAACAGTCTTTTTTGTGTCTCAAACCTTAGGATTCTTCAATTTTTAAGGACTGAGAGGCCCATTTACCCACTAAACATTAAAACCTTGGTTTTAGGTCTTTAAAGCACAATTATATGAGGGTTTCTTGGAAACATCATTTACTAACCTCCAATCAACCTACCACTATTTCAAACATCGTCAAATAAGTCTACACAAGCATTTTAGTGAATCTCCATACCATAGAAAGTGTTATTTCACCTTTTCATATCATAGAGCCACCATTTTTTTGAAGGAGAACCTCAGAAATTTGCTTGGAGCAGCCACACTACATTATAATCTTGCCTTCCCTACACTCAAACACACTTTACAAATTGAAAATCAACTGAAATAAATCCATTCCACTGATCTAACTAATCCTACATCGATGGAATGGCTATATTTCCCTTAAAGGACTCTCAAACCCTTAATTAAGGTTACAAACCAAATTACTATAAGTCTTCCCTCAAACACTTTATACAAAATTAAGTGACTTCAAACTCCTTTCAAAAGAGATATGACTCCTTCCTTAATATGATCCAACAATAACCTAATCTATGAAGTGATAAACTGTCTATATATGTCTAAAACAAGAGAAAAAAAAGGACTATAAAATACAGAAGCAGGGATGTATTATTCACTAATTAGTTCAAGAATTACAAGTGTTGCTTTTTCCCTACCTTGTACATGCTTGTATAGCTATTTCCCACTTAATAACTAACTCTACAACTTCTCCATCAGTTGAAACTTCCTAAACTACCTCTTGACTCTTCACATTCCTGATTTTGTGCTCTTTTTTGCATATTTACATTATTGACAACTTTTCCCATCTTTAGCAACATTTTGAAAATCTATTTTTGTGATCACCTAAGGACCTATTTAGGACTTTAAATATATTTGAAATAACCTTTGCATGACCCTATCATATGCTCTTCCATCCTTTTTCAATTTCTTGTTGTTTCCCCACTTTTACAATTTTTGCACAAGAAATGACATTTTTATGAGATTTCACTCTATTTACCTCCTAAAGACCTTTCAACATCTAAAATGACTCTTATATGACCTTTACAATGCCATTTACACTTGAAAAAACATCTTTTACAAATGTTCCTATGTAAGGTATTTAATGACCAAGGTGTTCCTACACCATACAACCAACCAACTGAACCTTTCCAAGTCCCTTGGAAACATGCTTGCTCCTGCAAAAAAAATTCAAATTTTCCTTGGAATGCTTCCTCTGTCTTTCTCTTCTCTTTTCTTTTGATTTTCTTTTTCTTGGCTCCATCTTGTCTTCAAATTTGTCTTCATCACTACCTTCACTTTGTCTTTGCCTTTTATTTTTTCTCTACTCATCAGTTCACAAACTCTTTTTTCTTTATCAAAGGACACATGACTGTCCTTTCTCAACTCTCATCTTTCCTCTAACTCTTTCCTCAACCAAGAACACAGGACTTTCCTTGCACTTTTATTTTCCAAGCAACCTCTTCTCTATCTTTTCACCTTTCATCTTCTCAACTTCTCATCTACTCCCATTAGTGGAGTACTCTCAACATGGCTGCAACCTCAAGTGCTTCCTCAAACAACTATCCATCTCTCTTCAACCTGCAAACACAAACTAAAACACCAACTCACCAAACCATCCATCTTACCCAACAACAAATCCTAGAAGATTCCTCGCTCTCTTTTTCCTTGCACCTTCTACCTAGCTTAATCTCCATTGGAGGATGGTGACCACAGACTCAACTTGTCTACCAACACACAACTCAAAAACTTTCCTCCCCGCAACATAGATGGATCAAGCACCTACAACCAACCAACAATCTCAACCAACTATTAGCAAAAACTTAACTACAAACTTTCTCTTTTCCTAGAGCCTTTTAGCTCTAATACCAATTTGATGCAATATCAATTACGAAACCACACAAACATAGGGTACAACATACCCAAACTTGTCAGTAGAAGATCAAATTGAACATGCAACCAAAATTTCTTTCTCTTTTCATCAAAAATCACATTGTTTCATTTACAAACCACAAGGCATCATTAAGCCAACTCACTTCAACACTTCTTCTTATCATCCTCATGCTTCAAACATCTTATTTATCAACAAAAATGACTAATCCACACAAGAAACCTGATTAGAGTAACTAAACAATCCACTCTTTCATCATTCACCAAGGCACTCTTCCATTCAATTTTCTTTTACAAGGAAAAATATCAACATACCATTCTATTACCAGTCCTTCAATCCACTATAATCCACATCAACTTCACTGCAAAAAAATAAAAACATGTCCACATACCACTGTTCTAACAAATTCCTTGATTGCTATAGTCAAAGCATCATCTTGTTCCTTGGGTATTCCTTGCTACAACACATCAAACCATCAAACTTGCTTTTCAATCACTAACCAAGCATTGATATAACTTCAATACCATTGTGTGAACAATTTCAAAACAAATCCATTCACAAATATCATGGTTTTGGCATGTTCTCTGTTTTGAGCAAACAATCCACTATATCCTCAGTAGGTTAACACATCACTCAATCAAGTGTTTTCCTTTCAATCACTTAGTGTTTCCACAAACCCTAGATATATTTGGGGACCCATTTTTCTCTAGTAAAACATATCAAAAACTTGGACATGATTGTTTTGAAACAATTATCAGAAAATCAGCCTGTACATTGTCAAAGAGTCCCTAATAGGCCAATTTAACAAAGAAGATAGTCTTTAATCCACACCAAGCCGACATATAATTTCAAACAATATTTTTTTATGTCTTAAACCTCAGGATTCTTCAATTTTTAAGGACTGAGAGGCCCATTTACTTGCTAAAGATTAAAACCCTTAATTTTAGGCCTTTAAAGCACAATTATATGAGGGTTTCTTGGAAACATCATTTACCAACCTCCAATTCACCTGCCACTATTTCAAATATCCTCCAACAAGTATTCATGAGAACTCTAATCAATCTCCATACCATAGCAAGTGTTATTTCACCTTTTCATATCATAGAGGCACCATTTTTTTTAAGGAAAAACTCAAAAATTTGCTTGGAGCAGCCACACTACATTATAATCTTGCCTTCCCTACACTCAAACACACTTTACAAATTGAAAATCAACTGAAATAAATCCATTCCACTGATCTAACTAATCCTACATCGATGGAATGGCTAAATTTCCCTTAAAGGACTCTCAAACCCTTAATTAAGGTTACAGACCGAATTATTGTAAGTCTTCCTTCAAACACTTTATACAAAATGAAGTGACTTCAAACTCCTTTCAAAAGACATATGACTCCTTCCTTAATATGATCCAGCAAGAACCTAATCTATGAAGTGATAA
The DNA here is from genome assembly GCA_007258455.2 of Sequoia sempervirens. Lineage (NCBI taxonomy): Eukaryota > Viridiplantae > Streptophyta > Pinopsida > Cupressales > Cupressaceae > Sequoia > Sequoia sempervirens. Next base: position 1,041,080,965 of record VDFB02271358.1, on the reverse strand, counting down.
ACTTTTTGTATATGTCTAAAACAAGAGAAAAAGACTGCAAAATACAAAAATAGGGATGTATTATTCACTAATTGTTTCAAGAATTACAAGTGTTGCTTTTTCCTCGCCTTGTAAATGCTTATATAGTTTTTTCCCACTTAATAAATGACTCTACAACTTCTCCATAAATTGAAACTTCCCAAAGTAACTCTTGACTCTTCACATTCCTGATTTTGTGCTCTTTTTTGCATATTTACATTATTGACAACTTTTCCCATCTTTAGCAACATTTTGAAAATCTATTTTTGTGATCACCGAAGGACCTATTTAGGAATTTAAATACATTTGAAATAAACTTTGCATGAACCTGTCATATTCTCTTACATCCTTTTTCAATTTCTTGTTATTTCCCCATTTTTACAATTTTTGCACAAGAAATGGCATTTTTATGACATTGGAATCTATTTACCTCTTGAAGAAATTTCAACATCTAAAATGGCTCTTATATGACCTTTATAATGCCATATACACTTGAAAATTCATCTTTTACAAATGTTCCTATGAAAGGTATTTAATGACCAAGGTGCTCCTGCAGCACCAAGTTCCTTGTGAGGATATCAAGAAGATATGTCAGAACTACTCTAGGGCAGCTTCAAAGAAAGGGAGAGCTTACCAATCCTCTATGGGTAAGTCATCTATCGGTGGAGTTTCAAGAATGGAGATTACTCACTTGCTTGAAGACTTCAAGAAAGAAATTATAAACAATCTAGTTACTCAGTTGGATACACTTCAGGCCAAGAAGAAACAAGAGGAGGCAGAGGCAATGTTGGCAGAGTATTGCCCCCATTGCAGACAAAAGAATAAGGACTGTAGATGCAAGATGGTAGCTAATATTGAAAGTAAGAAGATTCCACCTAAGTTCAATCCAATCCAAGGTGAAGATGACCAAGTCTACTATATTTCACAAAGGAGGCCATGGGCTCCAAGACAAGGTATGCCATCTGATCCACTATCTTTTGTTGGGCCTTATTTTAATTCTCATGCATCAAGTAACCAATGGCAGCCCCCATATCCATCCAATTATGGAGGATATCCACCACAACCTTGGAGTAACCCTTCGAATTCCTAGCCTAATCACCAAAACTCTCCACCTCAGTGGTAGCAACATCAGGGAAAATGGCAGTAGTTTCAAGGAAAGTGGCAGCCACCTCTAGGAAACTGGCAACAAACATCTCAATGGAGGGGATGACAACAGTGGCCAAACCAAACAACTAGTTACATGCAGCCACCTTCTTGGCCCCAACAACCTACTATATTGCCTCATCCCACTAGTTCAAGCTCAAACACACCCAAACCTACTTAGCTACCAGCTCAACCCACACCTAACCCAAATAACAAACAACAGCAACAACCAATATACTTTGTTGATCCAAATCAATTCCCTACATATGTTGTGAGTGTAAGTGACATCCACTTGCGTTTAGGAACTACCTTTCCAGATCCTCCCACACCCATTATCACTAAGCTTCCCATGGAAGAAGAGGAGCATCTGAATGACCCCATTCAACCAAATACACCTAGAAATCTTCAACTAGTCTCAATTAAGAAAACTAAGCAAGAACCACCATTTCCTCATAGGTTGGAAATTGCTAAAGAAAAAGAATAGAAGGAAGAAATAGCCTTTGATATTCTAGACCAGTTGAAGCATGTATGTGTCAAGATCCCTCTATTTTAAGCCATAAAAGATGTTCCAATCTATGGCAAGGAAATTAAGGAAGTATTCCTTAAGAAGCTAGGCAAAAAAAAGAAAGACCCCACTACAATTCATGTGGTGGGACAGTTGGCTGACATCATGCTTGGGAAAGTGACTATTCCCAAATGTAATGACCCAAGGAGTCCTGTGGTAGGAGTTGTCATAAATCCAAATAAAAAATTCTCTGGTTGATTTGGGAGAAGCAGTAAATGTAATGACCAAGGATATCCTGTAGCAACTAAATGTTGCCAACATGAGACCTACTCCTACCATCCTAGAGCTTGTTGATAGTTCAACTATTAAACCTGATGGTATAGTCAAGGACCTTGTGGTAGCTCTAGACTCATGGGAATACCCAGTAGATTTCATGGTTCTTTCTCCTAAAGCTACACTAGGCAAGTACCCTATCATTCTAGGAAGACCATGGTTAGCAACAACAGATGCATATATTGTATGCAGGACAAGATACATGACCATTTCTAATGGAAAGAGTACCAAAAATCTTTTTCTCTACCCTTTTGCTTAGCCATCCCACAATATGAATAATCCCATATGGCCACAAGTTGGTGAAGAGGCCGAGGAAGTTAATTTTGTGGCACAACTTATGATGTTAGGCAGAAGCTCTTTCGTGCAACTTCAAGAGGAAGATGGAGTATTGTCTAACATAATTTAGAATCATTGTGAAGTAGAGGAAGCATCATCCTCTCATTCTATTGATCCAATAAAGACACTTCTACCCACTCTTCCTGCAGAAAAACTTCATGTAGCAACAGGTATGTCTCATACATTGCTACCACATGAACTCAAGGTACCCAACATTAGTGAAGCAACTATGGTAGAAATAAATACACAAGTGCAAGTGACAGAAGGAAAGTATCTAAACATCAACAACAAATTAAGTGAAGAACAATAGTTGTCATTGAAAAAACTTATTGAAGACCCACCAGCATGCATTTGCATGTGACTATCATGATATGAAGTGATTGGACCCTAGGCTTTGCACTCATAGGATATACATTAGAGATGATTGTACACCAATGAGGTAGCCACAAAGAAGAATTAACCCTGCATTAAGAGAAATTGTAAAAAGGGAGCTACAAAAATTGCTAGATGTAGGATTTATTTACCCCATCTCAGATATCCAGTCGGTGTCTCCATTGGTGATTGTGCCCAAAAAGGGAGGGAAGTGGCGAGATTGTATTGATTACAAGGAACTCAATGCTACCACCAAAAAGGACCATTTTCCTCTAACTTTCATAGATCAAGTTCTAGATTCACTTGCAGGAGATCAGTACTTTTCCTTTCTAGATGGACTCAATGGCTATAACCATAGCCAAATTGCACTTGAGGATCAGGAGAAGACCACCTTTACCTGTCCATGGGGGATTTATGCCTACTCAATCCTTCCCTTTGGCTTATGAAATGCACCTCAAAAGAGTCCTACAAAGATGTGAAGACTGCAATCTATCTCTAAATAGTGAAAATTGCTTAATGATGATGTAGGAAGGTGTATTCCTTGGCCACTACATCTTTCACAAAGGAATTCTAGTAGATCTTGCAAAGATTGAGGTGATCACAAATCTTCCTACACCTACAAAACAAAAATATGTTAAGATTTTCCTGGGCCATGCAGGCTACTATAGGCATTTCATCAAGGATTTCAAAAAAATAGCCGCACCATTGTACACTCTTCTCACTAAAGATGTTGAGTTTCAGTGGACAGAAGATTGTAACCAAGCATTTTCTAATTTGAAGGTAGCTTTAACTCATTCCCCTATACTCAAAGGGCCAAATTGGGAGCTTCCTTTCCACATCCATACAGATGCATCAGACTATTCCATAGGAGTAGTCTTGGGGAAAAAAGAAGGAGCTATTCTTTATTTTGTTAGCAAAAACTTGCAAGGAGTTGAATTCAATTATATAGTGACAAAAAAGGAAATTCTGGCAGTAATCTATTCCCTTAGCAAATTTAGGCACTACATAATAGGCTATTAGATCTTTGTGCACACGGATCATGCAGCCATTAGGTATCTCATGAATAAACCCCTGATCTCAAGTAGGTTAGCATGGTGGTTGTTGTTGATGCAAGAGATTGACTTAACAATTGTGGATAAGCCCATGAAGGCTAATGTTGTTGCAGAATTTCTTTCAAGGTTGACTACATCAGAGGATAACCAAGTCATTAATGACTCTTTCCCTAATGAGCATCTATTCTCCATCAGTGTACATACACCCTGGTATGTTGACATAGCTAACTATCTAGTCACAAGGAGAGTTCCTCCTCACTTCTCTCCAAAAGAGAGAAGGTGCTCATTAAAACATCATTTCCTTTTTCATGGATTGTAGGATGTTTGTTTTACACTATACCAAACCATGTCATAAGGAGATGTGTGAGGGAAAATGATACATATGATATTTTGCATGCATTCCACAATGAACCATGTGGAGGACATTTTCTAGCCAAAAGGACAACAATGAAGATTCTGAATATAGGATATTACTGGCCAAAACTCCATAAGGATGCAAGGAGATATACAAGAAAGTGTGATAGATGCTAAAGGATAGATAGGCCAACCAAATCTAATGAGATGCCCCTTTACCCTCAGGTAGTAATCACTCCATTTGACAAGTTGGGATTGGACTTTGTCATATCCATTGACCCTCCATCAAATGGTAAGTCTTATATCTTAGTATGCACTAATTATGTAACCAAGTGGGTAGAAGTTAAGGCCATCAAGCATGCAAGAGATAATAAGGTTGTTGAATTTCTTTATGAGGAGATTTTCACATGGTTTGGGGTTCCAAGAGAGATAGTGACTGATCAAGGGGCTCAATTCACCTCAACCCTTGTTGCAGCATTGGTCAATGAGTAAAACATAAGGCCTAGAAAGCCTATCCCTTATCACCCTCAGGCCAATAACTAAGCTGAGGTGACTAACAGGGAAATTGAAGCCATTCTAACCAAAATAGTGGTTGTTCATAGGAAGGATTGGGAAAATAGGTTACCAGAAGCTATTTGGGCCTATAGGACAACTTGGACAACAACAGGCTTCACTTCTTTTGAGTTGATGTATGGAAAGTTAGCTATGATGCACATTGAATTTGAGCATAAGACTCTTCAGACTATAATAGACTTGGGGATGGATATCTCTAAGGCACAAAGGGATAGAATCATGCAACTCAATGCTTTGGATGAGATGAGGAAGGCAGCCTTGCATCACACAAAGGTAGTGTAGAATTAGAGAATAAAGTGGCATGATAAATTTATCAAGGACAAGAAATTCTAACCAGGTGACTGGGCACTACTCTACAACTCAAGGTATCAAGATAATGTAGGAAAACTACAAACAAGGTGGCTAGGACCATATGAGGTTGCTAAAGTCTTCCCCAATGGTGCTATTCAGCTCACTACCATTGACCCAGTCAGATTTAAGTTACTTGTCACTGGTCATTTCCTCATATTGTATCACAAGCCAACTTCCAACGAGGAATTCATGTAGAAATTCACTCAGCATGCAACTCCCAAACTTCCTGTAGCCGAAGGAAGCAAACCTAATGTCCCTCCTTCTAGCTAACTAAGGTATGTCACTTGTCATAATAAAGACTTCCACTCTTGTGGGATTCCACTTCTTCATTGATTCACCCATCTTCCCATCCATATCCACCTTTCTCTCTCTTCCATCACACCACCATAACTTCACTTCACTTCATTCTACCACATTTTCACTAATTGCTCAACTAACTTTTTAAAAGGTGACCGGTACTTTCTCCATAATCTTTTCAATAGATCTTCCAAGAATTCAGGTACGTGTGCATCAAATTGTTATCTCTTAATTGTCTTTTACTACATTCAATTAATTGTTGTAAATTAATGTAGACACTCTCCATAGCATGTAATTATTCCCTGCCCTGTCAAATCATCATAACTATTGTGCATGTGAGTACACATGCTCAAATTTAGGTTGGGGGGAAGTGTGAATACCATGTCCACGTGTCCGTCCATTCTGGTTCATGTCAACAAAGTTTAAATTGAGCCAATTTGAATTCTGAGTAAGATGACAACCAGCATATGTGGTATGACATCCACCACCACCATTTTTCTCGATCATAGTCTTCATTTATTACTTCTTTACCACCTTTATTGATCTTGTCATAATCCTAAGTCACCAAAGAAGGAAAATTAAAATGACATTGGCGTTGGGAATTTAGCAGAGTTTCAGGAAGGAGAAATTGAGCTTTCAAATGAGGATTGCAAGAAGAGAAACCTTGCAGAGTAATTGTTTAATTGTTGACAATTGAACAATTGGAGGTGGGTTAATTTGAAATGAACCCATGGTTCATGACGTATTACTGCAGGATGCACCTTTCCAGGTCAAGTTCAGAAAATTGCGGGTGGTAAGATTATTTATTGAAGCTCAATGGTTTTGATGAAGACATTGCATTGGAATTTTCTCAAACATTGTTTGAAGGAAAGGCCATTGTAAAAGGGTTGGAAGTAATGGCTACTGAAGAAAGGATTGTAGAAGTTATAGGGTTGCCTGCTGACATTTAAAATTACCCTACTTCTAGAGATGTCAGGTCAGTTAGGGCTGAATTTACATAACCTAGTGACCCTCCATTAAGTGTTGACAAGAAAGGTGTGAAGAGAACCTCTCTGCCTAAGCCATGGAAGTAGGTAGTTGTTTATGTTGTGAAGTACATTACCTGTGAAGTTCATTATTCGAACCTACATTCCGTGCTCTTCAAACTCCTAAATCATATGAGGCATGGGAGGAGAATGAACATGCCAAACATGTTATACCACCGTCTCTCAATCATGGTGGCAGAGACCCAAAAAGGTAGGGATAATTCAATTTCCCACCATTTTCTAATCAAATTACTAGTAGAAAAATCTCTACATGATGTGTCTAAAATGACTTGGAAAGAATTCTTAAAAATTGATCAAATTAGATCAGTTAATTTGCAACCTAGGATTTTTCCTCAACCCCGTAGGGCTAGTAGTAGATTGACCACTAGTGAAGCCACTCCTAGTGCCTCAACTTCTGGTGCAGGCCTTAGTGTAAATCATCCAACAACTGAACAAACCATAGAGATTATTTCTTGTGAGGCAGAGCTTTCAGAAAAAGAAATTTCCTCTTCAAATTTTGATGATGATGTTCCTCTTGGCATCCTAATTCAAACTAGGGCATAAAAGAAAGAGGAAAAAATAAGGAAGGGTAAAGCTAAAAAGAAAACTACAGGAAAGGAAGTGCCAAGCTCTAAGAAACGGAAGGCTGACACTATTCTTCCTACAGCTGAAGAAAAACATGAGAGCCCTCCTAGAAAATCAAGACCAGTTGGGCCAACCTTTGGTGTGTCTCCGCAGGGAAGCCCTAGGACTAGAGAAACATCACAAGAGGACACAGAGGCCCCAATGGGGTAGGTGAACGTTGGAGAAAAGGACATATTTGAGGAAGCAACAAATGTAACATTGGTAGACCTTGTTGCCATTGTTGAACAAGTTGAAAGTCAAGAGTTTGAGGAAAATCAGGAGCTCCTACAACAAGTCTTCCTGTAACAAGAGCAAGAGCTAGAACAAGAGGACCTATAGCTAGAATTAGGAGAATAGTCAGCACCCCTGCAGCCAAAATTGGTTGAACATTCAGAATCCCTGCAGCTAGTGCTACATGAAAAGCAAGCATCAGTGCTAGTTAAAATTATGGTAGGAATACATAGGCCCTCTGATTTTTCAATGCACATGGTAGCTATGAATTTATGGAAGGAGATACAAAGGAGGTAAGAAGAATGGAAAGAGGGGAAATGCAGGCTGAAGAAGGAAATTCAAAAGAGAGATGAGGAGATTGAAGATAAGAATGCAGAAATTGTTGCTCTAAAAGAAAAGGTGGACAATATGGCAACCTTAGTACCTCATATATTAGAATGTAGGACTCCTCCAAGGGTCTATGCTCTGTATCTAAAGGAGAAGCATCTTTCTTTTAAACTAGCAAGGATTATCTGAGGTTTGAATCCTTCCATTGAGACTCCACTTGAATTTTTCAATGCTTATTGGATTGCTCCTCCTAAAATGAAGAATTTATTGTGTGAATTCTATTTGCATAATTATGCTTTGACCCAAGAAAATGATTGGAATCCATTTTTGTATGTTGGGGATGTCCAATTAAGGTAATTTATGTCTTGGATACAAAATGAGATTAGTTGGGGACAACATTTTAGGGCTTATAGGCAAATAGAATCCAACACTCCCCTGGCCATCAGAGCTGAATCTAGAAATCCATGGGACATTTTTTGGGATTGGCACAAAATTCTTTATAGACCAAGCTATGGTAGCAGGATCTTTCCTAAGAGAGAAGTAGTTTATAAGGAATATGAGAAGATAGAAAAAACCACAGAGGAATCCATAATGGGAAATTTTTCACAAAGGTGGAACAGTCTGACTGATGAGTTAAAATAATTTGAGCCTCACTCTCTATAGAACTATGCTACAACATTGAAGAGGGTTGATAGATATATACAAATTGGAAGGGAAAAGAGGAAATTATAGCTTCCATTAACCTTTCAGCCACCTATCCTATTTGGCATGTGCCAAATTTTAGATATTATCAATATGATATAGCTACAAAGAAATAGAGATGGAGTAGATTGGACAGACAACAAGGGTTCTATTAGGACCCTAATTCATGTACTGCAAGAAATGATGTAGGATAGCTGGAAGTTGCAAATTTCATGGCATTAACAAAAAAAAAGAACAACCCTTCTTCTTTTATTGGAGGACCAGTGAAGTCTTAGGTTGAGGGGAGTGATGAGTCTAGTTTATGACTCAATTTTGATAGTATTTATTATCTATTTGTTGTAGTTGTCATAGGCTTTGATACTTGGATGCTAAAACTTTTGTGATATTTCATCAGAACCATAGACATTGGGCATGAGCTATTTTTGTAACCTTTAAATGACATTGACATGCTATATGAACTATCTATGTTAATTTTACATGTGGATTAATGAATGTTACTTTGAGATAGTTACAAATATGCAATTGTTGTGCATACTAATATTGTTATGCAGATATAATTAGCAACCTACAAAATTGAGGAAGATTTTGCCAACTGGTCACTCGCTGTCATAGTCAATAAGGTGATCATTCAAAGTTCAATGAAGGGAAGACTCTCAATGGAGGGAGATTCCTAGTTTAAATAAAAGATTTATAACAACCTTGTAACTAGTCTTAATTGTTTGTTGAGCGAATATAGAGTTATTGTTGTGCTAGATTTGTGTTAAGGCAAACATGCTTGACCACATTCCATGCATGCATAACCTCCTCTCCAATTTTCATGCTTTCCCTAAAGTGGCATCCTCTTAATTTGTTAGAGTTGACCACCTTGCTAGGTAGTTAGTTAGTAGTTTTTCTTCCCATAAATAAGACTCAAATTCTCCTTCTTAGAAGGTTGATCGATCTGATGATTTACTCACATTCTTAGTTTTTCAAGTAATAGAGTTATGTTGCTCCATTGTACTTTTGTTTTACAATGAATAAAATGAATTTATAAGTTTGGCATTTGAGTTTACATTTGTCTTAAGGGATACTCATCCAAGGGGGCCCACTTGGTGAGCATTCCATCCTTTAGCTTAGTTGTTACTTTATGTTCAATAATTACTTAAGAATCTGACACGGTCTGTTCCTATAGCCACTAGAATTCCATTTTGTGACTGTTCCTACTACCAAGCAGACAGAGTAGTTTTTTGTTTGCGTGCTCATATTTTCATTTTTTTCATGCATTTCAGCTTAGTATAGTTATTGGTTGATGCTCATTACTCATGTTATTTCTTTCCAAGCAATTTACTTTCAGCATTATGTCTTTCTTAGTTGTAGAATGAATATGGCTACTTTGGATTCCTAGTGCACATACTATGCTGACCCATTTCAAGTCTACATCCCTGGGTTGACAAGTTAAATGTACCTTCATGATGATTGGGATAGCAATTTAGATTAGATGTCCAATCTTTGAATCACAGTTGTACGGGATTAGTTGTTAGATCATTCTAGGAGGCCAAAAAATATTACCAAACTTCAACTTTCTTCACCAGATCATAGAAAATAACTTCACAAAAAATATCCCATATCCACAATATCTGAAACAAAATAGTGGAGGATTGAAAAGCAAAAATATTTCTCCCAGTCCACAGAACACTAGTTCTTCTAGTCTAACACACATACTGGTGTATACAAATTTCACGTACCATCTCACCAGAAGTTGAAACTCATAGTATATCATCATTAGATCATCATAATGAAAAATTCAGAACCACATAGGCATAGGAACAACACAGGAGAAATGTGAAGCACATACCAGAGCACAATCTAAACACATTCATCACTCTGACTTCTCTTCTTTATTAATTTTCTCTAAAGCACTTAGAAACTCATCAACACAACACATCTATAGCCATATAAGATAGCTCCATGTACTCACAACATCTCATCAACATCTCAACTATACATGTACAATCTGCAACATACTGAACAGTGTTGACATCAATGACAACACCACTAGACTAGCCCATACTTGCAATAGATTATGTCTTCATTACTACTCAAAATACGAGTTTCCATTAGGTGCTACTAAGGTACATGAATCTTCACATGTTATTTTCCATGATTTGGCTAGGGTAGCATTAGTTTTGGAGGGATTTGGTTGATTGGTTAAGGCATATACATTAAATTGGGCATTCTTGACATAGTTTTATTAGTGGGGTATTGTTAGTAATAGCTTGGTTCAACACAAACATCTATTTCAACATTCCAGGGTACCTAAGTGAAGGTAAGGATCATCTTGTCCCTCTTGGCATTGGGGTTCTTTGATGTTTCAACTAAATGGCTAGGTGGTAAAATTTAACTAACCTATTTGTTTCATGGTTGGTGTTCCCTTTTTCAAAAATAAATTAGTCAAGGAATCCAAGGCCTTAGGTATGCTTGTATAGCTATGTATTTTTCTATAACATAAGGTTTCCATAACCTCTTATACATTCTCTAGAATCTTATATTAAATACGGGAAAGGGTTCATTTGGTTCTTTCCAATAGGTAGAAAATTGATTGATAAATGCATCCTCTATGTCTCACCAACAACTAATTGAATGGACATGTAAAATTAGATACCAATTCTAGGCCATATCTCCAAGTGACTAGGTAAATGACCTACACACTATGTCTTGATGTTCTATCTGGGCTCTCACTGCAACATCTTTAAAGGCCTATATATGTTCTTATGTACTTCTACATTCTCCATGAATATTTTTTGAGCAAAATCCTTTTAGATTCTTGGGAGTTTCAAGGAAACCACTTGGGATAATACCTATGTGTAAGTGGTTTGTTGTAAAGAATGTCATTTGTGGAGGTGAGTTTGGTGATGCTAATGGTTTTACCATTGGTAAGGATTTTGGTGTAATAATTTCTCTTCTCTAATTACTCCTTAGCTTGGTAGGAAATCTTAACTCAAAAAAAAATCCTTTGTTTGGTGTGGATCTAAGTATTATTTTAAACCTTTCATGCAAGAAAGAACTTATATGCTCCAATTTGTGTTTTTAAATGGCCCTCCTAGCACCAAATTTTTTGATGACCAATTTGACATAAGCAACACAAGTAGGGTGTAGATCACCTTACCTCTTTTGAAAATGGGTAATGATCTATAAAAATAAATCACCTTCCAAGGTCCTAAGTGTTGGGTCACAACTATGTTCTCTGGTTGAGTGGTCAATATGGTTGTAACATTCAATGGGGCTACTAGTTTGTAACCCAAACTATACAAATTTGTTATGATCTAATCCTAACTTAATAGGGGTTTACAGAAACTTTAAAAGATAAATGGGGGACTGCCAAGAAATGCAAAGATACTTATTCCAATCATTGTAATTGATGCAGGAGCATCCAGTAGTGTAAGGGAAATCTTGCATCACCCAAAAATATTGTATTTTGTTTATAGTTTCCTTAGTAGTCTTGGGGCCCATGGCAACTCATGCAGTCTTTGGGATAGTTAGAAGTTTGAAACAACCCAAAATAGTCACTTGCTATTTTTAGTAAGTTGACATATTTAGGTTGTATGGACACAAAAATTGACCCCAAGGAGTGAAATTGGAAACCAAAATTTTTGGAAAAAGAATCATCTCAAAATCTTGTACCGTTTGGAAGATATTAAATTTTCATCCTGGGGAATTTCTCTAATGAAGTTTAAAACTAAAAATTGATTCCCTTTGGAGCCCCAGAACAGGGTACAAAATCTCTAATATTTTAGATCTAGTGAAATATAGTTGTATATATCTTCACAAGCTTTCTAACAATATATTACAATTGAAAATATGACGATTAGATCAAAATTTATTGCCCCGAGAAGCTGCCCCACTAAAAAGTGAATTTCATTAAAATATCTTCCTAGGAAAGAAATCAAATGATGTGACTTTTGGCACAAAAAAAGGGAAAGTTACACTTTCTAGAACATTCTAGGGTGGCTATTGGGTAAAATAAAAGGTTTAAGTGGGGGTTGTAGAAGGTTGCCCCATTAGTACAAATTGTGGCTCTGAATAATAGATTTTCTTTCAAAGTTGATTTTGTTGTAATGAATCAAGCATATGAGGCTATAGCATTGTAATTTTTGAATCTATAATTTTATTTTCTAAAAATAATTGAAAGTTAGTTATTTTTTATCTTACATCTTCTATGTTGGTACCTATTGTTATGTTTTGCATGGGTTTCAGGTGGTGTAGCCCCTATCAGGTGGTATTATAGTAGGTTTTCCTAAGTGTGTAAACAGATCGCTGAACGTGAGGTAATTTGCACTAGGACTTGTGGTTGTGCATTTCTCAGAAAAGTGATTAAAATGCCTTTGCAAAGAAACCATGGTTGTGGGTTTGAGTCCATGTGCAATACCTATAATACTAGCACCAAAGAAGGATGGAGAATGGAGGATGTGTACAAACTCCCAAGCTATCAACAAGATTACTATCAAGTATAGATTTCCCTTGCTGAGGATGGATGACATTATGGATCATTTGAGTAGAGCTAGGTACTTCACAAAGATAGATTTGAAGAGTGGATATTACCAAATCCAAATTAGAGAAGGAGATGAATAGAAGACATCCTCCAAAACCAAGGAGGGCTTATATGAGTGGTTAGTCATGTCTTTTGGGCTAACCAATGCACCAAGCACATTTATGTGGCTTATGAATGAGGTATTGAAATAATTTTTAGGAAAATTTGTTATTGTTTATTTGGATGATATTTTTTTTTTTAGTAAGACATTGGAGGAGCACCTAATGCATATCTGAAGAGTTTTTGAGAAGCTAAGGGAGGAGAAGTTATTGATTAATTTGAGGAAATGTAGTTTTGTGAAGAGGGAATTGGTGTATCTAGGATTTGTTGTCTCAATAGAGGGTCTTAAAATGGATCTAGAGAAGGTGAGAGCTATCATTGAATGGCCTACCCGAGAAGGGTTATCGAGGTAAGATCATTTCATGGTCTAGCAAGTTTTTACATAAATTTTATTAAGAATTTTAGTAGTATTTGTGCACCTATAATTGAAGCAATGAGAGAGGATAGAAAGGATTTCAAATGGATTGTAGGAGCAACAAATATTTTTGATATGTTGAAGAAGAAAGTCACAAAGCAACCTATTTTGGCACTTCCAAATTTCAATAAGGTACGTCTTTTAAGTAGATTGTGATGTTAGTGGCAATGCCATAGGAGCTTTTTTTAGTCAAGAAGGTAAGCTTGTTGCCTATTTTAGTGAGAATTTGAATGATGCTAAGAAGAAATATTTTGTCTATGATTAGGTTTTTTATGCTATAGTTCAGGCTTTGAATAAATGGAGACACTATTTATTGCCAAAAGAATTTATTTTATATACTGATCATCAAGCTTTGCAATATCTTAATAGTCAAGGAAAGTTGAATCAAAGGCACTTAAAATGGGTTAATTTTTTGCAGATTTATACTTTTGTTTTGAAGCATAGGCTCATGGAAGGTCAAACAGAGTTGCAAATGCCTTGAGTAGAAGGAAAAATTTGTTGATAGAGATGAAAATAGAGGTTGTTGGGTTCAATGAACTCAAGAGTTTGTATCCTCAAGATCCAGACTTTGTAGAAGATTGGAAGGCTTGTTTTGAACCTGTTACATTGGATAGGACAAGATGGTTGGATTTCCTAATCCAAGATGGGATGTTGTTGAGAGGAAGCCAATTGTGCATTCCAAGGAGTTCTATGGGAGAGAATCTAATCAAGGAGAAGCATAGTGGAGGATTGGTTGGGCATTTCAGTCGAGATAAAACCATTGCTCTTGTTAGTGAGAATTATTACTAACCACAGTTACAACAAGATGTAATGAAGTTTGTGCAGAGTTATAGTGTATGTCAGATAACAAAAGGAACAAGTCAGAATATTGGATTGTATCAGCCATTACCTGTACCTAAGAGGCCATGGGGGGATATTAGCATGGATTTTGTTCTTGGCTTACCAAGGACACAAAGAGGGCATGATTCCATATTTGTGGTGGTGAATAGATTTTCAAAGATGACACATTTCATTCCATGTCATAAGACTAGTGGTGTTCATGTCACATAGTTGTTTTTCAAAGAGGAGGTGAGGCTACATGATCTACCGAAGAGTATAGTTTTAGATGGAGATACCAAATTTGTTGGTTATTTCTAGAGGAAATTGTGGAAGAAGTTGATGATATATTTGAAGTTTAGTTCTACACACCATCCACATACTGATGGAAAAATGGAGGTGGTGAATAGGAGTTTGGGTAACCTGCTAAGATTCTTAGTAGAAGATAATCCCAAGGGATGGGATTTGATTATACCACAAGCAAAATTTTCTTACAACAATTCTATCAATAGGAGCACTATTAAATCACGATTCCAGATTGTATATGGGAGTAGTCCGAGGAATGTTTCTAAGTTGAGGAAGATGGAAAAAGGAGAGAAGAGTAGTGTTGAGGCTGAAGATTTTTTTGAGTACCTAAAGAATTTGCATGAAGAGGTGAAGAAACATATCAATAAGATGAACTCACAATATAAGGCTAAGAAAGATCAAAAAAGGAGGTATAAGGAGTTCCAAGTAGGAGATGAAGTCATGGTTCATTTGCGAAAGGAGAGGTTTCCAATTGGTACATACAATAAGTTAAAGATGAACAAGTTTGGACCATGGAAGATCCTAAAGAAGCATGATTCAACAAATGCATATGAGATAGATTTTCCTGATGAAACTCATACTTCACCTGTGTTTAACATTCATATTTAACAAAATATCATGAAGGAGGAAATGATGAAGAAATAATAGAAGCACAATGGAATATTCCAACACCTACTTTAGAAAAAGAGGAGATAGAAGAAATTTTGGATAGTCGTGTGGGCAGAAGCACAAAAAACAGGAAATATGCAGAGTACTTGGTGAAATGGTGAAGCTGAGGTTAACTGTCTTGGTTTCCCTCTAACATCTGAGAAGTGACAAGGTCACTTTTCAAATTACCATGGGTGTCTGATGCAGGAGCATCTAATGGTGTAAGGGAAATCTTGCATCACCCAAAAATATTGTTTTTTTTTTGTACTTTCCTTAGTTGTATTGGGGCCCATGGTGACTCATGCAATCTTTGGGATAGTTAGAAGTTTGAAACAACCCAAAATAGTCGCCTACTATTTTTAGTAAGTCAACCTATTCAGGTCATATGGACATGAAAATTCACCCCAAGGAGTGAATAGAAAATAAGATTTTTGGCAAAAGAATCATCTTGAAATCATATACCGTTTATAAGCTATTAAATTTTCATCCCGGGGAATTTCTCTAATGAAGTTTAAAACTAAAAAATTGAGGCCCTTTAGAGCTCCAAAATAGGGTGTAAAATCTTTGATCTTTTAGGTCTAGAAAAATATGGTTATAGATCTCTTCACAAGATTCCAACAATATATTACAATTGAAAATATGACAGTTGGATCAAAAGTTACAGCCCCGAGAAGCTGCCCCACTAAAAAGTGAATTTCATTAAAATATCTTCCTAGGCAAGAAATCAAATGGTGGGACTTTTTGCACCAAAACAAAAGGGAAAGTTACACTTTGTAGAGCATTATAGGGAAATTATTGGGTAAAATAAAAGGGTTAAGGAGGGGTTGTTGAAGGTGGCTCCATTAGTGTAGATTATGGCTCTGACTAATAGATTTTCTTTCAAAGTTGATTTTGTTGTAATGAATCAAGCCCATGAGGCTGTAGCATTGTAATTTCTAAATCTATAATTTCATTTTTTGAAAATAATTGAAAGTGAGTTATTTGTGTCTCGCATCTTTTGTGTTGGTACCTATTGTTGTGTTTTGTGTGGGTTTCAAGCAATGTAACCCCCATCTTTATTTGAAAATACTCAATCATGCATGCTCTTGAAAACTATTTATACCCTTTAAAATTTTATAACACTTAGGCGATTAGCCCTATATTAGGTTCGTCAACCCACTCCTATCTAAACTTGGTCTTTCAAAAATATTTGATATTGCTATTGTGCATCTATCTAGCCTCTTTATATCATCTTTAACCCATATGAGATTGGCTCTGATTTTGATTAATTTATCCAAAATTATTTCTCCTTTTTCCTACGTTGAGTTGATTTCTATTTCTACCTTCTTGTCCTAGGTTCTCTTAATAGTTTGTACAGTGTCCAATTTGTGTGTATCTGGTAATAGAAGATCTATACTGATAATGATAACTAAAAAAATTCAAAATTTGAAGAATTCTACTCTTTATGTAACTCCAACATATTTAGTTTGTGTTCAAATATGAGATCCATTTTAAAACATTTAATATTGATACTTTTATCCAAAAAATTGACGTCTTCATCAGCCAAAATAAAAAAATTATTTAACTCTTCTAATCCCATCTTAGTTATCTCTTGAGATGTTTTAATTCAAACCTATACTTTTAATCCTCATCCCTCAAGTTTTCTATATACTTTTGCAATTGATCCTACTATATATAAGCCTTCTCACATTGTTGATATCCAAAAACTAAAAATTCATCATCTCTTTCCTAAACATTTCAATCCATTTATCAAAAAATTGAGATTTCCTATTCATGTCATTAAGGGAACCTATTTCTTTGTGTCATTAAAATGGGAGCCTTAGATGATGTAGCATATTTGGCAACTAGAGAGACTAATCCCTTTAGTAAGGCCTTCATCTACTCAATCTGAGCCTTGAGCTCATCTTTTCTATATTTATCCTTAGTCATTCTAGCCTTGACTGAATCAACTACTAGATCCAAGGATGTTATTTTTTCCCTCCTTGTTTGCTTCCCAAGGTTGACCATGGATAGTTGATAGTTTTTTTCCTACATTTCTCTGTCATCCTTATCCACCATAGGAGTAGCAATTTCTATCATCATCTCTCCCAAATCATTAAGCTCAGTGGTTATGTGCAAAGTATTGGGATTTTTATTTGGTTTGTTCTTATCCACCTCCACAATCATATCATTCCAAATAAGAGGCTAGAATGTCACTTGCTACCTCTTTTTCAATTTCAATTTTAACCATGAGGGAGCTCTAGGGTGAACATACACTTGCTTGTCACTTAATTTCCTCTCATCTCAAATTTCAACATATTGTCCCTTCACCTCTAACCCTTTATCCCCCATTACTAATAAGGAAGCTTTATCTTTCTCCTATTATCTTTCTATAGTTTCAATCAATTCTTTTTGTTGCTCAGTAGTCAACATATGTTTTGCTTCTTCTCTTTCTTCATGGATTTTTGGCTTCCCTTGCTCATCATGAACTTTTTGATCTTCAACATCTTGTTCTTTCTATTCATGTTGTTGAATATCCATAGAATCATCTTCAAATATCTTTTCCTCCACCATGGAAGAGTATTTAGGAAAATTAGGTTTTATATTCACGTGATCACTCTTTTGGCCTTCTTCACCTTGGTGCAAGGCTTCTTCTTGTTTCTCAAGCTTTGAGGGTGTAGGAGAAGGGAGATCTAGAAAGTTCAACACCTCAATGACTAGTGGCTCTTCCTTAGCTTCTTTCTCATGTGCTTGTTCTAGATTATCCTTAGTAGGGAGAAGTTATCCAATAGACATTACACCTAAGCCTAACACAACCCCTATTTTTTTAAATATCTCATATATGTTGGTATATTAATATTAATATTGGTATATATAATATAATATATAATATATATGATATAATATTAATATATATTAATATTAATACTAATAATATAATATTATAAACTAATACATATTATATAATAATATTTATGATAAAAAAAATTTGAAAAAGGCATAAAGTTTGTGTGTGTGTGTGTGTGTGTGTGTGTGTGTGTGTGTATATATATTATAGAATATAAAGTTTATAAAAAGGCCAGAGAAGGAAAACTAGCATGAACTATAATACATAGAGTAACATGCCCTGATATTACACTTCATTACATATAGTCTGTTGCAAAAAAATGCTTGAAATGGGATATTTATTTATGATATTATTAATATATATTAAAATATAATCATAACAATATAATAATAAAATATTATTATATAATATATAATAATATATTATCATTATATAATATATAATAATATATTCTTATATAATATAAAATATAATAATCTTATTATAATATATAATAATATAATAATATTATTATTATATAATAGATAATATTATATTATTATAATAATATATATATTATAATAATTAATATACATGGCACTCGGTCTCTGAAAGCTTGTGTCTCAATAACAAATATCCATTTATTAGATTAAGTAATAGATATCCATTTTTAAAAATCAAATATCCATTTTTGCTTGTTAATATTAGATATTTGTTATTAACGGAAGCTCGTTTTGCTTTGGTGTATACCATAGAAAATGTACTTTTTACCAACCCAAGTAAAATTTCAAACATGAATTCCATGATTTTTCCTTCCTCATATCATGTTTTTTTTAACATTGCCACTATTTGACCCCCCATGGTCATGCACAGACCTGATTCCTTGTTTGGATAGGATGTGTGGGTGAGGAACAACAAATACCACCACCACAAGTTGCAATTGAGGATAAAGAGTCATAGGATAAGCAGGATTAACACTTGAGTTTAAGAATTTGAAAGAAAAACTCAAGTAGAGTAGGGAGCAAGCAAGAATGGAAAAGGAAGAAGGAGCCAAGAGAGTTTTAGACCTAGTTGACAACATGTTGGGCCACAAGTTTTCTAGTAATTTGAGCCATATTGATAAGGTCTAGAATAATTACAAAATTATGAAAGATACATTCACTAACCATGCCAAGACAAGGGTTAGGTTGAAATTATTTTAGGTCATTTGGGCTCCAAGATATTTAGCATTATTGAAGATTATTGCAACACACTTGGGTTTTGATTATAATTTTATGTTTGACATTATTTTTAAGGTTGATTCTTTAAATGATATCATCTACCACAACAATAAATCCACAACACTCATAAAGATGGAGTTGGATATCTTTGAGGGCTTTGAGGAGTTTCAGATGCCTCCTATTTTGGATGAAAGGGAGAAATAAAATTTTGCAAGGAGTGGAAATCCAATTTTTCTAACATTCTCCCTCCTATTTATGTAAATATTAATAAAGATAGTGAGATGAATGCAAAACAATTAAATTTCAACATGGAAATTCTCTCTAAACTTGACTCATAGTTGGTTTCTCTAATATGGTACATGTATTAATAGTTGATGATTATTTGGATCACATGGTTACAATAAATTAGTTTCTCCCACTTCGATAACATCTTGTTATCAAAGAAGGATATAAATAAGGAGATGATCAGTGCAAAAATTTGAGTTGTGTTTTTAGTTAGTCATTAACTTTCAACATAAATAAAATATCAAGTCAAAAGATGAATATCATATTTACTCTGTCAGCACCAAAAGGGGGTTTTGATTAAATCAAATCTATTTAGAGTCATAAATGTTCTCACCTTGAGCTTTAGCATCTATATCAGTGGCCTCTTCCTCATTTTTTAAATGTATTTTTATCTTATTTGAAGGTGGAACCACCTATTTTTATATTTTTGTACTATACGGCTTTTAGCTTGTTACTCCCTTACTTCTATAAAAGGGAATTTTGAGCCTTATTCTAGGATTTGAGTCCTTAGGTTTCGAGAAAGTCCCTGTAAGAATTAGTCTTATGCAATTAGTTTTTTGAAGTTCAAAAAGAGAATGTTATAATTATCTTTATGATGATAATAGATAATTCATTTTTGTTATTCATATGAATACAAGTCACATTGTTAATGCCTCCTCGTTGTAAATAAAAATATTTTGTATCTTAATAATCAAGGATGATCAAGGTTCCCATTGCACATTTATTGTAATAGATGTTTGATTAGTATCTTAGATATTCAAGTAATAGATTGAATTTTCATGTACTTGAATGATTGAAGACATTGTGGTTATGATAATGATCTTGAAGAAGATTAATGATCTTTCCATTAGTTGGTTTTCTTATTGTAAGGCAATAAGATTATAAAAATCTATTGAGTTAGGGTTCTAGTCTATTATCAAGAAAAAAAAATTCATTCAAGACTCTGTAATGGATTAGACACTAGTTTGATTAGTTCAAAAGATCAAAATCTAGGGTAGATCAACATAAAATTATAAAATTATCTTTTAATTTTTTATTGATTTTATTAAGCTCATTTACACACTATTAAAGTATAGAGCTATAGAGGCTTTTTGAAGAATATTCAACCAATCAATTTTATCCCCAAATTGTTTGTGTGAAATTGTTATCTATTTGGCATCATTCAACATATTGTTGTAATTTTAAAATGATGTTAGACAAAGGGAAACTAACCATGGGTTTTCAGAGCCTAAAGTGAAAAGGAGAACAATTGCAAATCTCTCTTGTTTGTTTTCCATTGATCTAGGGTTCTCAAAGATAGGACTTGGATAATCCTTAGAGAAACTTGGTAAAATAGTTGGAAACACCAACATTACCATGGCTAGGCCCCTTAAAAACCCTTTGTGACACTCTATACTTATTGATGTCACTCTACACCAATTTTTTTTTCTTAAAGTAATTCATAGATTGTATAGATGATGCAAGATTGCCCAACCACCAATATTCTAATGATAGTACAATAGGTGATCAAAATAGATTGTATGACTATATATAAGATACAATTATATACTTTTATATGGAATGTACATATTTTGACATCACAAATATTCTCCATACCCTCAAAAAATGTCAAAAAGTTTTTTCACTAAAATCTAAAGTGTTTGATATGAATATAGGTTTTTGGGCCTTCTATACTTAGCGGTGAGGTATTTCTCTTCATGAGGTTTCTAAAAAAATATCACCTATAAAACCCTCATAGAAAGAGCCCAAACTAAAAACTTAATTGCAAAATCTCCATCAAAACCCAAATATACAATAACCCAAATTTTGTATACACTTATATTTAACCTTGAAAATTCATTCATTATTTTTCTAAAAATTCATAGATTCAAATATACAAAAAAATATACTCCTTCCAAGGATTAACAATATCTAGGAGATCTTCCAAAACCAATTAGGCTCTGATAACACTTGTTGTGAAATTGCCAAATTAATCAGACTATTTCCTACATAAACTTATGAGATAAAATTATGCATACAAACTTACATAATAACCATAATGAAATGATCAAAGATGTACCACAAGATTACACAAAATATATATTATGGGAAAAGCCTCTAATTTAGCAAACACACTTAACGAATTATTAAGCAATGACCATGAATACTATCCTATAAGATCATAATACCCTCACTTTTTCACATATGTATAAAATATCCTCACATGTACAAGAAAATAAGCTAAGGAAATGATGAAGATTAGTAGAATGAACTTCATATTTAGAAGATGAGAGAAACTAAAAGAATTAAGAACCTTCTCATGGTCACATTCATTATTTTTCTACAAATTCATAGATTCAACTATACGAAAAAATATACTCCTTCCAAGGATTAATGTAATATCAAGGAGATCTCTTCCACAACCTAACAATTAGGCTCTGGTAACACTTGTTGGGAAATTACCAATTTCAAACTATTTCCTACATAAACTTCTGAGATAAAATTATGCATACAAACTTACATAATAACCATAATGAAATTATCAAATATAAACCACAAGATTACAAAAGATATATTATGGGAAATCCATCAAAAAGGAGAAAAAATTCCTCCAAAGGCAACCAAACTTAAGCAATTATTAAGCAATGACCATAAATACTACCCTATAAGATTATTATATCCTCACTTTTTCATATATGTATGAAATATCCTCACATGTACAATAAAATAAGCTAAGGAAATCATGAAGATTAGTAGAATGAGCTTCATTTTTAGAAGATGAGAGACACTAAAAAAAATTGAGAACCTTCTCATGGTCATTGACAACCAAATGAATGTCAATAGTGTCACCACAACAAAGGGAATTATAGTCCTCAATAAAAGGATGAGTGTAAACAATAAAAAATCCCTTATGAGAAAAGAGATTTGGAAGAAAGAAGAATAGGTTTTCAAAGCCAAGCATGATCATTTACAATATAGAGGAAACAACAATCACAATGAAAATAATAGGAATCATAATATTCACCTATAAATTTGACCAAGAACTTCTCAATAGAGAAATTATCCAATAAAGAAACATGGGAAGAGGGAGCAAGGTCAAAAAACTCAAGATGGACTATTGAAAAAAGATTCCTACTAATAGAGAACAATGAGCAATGTCTATCACAATGATAACTAGCCACCTATACCACATGAGGAGGAGGATATCCTATACCTACAATGTCATATCGGTGGCCAAGATGAATGAGCTTGGTAATACATTATCCATGCAAGTACCAAGAGAATATTTTTAATATCCATATTGAACTAGAATATTGAACCCTTTATATAAAATTTATCAAGTTTGCAATAATAGAAAGAAATATACTCAACATCAAATTCAATAAACAAAACATCTTGATCTTCTAAAAGTGGCAATTCTCTACTCTTGTGGTCAAGCATTTTGTTACTAGGTTGTACATGTTTTAGAAATGTATAAACATGGAGAATTCTGAGGTTGTTCTCTTATATGAGTTTTTTTAATTTGTTGGTCATGCTTTTTTGTTGTTACTCCACTTGTTGCAGACTTGTATAAACATTGACATCCTTGGGCAAGCATTTTGAGTTTACTCTGCTTGTTCCAAATTTGTAATGTTTTTCCAATTTTCAATATAAATCATCTTTATAGTGTCCTTGCCACTTTTATTTAAAAATAAACAAAATAAATAAAATATCTCAAGCAAAAACACATTTATTAATTTATTCTCAACTATAGAGAAGGAAGGATCTTGATGAGGTTGATTGAATGTATGGGGATTAACATGTGAAGTTGGAACGTTAAAGTATTAGAGCTTAATATTATAGGCACTAGTATAATAAGGGGTGAAATCTAAGGTGCCTCAATCATCCCTAAGAAAATAATCAAAAATAGACTTGGACAAAAATTTAGATGAAGAAGATTTTTGAGTATTACTAGTAGAAAAAATAATATTAGGAGAAGTAGAAGGGGAAGATCTTAAAGGAATTATGAATGGAGTTGATGTCTTACACACACGTATAGAAGAGAGTTTGTGCATCCTCTTGAAAGAAGACTTAGGTTCTCTTTCAACTTTGATTGCTATCTTTTATAAGTAATAATGCTTAAATTTTTACAACCAATTTTCTATTTTAATTATTTAAAGATATAACTAAAAATAACATTTTATAAAAAAAAATATTAAATATAAACTTCTAGGTATTTAGTTTTATACGTACAATATATTCTAATATTTCAATGAAAATGTCAAAATACATTTTGTAATATAATTCTATTTCATATACCTTTAAAAAGAAATATCAAAATATTAAGACAACGTAATGAGAGAAGAGATGAAATATGTTTGATTACTATATTTTATTCTCAATATTCTTTACTTCATAAAAAGATAGTTCAGGATATTATCACACCCCACTATACTTCCACCAACATGAGGAAACATAAAGCATAACAATGCTCAATGTAAAGAACGAAATTTGTGAATTCTAAAATTTCTAGTAACAATTGTCTCCATTGTAGAAAAATTCATAAAATTTCATTCAACATTAAGTATAAATGATTTCATTTCTTACCACATTCAAATATTTGTTGATCTAATATTCATCTTAAGCAATGAACATTTTCAAGAAATATATAATAATTTTAAATAATTTTAATATGTAAACTCATTTCATAATGGAATATTACAACATTCAATTGCTTTGAATATTTTTTTAAATGTTGAAAAATACATCTTAATATTATAAATATAGATTAGATAATTAAATATAATAATTAATAATTAATATACAAATAAAACAAATATCATTTTTGTAATAATTAATTAGATGAAAAAAACCATACTGAAAATCATAAGCTTTATAAACTAATGTTATCATCGTAAAATCATCTCATAAACATATGCATGTATATCTTATCAGACCCATAAAGCAAAGTCTTAACATGTACCATCATAACCTCTATCTCTGAGATGCCCTTCGTCCATGTTGGACAAATCCAAGGGAATCAAACATGTGATCATCATCTGTCTTGAAACTATTAGAAAGTCTGATCCAAAACCTTACAATTTTGTGTACTATGTGCATGACTAACGTTATCCATGAGAAGAACACGGACATTATCAGAGGATTGTGATGGTACGTTGCCCATAAAAGCCTTCAAGAAATTAGTTGCAGTCAACCTGGTCAGTAAAGTGATGCCAATTGAACAAGCAAAAGGAGGTGAAGCAAGTGATTGTACTGTTTACTGCAGTTAAATGAAGAAGATATGATAGGTCATCAAAGAAAGAACAAGAATAGTTGAGTAAGTAGAGTGGCGTCATTGGAGATTCACTGACCAGCCACCAGTCCGTGGATTCTCTGTTAACGTTTTATACTATCATGTTGAATGCTGTTGGGAGCAACATTTTGAAGTGGTAGTTTACTAAAATGCAATATAAATCTCAATGGTCAAAGTCAATAGTAATGTTATATTATTAGGACTTTTCAATGGTCATATTTTTATTGGTCAAAATTTAAAATTGATTTTCAACCATTGAATTGAGTGTAAGGCGACAAAAAATGATGATGCATCTTCAAATATTACTATTAGACATTTATTTGATAAAAGAAGAAAGGGAAAGGTCATATAGAAATTAGACATGATGTGAAGGGAGGAGTATGAATGTTTCGTCCCATAGTGAGTGGAGATAAATGATCTTACTTTTGTTTATTTTACCACCTCTCAAATCTTTTTCAAAGAAAATTTGTTGGGATATTAGTTTAAAATGGTAGTTCCACTAACAAAAGTCATTGCCTGGAATTAAAAGGTGCATGGTTCAAAACCTTTAAGAGAATCATCTATGCACTTGAAGGTAGTATGAAGGTCATATATATAATTGTAGCCAGTGATTATTTTTAGTAAATGGAAAAGTAAAGTGTTAGACAATATTGCATAAAATGTCTTTTATTGAACCTAACACCTTACAAGCCGATAAGGGCGTGGTTCAGTGGTCAAGTCGCTTGGTTGTAGTGACGGCCACCAGGGTTCAAACCCTCGTTGGGCCAAAGTGCTCACAGGCCTTGTGCCTTCGTTGGGCCAATGTGCTCACGGGTTTGGTAGTTTCTTATGGTTTCTTGTACCCGGTTCATACCTCCGGTCAAAAGCGTTTACCCCTAATAATATGGGTGCATTGCACCTTTTAGAAAAAAACCTAACACCTTACAAATAAAATATTTATCTTGTCACCTACTTTGAGGTCATTCATGTGACACTTAATAGAAATTTAAGAGATTTCAATGTTATACCTAGTGGATCGAGCGTAATGAGCTCAAAAAGGAGGTTGGTAGACATTTCCAATTAGAGGAATTTATATATCTTTAGCTACTTCTCACTCATAAGTTACTATATTTTACATGAGAAGCACTAGTTCTTCATTTGTGTCTCTTCTTCGAGCAAGGGGGTCTTGAAACTTTTATAACCATAGATATTTATGGATAGAGTTTTACACTTTGAAGACAAGAAGGAATCTAGTGTAGTTAAAACTTAATATGGATGGCTATTCAAATAGTGTATACTCTTACAAGGATCACCAGACAACTTGATGGAGCATTGTGGGTGTAACTCAACATAAATGGTTGTCTAATAATTTGGGAGATTCCTAATTTAAGAGTTTGAGGAGATGAAATCTAAGAACTCAAGAATTTTACTAGTTTTCTAATTTAAGACATGTTGGACGTAGCTTCTTCAATTCCTCCATTATTTCATAACTTGTTTCACTCTGGAATTGAAGCTTAATAGAAAAAGTGGGGTTGAATTTGACTTGTGTTTCCATAGATCCTTTAGGTGGATAGGTATTTTTATTAGCTCTAGGATCTAGAGGAGTTGGTCCATTATTGGGGGGAATGGAGATTGTAGATGGACCTCTATTCTAGTTCCTTAAGAAATAATTCCCCTTAGTGATTTGAAAAGCTTGGGAATCATGAAATTCTACTTCGGGTTCATTATCTTCTTCAAAAAGAAATATAAAAGTTTCTAGCATCATGTCAATGTTACATGATTGGTGTTTTCGTTTAAAATTTGGTTAAGAGGATTATGAATCAGGTTCGGAAATTCTACCCACTTTCTTGATTTGTGGGATGTTAACCTTGGAATGGGCTAATGTATCATGTAGCATGCACCAATTTGTCATGAAATTTGTATTTTATAGGTTTACTGTGTGAGCCATAGGAGATGATCTTTGATTCTCTTCAGCTTGGTTGTAGTTTGAATTAGTAACTCTAGTGTTATTGGGCTTAGTATCCCATTATTTGTTATAAGGCCTTTGATTTTATCCCCTATTCTGATTTTGATAATTCCTTTGATTCTGGTAGTTGTTCTAATTTTGGTTTTGAGGGGGGTAGATTCTAAATTGATTCAATTTGTTTGTGACTTGATAAATGGTTTTCTTAAGACTCAATCTTATATGAAAGGTGGTTGGTTTGTTCAACACCATCATTTCTTCTAGGCTAGTTTTTATGAGAGATTTGTAATAGATTTTCTTAAGGATTATTTCCTCATTACTGTTCAAAATATGAGTTTCCATTATGTGCTACTGAGGTATGAATATTGGAAATGTTCTTTTCCATGATTCGGTTAGGGTAGCATTAGTTTTTGAGGGATCTAGTTGATTGGTTGTGGTATATACATTAAATTGGACATTCTTGGCACAGTGTTTATCAATGGGGTATTGTTGGGAATAGCTCGATTCAATGCAAACATCTAATTCAACATTCTAGGGTACCTAAGTGAAAGTAAGGATCATCCTATCCCTCTTGGTGTTGGGATTCTTGGATGTTTCAACTAAATGGCTAGGTGGTAAAATTTAGCTAACCTGTTTAGTTTTTGGTTGGTGTATATCCCTTTTAAAAAATAAAGTAGTCAAGGGATCCAAGGCCTTTAAGTATTCTTTTATAGTTACACATTTTACTATAACATAAGGTGTTTATAACCTCTTATACATCCTCTAGAATCATGTATTAATTTGGGGAAAGGATTCATTTGGTTCTTTTCAATAGGGAGAAAATTGATGATATAGGATAGTTGGGTCTATATAAATTATTAATTCATTGATAAATGCATCCTCTAAGTCTCACCAACAACTAATTGAATAAACAAATAAAATTATTTACCAATTATAAGTCATATCTCCAAGTGAATAGGGAAATAACCTACATACTATGTCTTGATTTTTTATCTAGGATCTCATTACAATATCTTTAAAAGCCTATATATGTTCTTCTACACTTCTAGATTCTCCATGAATATATTTTGGACAAAATCTTTTTGGATTCTTGGGAATTTCATGGAAACTACATGGGATGATACCTATAGCTGAGTGATTTGTCAAGCAAAGAATACCATTTGAGGAGGTAAGTATGGTGATGTTAATAGTGTTATCATTGGAAGACTATTGGTTTATTTCTCTTCTCCAATTACTTCTCAACCTGGTAGGAAATCCTAACTCAAAAAATTATCCTTTGTTCAGGGTGGATATGAGTATTATTTCAAACCTTTCATGCAAGAAAGAACCTATATGTACTCCAATTTAAGTTTCTAAATGGCCCTTATTTTACCACCAATTCTATTAATGACCAATTTGACACAAGCAACACACACATGGTGTAGATCACCTTACCTCTTCTGATAAAGGGGTAATGATTTATAAAAATCAATCACATTCCAAGGTCCTAGGAGTTGGGTCACACCTATGTTATCTAGCTGAGCAGTCAATATGGTTGCAATGTTTAAGGGGCCTACTAGTTTTTAATCCAAACTATGTAAATTTGTTTAGATATAATCCTAACTTAATAGGGGTTTAAAGAAACTTCAAAAGATAAATGGGGGAACGCCAATAAATGCAAAGATACTTATTCCAATAAATCTAATTTATTCATTAATCAAAGAGATATTT
Organism: Sequoia sempervirens; assembly: GCA_007258455.2. Classification (NCBI taxonomy): domain Eukaryota; kingdom Viridiplantae; phylum Streptophyta; class Pinopsida; order Cupressales; family Cupressaceae; genus Sequoia; species Sequoia sempervirens. Next base: position 1,041,052,675 of record VDFB02271358.1, on the reverse strand, counting down.
GATATTAATTGTAAATAAATAAATTTGTGATATATACACACCATCCAATTTATCTTCAGTGCTAAATTCTAAGGAATTATTAAAATCTCATAATCATTGTTCATTCATTGAGATTCCAATGTAAATTCATAAAGATACCATTTATCTCTTGTGATAGTTATAAATCAGAATAACAAGAAAAATACCATTTGCTTGCAAGAGTAAATCCAAAATAGATAGAATCAGGTAGATTTTATTATCCCTTTTGAATCCCCAACTTCTACAATCCCAATGTAATTTCACTAGTGCACAACTATATCCTTATTGAGACTAACTCCTTATTGAAACCTAACTATGAAATGCAATGAAATAAAATCTTATGTAAAAAATACATACTATTGGATCTTCAGTCTAATTCTCCAACTTTCAGACCCTTGGAATGAAAGAAGAGCTACAATATATAGGAAGATGGAGATATTATTTCCTACAAAAATCTGCATGCAAGACACCTAGTACACCCAACATACAAGATCGACAAATTTAGCAATTTTCCAAAAAAGAACTCCAATTAATATGCAAAAACTACTTTTATCCAAAAGTCAAATCTAGTTAACTCTTAGTAACTCTTGCTTATTCCTTATTACCACACAAACATCCCCCTTTTTTTAAAATAAAGATTCAAAAGAGGGAATATTCTTTATTTGAAAATACTCAATCATGCATGCTCTTGTAATTGCTTATACTCTTTAAATTTTGCTAACACATGGGTTGATTAGCCCTATATCAGGTCTGTCAACCCACTCCTATATGAGCTTTTTCTTTCAAAAATATTTGATATTATTGTTTTGCATCTTTCTAGCCTCTTTATATCATATTTAACCCATCTGAGATTGTCTCTAATGTTTATTAATTTATCCAAAATTATTTCTCATTTTTCCTGCATTGCGTTGATTTCACTTTCTATATTCTTGTCCTAGGCACTCTTAATAGTTTGTAGAATGTCCAATTTGTGTGTATCTGGTAATAAAAGATCTAGACTAATAATGATAATTAAAAAAAATTCAAAATTTGAAGAATTCTACTCTTTATGTAACTCCAACAGATTCAGTTTGTGTTCAAATATAAGCTCCATTTTAAAACATATAATACTGATACTTTTATCCACAAAATTGATGTCTTCATCACCCAAAATAGTAACATTCTTTAACTCTTTTAATCCCATCTTAGTTAGCTCTTAATATTTTTTAATTCAAACCTATACTTTTCATCCTCATCACTCAAGTTGTCTATATACTTTTGCAATTGATCCTCTAAAATATAAGCCTTCTCATATTGTTGATATCTAGAAATGAACAAAATTCATCATCCCTTTCCTAAACTTTTCAATCCACTTGTCAAAATTTTGATATTTCCTATTCATGTCATTAAGGGAATCTATTTCTTTGTGTGACATTAAAATGGGAGCCTTAGATGATGTAGCATGTTTGACAACTAGAGAGACTAATCCCTTTAGGAAGGCCTACATCTACTCAATTTGAGCCTTGAGTTCATCTTTACTCTATTTATCTGTGGTCATCCTAACCTTGACTAAATCAACAACTAGATCCAAGGATGTTATTTGTTCACTCCTCATTTTCTTCCCAAGGTTGACCATGGATAGTTGATAGTTTTTTTCCCGCATTTCTTTGTCATCCTTATCCACCATGGGAGTATTAATTTATGTTATCATCTCTCCCAACTCATTAGCCTTGGTTATGTGCAAATTCTTGGGATTTTTCTTTGGTTTGGTATTCTCCACCTCCATAACCATATCATTCCAAATAAGAGTCTATAATATCACCTGCTACCTCTTTTCCAAATTCAATTTTAACCATGAGGAAGCTCTAGGGTGAATAGACACTTCCTTGTCACTTAATTTCCTCTCATTTCAGGGTGTGTGCACAAATTTGTGACACAAAAAAGATGCCAAAGTGTAAAAAAATGCCAAAATACACCTTTTTGCACACGCCAAATTTGGTGAGTGCCAAATTTGGTGCACGCCAAATGGTCAATCCATTTGGCGCATGTCAAAAATAAGTTCATATTCACTTGACCCACTTGATCATCTTGTTGTTCCAAATTTGTACTTGTCAACTTGGAATGTTACTCTATGTCAACATCAATACAGAGCTCATCAACCTCATCTATTACCTATTTGATTTGCATAGCTCTTTCTTCATTTTATTGTTCCATTTTCTGATTTGTAGTAGCTAACTGAAATTTTTCTTCTTGAAGAGTCGCTTTAGTACTCTCCAAGATCCCCTTTGTAGATGTAAGCACAAAGGTGAGCTTATACACTTCTTTTTCCCTTTCTTTTAATGCCACCAAACTATTTTCTACAAGTTGGATGGAACAATCTCTATCTATAAGAAAACTCAAAAAACTAAATTAAAAAGTTCATAAGTTCTCTTTGATTACTTGTAAGTCTACAAGAGAAGTTCCTTCTTCAATACCTATTTGACTCTTCTCAATTTGATCCTTCCACAAGAGATATTCAATGATATTATGAGTATGATCAAAATGAGATAAGGCTACAACAATCATATTTTTAGTAACTCTCATCTGTTTCTTCAAATCACATGACTCATTGGGAAAATGTTCATGCTCAACTTCATATAATACTATTTCTTATTTTCCTTCACTATCACAGCTCTCAACATTAGCAACCTTTATCATATCCTCATTACACAATTCATTTTCTGAAGTTTGTACAACACTATTGAACTTAGAAGGATTTTCTTCCATGGTTATAATTTCTTTTTCGTCAACTTTCTCCTCATTAACCATGTAAGGTTTTATATTTTCCTCACATTTTTTGAACACACTATTGACCAACTCATAAGCAAATAAAGAAGTGTCATGTTTTTTCTTCATAATAGCCAATAACAAAGTTATGATAGGCTGAAAAATAACATTACTTTCATTGCTAGCTTGAACCATAATAGTTTTCATAGCTGCAATAATATCATCATTATTTTTTTTCTGATTGTAGCAAGGAAATAGAAACAAATGGTATAGATCAAGTCATACAATTCAAGGTCTAGCATAAGGTTACTCAATATGATATCTAAAAAAGTTTTGAGTATCACAATCCTTCTAGAAAAGTGAAGACTTTTGATATCACCCAAATCCTGAAAGCTATCCACCATCAATTGAATCACCACATTCATTTTTTCATCATCATAAGGTACTTCAAGAGCCAATATTCTTCTAACCTCACTCAAACAAGTAGCAACCAACAATATTACCTCTTCATCTACATGTCTCAACCATCTGTGCTAACCCAAAGAAGTCACTGTAGGAACAAGAGCAATCTATAATATATACTAGAAGGTGACTACTCAACAATGATCAAACACTCTTTTATTTCTTTCAATGTGGCCACAACATCTTTCTTTGACTGAGATGGGTTACTGAGTTTACTACCTAATTTGTGGAGCAATCCGGCCAACCATTTTCTATTCCCTTTCACCATGCTACGAACTGAAACTCAATTCTGAATTACCCAATAGGTTGAAATGACTAAATGCTTATCACAAATTAACTTGTAGTAATGGAAAAAGTAAGCCTTTTTCCTTGGTTTGATAATTGACATTAAAACTGAATTAATGATGTCTTGGAGTGGTGTTGTAATGTGTTGTACACATTCACACTATTCTAGGACCTTTATTTGACTAAAACATGCGTTAATTGATCCTTTGAAAGGCTGTTGTAAAGTGTTATAACACACTTTCACACTTTTCTAGGATGTATTTGCTTAATGAAGCCTTATGGGCCCCTTTCTGAACAAAATGTACTTAAATTTGTACCTTATTTAAGTGTTGTAAAGTGTTATAAGGAACTTTCACACTTATCTAGGTGGTCATTAATCAATTGTGGGTAATTGGAGTATTTCAAGAGCATTCATAAGGCATTTCAAGGTAGATTTCAAGAGTTTATTGCAGCAATTCAAGATCATATCATCATGTCATGGGTTTGAAGCATTCATTCATGTTGTTGAGCTAAAGAAGTGGATGTAGCATTGAAGATCTACTTGCAACTATTGTTCAACTCACATCCAAGCATCCAAGATCTACATTCTTCATGGCCACTACATGTTAGTTTGCAGATTTGCATCACAAGACATCATCCAAGGTGATATTAGTTACATTATTTCATATACATGCTTCATTTTATTCATTTCATCATTTGATTTAATTACCTTCAAGGGGTTTGACTGAGGAAAACCCCCATTCACTAAAAAAAAACAATTTTTTCCCTCCCTTGAGTGTGTGATTGTAAATTTACAAGTTGAAGATCAAGTGGAGCAAGATTTGGAACAAAATTGTCAAAGTTGCAAAGTTGCAAAAGTTGTCAAAGTTGCAAAGTTGCAAAAGTTGTCATTCAAAGTGATAAATTAAGGAATCAAAGCTACATAATTGCATACCGACTTTCAAAAGTTAATAATAGGGAATTTGAGAGTGTAGACATCAAGGAATAGGACCCTGAAATCAGTTTTTTGAAACCCTAAAAGGACCCATTCGCCAATGAAGGCGAATGAGTCCTCTGTAGCTCAAAAAAACAACTTTTTGGCCAGGTACATAACCTTTTATTGCTCTAAAAAATTCCCCCATAGTTGCTATAATAGTTAGGTAGCATTTTGTATTGTTATTTGCATCTTTTGGCTCTCATAATTACATCTTTTTGTAGTGATTTAGTGTGAAAAATTTTAGTGGTATATCCTCTTGCTCATGCATTTGGACTCTACCCTATTTTTCACCAAATCATTTTGGTGAACTTGACATATTGACCATTGCAATTTTCTGATTTTTGAGTCTCTCATTGCATCTAAGTTAGATCTTACATTCATTTGCATTGAAATTAAGATCTCATTTAGGGTTACTTGTTTTGCATTGAAATCTTGCATATCATATAGAGTTTAGATTCGCATTGTTTTGCATCTCTACATCTGAAAATTACAAAAAAAATCACTCATTTTGCATCTCATTTAGATCTCATACAATTGCATTTGAAATCAAAACAAAAATTGCATTTCAATTTAGACCTTGTATTTCATCTTTTCATTGCATCTTTACATTGAATTTGTGGAAAATCTGAAGTTGAAGCTTACTGTCTCATACCTGGAACTAAAAGATATAACTGAGAAGTTGTAAATCATTAAAAAAATAATTTAAAAACACCTAACTAGGACCCATTCTCTTTTACTAGTGAATGAGTCCCTGATTAGGTCTGATATGAACCTTCTGGGAACTAAAAAAGCATCAAAATTCACTTTGAAATCCACAAAAACATCTCAAAAATATCTAACCATAACCCATTCACCCTTACTGGTGAATGAGTCCTTGTTAGCTACTACTCTAAATTTTTAGGATATTAAAATCTCAATTTTTAACCTCTGTTTGGTGTTGTTACCTTTCTATTTCAGTTTCTTGATTTGTTGTTTCATCAATTTCATTTCATTTAGCTTAAATTGCTTCATTTTAGTGCATTGTTAAAAGTTCAAAATTGCATCAAAACATTTCATTTTCAGCTTATTGCATTGTGTAATCAGTAAATTGCATTGCTTAGACTCTAAAAATTGCATTTCATTCTAGGTTGTTGCATCACCCCTTTGTTATTCTAGGGTTTGCACACTGGGGTTGTAAAACTTGTATGAGCTTTACAACTTGGTGTCATATTTGCAATACTATTATAAGGCATAGTTCGAGGCTCATGTCATCCCATGATATCTCAATCACTATGGATCTTGGGTTTCCTAACTCTCTTTCTGATAGTGTTGAGAATCAACCCTCCATGGCTTATATTTTGCATACTTCACTTCACATGACTTCACCTCCTACAACCAATGTCCCTAACGTTACCAATATCATCCCTACCATTACCACTTCCGCTCAAGCTTTGGGGTCTACTCAAAGCCAAGGTGGAATTCCAATCCCATCCTCCACAATACCAATAGTCATTCCCACATACAACAGTACACAACCTACAACAACATTTCAACCAACAACAGCATTCCAACCTACAACAACATTTCAACCCACAACTACCATTCAACCAACCACAACAGTCATACCTAATAGCACTGTATAAACTTCAATAGGTATTCCCAAAGGAAATTCTTCAAACACAATAATACCTCAACAATCAACCTTCACTAACCTACAATTCACTAGCCCTCTGCATACATACACTACACCACCTTATTCCCCTTAACCTTATAACCAAAATGACCCTTTCATTAATCTAATTTTTCAAACCATGACATCCCTTCAACAACAAGTGGCAACATTACAACAGAACAATAATGGTCAACCTTTGCAATACATCAAATCCAACCCATTTTCCCTCGACATATTATGAGCACAAATGCCACAAGGAATAGAGGTCCCTCGATTTGAGAAATATGGTGGGAAAGGAGATCCTATAAGTCGTGGAGCCTTGTGTAGTTATTTCATCTTTGAGGAAATTTTTTTGGCTAAGTTATTCCCTAGATCCTTAAAAGATACTACTCTAGATTGATTTTCTTCTTTACCAAACAATTCAATTAGTTCATTCAATGAACTCATTGATGCTTTTTACAACTACTTTCATATTCACATGGGTCCCAAGATGACCCTTGCTGATTTAATGACATCCAAGCAAAAAGAGGATGAGAAAGTGACCAATTTCATAGGAAGATACCAAACACTTTATTCACAAGTAAACATTAGGATTCCTGATGCTGACCTTCAATGAATGTTCATTGCTAAATTTCAAGATAAACTCCAAAGAAAACTTGAAATGTTGAGGTTTCCATTATCCTTCACATAGTTATGTACAGCCCTTTGTGATCATCAAAACTCAATTGTTGGTCGTGATGTGAAAAATCCCCCTAGTCACCCTAAAAATTTTGAATCCACAACTCAAAAAAATTATCAACCTTTCAAGAAACAAAATAAGGGTTTTTTACAATTAAATCCTCCTCAGAAAAGTCAACAAAATAATAATCAAGTGGCTGCTATTAAAATGACAACTCCTTTCAGGGATAGAGAGAGAGAGAGAGATAATTCACTCCTTTACCCAATACCCTTCACAATATCATGTTGTAGCTTACTGACCAAAACATGCTTACCTTACCTCCTATTAAATAATATGACCCCACAATACCATTGCCTAAAGGCTTTCGAAAAAATGCTTATTGTCATTACCATCAAACAAATGGACATAGTACAAAATATTGCAAGTGTCTTAAACATCTTGTGCAAGACCTTATTGACACTAACCAACTTCAAATCAAAGGTTTGAATGATCAAGGTAATAATTTTATGGCTCCTCCTAATCAAAATTTACAAATATTTACAAATCCCATGCCTAATTAGGCACAATATCTCATTTGTCAAAGCTAGTGAAACGAAGAATGATGTGATGAATCTTGACACAAATGATGATGATATGAATACCATTGAACAACATCCCACAAATGAAGTGATAGCATTTATCAAAGCTAAACCTTGTAAGGGCTTGACTAGACAACCTCTTGACATTGCTCTCTCACAAAATGACATACCTAAATTTACACATGATGGTCCTCTTTACATAGCTTTCCAAATCAATAATAAGCCCACTAATGGGATATTGATTGATCCCTTCTATGGAGAGAAAGTGATCAAAAAAGAATTCTTATATGTGCATGAGCTATATCAAGAAACATATAATAACCCAAAAGAATGGATCAAGATACATAACGTATTTTCCTATCCTACGATAGGTTTGATAGATCTCCCTTTAAAGGTGGGACCGAAAAGATTAACAGTCTCATTCTCCATCATCCCACAATTGGATCAATTTTGTGTGAAGTTAGGCTATCTATGGCTTCGCTCCATGAATGCCATCCCTTTGGTTGTGCATAAATGTCTAAAGTTTCCATTTGGAAATGATATCTTTACTGTGCATCATAGTGGATTTAATCCTACCTTGGAAAAGGGAATTTTTCATTAGATTAATTTTGGCCTGAGCCTATGGAACCTATCAAGCCTCATGAAGATTTTTTTTTAAATCATATCAAAAAATTCAAGGCAAATAAAATAGCAAAACTATCCCTTCGTACAACATGCCTCAACCTATGGCCGAACCAACCATCCTTGATGAGACAATGATTGAACCAAAAACACTTCCAAACATGCAAGAACGACCTCCTACAATTTCCCACAAGAGACCACAAGATAATACAAGCAATCTTATTGTCCCTCCTAAAGTCAAACAAGTTTACAAAGTCAAAGAGAAAGCGGTTGAACAACCAATTTTTGTTTCTTCTACTCCTCCCAAAGAAGAGAAGGAACCTATGATTGACAAACCCACTCTTACACAAAAATAAATTGATAATAAATTGAAATGAAATTGAAGTGCTAGAGAGCATAGACGTAGACAACATGCTATTGCTCATAGATTGCAAACTCAAGAAAACAACAATAACATAGAAAATCAAAATCCAAACTTACCTGAAGCAATGCATGATGACTCTCAACCCTTGCCGCAACATAAACAAGAACATTGCATGGGCATTGTTATTCGACCTCGTGTTGTGATTAATTTAGATGATGACATTGATATTGCAAAAATTGATGAGCAAGTGCATGATGAGTTGAATACACTAAATATTTCTTCTTCTATGAACTTAAATGACAAATCTCCTAAAATGAGTGTTGAACAAGTGGTGAGTGTCCTAGTTTGGCACTTGATGTTGTCCCTTTAGCTAGTTTCCCACCTTTCGTTTATACCAACCAAGATTGGGAGGTGGACGACCTGCTTTAGGTTGACTCGCCTGTGCCTTACTAGTCTTTTGTTTTTCTTTATGATTGCATGTGTGTAATGTGATCCCCCATGACGTTTCATTTAATGTGTCTCTCTGTTTTTGTGCATTCCTCTATATGTACCTTCATTCTTCTCTATGTCATAATCATTTTTCATTTGTCTTGTTTTTTCCTTTTGGGGATGATGCAAGGTGTCGAGACATTTATGTCTCTTCCATGTTGACCCAAAATCTTTGTCTTTATCTTTTTCATTTGTCTTGTTTTTTCCTTTTGGGGATGACACAAGGTGTCGAGACATTTATGTCTCTTCCATGTTGAACCAAAATCTTTTCATTTGTCTGGTGTTTTCCTTTTGGGGATGACACAAGGTGTCGAGACATTCATGTTTCTTCCATGTTGAACTAAAAAAAAATTCTTTGTTTTCACTTTCTTTGTGTCATTCTTCCAATTCTATGAGTATTTTGGGAATGATGACAGTTACATGCTCTATGAAAACATTGTAGCACATACATACTGACCCCAAATCCATAGATCCCTTATGTATTTGTGGGGGCAACCCTTCCTTCCTATTTCATGACGCAACTTACTTCAGAAACATATGACTTGGCATAGGTTTTTTTGAGGAAATCTCTCATGTCTTAGACCAAAAAATTGGATACTTTAAAGAAATTGCTCACAGTGATGGTGTAGCAACCACTTTAAAGTGGGGGCATACATAGATGATATCGTTTGGTAAAATTTCATGGCGTGATTTTTCTTTCTTTTCTTGTGATGTGTCTTCTTCTTGGTGGTGTCATTGGGTTTGATGTCGTCCGAGAGTATGTGATCTACTATCATGGCATGATGTGAATGAGGCATACCATGGGTGACAATCTAACACTTTTGAATTTTCCTCTCTTGGAGACATTAGCCACAATTCTCCCTAAGAAGAAGACTTACATGAACAAAGTAAAATCCCCTTTAACAAATTTTTTACATGATATTCAAAAGCATTTACAAAAGACCTTGATAGAGTTGAAAGTGAGAATAAAAGTCTAAAGGAAAGCCTAAGGGAAGAAAATGAGTGTATCAAAAATTTGAGAGAACAAATCAAGAAGTTCAGAGAAAGACATATAGAAGTTAATAAACAATTGAAGAAGGAAAATGAAGATATCATCGGACTGAAAGTGTGAGTGGAAGAAAAGAAGAGAATTGAGGATTGTCTGAATGCAAATATACAAAGCAAGACCGATGAATGCGCAAATCTTGAACAAGAAGTGGTAACCCTAAGATCAAATCTAAAGAAATCAAGAGCTCATGACTACAAATTCAAAACAAGTACTACAATGCTTGATGAACTAATTGTAGGATAGAAGCCATCTAAGGATAAAGATGGTTTGGGAATTGAATGAGGACAAAGCTCAAAGGAAAATCAGACCTTAATAAGGTTGAAAGTCAAAAGTAGACTCATGGAAATGGTAGACAATTCAAAAATAAAAGGAGCAATACTAGAAGACCTCCTAGTAGACAACCAAATGCTCAAAAGTACCCATCTTTCAATGGTATTTATTTTTCATGCAATAAATTTGGACATAAAGTTATAGAATGTAGAAGTAGAATGAATCAGAATGTTGGATCCTTTTCTGGACAATGTTTTGCATGCAAGAAATTTGGGCATAGAGATACTGAGTGCAGAAGTCAAATGATAAATAGATTTAATATTGGTAGAATGTTTCAATTTTTTAATGGTTACTGTTATACATGCAATGTATTTGGACATAAGACTAACCAGTGTAGATCAAGAATGAATGAAAGTTAGTTTGGTCAGAAAAATGTTATATGCTACAATTACAATAAACCTAGAGTGCATTTCAAGATTATGCATAAGCAAGAATGGAAGGAAGACTAATCCGAAAAAGAGGAATGAAGCTATGAAGAAAGTTTATCCTACTGATGTAAAGAAGGAAATGGAGAAGATTTTGAGAAAGAAAGAGGAGCCTAAGAACAAGGATGAATCAAATGCATTTGTACCTCCCTCTGGTGCAGATAATTCTCCTAAAAACTAAAACCAAGCTTGGGCTTAGGGGGGCCATTAATAGAGAAATATAACAACCCCTTAGAAATGTGAGGTTTCAAGCAACAACATGAAGATATAGGTGTAAAATGGTATTCTTAAGCTTCTAAAAAAGAAACTAGTATAAAAAATGCTAATATGAAGAAATACAGAGCATTTGGGTTTACAGTGTATCAGTGAAGTGTTTAACAGATTTTTGGAAAATGTGAAGGTTAGGGAAGATCGGTAAGGTATAAAGTGAAATTCTAAGTCATTTTAATCACTTTTGCACATTTGAAACAGAGCAAAGAAAATTGAAGGAGGATTGAAGGCAATTTGAAGCAATTTGGTGCAAACCCTAGTTCCTATCAAGCACATAAAAGTTATTTACAACTATGTGTGCTTTGTGGGTTTGAAACTAAAGTGACTTGATAAGTATTTGAATTTGAATTGAAGATATAATGGCTACACAAACTATAGTTAACATCACTAAAAGACCTGGACCTAAATTCAAGAGATTTTCATGGTATAAATTCTTTGAGAAAGACCTCGAGGAGGCTTTTTCAAAAATCCCTCCTAGTGTTTTACCTATTAAGGACACAAGGGTCTACATACATGGAAAATTGGATGAATATGATAATTAGAAAATTAAGGATTTATGGACTAAGGAATTGACTAGAGATGATTTCCTAGTGAAACCAAAATACAACCTAGTACAGAAGAAATTGGATGTTTGGAATTGGATTCCCAATTATAGCAGTGAATTGGATGCAAAATTGTGAGGATGGAATTGAGTAGAATGCATGACAAGTTCATGTGGACAATTATGCCTGGACTAATTTCAAAATAAGTGATCAAGGCTATGATTGGTTTGTGTGATACTAGACCCATACTAGTACTAAATTTTGTAAAGAATGAAGTGGTTATGCAACTAATCGGTGCCACATTTGAAAGAAGAGCATTAAAAACTAAAACTATCACTAATCCTACTGTGAAGTATGCTGCAATCATGATTGGTCACAAATTTTACTTCACCAATAGAGACAATTTTTTATTTGCAACTACAATCTATTTTTCCCATGATATGGTAGTGAATGGGAAGGAAAATGACCTATGTGAGTTGCTCCAATAACAACTTTTGGAAAATCTAAAATAAACCAAGGAAAAGAAGTATGCTTCCAAATTTGGGACAATAATTGTGTGTTTATTGTTTTACTTCTTGAGGAGGCTACCTGGGAGAAGAGACATTATGTGGGATAGAAGTAGGCTTGTCGGTCATCAATTTTTTTATTATTTGCACAACATAGGTGATTACAAGGATTAAGATAATGTAATGGTTGAATTCTTTGCAGTATTCCAAAACAGCGTGCATGACAAAGAAAGGATTCCTGAGAGTCTAATGGACAAGTATGCACAAGAATAACCTTCCTTGTATCCACTGATGAATGCATCATAGAGGTTGTTGAACCTAGGACAATATGGATTGAGCCTCTTGGTTATGAGATTTTTTAACATGAAGTTGAGGGATACATTGAACTATTGTTGAAAAGTCCTAAGGACCTCTCTTTGCCAAGGCATGGCACATATGAAGAAAATTCAATTGAGGTGCACTTGGAAACATTAGCACTTGCAAGAACCAAAAGAGTAAACAAAAGGTAGAACAATACTTTGAGTTGCATGGACTTTCAAAAGGTGAAGTAGATAGGTTACGGGAAATTGTTGCGGAAAGGGATGCCAAAGCAGCTAGTAGAACTGGTGAGTCCTTCAGACCATGAAGATCAATAAGAAAAAGTTCCACCCTTACCTCTACATTTCCAAAACCTATTGCCACAACTGTTGCTAAAAGAAAGAAGGTGGAGCCTAGTTCTTCAATATTAGAAAATGTAACTACACCCTTTGGACCCAACACCTAGACTTGAAAAAGGAAGAATGTACCTCTGGTAACACCCCCTACTACCTATGGAAGGAGGAAGAAACAAAAAGCATCAAGAGAGAGGAAATTGAGTGATGTTGTAGAGGAAGAAATTAAACTTGTATTGGAAGAAGAAGAATAGCTAAAAAGAAAAAGAAGTAGTTTTTCCACTAGTGGTGAAGGTGCTTCATAAGAGGCTAGCACTGAAACAAAGAATGCCAAGATCAATATTGTGGATACCTCTTAAGAAGAGGAGATAGTAAAGGAAAAGGAAGATTTTAGAACACATGTTCACAAAAATCCTAAGAAGAAAAAGCAGAAGAATTCAAAAGAAGGAATTTCAAAGCCTAAGAAGAAAAAGTGACTCCTCTGATAAGAGCTCGTTCACTAATAAAGCTAGAGTCTTTGGTTAACAATATGTTAGATCATGATGGTTTGTTAGAAGCAACTACTAAATTTTATGATGAATTAGATGAAGAAGAAAAAAAAACTATAATAGATGTCATCATTCAATACATGATTAAATATTTTAGATGCAAATATGGATAACATGAAGAAGAAAGTGACTAGTGTCGTGTGGAAATATTTGGTGAAAAAAAGGCATGAAGTTGTTAAAGCTGAGAAAAAGATTAAAAATAATGCCTTTAATGAAATTGGATCCTCCCTATCTAAGGATGACAAAGCTACCTTGTTGGAAGTGTATACTAAACAGTTCAGAGTAAAGAAAAGTGTCACAATTCTTATGGCTAGAGAAAAGAATAGTACAGAGAAGCTGAAACAAGAAACTGTGAATACAATGAGAGGAATAGCAGAGAAATTTTGGATGATTGCTTCATCATCTGGTACAGATCAAGGTAAGGAGCTTGATAATGACAAGGTAATAGATGCAGAGTAAAATATTCATCTTCCTAAAACAAATTTTCCTATTTTCAAAGAAGTTGTAGAAGAAGCGAATGTTCAGAATGCAAAAGTCATTTCAAAAAAAATTGATACAGAGAATGTGGTGCTCACACCACCACTCATTCATGATAGAAATTCTTCTCCAAAGACATATGCTCCTCTAGAAGACACAGACACTACCACCAGTGCTAACACTAAAGATAAGAATATAGGACAAGAAGTGGATCAGGATAAAAATGATGGTGATAATAATGCTGAGGATTCCCCTGATAGACAAAATGAGGATGTTGGAAAAGAAGGTGAGGAGAATCAAAATGGAGAAGAAAAAGGAGAAAAGGATAATGATAAGAAAGATGATGAGGAGAAAAAGGAGGATGAAGATAAAGAGAAGATATAAAAACCCTCTGGTAAAGAAGACAAAGAAGATGAAGAAGAGAAACAGAAGAATAAAAAGGAAACAATGGTTGGAAAGAATGAAGAAGAACCTCAAAAGTCAATGGATCTAACAAAGTAATTTAGAGAATCCTCTAGTAATGCATTTAAGGGTCTTTCAACAAGAAAAATGAGGTTCCAACTAGCCACTCCTCCCTAGTTGATTCATCTCTCGTCACATCAAGGTTGTGTAGATTTGAATAAGATCTCACCTATTTAGAGGATAGATCTTGGAGATAATTTTCTTACCTATGGAAGAAAGGAGATCATTGAGACTCATTAGAAGGGGACTGAGTTGATAAATGATGCAATCAAGTCTCTATAAGACATTACCCCTAATGCCACAATTGATAATTCTTTGATGCCCATTAAAAATTTGAAGTTTTTAGTCAACTCTCTCAAGGAATATACCTAAAGTATGGAGCAGACTGAGAAGGAAATGTAATCAAGAATTGTTGAGAAGAGACTTCTTGAGTTATAGGAAAAATGTGCATTTGCACATGGAAAGGTGAAGGAATGTCTGAAAGATGTGCAGGTACATGAAGATGAAGCCAAGACATTGTTCTTGTATTGTATGAGGTGGTTGGATGCCACTAAAGGAATTAAGGACCTAATGGACTCCATCAAGTCACAAATATCTAATGCCTCTGGAACCTTTGACCCTACACACTTGAGACAGAGATTAAATCTCTTCAACTACCATCACAGATCTACAAATAATTTTTTTCACTCTTCAAAGGCAGAAAGAAGATATAATAAGGAAATTTGGACAACTTGGGGACTTGGTGAAGACCAAGCACATTCCTGTGTCAAGTGCCCTTGTTGACGCAGAGAAGTTTGAGAAGATAAATTCGGCTCCAAGTACTCTAGAAGAAGGAGAGGATAACTTAGTTGAATTGGAAGCAATGTACATGTCTCTTGCCAAAGCTAAGAATATTTGTAATGAAGAAAAATATACTTTCCAAACAATTCTTGATGAATTAGAAGGTTCCTCCTCTGAATGAACACTTAAATTCTGGTATACTATTTCACTATTTTCAATTGTTTTCAATTTATCTGTGTACAGATGTTCGAATCAAATTTTTGGGATAACTCTCCAAAGGGGAGTCAATACACTTTTTCCACTTTTTCAATTATTTTAGAGCTTACATGTGTGTTACCAACACACCCTTTGTCCTTGATGTCAAAGGGGGAGAAGAGTTGAGAAAAGATTGGAATTGGGTAGAAGTTTTGATGAAGGTATAGAGGAGATAATTTTTAAAGGAGATCATGTATACCTAAAGTTTTTGGTGATGTATGTTTTGAATTTTGGATATTCATTTTTGGCACATGTAGCCATCAATGACAAAGGGGGAGATTGTTGGAAGAATGAAGAAGAAACCCTTTGATGTGTTATTGATGCCAACATTGTTTGTTGACAGTCTAATTTGGTAAACAGTTTTGGTGACATCTTGATCCAGTAATTTGGTCCATAATTGCTCGTGTTATAAGATCAACTTATGAGGTTACTGTATGTTATTTAGGACTACTAAATACATCTATGATCAAGATTTCAGAAATTTTGGATGAATAGGCTAAAATTTAAAAATAACAAAAGTTTGACATACAGTTTTTGGCTTTACACAATGTAAATGGCTATGAGTTATCTGGTCTGCATTCCCCCGATGTTTGGATTCAAACTCTACAATTTTGGGAGATGTTTTACAGATGTTTGTACACTATATATTCCAAATGGTGCATGTTTACTTGATCAGATGGATCATTGGTGTGTGATCAGTTGGTCTCTCTTGTGATTAGGTCTAATTTGTGTCCAACCTAATACTTGATATGTATACTATGAATATTAACATGTATTGTGGATGTTAAGGGGATCTATTCTAGATCTGTGCTAACCTAAATCAAGTATTGCACATTTGATTTGAGTGTGAAGAAGTTTTTGTTTCAAGTATGAAGCCAACAAAGTGATTTTGAATTAAATAAGGCTACATCTAATTAGGACAACCTATTTAATGTATGCAGATGTAATAGGGTATATATGTGGAACACTTTTGAGTTTCCTAATGTAATAAGAATGTAATGTGATGTGGACAAGATCCGATATTATGCAAAATTATGAATTTGTATGTGTGAGATAAGTATAAGAGCATAATTGTTATGAATGTTGAGTGACTGCTAAGCAAAGCAATATTTTGTATTCATAGCTTCAAAGGAATTGAATTCAACACAAGGAAGGTGCACTATGTATCAATTCACATTTTGGCTGCAAAGCCATTTCTGTTTTGTATCTATTTCTGGTTGTGAGCCTTATAAGGACAGTGTGTCCTAGCATCAAGTAATATTTAAAACACTAAAACAAAGGACCTAGCAGGGTATCCCTATATGTAAATCAGATAAGATTCATATAGATGACAAGGGCTTGTAGGGCTAGTTACACACCTTGTTCTCATTTAAGTTTAGGTATGAAGTAGGAAACATAAAGCAAATCTAAACTAAGAAAGTAGGGAAATGGTTTTTTATTCAAAATATTGTTTCAGAGGATGGGGGAAAGAAAATATGCAAAACCAGTGTCTTCCTTGGGCTATAGATTCATATGTTCAAATTTAAACCATACATTAACCACATGTGTTCAAACTTAAAGGATGATTTAAATTTACTTGATGCAGAATTCCAAGCTATATCCAATTGGATTGGATAGTGATCTGATCCAAGAAATGTGAGAATGGAAGAAGCATATGTAAAATTAGTGTTGGACTAGATTAGAGAGAGGAGGAACCTATCTAATATTTCTACAATGAGACAAAAATGTTTCTTTTTTTTTGTAGGTAAATTTTCCATTAGTTGGTAAACAATCAATCAATGAATTATCTAGAATGGCATTAGAGAAGTCTTCCATTGCTTTTGGAGGGGGAACGAAACCCCCATTTTTTTCTTTCAAAGAAGTAATAGCATGAAAGTCCCCTCCTAAGATAATCATTTCCTCCTTCAACAAATTGAGGGTTGTTGTCAAAGAATCCCATACTTGTTTCTTACCAATAGTAGAAGTAGGACCATATACGTTAAATATCCAAAATGTATGCTGATAATATTCAATCTTGGTGAGCATCCACCATTGTTGAGCTACAATAAACTCAAACATAACCTTACATGGTTCACATAAGAATGCCAACCCTCCTACACCCCTACAATAGGGATATAAAACACTTCCCATTTGGTTCATCTACTCAAAAAAAAATTAATTATATTTTTATAATATATTTAAGTTAAGAAAAAAAATTATCATAAATTTGACATCCATTTACAAGTTAAAATATTAATAAATATTCAACGATAAATTTATATTAGTGATATCATTTAATAATAAGATAATTCTTAAATAAAATATCAAATAAATAAATCAAAACTAAACTAAAATAAAAACATATTTTTTAAAGTAAAATTAAAAATGAAATTGCATACAAAAGTAAAAACTCTTCAAACAAATTTTAACTAGTATAGATATCTTTAAAACATGTCTATCAAAAAATGCCTATCAATTTGATATTGTTTTACTTACTTAAAAAGTTATTTTATTTTATTTAATACATGTAGACATAAATGTTATGTTGTTTATTTTGAAAATATCAAATATTAATATTTTGACTGTAAATAACTGTCAAATTCAAGATCAAAGATAAAAGCTTTTGTTAACACGGTTCACACCATTACACTCCATCCCATGCTGTCATTGTACTAAAATACTTCTTGACATTAATAATAACTGTCAAATTCACGATCAAAAGATAAAAAAATTTATTAAAGACTTATGATATTACACTTCATCCTTTACTGTCGTGGTAAGAGTACCTCTTGACATTAGTAACATGTTCAATCATTACACTCCAGTCTTTGCCACCATTGTAATAACAATTGAAAATAGCTCTGCAAAGGTCATGGAAATCGAAGAAAACAAGAGTGATGGATAGATATTGTAGAATGTGGAGCAATGAAGTTGACGTAAAATGACGAAGGATTTGCTTTGCCAACGGTAAGCAAACTGTATCATATTCACATGCTACTCATGATGAGGCAATCTGTCTCCATGCCTCCAGAAAAATTGTTTAAGTTACACTCAGAACCCTTGTAGGAAAAACATGGTCCCATTGCAAAAGATCTCCCAGACAGACACTGCAAGATGAAGCACTAAGTCGTAACAACTGGTGATTGCCTCAATTTCAAGAATTGATCAATCCTAATCAAATGTGGGTCTACCAAAGGAAAAGTGATGGAACTCTCTAGAAATGGGAAAAAAAATCTTCCCTTAGTGGGAAATGAACAACTCAGGAAAGAAAACTCCCCTCCATGTGGACAGGTGGACATGAAACAAAAGAGTCCCCACAACAAAAATCCAAGCTACTCTTTGCCCCAGATGAAAAGTGTGATGAAAAGTGTGTAAGGTCTGAACTCTTCTTTCTCTTTTTCATGTTTGTTTGATTGGATGGATGGTGGACAATTGTACAGGTGTTTTAAAAATTCTTGTAATGAATAGTGGTATCTTTAATTCTCTTTGTCCTAGATGAAAAGTGTGTAAGGTCTGAACTCTTCTCTCGTTTTCATGCTCACTTGATTGGATTGTGGACAATTGCAAAGGTACTAAAAAAATTATTGTAATGAAGAGTGGTATCTTTATTTATTTATTTTTAATCGAGAGAAATTGATAGGTTAGTCCAGTGATCTGGAACTTAGTTGTTTGACAAGACAAGCTGCTTATAACCTCTTGGACAATGTGTGAACTGCTTCAATTAAGAGTCAAACCCACAACCTGGACTGCCTAAAGCAACAATTGAGATCAAGTGACCTGACCAGCAGGGTCAACAATGACTTCTTTATTGTTCAAATATATACATACATAACTCTTAAGTAAATAAAATATATTAAAATAATTTTAAAAAAGCAAAATTAAAAAATAATTTTTATCTGTATCGATATAAAAAGAGTAAGTAACTAGCATATCTTTTTTAGAAAATATATGTAAAAGATGACTAGATATAAGTACATATATTTTTTAACTAGTGAGATTTGTTTAATTATTATACCTAATTTTGTTGCACAAACCAAATTTGAAAGGAAATGATGTTTCCCTATTCCTTTCATAAGTATAATTTTTGTTTCATTGAAAAATAAAACTTTACCATATTAAAACCAAATATGTAACTTATACTATACATTAACCATCAAACCAACTTAGACTATATGAAATGATGTCTCCCTATTCCTTTTGTCAGCATAATATTCTATAAAGATGTTTCTTTACTCCTTGAGCAGTACAATCTTACCCTTTTCAAATGGAATATATAATTTACACCATACATTAACCATCAAACCAACTTAGACTATATCAAATGATGTCTTTCTATTTCTTTTGTAAACATAATATTTTATAAAGAATCTTTTTGTTCCACAATCGTACCCTTATAAATCTGAATATATAACTCACACCATACATTAACCATCAAACCAACTTACACTATACCATGAATTATTGTTTTTGAAAGACTTGAAAATGATGATGCAGTACCCTTAATGGCCACCATGAGCAAAAGGCTGCTCACCCCCCACCTATGATGATAACTTTTTAAAACCTACATATTCTTTCCTTACTTTTTCACTGACAGTTCATGAACATGGACAGATACCAAGTCCACTTTAAAAACCAATTTAATATTTCCAATTCACCATGTGAAAGCAAATTGAAAACTTGTTCAATACAAAAAAATCCACTCTCAGATTCTAATAACTTTGTTTAGTACTTTCAATTTCTCACATGAAAAACCTTGCAAGCTTGTTTAATATTTCCCTACCACTTTTCTACAAAGAATATTTTTAGATCTGATGTGTACCGACTAATAGATTTTGCTGGGTCATTTCACCATATGTGCACTGGTCAACGTCTTCAGTGTGTTTTTTTGAAACAAAACTCAGAGGGGATGACAGAATAGTGGTGAGAGCACTCAGGCTGTACAAGTGAATTATATTCGAAGGTGCCATTCAGTGCAGCTGCTTTCCGTATAAATAAATTAGACTGTGGCATTTGCTTTTTTAAGGAGTTTACTGAGTTTAGGAACCAAGTGCAGAAATGGCTGTAGAACCAAGCAGAGGACAGGAATGGGTAAATGATGGATCTGTTGATATCAAAGGAAGACCTGTGCTCAGAGCAAAAACTGGTGGATGGAAGGCTTCACTATTCATCATTGGTAAGTCTTCTTCTCTTTATTATTAAGGAGGGCTTTACCTACATATTAAAAGCAATAGATTTTAATACCAAAAAGAATTAGAAAGCTAATGCTAAAATCTTAATACAACTGTTTTCTTTTTTCTTGGGTTATGGCGGCCATGAATATATCTGTACTTTTAGGATTTCAGAATGGGTTCTTATCCATGTATGAATGTGCTAGAAACTATAGTGATATACTTTAATGCATTTTGTCCAGGAGTTGAGGTCACTGAGAGACTGACTTACTATGGAATAGCAGCCAATCTGATCACATATCTAACTACTGTCCTGCAAGAAGGAGTTGCAACTTCTGCTAAAAATGTCAATTACTGGACCGGTGCTACAACTGTCATGCCTCTTGTAGGAGGCTTCATTGCAGATTCATACTGTGGACGTTATTGGATGGTCTTCACTGCTTCAATAATATATCTCTTGGTAAGCACACATATATACATAGAGGGACAGAGAGTACTGTAAGTATGGACTAATCATGCTTGTGTTATTCATTGACAGGGAATAATTTTGCTTACACTTTCGGTGTCCCTTCCTGCCCTCAGACCACCTCAATGTGAGAAGGGCACTGTGGGGTGCACTAGTGAGGCAACACCCTTACAGATTGGCATCTTCTTCCTAGCCTTGTACTTGATATCTTTTGGCACAGGTGGTCACAAGCCCTCTCTACAAGCATTTGGTGCAGACCAATTTGATGAACAAGATGAAAATGAAAGGATAAAGAAGACATCCTTCTTCAATTGGTGGTTTTTTGGGCTCTCCACTGGCATTCTCTTAGCAGTCACTCTTATTGTATACATACAAGACAATGTCAGCTGGGGATTGGGATTTGGGATCCTCATTTTTGTCATGGTTATTGCAATTGCTTTGTTTATGTATGGAACTCCGTTTTACAGACACAAAGTTCCTTCGGGAAGCCCTATAGTTGGCATAGTAAAAGTTTTTGTTGCTGCAATACGAAATAGAAATAAAAGCCTGCCTTCAGATGAGAGGTTGCTCAATGAGGTCTGGGACGTGGAATCCATGAAGTATGGACAGAGACTGCTCTCTCACACAGACAATTTTAAGTAAGCAATTTATGTTTTTTATTTTATGTTAAATTTGACAGAAATTTCTTAAGGAAAACTACTTCCTAGTTCCCTTATAATCACTGACCCCTAAAAGCCCCAGTTCAGAAAAGCAGATTTGCTTTTATAATTAGTGACCCGCTAAAAGCTGCACTGCAAATCCTTATAGCTTGTGACCACATAAAAACTTCACTTTGAAAAAATAGAGTTTCTTTCTATTATAAATGAAAAATATTTCTCTTATAATTAGTGATCCCCTAAATCAGCACTGCAAAAGGAGGAAATTATTTCAATTATTAAAGAGATATTACGTAAGGTATGCCTAGTTAAACACATTCCTACACTTTGGTTGGAGGGTTTGCATATTCCCAATGGCCTTGAATATGGAAAGGTTACTGTACAAGCTGTAATGTGCCTTCTTTAGAATACCCAGAAATTGCAATTCTTTAGTAGTCAGTATATAGGTTAATGGTCTTGCATTGAACATGATTTTTTTCATTTAATCTTTAGGTACATTACTCAAAATTTTCATTCTTTAGAATTCAATTCGATTATCAGCTTTGTAGCAAATTTACCCTTTACTACCAATTCGCTGTTTATTAATTGTTTATGATAACAGCCCATTATGAATTGCAATCTTGTTATTCTGGGTATACATATTTCAAATGAAGCCGGTCGCAAGTTCTATGTGCATCAAGTCAGTAGAAAGTTCTAAGGCTGCACCTTGCTGAAAAACCCCAATTTGGATAAGAGCCATAAGCATTCTTTTCATTATTTCTAAATGTTATTTTTATCAGTGAATTGTTATGAATTTTTGAGTTTCAGTCTTAGGAGTTTTGATGGAGCTCCATGTTAGAACAATCAATAATCGAATTATGTTCAAGGCTCTAGATATATATGTGTCAAAATAGTTAGCACGTTTATAAAAAGTTGTTGATTCTTTTTGTAAACGTGTTAAACAATTTGATAACTAACTGTAGTTGATTGACAACAAACAGAAGACTCAAAAATATCTATTGACACATATACATAACGACCATAATTCAATTATTGATTATTCTAACAATCCCCTTAATGAATAAGAAATTTTGATGGACTCCGTCAAATATCTATTGAGTACAAACTTTATTTGCCCAAACATTCATTCCCATATCTGTTAAGTCTCGTAAAGTGCACTTTTTGATCTAGCTACTGTAAACGAGACCTTAGAATTAATTTTACGATGTTAACTGCCTTATTTTATTATTTGTTAAGTCTTGGAAAGTGCATGTTTTGATCTAGCTACTGTTATGGAGACCTTAGAACTTGACAATTTTAGATGTTAACTGCCTTATTTTATCTATATTTATAGGAAAATCCCTTTAGTTTTACAGTTTGATGTTAAAATTCTTCTGTGTTTTCTCAGGTTTCTAGACAAAGCCGCCATTATAGATCCACCAGTTGGGATGAATAGAGCAAGTACAACTACTGAAATCGGCCTAGCAAATCTAAGAACTCATGCATGCACGGTGACACAGGTAGAAGAAGTGAAGCTCATCCTTAGGATGGTTCCAATCTGGCTCTCCTGTCTCACGTTTGGAGTCTCCATAGCACAAACAACCACCTTCTTCATAAAGCAAGGCAAGACCATGGACAGAAGATTTCCCAATACCCACAATGAAATCCCAGCAGCTTCTCTTTTTGCAATCTCAGTGCTTTCCATGATTACTTTTGTAGCACTATATGACAGTTGCTTTGTCCCAATTGCAAGAAACTTGACAGGAAACAAGAGAGGCATAACAATTCTTCAGAGAATCGGATTTGGAATGTTCATATCTATCATAGGTATGGTTACTGCAGCATTAGTAGAAGCAAAGAGGCTAAATGTAGCCAAGAATCATGGCTTGCTTGAAAACCCAGAAGCCACAATCCCTCTCAGTGTTTTTTGGCTTGCTCCACAGTTTGCTTTGAATGGTATGGCAGACGTGTTCACCATAGTAGGATTGCAAGAGTATTTCTATGATCAAGCTCCAGATAGCATGAGAAGCTTGGGGATTGCCTTCTATTTGAGTGTCATTGGTGTTTCAAGTTTTCTAAGCAGTTTTATAATCACCATAGTTGACAGAATTAGCACCAGAGGAGGACATGAGGGGTGGTTTGTGAACAACCTAAACAAATGCCATTTGGACTATTTCTACTGGCTTTTAGCGATACTTAGTGCTTTGAATCTAATATTCTATGGATGTATGGCTCACAGGCACACTTACAAAAAAGTGAAACAAGTTTCTTGTGAAAAGGATATGTTGCCTATCAAAGAGTCACATCATGATGAGAATGTGACTCTTTGATTTGGATCATGTTTTGAACTTTTTTCTAAGATGTACTCTAAATATATATTAGAGTAATTGTAATGCAAAAATTTAATGGTATGGGTAAAGATTACTTATTTGTATAAGTTTATTAAAATAAAAATTAATGAATAAAATTTTAATTTAGTTTAATGTCTTGTAATAAGATATCTTATAATTACAATGTTTTATTATTAAATTGATAGGAAGGAACAATTTCATTTCATAGAGAGTTTTTAATTTTTTTAAGTTTATAATAATTAATAGATTTTTATGTAAATATTCTTAAGAACTTAGATGATATTTTTTAATCTTGTATATTTTATGTTTTTTACATTTAAATGAATATTAATATTATATGAGTATTGAATGGGTATTGTGATTTTACAATTTGCATGATTGAATATATTAATATAGAATAAATAGTTTATTTATTTATCTAAAAGAGGGGTAAAAATTTATTCAAACTAAAACAAAGAAGTAAAAAGCAAGGGCATTATAGATCCTTGTCAATCTCCACTAAATGGTCCAACTTTTGAGACAAATCCGAGGTATAGAATAAATAGTTAAGATTATATGTAATCCTAAGTTTGATATATTAGTTCTATAAAAGTCCATACTCTAAAAATTATAAATTCAAATGATAGTAGATGCATTCACCATGTAACCATAGGTGCATCATGAATGTTAGATAGATACCACTATATACCCAATCCACTTGTATCAAATCACACCATTTTTTTGTTATCAAGTTTCAAATGTGATGTCTTTGATAAAAAGAATATGTGAGTAAATGTGGTTAATTTTGGGCTATGGGTGGTGCCTCTTTAAGTCCACACACATTTTCATAGTTAATGTATCATCTTGTACATAGATTAAATGAGCTGTAATATAATAAAAAAATAATATGAGGGGACCAATGTATACTCTAAATAACACACACAAAATCATTCAGTCTATGTCACACTTTAATAAAAGAAATAGCCAAAAATAATAAACTTTTTATTTTGAATGTCCTTTTAAATTAGCACAATAATTTAGTTGTTGATAACATGCAAAAATTGGGGTTAAGTGGGACATTACTTTTTAGAGAGTTTTTTTCTTCAATTTTAAATAGTAATTTTATTTTATTTTATATTTATAACATGAAAATTTAGTGCATAGATTAATTTTTTGAACATAACATTATTTTTTCTCTTAACTATTTATCCAAAATACTAAATCTCAATATAGAATGTCTTCTCTACTTGCATCATATTCTTTTCAATTTTTTAATAAACTTTAGTATTTTTTGACAAAAAAATCAATCTATATTATGGTGTTGATAACCTACATATAGTAAAAATAAAAAATAGAATATGAACAATAATTAAAATATATATATATAAAAAATTAAAACTATATGTATAGATCTACAAAGTGTGTTTTTAGATTTTATTAAATTTTACTTACATGCATAAGAGTTGTAAAAAGGTCATTTTTTTGAATTTGTTTTGTTTTTGGTAAATGTATCCCAAAGTGATGCTACATATGTATTTAGTCCAGTAAGCCAAATCTAATTTAACTAGAATGAATCTAACTAGACTATATATTAACCAAAAATGACTTTCAACTTGAAAATGCTTAAATTCATTTGTGTTAATTAGTTGGTCTAAAGTGTGGCATAACTTTAAAATTTTACCCTAAAACTAAATAGTTTTCATTCAAATTTTAATATAAAAGCAATAAGAAAATGAAAAAAGAGAAATTATATTAAGAGATGTGCATTTAAGGTTTGGGAATGCTAAGTAAAGCTTCTAGTGTAATCCATAGAAGAAATTCAAAATATAAAATGTCAATTTGAGCACCTTGAATTGAGTAAGTAGATTATTTTCCTCTATGAAGTTTAATGTCTATTGTTGACCTACACTTTTGAGGTAAAAGAGAACACCCACATTTTTATTGTTCTCCTTCTCACAATATACTTGAGTTACTTTGGTGGAGTTGGAGTTGAACAAGAGAGAGATAGATAGTTGAGATCAATTGCATGGTTTTCCATTACAAGAGTGAAATGTTGCTAATATAGTTAAGAGTACAAAGGAAGTGAATATAATCATGAGGTTCCATGTCATATTTGTGGATCCTTGATATATGTGCCTTTCTAGGCTTTCATTGGGCATATACTGATACATAGTCATCAAATGGTCATTTCTATAACACCAACCCAATAGAGGCACCTTGTGTAGATGGCTAGATATTTTGATCTTTAATATAAATTCATTTTTTTTTCTTGGAGTTATTGAGGCATGTGTTTCACATCATATATGGTTTTTCATTTGATAGGGTTGTTTTGATGGCTTTGAATGTGTTGCTTCCAAGCGCAAACTAGGAATTAAATTTGTGTGTGGCCTTATTGATATCTTTGCATTTGAACTCTCATGGTTCAC
This sequence comes from Sequoia sempervirens, assembly GCA_007258455.2. NCBI lineage: Eukaryota > Viridiplantae > Streptophyta > Pinopsida > Cupressales > Cupressaceae > Sequoia > Sequoia sempervirens. The sequence continues at coordinate 1,041,026,510 of VDFB02271358.1, read as the reverse complement.
CTAGAGGTTGTGAAAGGCATCTACCATGACTACTTCTACTTGAAACTTTGTTATGTAGTAAATGGTATGGTCATGCCAATGGCTACAATGTGCAATGTTCTCATGGATACAATAATCATATTGAAGAAAGCTTTATCTTATTTTCATTGAATGTGAATTTTAATATAATTGTCTTTAATTTAAAAATCTTAAAACTCACAATCTCTTAGAATTTGATGATATTGAATTTAAACACTAAGTTTCCTACCCATTTCAAATTTAGTGTATATAACTAATCTTAAATATCATTTGATTTAATGTGAATAAATATAAACTTACTATTGATTTGAGCAATGTTCTCATCCAACACTCCCTTAAAAAAAGCAATACAAATTAATGATGACTTTCAATAGACTTTCTTCGCTCTCATAAAACAATTATTATTTTAAAGAGTCTAGATTTGTTTACTTGATATAAAAAGTAATGTACCAAAGAATTATGATATTTACTATATCGATCGAATGATACAACACTACTTCCACTCCATATGATTTTTAGATGGCTTTCACATCTCCGTTCACTTTATTCATTGTTTCCTATGTGACGTGCAACGCTTCACAATAAATGTTGGAATCCTTGGACATGAAAGAAGTGTTAGCATCATCGGAACCAAGAAAAATGGCATCAAAGCTTATCCTATAGAGAGAGAAAGTAGAGGATGACAAGGATATGAATTGTGAATAAATTTCAATGATAATGATTCTCTATTACTTAAATATTTTTTATGTTTTATGGTGAAATAATATATTTATATACAACAGGGGTGTCCTCGTGACCTAGCAGTCCTTATCTTGGGTACTTGAGGCGAGCTAGGGTGAGACTAGTCCCCTGCATGTGAGATCACCCTCCCGCAAGAAGTCTCACCTCTTAAACTTGGGAGAAAAGTCAAACCAGAGACCAATGGGGAGCAAACCCACTGCCCAAGCCAACTCTACTACCCGTTTAGACTTATATTTAATTTATATTAAACAATGGTAATTTTTTTGTCTTATTTTTATTCAATAAAATTGACTTTTGAATAGTCATTGTTTATATGGTCTTACAACCTCTATCATGAATTCACAATAATTGATCCAAAATTTGATAGGACTTTTTATAGTAGATACTTGTATCTTTAGAGGTGTAATGAATGAGTTGATATAAAATTCAAAAGGACATGTAAATTATTGTCATTGTAGTGATTTTAAATTAATATCATCATTGTAAAGGTCAACGTGATTTTAAGTATATGAATTAGATAATATAAGGAAGGAAAATAAAGGAAATATTAGTTAAACATAAGAAGTCACAAGATGTTTGTGGCTAATAAAAAGACCATAATCATTGAAGCTTTGGTAGTGAGGCCATGATCTCTAGTTGAAGGTTATGTGTCAATCACCACAAACCACAAATCTCTTCTATCATTCTCAATGTTAAACTTAGAAGTTAGTGGAACGATGAAAATGTTTGATATTTTAAAGAATTCAAATCATAAAGTTTGTTATCCTATAACCCAAAAAGAACAAAAAAAAAATTATGAAGATCAAAACAATGAAGAAAAGTCCCAACAAAAAGTTCAAAGACTTACAATTGTGAATACACTCATACATCTTAATAATACACATTCAATTTATTTCATCACAAATAATAATTTAAAAAAATTAACTATATATATATGATTTATTAACTTAAATAAAATAACTAAAATAAAAAATTTAAAAGAATATTAATTAATAATTTATTAAAAATACATATAAAAACAATAAAAAATGAAAAATAAAGCTAACATCTAAAATGCAATAAAGTAAAACATAAAATTAATCCAAAACTACCAATAAATAAATAGATTCATGAAATTATAGTATCTAGCATTCTAATAACATAAAAGAAAGTCTATTGTAACAAGCTATAAGTAGCACAAGCACTGGTGACTAATTTATTTTTTAACTTAAAAAAAGTAGTGTTGGCATTGAGTAAAGTGGTTCATTTTTTTTAATATGTGTAAATAGTGTAAATAAATTAAAAGTTTAAAAATTGTTGAAAAGTAAATAATGAAAAAAATCTGGTGGACTCAAGATAGTTTTGTGGGCATGAATGTCCACATAAATATTCTAGTAGTTAATTGGTTATCATATATAATGTGTAAATTTGAAAAATTGATAAGTGTTGATAAGAATGTAATTTTGAATTAGTTTGAAGAAATTATTTATTTCAATTATATTTTTTTATTATTTTTTTTAATTGTTTTTTAGGTTTTAAAATTTAGTTGTCTTAATTTTTTAATTATGTTTCTTGTATAGAATATGTTTTATTATTTCTCTTTTTTCCACCCAAACAATTTCTCAATTCAAATTGGAAAGGTTAGTATTTGTTAGGATAAGATGCCCCAATATTGTAATCCTAATGTTCATGTATTGATATTTTGTATGTGTTGTTTTCTCATCTTTTGTGTTTTCTATCTCCACTTGGGAAAGTTGGCATTTTATTTTAGAGTGGCACAAATTCATCCTTTAGTTGATTTTATCTTCACTTGATGATGTAGGCATCCCACTAAAATATTTTTTCTCACTTGGACATGTGTCACTATCTTGAAGGGTGTGTCAAAGAATATTGGCAAGTCTTTATGGATGTTACATATGATTCTCTTATAATGTGAGAGCATATAATAGGTAGGTTACATTGTAATCTTGACTAGCCTTATAGTAGTGTTGGAAACTTTTCATGAAACGTTTAATGCATGGAAGAATAAAGACAAATTGGATGCCTAATTTTGGGTAGTCATTTATATTATGCATTATGACTTATAGTTTGACATGTAAAGAATATGTTATTAATAATTGGGGGCATTTTAGACCACGGGATTGGGATTTGGTTCCAACTATTCATACCTCTCTTGGGCTTGTAAATGGTTTCCATAACCATCCCATGCTTTCATCTTGTCTTTCTTCTATAAATTGGAGCTTGGTCTAGGAGGTTGGACAAGTTGTTTTGCAAATTTTAGTAGTAAATAAATATTACAAGAACTCAAAGAAATTAGTATTGCTATAGCTCTTGTTAAGGATTAATATAATCTTTGGATCTCTTTCAGTGTGGAGGTTTTACCCACAAAGGTTTCTCCAAAATATATCTTGTGTTATGATTTGCATCTATTTTATGCTTGTTTTTATTTTCATCTATGATTTATCTTTGTTTAAGTATTTAGATTCTTTAACTTGCAACATACTTTCAATTTTTATTTCTATCATGTTTTTATAGTACTCTCCCCTTCTAGTAATCTTGATGTTGCTACACTTTCAAAAATCCATCTCTAAGCAATAATTGTTTTTTTATTTTTTTCATAGCCCTTTTCATATTTTAACTCTTTTAGTTTATTTAAAATTTATAGAAGCATATCAATGAGATACAAGAATAAAAACATATAGAAACTAAGAACTATAAGTATTTTTGTTAGAACATAACCTAGCATTAACATTGTTGTTTTTATTTTCTTCATCATTGTAGTACATGCCATAAAGATTTGGTTCACTCTAATTCCTTTAAACAAATGATGTGTTCATAATTATTGTAGTTTTTATAAGTACTTTAGAGGAGTTTGTGCATAATAAATGAGTAAATGGTGAATATGTAGAAATAAGTGTAAATAGAAGTAAATGTAAACGAAGTGTGTTCAAACCAAATCTAATACTTAATTATACTACTTAACTATTGTGCAATATATCAAAGACATTCAAATCAATTGAAAAAAATAGAAATTACATAATTTATTGTTACACTTCTCATATAAAACTATGAACCTTCTCCTTTATTTTCAAGCAAGTAAATTTGCAGCCTCTTAACTATTCTAACCTCAACCTTGTATTACTCTTGAAAGTGGAATTGTATTTTTAATAAGAAAAAAGTTGTAACTTATAATGTGTGTTGGACAAACCAAGCTTGCCGTATTCACCCTTTCCATTCTCATCACTCTTCTACCACAATAGTGAATGGATCAAAGGAAACATGGATAATACAATTAAATATAGTTTATAGTAATGAACCTAGGGAGTGACATGGAAAACCTACATGTCCCCATTTCCATTATACCTTGTTTTCACCTTTCGCTTGCAAATGTTACGTTTTTGTTATGGTTGACTATAAATGTAAGTGACACATTTTTATTTTTTGGTTCGAGGGTTTTATATCAATCACACAAAATCATTTTAATTATTCAATATAGAAGTCAAAGCTTTAGGATGAAATCTTCTTGACTAAGAGCTAAGGACAGAGAAGTTTCCATTTTTTTAAAGTCGTCCCAAGAACAATCTCAGCTTCATCTCTTATATATTGTATCTACAGAGAATTTGAATCTTTATAGATGGTGTAATTAAGGAACATACCATCACACTCATCAATTATACTCAACCAATTAAACTATCATTACGAACTTTTCGACACTGGCCATGAAATTTTCTTTTATCTTATATATAAGAATGAAAAGGAAATAAAAGAGGATAAAGAAAGATTGGGAGTGAGCAGAATAATATCAACGTCAGTATAATCTCCAGGTTTGGAACAAGTGCAGACACAAATTTTCAGAAGCACATATTTTTTGGTTTTCTGTGAAATAGTCTGACTGGACAAGCACTTCTGTCTGACGCAAAAGCTAACCCAGTAACTAAACAAAGAAATATATGCTTCTTTTTATATGTGTGCACTCGCAGTGCCTCTTTCATCCATAAGAAACATGCCCCAAATATTTATTCTCATGTGTTTCTCACTAGTAGAAGATGTCATGCACCCGTCTCGCCAATAAAATACAGAGACTAACTCCTTTTGCACTGTCTCCAACGGCTATGGCACCCAATTCTTTTTTACCATAAACGTGACGGGAAGAAGACATCTGTGGGCATTTGGTGACGATTTTTTCTATACGCAACGTTGCATCTTTAGAAAAAAGGGAAGTTATGTTGTGGTTTATGAGGTTGTGGTTTCTGAGAGTGATGATATCTGGAATAGTCATAGTAGTTAATGGGTTTTTGGTCTGTTAGTAAAGTTGAATAGTTTTAAATGAGCTCACTAAAGATAAGTTTTGTTGAGTGGGATGCCCCGACATCATACAAGATGAGGTTGGTATTGTGCCCCTAACGAATTTGGTGGAATGGATTAGCCTCAATTGTTGTCTCTCAGCCAAAAAGTTTCAGCCCAAGGATTCATAGTTAATATGATTTCAAATTATGAAAATAAGATAAACATAATATTTCATCATTACATTATCTAAATTAGTAGAAGTATTGAAAGGTGTTATCAAATGATCAATAGACAAATAATAAATAGTCTTATTGACAAAAGACTGCACATTTATGATTTTTTCAATGTCATTTCCCATAGTGCTTGGCTGATAGGACTATTTATATATGTGGCTATCAATCATTTGATAGCACCTTTTAGTATTTTTACTAGTTTAAATTAGGTGGACCTAATGCATTCTTCAATTTAGTTGTTAAAATAATATAATTTTTCAAGGGCATATGAAAATCAAAAGGTGAAATGTAAGGGAAAAGCAAGGAATTGAAGTGAAAATTATCTTCATGTGGGTGTTTTTTTTTTTAAATAGTGTTTGGGAGGAAAGAGGATGTTTCAAAGAAATTTGCTTAACAAAGGAATGTTAGATCTAAAAATATATTTAATCTCATTTATGTTAGTAACAAATAAAGAACATGGCTTGACACATGGCAAGGATGAACTTGATATAATTATTTAGATTAGTTTAGTAGTTGAAAAATACAAGTTGACAATAGCACAATGTATAGTAGATTAGTGATATGCATATTCAAGATTATATGGGTGTTTCTTAATCATAAACCATAAGATTTTATGTTTTCAAGTATACATCAATTTACATTTAAGTTTATGATTAATAGATTCTCTCATTGAACACCCAAGGCTAGTTCACATTATCCCAATTGAATCTCTACATAAGAAAAAAAAAAAATTGCAAGATTGTTGGATTGAGGAATTAGAATACATGCATACATTTTTTTACCATACAAAAGTAGACTTTGCTTGGCTAAACATGATGTATATATTTTTACCTTTTTGTGGGCAATACATACTATCTTGAGAAACTTGATATTGTTACGTGTGTAAAAAGAAATCTAATAATAAAATATATTTATTAATTATAACCAAAGGCAGTCTACTTAGAGCATGACCTACACTTTCAACATAGTGGAAAATTTCTCATTTCATGATAACCTAACTTGCTAAAGAGAACATTGAGAACTTTTGGAACAAATCTCCAAATATTTAGAAACAAACTCCTAAATAGAGGTGTCCATGGGCTGAATATTGATGCTAAAGATGCTCTATGGTTGGATCTTGTCCCATAATCTTATAAATGTGGTGATAGAAAAGGGAGGCTTATTTTC
>VDFB02271358.1:1040838356-1041019985 GCA_007258455.2 Sequoia sempervirens | reverse complement strand
TGTTGCTACACTTTCAAAAATCCATCTCTAAGCAATAATTGTTTTTTTATTTTTTTCATAGCCCTTTTCATATTTTAACTCTTTTAGTTTATTTAAAATTTATAGAAGCATATCAATGAGATACAAGAATAAAAACATATATCAACTAAGAACTATAAGTATTTTTGTTAGAACATAACCTAGCATTAACATTGTTGTTTTTATTTTCTTCATCATTGTAGTACATGCCATAAAGATTTGGTTCACTCTAATTCCTTTAAACAAATGATGTGTTCATAATTATTGTAGTTTTTATAAGTACTTTAGAGGAGTTTGTGCATAATAAATGAGTAAATGGTGAATATGTAGAAATAAGTGTAAATAGAAGTAAATGTAAACGAAGTGTGTTCAAACCAAATCTAATACTTAATTATACTACTTAACTATTGTGCTATCAAAGACATTCAAATCAATTGAAAAAAATAGAAATTACACAATTTATTGTTACACTTCTCATATAAAACTATGAACCTTCTCCTTTATTTTCAAGCAAGTAAATTTGCAGCCTCTTAACTATTCTAACCTCAACCTTGTATTACTCTTGAAAGTGGAATTGTATTTTTAATAAGAAAAAAGTTGTAACTTATAATGTGTGTTGGACAAACCAAGCTTGCTGTATTCACCCTTTCCATTCTCATCACTCTTCTACCACAATAGTGAATGGATCAAAGGAAACATGGATAATACAATTAAATATAGTTTATAGTAATGAACCTAGGGAGTGACATGGAAAACCTACATGTCCCCATTTCCATTATACCTTGTTTTCACCTTTCGCTTGCAAATGTTACATTTTTGTTATGGTTGACTATAAATGTAAGTGACACATTTTTATTTTTTGGTTGGAGGGTTTTATATCAATCACTCAAAATCATTTTAATTATTCAATATAGAAGTCAAAGTTTTAGGATGAAATCTTCTTGACTAAGAGCTAAGGACAGAGAAGTTTCCATTTTTTTAAAGTCATCCCAAGAACAATCTCAGCTTCATCTCTTATTTATTGTATCTACAGAGAATTTGAATCTTTATAGATGGTGTAATTAAAGAACATACCATCACACTCATCAATTATACTCAACCAATTAAACTATCATTACGAACTTTTCGACACCGGCCATGAAATTTTCTTTTATCTTATATATAAGAATGAAAAGGAAATAAAAGAGGATAAAGAAAGATTGGGAGTGAGCAGAATAATATCAAAGTCAGTATAATCTCCAGGTTTGGAACGAGTGCAAACACAAATTTTCAGAAGCACATGTTTTTTGGTTTTCTGTGAAATATTCTGACTGGACAAGCACTTCTGTCTGACGCAAAAGCTAACCCACTAACTAAACAAAGAAATGTATGCTTCTTTTTGTATGTGCGCACTCGCAGTGCCTCTTTCATCCATAAGAAACATGCCCCAAATATTTATTCTCATGTGTATCTCACTAGTAGAAGATGTCATGCACCCGTCTCGCCAATAAAATACAGAGACTGTAACTCCTTTTGCACTGTCTCCAACGGCTATGGCACCCAAATCTTTGTTACCATAAACGTGACGGGAAGAAGACATCTGTGGGCATTTGGTAACGATTTTTTCTATACGCAACGTTGCATCTTTAGAAAAAAGGGAAGGTATGTTGTGGTTTCTGATAGCGATGATATCTGGAATAGTCATAGTAGTTAATGGGTTTTTGGTCTCTTAGTAAAGTTGAATAGTTTTAAACGAGCTCATTAAAGATAAGTTTTGTTGAGTGGGATGCCCCGACATCATACAAGATGAGGTTGGCATTGTGTCCCTAACGAATTTGGTGGAATGGATTAGCCTCAATTGTTGTCTCTCAGACAAAAAGTTTCAGCCCAAGGATTCATAGTTAATATGATTTCAAATTATGAAAATAAGATAAACATAATATTTCATCATTACATTATGTAAATTAGTAGAAGTATTGAAAGGTGTTATCAAATGATCAATAGACAAATAATAAATAGTCTTATTGACAAAAGACTGCACATTTATGATTTTTTCAATGTCATTTCCCATAGTGCTTGGCTGATAGGACTATTTATATATGTGGCTATCAATCATTTGATAGCACCTTTAAGTATTTTTACTAGTTTAAATTAGGTGGACCTAATGCATTCTTAAATTTAGTTGTTAAAATAATATAATTTTTCGAGGGCATATGAGAATCAAAAGGTGAAATGTAAGGGAAAAGCAAGGAATTGAAGTGAAAATTATCTTCATGTTGGTGTTTTTTTTTTAAATAGTGTTTGGGAGGAAAGAGGATGTTTCAAAGGAATTTTCTTAACAAAGGAATGTTAGATCTAAAAATATATTTAATCTCATTTATGTTAGTAACAAATAAAGAACATGGCTTGACACATGGCAAGGATGAACTTGATATAATTATTTAGATTAGTTTAGTAGTTGAAAAATGCAAGTTGACAATAGCACAATGTATAGTAGATTAGTGATATGCATATTCTTATATGGGTGTTTCTTAATCATAAACCATAAGATTTTATGTTTTCAAGTATACATCAATTTACATTTAAGTTTATGATTAATAGATTCTCTCATTGAACACCCAATGCTAGTTCACATTATCCCAATTGAATCTCTACATAAGAAAAAATAAATATTGCAAGATTGTTGGATTGAGGAATTAGAATACATGCATTCATTTTTTTACCATACAAAAGTAGACTTTGCTTGGCTAAACATGATGTATATATTTTTACCTTTTTGTGGGCAATACATACTATCATGAGAAACTTGATATTGTTACGTGTGTAAAAAGAAATTTAATAATAAAATATATTTATTAATTATAACCAAAGGAAGTCTACTTAGAGCATGACCTACACTTTCAACATAGTGGAAAATTTCTCATTTCATGATTACCTAACTTGCTAAAGAGAACATTGAGAACTTTTGGAACAAATCTCCAAATATTTAGAAACAAACTCCTAAATAGAGGTGTCCATGGGCTGAATATTGATGCTAAAGATGCTCTATGGTTGGATCTTGTCCCATAATCTTATAAATGTGGTGATAGAAAAGGGAGGCTTATTTTCTACATTGTGAGAACATCAAATTTCCTTCTAATTTGTACTTTTCTACATGCTTTCATTTCCAAATTTCAATACCATAGAAATCCATGATACATTTATATGTTAATTTTTTTCTAAATAAAAGCACTTAGTTATAAAATAATCTTAATTAAATTCCTTTATATGGCCACTTTCATATTTGTATTACTTGGTTGGAGCTTGGAATAATCGGCCTACTTGTATATCATTCCATTTTTATATAATTCAAGGGGCATTATTATGGTAACCTTGTAATTTGGTCATTACAAGAGTTTCTTAAAGATACTTGATCATCCTTTGTGCTCCAAATAAAAGGAAATTTCACAGCCATACTAAATATTTCCACATAATCCCAAGAGAGAAAAATATGCAAACAAGTATTCAAAATACACAATGAAAAAGAATATACAAACATACCATCAAGTTGACACAAGATGTACCCTAAGAAAACCCTCATGAGAGAAAAACTAGCCTCCAAAAGCATTGACATGCTCAATGTATTATCTCATGAACAAAGATTTCAATAGAATCTCTTGCAAGGCTTATGAAACATCAATCTCCCTAATTGTGCTCCATGTGAACAAGAAAATAATAATCATGCAACCACTCACATATGCAACTTATACAATATCCTTAATCAACCTTATCCAACAAGCCAAAGATTATGCAAGCCAACCTTAACAACTACTCTTTTGTTTTATTTTATAGAAACAAGCTTACATATAAAACCACCAAGAGGTATTTTTAAAAATCATGTTCCTCTAAACCATGAGCTTAAAAAACCATGTCTCCCTTATTTACTATTTTTTAGCACTAATATTTCCCTTTTCTTAATTTATTTTTATATTAAATATTTTCTAATGTGCAACCTACATTAAATTTGTATCCCAATGTTACATGCAACATGAAAAGTGGCCCCAAGAATTTCTAACCCACATGTTACATGCATCCCTAGGTTTCCTAGGTGCACCATAAATAAATATTATATTTTATATTATAAGTATTATGCAAGGTGAACAAAACATTTTCCCCAAGAATCTCTACTTATTGTATGCATTATATAAGGGGATAGAAGTAAACTCAAGTAAACTCAATCATCAAGGGAACAATCTTATAACAGCATGTACCATCAAGAAATCCAAGTTCTCCATGTGCTCCATCAAGATACCTACAACAATAAATAAGGTGGCCACCATTTCAAATAATATCGCTCTCAACTTCCATCATCAAAATGCACAAAAGATAAGATCCAATACAAAGATTTGTCACATTCACTTTCACAACTTAGAAGCATAAATATTACCTCAAATGGATATCCAAACACAAACATTAAATCCAACGGAAACAAATGGGCCTAAGTAGCTATGAATAATTAATGACCCCCATTGAAATAGCAACCAAAATAGGTTCTAACATATCCAACTAATCATACCTCCAATCAAAGGTATACTCATTACAACATGTAGAATTTATGCCATCAACATATCCAACTCAAATCTTCATACCACTGATCAATTAGATTATCCCAAATCATTGAAATAGCTCCAAGTTTAAAAACCTCCATGACTTCATGATCTACATTTCCTCAAAAGGAGATCATGTGTCTTAAATGAACATATTTTCTCCTAATAGCACCTATATCATTCCAACAATCTAATGTGCAATCAAGAGTTCACCATGGCACAATAACATCCTTACTCCAAATAAGGACCATTTGTCAAACTGAGAAACCATAACCAATATTTTGACCAAAGACTATAAGAGTCTTCCATGGTACCAATATCTCTAAATCTCTAAATCACATGAAGATAACCATCTCTTGTTAATAGAATTCAAGATATTAAATAAATCTCACTACATACAAGAAATAGTATCCACAACCTCTTCCATGACACCAAAAACCACTATAGAAGATCATCTATCACTAAATAAAAAATCCAAATAACTACCAAAGCTCCCACTAAACTATGATACTAAGATACACATGACATATCATGATAACTATCTCCTAAATGAAGATAAACCATCGCTTATGCATAGTCACTTAACTACAAAACCAATAATTATAGAGGATAAATTAGAACCAAGATCTCCAATCCAAAACTTGATAAACCACTACTTGTAATAAGGAATCAATTCAAAACCATCAGTAATATCCACAAAATAATTATATATTTTAGTAAATCTCCAAGAATGCAAGGAACCTCCATGACACCATGATCACCACCCAACTAAGTTTCAAACATCTTGTACCATAGTCAACAACCATAGGTCGCACAACATAGCTATATTAAGTAACATGATCTATCTCTCTTGACCTCATAATTACAAACAAACCAAAGAACTAGGTAACAAAACTAGTCTAGTCAATTAGAATCTACATCCATGTTAAAATATATATAGGTATAGATGACCCATATTCAAATTATCTATGCAAATTTATAAGTATTGATAACTAACAAAAGTGCATAACTCATAGATCTCACAACACAATATACAAATTCAACATCGCATTGATAACCATGTCAAATAGGGACAACTAGAGATAAAGATGTAAAAAATATTGCAAGAATGGAAAGAGTGAATGTGTTGTCATTGATGTCAATTGGCCAACTAGTTATCAACTAGTTGTTGTTGGTTGTATATGTCGAAGATATTGAGGAAATTGTAATGAACATATGTTGCAGATATTCATTGGTTGCTCCGGGTTTTGGTCTGGATTCACTCCTATGTTTGTGTGGTTCAAACATGTTGTTCATGATTGTTAAAAGATGTTATATCCAGATTTTTGGTTGTTGATTTGTTGTACAGTGCAAGTTATGTTCACCAATTGTGAATTGTGATAATCTGTGTTTTTGGTTGAGGTCCAGGAGAAATGTTGTTCTATATTTCTCTTTGATGAATTCTTACGACTTGCGGTTCTAGATTTGAGTTGCCCTGATTCAATTGAAGATAATTTTGGTATCTGGAATATTTGTGCTTAATGGTTCTATGTATTTTACACTGGTTTTTCTGACATTGTGTGAAATAGTACTTTTGAGGTTGATGAAGTGTGTTGGATCTTTTTGGGTCCCTTGAAGTGTGTGTTTTGGTTTCCCTCATTCTAATTCCACCATAGGATGTTTTGGTGCTGACCTAATTTGAATTTGAATTTGGATGGCTGACTTTCCAAGATATGTTTCAAAGTTGTAGATGGTATAAATACAAGATGAGTTAGTGGTGAAGAAATATAGAAGAGCGAAGAAGAAGAAGAGTAATAAGAGAAAAGAGGAAGTGCAGTTAGATGCAACATTGATTCTATTCAGTGAGTGTGTGTGATGCGAGTGTGGCGGATCAGTGTGAAGCTTAATGCTAAGTTTCCAGATGCAATGAGCAAAAGGTGAACTCTATCATTCATGCATGTATGCAAGTGATTGTGGTGGAATCCTTTGTTGCATTTGGATTGTAATCTATTTGTAACAATTCTTCTTTGTCTTCTTTATATCTCTGTGGCAGTGAGCCCTCCGGGTTGCTAGCCATGTTGGATAGTGAGTCCTTGTTCTAGATAGTGAGTCCTTGTTTTGGTAGTGAACCTTATTTCTGGCAGTGAGCCTCTTGTAATCGTTTTTCATATTCTCTATAGTGTGAGTTAATACTCACTGTGGTTTTTCCCTTATTGGGTTTTCCACATAAATCTGGTATTATTGTATTTATTTGTTGGATTTGAGTTTCTGCATTAGCATTTGATGATTAATCATTAAGCAGTATTAAGAATTAGTTCTGGTGATTGAATTAAAGGTTTAATTCTGTGACAACTGATTCACCCCCCCTCTCAGTTGTCCTATTAAATAGAAAAATCATAACTCAAACACCAAATCACCTCTAGATTCAATTTTCTACATACTCATAAAGTACAATAGCTAAAGGAATAAAAAATAGATCAAATAGAAATGTAACTTTTGAATAAATCACATATCAATAATTTTAAACATAATCTATTGTTAAGTGCTCATAAAATAGTCTTTGTTGTCACCTATAAGAAGTCCAAAATTGGACACTATGTGCACTAGATATGACCTATCAAAGTAAGGGAAAAAATAGGTTTGAAATAGTATTTTCTATCTAAAATAATAAAATATAGAAAAAATACTCATACCAAAATGCAATACTCAAAAAGAGTTTTTGTCAACTATGATAATGCACATGAAATTTTGACTCTTTGGGTGAAAGTTATGGCTCCCAAAAAAAATATACTATAGGGCAGGTGCAAAAAGATGGGGGGAAAAACGTAACCAACTTTTTTTAAAAAAAATGAAAAGCTGGATAACACGCTCACATTATAATGTGAGTGTGTTATTTTGTATTATAAGAAAAAAGGCAAATTCAATTCATTTTTTCACTATTCTATTTCCTCCATCCACGACCTATAAACCCTTCCCAAGTGTGCTTGTGTTATTGAGAGCCAAAATTCCACTGTTTCTTCATTGATTCTTTGCCAATTCTTCACCAGAATTTCGCCATGTCGACGGGGAGCTCAAAGGAGTAAGCTTTTATTGCTTTTTTTGTGAATTTGTTGTTAAATAGGTAGATTTAATATGTTTTTGATGTTAATTTATTTAATTTTCAAGAGTTGATAATTCACCTCCTTCTCCTCTTCAAAATCCTTCTTCACCTCATGACCAAATACCTGATGAACAACCACCCCAACAAACTCCTCCAATAATTTCTAAACATCCTCTTGGAACTCAACAAAATTTAATGGGAGAAATTGAAAATAACAAAAAAAAAAATTTGAGTTAATTGCGAGGTTGAAAGATCCTGCAAGTTCAACCTCACAAAGAACCATGCTTGCACAATCACTTGAAGCTATGTTAACACATGTAGATTCAATTAGCAAGCAATTAAGTGGTTGGGAAGAGAAGAGACGAGAGTACAAGGAATATTATGTAGATAAATTATCCTACACACAAGCCAAAAATGAAAAAATTACAAATTTTGACTTGTGTTCCCTTTTCACAAACCCACGAACAAATCAACCTCTACACAGGTTACAAGTAAGAGGCTTCTTATCCATTGTTGCAACCACCAAGGGATAAAGGACCATTTTTTATAGAGGGGGTGGATGGTTTTTGACCATCCTCCATGCAACAATAATGAGGTCCCACAATATTTCTTGAGGAAACTTTATTGCAAGTTTGTCCTCAATAAAATCCCTAACAATTTTGATATGTGGGACTTCCAAGGTAGAGGTGGTGATTCTACACAAGATAGACTAGGGGAACATCTTGATCCTCGGTGGCTAATGAGATGAGCACTCACCAGACCATCTTATGAGCATGTGGTTATCCCTTCCATTGTGAAGGAGAGTGTTAAGGTCGATACACTATAGTCTATTAGATCCTTCACCCAGAGCATCATAGAGCGTGCTAGTCCTGTAGTACAGCATGAGTTGAGGGAGACTTCGAGGGGTAGGGTTCCACCCCATATTTTTCAAGCTTGAGGGTCCACCTATGGTTATGACCCCACGGATAGTCAGGAGGTAGGTGCATAGGCTACATCTGCATCTAACCAATTGATGATGATAGATGCCCTCCTAAATGAGGCTTTCGACCTTGATACTCAAGTAAATGTTAGCAAGTTCATTGAATTTAAATTATTAAATTTCATTTTTGAAATGCAAGATTCACTAATTTAGTTTAATGATTGTAATGAAATTTCAGGGTCATAGCATTCACTTAGTTTTCAGTGGTCCTCCACCTTTGTATTACGCTATGGCATGTATTGTCGAGTATGTAACTAGTAAACAATTATAAATATTACATGTGAATAGCTCATTCTTATATGAATGGTATTCTAATATCTGATTTTGGATGTTGAATAGGTTAATCTTGGAGATTTCATGGCAACACCTCCCAATGGCAGTGGAGTTTGAAGCTTCACTCAGGTGGTAGAATAAAGAGTTTAACTAATGAATAGTACTTAATAGATTTTTTTATTTTATATTAATATCATTGATTACATTGCATTTCACATCTTTCAAACTCAAAGCATTACTTCACATTGCATAACTAATAACTAGATGTTGATAGATGACAAATTTTCAATTACAATATAGTTTTTTAGAAAGTCAACATAAGCAGTGATGCAATTACTTCACATTGCATAACCAATAACTAGGAGCAATTTCCAATTGCATTCTCTTGTCATGGAATTCCATGAGACCACATTTTATTGAGGAATTTTTTCAAACAGTTTATTGCCTTGTCTATGTTATGGATGCTTGGAAAAATGATGCAGGGGCATCCTTTGATGCACCATTATTGCACTTTTTTTTTCATATTGGTAAACCTTAATTTTTGGTTGGTTTTGGGTCAATAAGGTCATGTAAGACCATTTGGGGTCATTTAAGTCCATTTTATGATGTTTTGGTGCAGTATTGTTAAAAGTTGTAAATGTTGCAAAATGTTGTCATTATTATCAAAAAACTTGCAAAAGTTTTCATTATGGTTAACCAAGGAGTTAGTGGTCAGTTTTATAGTTGGAAATGGTTATGATGGGATAAATATGCAACGTAATCTCGATTGGAAAAAGTTGGAATGAAAATATCTTCATTTTTCCATGTTCTATTTGCAATTTTCTGTGTAAATCAGTTTGAGAAACACGTTGTATGGCCTGGTATGATCTAGTATGGCCCTGCTGGTGATTGAGAAAGTTAGAGAAGGGTCTTAGCTTTCTAATTCTTTTTGTTTGATCAAATTTCATTGTATTTTCAAAAGATAAATCCATTTGTGTGTAAACAGGTATAAACCCTACCCAAGGTTTCCAGGGAGCAATTAAAAAGCAATGGACAGAGTTTCCACCAATGAAAACCCATGAGACTTGGTGGAAAACTCTATCCTAGTGCTTCCCTCACTTTGGTAAGAGGAGAGGCTGTATTTTTCAATTTTGGTGTAGTTCTCAATGAAAATATACTTACATTTGTGTACAAACTGCCTTAAAATGTTAGTGGCTTGAGGATCTGACAAAGCCCACACACTGTCTTATCATGGTTGATTGGGGAAATAATAAACAGAGTTGTAAGAGGTATGCACAATCTTGGAATTAATTTGACAAGTTATCCTTTCCTTTGTTTGATGTTATGGTCTAATACACCTAGTGGCAGTAGGTCCTAATTTGCATGTTTCACTATGTTGATCACTTGGTTGAGGTTATGAATGGTTGGGAACCCTTAGAATGTGTTGAAAAAAGTGTCAAAAAACCAAGACTTCCATGTTCCATGTTGTCTTCAATGATTGAGTGCCATTAGGGTGTTGTTCTCATGTTTTAGGCTTTAGGAGCAAATTGCCAAGAATGAACAAGGGTGCAGATTTGCATCATTTGTATTGAAGCCTTGTTGGGAATGTGTCAAGGTAGTTGTATGTGATTCCTTCCTCTACATCAAAAAAAATATATCAAATCATAATAGTAAGAAATAGCATATACAAGGTGTAGAGCCAATTTTTGTAGGTAGGCACTCTCTTGCACTTCTAGGGTTTTACACCTAAAAGGAGAAAGGTAACCCACAAAAAATTGGTGGTACACTCAAGAATAATGCAAATATGATTGAAATATGTCTAAATGTAATGATCTAAATGCAAATAATGGATAAAATAGATTGATTATTAAAGCAAAACTATTGACATGTAAGATGTTTGAAAATAGAGTGTAGTATGCAAAAACACCTAGAAAGATGAATAGAAATGCAATCAAAGAAAAATAGAAAAGAAAAATAGAAAGAATGCACCTATAAATGTATTATAGACTAGAATGGAGACTAGAAATGTTGTTGATTCTAAAAAATTGGCCTACTAGAACACTTACACCATTCTGGGTGACCTAGTCCCAAATCTAGAAAACTGCTTTGGAGCCTGTTTCAGCCAAATGGGTATCCAAATCTATAGAAAACTCTAAAAAATAGGTGCAGTGGGACTAAGTCACCACTATTGGCAACTTAGTCCACTTCTGAATTTCTAAAAATCTGAAAGTGGAAATGAAAGCCCTCGGTCTGCACTTCAGTTCCTGACAGGTTTCTGCCCTCGAAACTCTGATTTTTGACACTATAAGAAACTTTTTGTAGATATTTTTACCTTTCAAGAAGGAAGATGACTCCAATAAATCTTCAACCTATTCTTCAATGAGTCCCAAGCCCTCAATATACCTAAATCTGCAAACATATAAGGAAAGAAAGAGAAATGTTGGATGTTAGGGCATGGGGGTTATCCTTGGTCAAACCCCTTTTTAGGTACAATTAAACCAAAATGAAGAAATAATATAATGAATCATGAAATAATGGAGTTATAGACTTTCCATGATGATAGATCTTGATTTTCTATAGCAAAAGATGAAGAATTTTCCCTTGAATGTCTGAAAAAAGCTATCTTGATGACTTAGAATGTAAAAACCCTAGCTTGCCTAACTTGAGAACATGGTGAATGATAAATGAAATGAGTTAATGATTAATTAGGGTTTAGAAGCTTGTATTTATAGGAAAACCACCTAATTTTCCCATTAATTTGATCCCCAAGGTCGACATGAAGGAAAAATAAACTTAAAATCCAATTTTTTCCACCTGAACCTCAAAAATAGCCCAAATGGGACTAAGTCACCAAGCTGGGTGACTTAGTCCCACCTGGATGGGTGACTTGGTCCCAAAGGGATTACTTTTCTAGTTGGATTGTTTGGGAATGAAAAATTTTAGTTGTTATGTTGATTTCACCAGGTCTTCGATCAAATTAAGCGTTGGGATGCACAATATGGGGCAATAGGAGCCTATTAATGATGATGTAAAGGGGAATTAGGGCTAGGGACACAAATTTCAATGTGAAAGTGTGATTAAATAGACTTTGCATCATTAAAATGAGGTCCACATAGCCTAGAAAGGCACAACATCCAATGTGAATGTGTAAGACACATTACAACACTAGATTAGAATTAGGTTTAACTTACAAGCCTTCTAGATTAATTTGAGAATGTGATTAAATACATTTTATAATATTGAATTAGGGGAAAAATAGGTCCATTAGAATTAAATGCTTAATAAAAGTCTAGAAAAGTGTGAAAGTCCTTTACAACACTTTACAACACCTTTACAAAATGCATTTTATTCAATTTGCAAGGGTCCAAGACCTAATTTTGATGTGTAAAACACCTCACAACACTAAATCAAGGCCTCATTAAGTCCAATTTTTTGTTAATTATTCCCATATCAAGCAGGGTATACACTTTTTGGTGACACACAAGGAAATGATCTATTTAAAAAAATGCCTCAAAGAAATGTTGTCTCATGGTGATGTCCACCATGAGACCACATTTCTTTGAGGAAATTTTTTGAACAACTCACTACCTTGTCTATGCTACCACATTTTCCATACAAGTATACCAAAGCATTTTATCAAATAGTTCACTTCCTTGCTGCTATGGCTAAAGCCTAAAATAGGTGCTTTCAAACAAACTATGGATGCTTGGAAAAAATCTATCAAAGCATAATAGTAAGCAATAGCATAGACAAGGCAGCACTAGTTGTTTGAAAAAATGCCTTGAAGAAATGTGGTCTCATGGTGATGGAATGTCATTCCATCACCATGAGACCACATTTCTTTGAGGAATTTTTTCAAATAACTCACTTCCTTAAGAATAGATAATCCTCTTTAATCAAATCAAATCATTTTAAGGTCTTGGATTTGATCCCCAAATTTAATCCCATCCTCCATCTTCATCCTTAGATCCTATTCTTCCAATCCCCAAGTTCATTTCTAATCCATCATCCTAATTTCCATCCTCATCCAAAATCAATACCAATTTTTCTTCCAATCAATCCACCACCATGTCTAGCCATCTAATCTATCCTCCATCCAACCTAATCTATTATAATCCACCTTCGTCCATTCCAACCAACCCCAATATTGATGATGATGAGGATAGCCTTTTTGACCAACCCGAATATAATCCCAATGATGATAATGAGAGCATTATGGATCACCTTGAATCCATTTTCAATAGACAAAACACTCCAATTTTCCACCAATCCCCCATCCAAATCTCCCCTCACATTCCATTCATATCATCCCCATCCACCACCACTAGTTTTATCCTCACCTAGTACTTCCATAATTATAAGGATGCCATGCTTAGATGTCTCCTTGGCATTGGTGCTAAGCTTCCATCCTCCTTACCTTCATCCAATCCCAATCCATCTCCTCTTTCTTATCCTTCCCCTTCCTTTGACAACGAAAACCAATCCTTTAGCCAATATTCCCCTCCAAATCATTTTCAAGGTCCTCATCCTCATCCTCAATTTACCAATCCATGGAAGCCCTCCACCTCTTATTCCACTTGTTCATATCTCACACCCTTAAAATCCACATCACCCCACTATTACCAAGAAAATTTATCCCATGTCTCTCATAATAACTTCCTCCAAGGACTATTTGCAAAGGTGGTTGTTTCCCCATACAAAAAAAAAGTGGTTCAATCTTCCCATATCATGCATCCACCTTCATCACCCCCACATCAAGATAAACCCTAATACCCTAAATCTTATGAATCCCCTATCATTCCATCTATCCAAGTTGAAGAGTTTATAAAACCTTCCTCCCTTGTCACATCATCCATATCAAAAGAACTATGTCCATCTCCTAATCCAAAGCATGCTAATATAGATTCCCCTCCATATAAAGATCAAGGAAACCCTTCTCCTCCATCATATGATCCCCTTCCATCTCATGATCATATTTCCAATCAAGAAGAACATATCCCTCATCTATTGATATCTTTCCATATCAAGAGCAAGATATCTCTTCATCCCACTCTCACAATCCCCTCTCTCCCACTTCATCTAATGACATCCTTTTGTGTCCAGATCAAAGTTCCTTTTCCACTCCATTGTATGATCGCTCTCAAAATTTGGTCTCAAAGTATACCTTCCACCCCATCTAAATATCCTTTGCCCCTCATCATCAAAACACCCCTCCCTCTTCATGTCATGATCCCCCTCCATCTCATAACCAAGACCACACTATCATCCACCCCATCCCAACATCATAGCATAGACAAGTAAATTAACTATTTGAAAAAATTCCCCAAAGAAATGCACTCTCATGGTCATGGAATGCCATGACAAACAAATTTGTCGTGGCATTCCATCACCATGAGACCACATTTCTTTCAGGAATTTTTTCAAATAGTTCACTTCCTTCTATATGCTACCACATTTTTCATACATGTCTACCAAATCACTTTATCAAATAGTTCACTACCTTGTTGCTATGGATAAAAGCCTAAAACAAGTGATTTTGAACAAGCTATGGATAGGGAAAATAGTAAGAAATATATAGTTCAATAAGTACTCAAAATTTTGTTGATTATCTCATACATTATAAGCCATGACCTGCATCACTATTCTATTTTTTTGTGATTGAATAATTTTTTTATTATTTTTAGATGATGCAAGTAGAAACACCTCCCAATTTTGATAGGTAAATGGAGTGTGGTGTATCTTCTACAATAGAAAACTCGATGGCTCTCACAGGGGTATGAGGCAGATTAGTAAATTTCAAATTGCATTTATTGTTATAGTTGTTTATTATTGAAAAATCAAATGATTATTGATTTATAGTTTAACTTCTATTTGCATGGTTTCTATAGGACTTTGGGATGCCAGAGCCTGAGCATGCGGATCATTTGATTAAGGAAAGAGATCATTTGGAAATGGTAAGTGATTATTTTGTTAAATATATCACTTTTTATAATGTAATTTTTATATATTAATGTCTTTACATTTTATTGTAATAGTTGAAGCTTGATCGGGAACTAAATAGGAGGAGCATCCCTCAAGTTCAAAGTAGATGAGTGTCATATTCATCTCCATCACCCTAACGAACAAAGTTTGCCTATTTGTTTTCTTCACCTGGAGGGCAATGACTTTTGATTGGGATCCTTTGGTGTATGCCTATATGGAATTTTTGGACATATTTTGTATTGCATATACTTGAAATTGTATGCCTATATGGCATTCTTGTAAGCCTATATGGCTATTTTGTACATATTTTCTACTTATATTGACATATATTGATGTATGCCTACATGGATATTTCGTTAATACACATATTTTTTATTGATGATGTCCATATTTGCATTATAAATCCATGATTCAATAGATATTTGTAAACGGTTTACTTCAAATGTTTAAAATCCAAGTGTTTTCCATGCACTCTTCTTTTCTATAATTGTATATATATAATAAAGTTTGAACACTATTCTCCTATAAGATTACTGAACATTAAATCAATCATATAAATATAGTAATGCTTCATGTGTATGCTTCATGCTTTATATCATTGAGGAAGACATCTACCATTACACGTGTATTCTTCATGCTACCATTCGCTTGTATGCTTCATGCTTCTTGTGTATACTTCATGTGTTCACGTGTATGATTCAGGATTCATTTGATTACTTCATGTGTTCACGTGTATGCTTCATGCTTCCTATGTATACTTCATGTATTACGTGTATTCACATGTATGCTTCATGCTTCCTATGTATACTTCACATATTACATGTATTCTCATGTATGCTTCATGCTTCCTATGTATACACCATGTGTTCACATGTATGCTTCATGCTTATTGTGTATACTTCATGTATTATGTGTATTCATGTGTATGTTTCATGCTTCCTATGTATACTTGATTTGTTCATGTGTATGTTTCATGTTTCCTATGTATACTTCATGTATTACATCATTGAAGAATTCAATCAAGAATTATAACTGAAGGACATATTACAAATAAATTAATTTAGGTTCTCACAAATAGTGATGATATGAATTTGCTTGTGACTTTTCAAAGGCAAATAGTTGTGACCCTTTGAATAGGAAAGACTACAACCCTTTAATAACAAAGGGCGGTGACCATTCCTAGCGTAGATGTGCCCACCTAGATGTGTTGGTGCTAACTGTTTGGCCCCATGAAGAACAAAACAAAAAGTAGCCTACCTTGCAACTTTACACTACATGCATCTGATAGTTTTTGGGGCATCATTAAAACTTTCACCACGAGCAAACAACTTTGAGCTATCAAAAACTGAGAGAGGTTATTGTAGAGGGGCCCTACATGATCTCATATCCTCAAATGGAATGTTTCTAAGTGCCATAGTTTCTAAGTAATCACTCATCAAAAAATATTTCCCTTTTTCACTTTGGTCTCTTAAGAGACTTCGCCAATACAATGTAGCCCAGACTATTCTGACATGTTTGCGTGAAAAACAATACCTTTTCTAGCATAACCCACCCATCCAGACATGTTGGAATAGTCGGTTCATTTGTATGACAAATAGAACAAAAGTTACACCACTTTGCAACTGACCCATTTTCCATCTATTGAAAACTCTTCACCACGGGCAAATGACTTGGAGCTATCAAAAACCAATAGAGGTACTGACCCGTTTTCCATCAACTGAAAACTCTTCACCATGAGAAAATGAATTGGATCTATCAAAAACTAAGAGAGGTTATTGTAGAGGGGACCTACATGATCTTGTATCCTTAGATGGAATGTTTCTAAGTGCCACATTTTTTTAGTAATCGCTCATCAATATTTTTTTCCCCTTTGCACTTTGGTCTCTTAAGAGACTTCACTGATACAATGTAGCTCAAACTGTTCTAACATGTTTGGGTGTGAAACAAGACCTTTCCTAGCATAAACCCACCCATCCAAACATTTTGGAAAATTTAGTTCAATCATACGATGAACAAAATGAAATTTATACCACTTTGCAACTTTACACTACATACAACTAACCCATTTTCAATCAACTAAAAACTCTTCGCCACAGGAAAACAACTTGGAGCTATCAAAAACTGAGAGAGGTTATTGTAGAGATGCCCTATGTGATCTTATAGCCTTATAAAAAAGATGTCTAAGTGTCATGGTTTTTGAGTAATCACTCATCGAAGTTTGCTACCCCTTTGCACTTTGGTCTCTTAAGGGACTTCACTAGTACAATGTATCTCAAACTATTATGGCATGTTTGGGTGTGAAATAGGACCTTTCCTACCATAAACCCACCCATCTAGACATTTTGGACCGATCGATTTAGTCGTATGACATACAAAATGAAAGTTACACCACTTTGTAACTTTACACTACATGCAACTAACCCGTTTTCCATCAACTAAAAACTCTTCACCATGGGAAAATGACTTGGAGCTATCAAAAATTGAGAGATGTCATTGTAGAGGGGACCTACATGATCCCATAGCCTCAGATGGAATGTTTCTAAGTGCCATGGCTTTTGAGTAAACATTCATCGAAGTTTGTTGCCCCGTTGCACTTTGGTCTCTTAAGAGACTTCACCATACAATGTAGCTCAGACTGTTCTGGTATGTTTAGTTGTAAAACAAGACCTTTCCTAGAATAAACCCACCCACCTGGACATGTTGGAACATTCGGTTTGGTTGTATGATGAATAGAAGGAAAGTTACACCACTTTGCAACTTTACAGTACATGTAACTGACCTGTTTTCCATCAATTGAAAACTCTTCACCACAGGAAAATGACTTGGAGCTATAAAAAAAAGAGGTTATTGTATAGGGGCCCTACGTGATCCCATTTCATTAGATAGAATGTTTCTAAGTTCCATTTTTTTTGAGTAATCACTCATCGAAGTTTTCTGCCCCTTTGCGCTTTGGTCTCTTAAAAGACTTCACCGATACAATGTAGCTCGAAATGTTTTGGCATGTTTGGGTGTGAAACAAGACCTTTCATACCATAAAAACACCCATCCAGATGTTTTGGAACTATCAGTTTGGTCATACGATGAACAAAACAAAATTTACACCACTTTACAACTTTACACTACATGCAACTGACCCATTTTCTATCAACTGAAAACTCACCTCAAAGTTTTTTTAGAGCAGACTATGTTGCAAGTATGAAGGTGTTTTCATTGATTTCAATAGGATTTATACTAGCTATTTTTGTCATTTATTTCAACTATGTGTTAAGGAAGATGAAGATGTTGAGGATATTGAGAAAATTATGAAAAAGAGGAAAATAGGATGTTGCAAGTTGCACATGTGTAGTTGAGATATTGAGGAAGTGTTGTGATTACATGGAGCTATCTTTTTGTTGCAATGTTTGAAGATGAGTTGGAATGTAGTGATGAGCTGAGATGATGTCTCTAATACTTGGTTTCCAAGTTCTTTTAATAAAATTTGATAAACAAAGAAAATATTGTTATGCAAGTGTTCAGAATATGCTCTAGTATTGTGCTCTGCATTTATTTTATGTTTAGGCTATTCCTATGTGGATCTGATATTTTTTTCAAGGTTGTTATAGGTTTCTACATCTAGAATTTGGGCTTTTGGATCACTATGCAGTGTAAGATATTTTCACTAGTGTGTGAACCAATTTTTTAGTAATGTTTACCGTGTCCTGGGAGAAATGCATCTGCTCCACATTTCTCCATAGTTTTGCTTCAGGTTGTGTGGATTAGGGAAGTTTCTTATAATTTTTTTATCTTTTAGAATTCAAGGTTTCAATTGATTTGGTACTATACATTGCATATTTCATGTATCAGTGTGCAAATAAGGTTTACCAGTTGTTTTGTGTTGAAGTATTGTATAATGTGAGTTTGGATGAAGTGTTTTATAGACCTCTGGTGGTTTGAAGATTAGTCTAGATCATGTTCAAGTGATTTTTTTTGTTTAGAAGTTTCAAATTGATTTAAGGAAGTGTGTACTTAATGTTTTATAGTGTTTAGCATGGGTTTTGGTCGACCTTGTGTTAACACTACATGTGATTTTATGAAAGCGTGTTGAAGTGTGTTGGGATCTATTCAGGTCTTAATTAAGGATTTATTTGGGTTTCCTTTGTTCCTATCCACCATGGGAATGTTTAGGTGCCAACCTAATTTGAAATTTTGAATATAATGGTTGGATTCCAACCTTTAAGAAGGTTTTTGAGGCTGAGGTTGATATAAATAAGTGCGGTGTTGTTTTGAGATGCAAGAGAAAAGCAAGGAAGATGTGAGATCAATGCGAGTGTTGTGTGTGATGTGAATTTGAGCAGAGAAATGCAAATTTCAAAGTGTTCAACTATTGAAGGTAGTGAGTTGAATTTGTCTACAATCTTTCATACAAGGCTACGAAAGTGTTGGAGAATTTGTGGTGGATTCTACATTGCATTGAGAACATATTCTCTACATAACATTTCTCTTCTAGCTTCTTATGTTCTTTCTATAGTAGTGATCCCTAGCTTTGGGCCTTTTTGGATAGTGTGTCTTATTCTAGCAGTGAGCCCTTGTACAGTTTTGTAATAACTTATATCATGGGCTAATCCTCACTGTGGTTTTTTCCCTCATTGGGTTTTCCATGTAAATTTGGTTTTCTCTTGTGTATGGTGTTTTTATTTTAGTTTTTTTTATCTGTATTTCATTTTTAATCGTTTTAATAGAATAATGGTTTGATGAATGCATGTGGATCTAATTACTGTTGAGGGTTTTGAAGTTTTAATTTGCTACAACTAATTCACCGCCCCTCTTATTTGTCTTGTTCGTTCAACATTTGGTATCAGATCAAGGTTCCTTGGAGAATAGCTTAACCGCTTAAGGTAGATTTGAAATGGTGAAGAAAATTGATTGCCCTAGATTTGATGGAATAGACTATACATTCAAGAAAAAAAAGATGGAAGGATATCTGACAACTCATGGATTTGAAATTGAAAATCCAATAAATAATCAATATGTTGTACCTACAAATGGTCTGAGCACAAGTGATGAGATCAAGGCACATGAGGTAAATTCTAAAGAAAATTTTATTTTGACAAAAAGTCTTTCAAATTTTGAATTGGTTAAAGTTATGAATCTTAAGACTGCTAAAGAAGTTTGGGATGAGCCTAAAAATATTTATGAAGGAGATGAAAAGGTCAAACAAGAAAAGCTACAGAATCTGAAGGAAAATTTTGAGACTATGTGAATGTCTAGAGATGAAACAATTGCAACCTACATGTAGAGGTTTAATGAGTTGGTAAGTGCTATGAGAGGTCTTGGTGTACAAGTTAAAGAACCTAGGGTAGTAAAGAAAGTTCTTAGAACTCTTCCTAATTCATACAGTGAAAAATTATCTGCTATTGAGGAAGTTGTAAATTTTAATACTTATTCTAGAGATCAATTGATTGGTACTCTAACTTCATTTGAGATGAGAAAGCTTGGTTTGAAAAATGGTACAAAAGTGGAGACTACTTTTAAGGCTAGAAAATCATAAAATAGTGAAGATTCAAATGGAGATGATCTTGATAATGTGGAAACTAACTTTGTAAGAAAGATGAAAAAGGGCACTGGTAAGTACAAAGGTAAACTACCTTTCAAATGTTTTAGCTATGGTGAAATAGGTCGTTATGCTTCTAGATGTCCAAAAAGAGGTGTAAACAATAAGAGTAAGGAGAATAAAGGAAAGATGATTAAAAGAGCTTACTATGTTAGAGAAGATGTTGGTATTTCTAATGATGAATCTGATTATGGAGATTTTGATGATAATGAAGCTTGTTCTTGGCTATAAAAGAAGAATCTAGTTCTGCTAACTTTGAAAGTTGTGTGAAGGAAAGTGTTTTAAAGAAGAGGGATAAGATTGAAGGTACTTTGGTATCTATTTTTCATGTTAAAGAATATAATAATTACTAGGTTGTTGACAATGGTTGCTCTAATTACATGACTAGAGACAAAGTAAGTTTGTTTGACTTGAAAAGTATGATGGAGGATTAGTTAAATTTGGAGATGATTCAGGAGCTAAGATTTGTAGAATAGGTTCAATCATTTTTTATGGAAAGTATAATACTGATGATGTTTACTATGTTAAGGGTTTAAGGCATAATATTTTGAGTGTTGGAAAAATGTGTAGCAAAGGATATAATCTTGTGTTTAAGGATAAAACATGTGAGATCAGAAAAGGGTCTGGAACTATGATTGTTGCTAGTAAAAGGGTAGAGGGAAACATCTATAAGCTCAAGGGTTTTGGTCATTTCTTTATGTCTTAGATTAACGATAGTTAGATATGGTAATAGAGGATGTGTCACATAAATTTTGATAATTTGGTGAGAATCAGTTTAGTTCATGCATTGAGATATTTACCAAGAATCAAAAAGCCTATCAATGTTGTTTGCAAGGATCGTCAATTTGGAAAACAAGGAGTATTTTCAAAGGAAAGGAACAATCTGCTACTGGACTACTAGAATTAATACATACAAATATTTGTGGTCCTACAAGGGTGAGAATTCTTCAAGGTGACAGGTATTTCATGCTTTTAATTGATGATTATTCTAGAATGACATGGGTTAACTTTCTTAGAGAAAAATATGATGCATTAGATAGATTCAAGGTATTTAAAGCTATGGTTGAGAATGAAATGAATGTGAAAATCAAATGTTTAAGGTCTGATAGAGGTGGAGAATTCACCTCCAATGAGTTTAACATGTTTTTTGAAGTTCATGGAATAAAGAGGCACTTGTTTGCCCTTAGAAATCCTTAGTAGAATGGAGTTGTTGAGAGGATAAACTGGATTGTTCAAGAAGCTGCTAGGACTATGATGAACGAAGATAATTTACCAGAAGTCTACTAGAGAGAAGCAATTCATACTATTGTTTACATACTTAATAGAGTTCAAGCAAAAGCTAATAGCACAAAGACTCCCTATGAGTTATGATGTGGAAGGATTCCTACTGTGAAGTACTTTAGAGTATTTGGAAGCAAACGTTACATCAAGAGAGATGAAGAAAAATTAGGAAAGTTTGATGCAAGGTCTAATGAAGGTATCTTCCTTGGATATTCTACTAAAATTAAATCTTACAGATGTTACAACAAAAGGCTAAGAAAGATAGTTAAAAGTGAAAATGTTAAGGTTGATGAATATCTACATAATTCAATTACAGTAGATGGATATGTGTCAGATGAACTTGAATGTAGAGAAGAAGAAGAAGAAGAAGAAAAAGTTGATGAAAAAGAAGTGCAAAATGAAGAGGAAGAATCTCTAGAGAAGAACTCTAAGACCCCTAAGTATGTGCAAAAGAATCATTCTAAAGATCAAATCATTGGAGACAAGAGGAAAGGATTATTGACAAGAAGCAGAGCTACTGAAGTTGAAGTAAATCTATGTTTAATTTCTAAAGTGGAACCTAAAAAGGTAAGTGAGGCATGTAAAGATGAACATTGGATGAAAGCAATGGAAGAAGAGCTTATTCAGATTGAAAAAAATCAGACTTGGGAATTGGTTCCTAGATTAGAAAACAAGAACATAATTGGAACTTGTATATGTGTGAATTTGCACCCCTTATGAAAATTCCCCTTTTACACTTCCTCACCTTAGCAAACCAAATCCGAATGCGAAATTCCACTCCAGCAAGCTACCTTCGTTCCACTTGGCATTCGTCTTTTGTGTCGATAGAAGAATATTTGTCAAAGACATGCGCACAGCGCACAGACATCCACATAGCATGCTTACATCCCTGACGGATTCCTACGTCTAAAGTTGGCAGAGGCGTTACACTTCCTATTAGGAATGATTTGTAATGT
The DNA here is from genome assembly GCA_007258455.2 of Sequoia sempervirens. Classification (NCBI taxonomy): domain Eukaryota; kingdom Viridiplantae; phylum Streptophyta; class Pinopsida; order Cupressales; family Cupressaceae; genus Sequoia; species Sequoia sempervirens. Next base: position 1,040,997,283 of record VDFB02271358.1, on the reverse strand, counting down.
CCCTCTTCAACCAACCAACCCAAAAATTCCTTATTCTTCTCACCTAACCTTCAAAAAGATTCATTCTTCATGTAACTCATCCCTTTTGGAAATCTCCAAGCATCTCTTTGGTATCACTTCTTGCAATCTCTTCACTTCCATCACTTCAAGCATCACTTTAGCACTTCATAGTAGTAGCAAAAACACTCCATCAACTTTGTAAAGCAAGTGTAGAACAAGCCATTACAGTGTGGGCTTGAGCTTTTACAACACCTTCCTTCATCACAATTGAGGTTGTGGTGATTGTTCAAGCCTTCTTTCTCCATCATTGGCTAGTGAGCTCTTGGTGGAGGTGGTAATGTTTCGCTCCTCTCCTTTACAATTTTTTTGAGTAGCTTTATACTATTTTATAGTGTTATTCATGTACTTTCTTTCTTTACTTCTTTATCATACATTTCTCTATCATTTCTATCTTGGTTGTTCGTGAAGGTGGAAACACCGAAATGAGGGTCTAATTGAGGCAGACCCCTATACAGCCCCCAACAATTTTCCCACTTTCTTGTGTGTAGGTGGATGGGCATTTAGAGCGAGCTGGTGAATGAGCATCTTTGTGAGATTATCTTTGTCACCTTAGCCTTCATATATTTACTTTATCATATTCGTTTGTATCTTTCCTACTTCATAGTCTATTTTGTTCCCTTAAATGTGACTAGCTAGGCTATCAGCTTGTTTTCTGGTGATTCATACTATGTTTTTGGTCCTCCGGTCATATGGACTCCAGTGCATCTGAGAGACGCCACCACGCTGCACTGTTATCCTCAAACTGTGCTTCCTTCCTCGAGAAGAGAGCTACCTAAGGTATAGTGTTGAACCCAAAAACTGGCTCACCCATCCCCAATTTATATTTTAGGTCTAAAGAGTGGTTGTAGGGCCTTATAGTCCTCATCATTCTCGTCCCTCATTCAAAAAATTCCTTTAGAGTGAGGTAAGTTAGGGTATCCTTCCACTCTTGGCTCTCTATGACCTGGGGCCTTGATGTGGTCAGTCCCCCTCTCTTACATTTTTTATGAACCTGCGTCTATTCATTTTTCAGTGTTGAAACTTTTCCCTTGTGCCTTGTGATCATCGTGTCCCTAAGCATTGTGAAGGTTTATGAGCATCACAACCTAGTCCATGACCTCTGGGTACGTTGTCAGGAGAAGTGTGCCACACCTTCTGATGGATAAGACAAAGGTCGCCTCTATTTTCTCTACGGGCCTTTTCGCTAGACCTATAATGGGTCTTTTAACTCAGGAGCATTTGTCAAGGGTCAAGGTAGGATTCTCTAACGAGACTGACCATGTCCCCACTCCTCCTGCATCTCCCACACCATCGTCAGTAGATGAGCATGAGGTTGTTCATATTCCTTCAGAATATGTCTCCAGCCTTAGCAAAGGGTTGGGTGACTTGGAGAACCACTTGGAAAGAAACTCGAAGTTGGCTAGGGCCACTCGAATTATAAACAAATTAAAGTATATAGTGGGAAAATACCAAATAGGCATAGAACTCCTAGCTATCCTCTCTAGTATGACCGAAGCATGTGCCCCTTCGAATAATGCTAACATTATACAAGGGACCAATTTCAAAGAACATGAGAGATAGTTAGGAGTGTCGATGCCTCCCATGTTTGTTTACATGGCTGACACAATCCCTTCGATCAGCATCCCTTCTACCTCTGAAAGATCTGAAACTATCAAAGTGAACAGGGTCCCTTTGGGCTTCAACTTCACCCTCCTATCACCTCTACCAGTGGAGGTTTTGGCGGGATGAGTGGTGGAGGATTTGGTAGTGGTGGTGGCTTTGGAAATGGGGGTGGCACTAGTGGAATTGGTTCCAGTGGTGGTCATGGTGGTGGCTTTGAAAGTGGACATGGCTCTAGTTGAGGCCTTGCTGGTAGCGATGGCTCTAGCAGTGGTTTTGACAGTGGCCACGATGGCAGTTCCGGAGGTGGCTCTGGTGGTGATTCTGAAGTAGTTCTTGTTGGTCCTATGTCATCCAATAACCCTATTTTGAATACTCTCATTCAAAATATGGGTAAGATGTAGAGCCAATTGGTGAGTCCCTCCCAAGCCTCTACCCAACCTATCTTCCAACCCTTTTTTTCTGACATAGCCCACTGTTGGTACAAATTCTCAATACTCCATTCCCACAAGGAATGGAGTTCCCAAATTTTGAGAAGTATTGTGGCAAAGGGGACCCACAAACACGTCTCTGCCTTTAACACCCTATGTACAAATTTCTTCCATCACGACATGTTGATGGAAAAACTATTCCCTCAATCTCTCAAGGATATAGCACTTGAATGGTGTTGTTCCTTGCCTAATAATTCCATTTCTCATTTGATCAACTAGTGAACCAGTTTCTCCAAAAGTTTCAAGCCAACATTGGATTGAAGATGACCTTTTCGGATCTCGTATGGTGCAAACAGGGAGATAATGAAAATATTATTGACTTCATCACGCGATATCAAGCACTTTTCTCACAAATATCGTACCCATTGCTCGATTCTAACATGCAGAAGGTATTCAGAGGGAACTTACAAAGGCCTTAGCAGAAGAAGTTTTCCCTTATGAAGTACCCTTCTTCCGTGCATTTGTGTGCAGCACTATGGGAGTATCAACAAATGGTAGTTCAATTTGGGGGATCTTCCTCACGCTCCCGTTTTGAAGGAAAATCCATCATATCAATCTTTGGGAAAGGCAAGGCTATTACAAATGTAGTAGTTGCTATGACTGATAATGGCCTCAGATGTAACCAGAAGTTCACAAAGTTAGCAGAATCTTACTCTTCCATCTTGCAAAAGTTTCTAAAAGATAAGATCATAACCTTGGGGAACCCTAAGCCTCTTAAGGAGCCTTACCCTAGTTGGTATGCTGCAAATACCTACTGTCAATACCATCGAGTCAACAGACATGATATCGAACGTTGTATGCCCCCGCATCATGAGATACAGGATCGCATCAAGGATAATACTATTCATCTCAATGGAAGAAAACAAAATATGAATAAATCTATGGAAAAATAAAATAGTGAATTGCATATATACACAGACCCGTTTCCATCACATTTTGCCAACATGATTGTCGATCCCTTTGATTCTATCACTCAACCCGAGGCCTATGTCAACATGATCATGATTACTCCTACTAAGCAGCCTGTGACTGGTTCGCTGGATGTGACATTCACTTCTCAAGATGTGCATGTGAACAAAAAACCTTCTCCTCTTTACATTTTTGCTCACCTCAATAGCAATGTTGTGATAGGAGTCCTAGTGGACCCCACAAGCCATGTGAATGTCATTATAGAAGAAAAATTCTTGTTGAATTCGTTGCACAAAGAGGAGTACGAAGAAACAAAATCCACCATCTGTACGCATGATGGTCTTTGTCTTAAACCACATGGATTGATAACTTTTTCTGTCCTAGTTGGACCTAGGGCTATTCACATAGTTTTTGATGTCATTCCAGATTCAGATTTGTTCAAGTTGAAGCTAGGCATACCTTGGCTAGCTTCCATGAATGGAATTTCCTCCATAATTCATAAATGTTTAAAGTTTTCCCATGAAGGTGTCGTACATGTAGTGCATAACACTAGATACCATCCTTTGGTGTCCCATGGAGGATATTCATTGGATCACTTTTGGCTTGCCCCAGTCGATCTGCTTCCTCCAAGGACAGACCTACTTTACAAAAATTACGTAGAGTATAAGTTTGGGGGCAAGGGACAACTGAAACTGACCCTTCCTATAGCACAGTAGCCAGCTGCCTCCTCTTCCTGAAAGGGAAAGGAGAAGCTTGCCTCTTCTTAGGCTGCCTCATCTGCTCCCCTTTCTTGGGAAGAGTATTGGATGAGCAAGCCTAGCCTTTACATGTTAAGCCTGATGGTGCATGCTTGGCGTAGGCCCAAGATCAAGATATCGGATCTCCCTACTGAACCTCTTAGGCCTTGGTACTATTTGTATGGTAGTAAGAAAGGTTCCCGAAGGGAATTTTCTCTGTTTCCTCCTACCACTTCTATGCCCAAAGCATTCAATGGGAAGAGGCCTACTACTGAGGTACTAGAGTCGAGTCCCCCTACTCCTCCTTCTCTCATTCAAGAGTTTGTTCCTTCACTAGAAATGGTTGTAGTGGGAACTCCCATGGCTGAGCAGGAACCTATTGTTCCTTCATAGCCTCTAGCCTCTAGTGTGAAGAGTCGTAGGAACCACCTTGCACGTAAACGCAAGCATTGGAGAAAGGCTCTTGCGGCTGAGCAGGCCACTTTGTAGAAGGTTGAGGAGATGACCACCATTGTGTCAGGGCCTCTTGTTGTGTCTTCTCCTCTCCTCTCCTCCACTCTCATTCAGCCTAGTTCAATCTTTCCTTTGGCTCTCATCATGAGCACGCCTAACCCCAAAAAGGTGCAGGTGTTCATTGCTCCTTCGGCGGAACCGTCCTTGCTGATGTCCCTTCTAAATGCCCCTCCTTTTCCAAAGCCCATGAATATTCCAAATACTTCGGTGGTATCCACTATGGCTTTCTCCTCCTCCTCTTCCTCTATGCCTCTTGTGTTGGTGTAATTAATTATTTGATTACACTTTAATAAGTTTGCTTAGGCATTAATTTAATTCCTAGGTTGCATTTAGTTATCTTTATCTAGTTGAGCTATCTTTTTGCTCAAGTTAGGTTTAGGGTTGTGCATGGCTTTCTTTTTTGCATGCTTGCATTTTCAAAGGTTTTTGTATCATTTGTAAATCAATTACAATCAATAATCAATATTCTGGTTTTTCCTGCACATTCTTGCTTGAGGGTTTATAGAACATCTTGGCCCCTTCTTTATCTTTAGGTTAGATGAGTGTGTGTTGTGATGTGTTCCCTCATGATCATGCTATATGTTCCTAGATGACCCCTATCACCCTTGTTGGTGCTTGGATACAGGAGTGATTTTTGTGTCATAAACCTTCTTCTATTTGTTTCATCATTCTTCCATGTTTGTGTTTCACTTTTAGTAAATTAGGGACAATGCAAAGTGTTGGGGGTATTTAGGCTTCCCTTCCATGTTGACCCAATTTTTTATTTTTTATTTGTCTTCTTGTGCATTCTTCACATGGTCTGATATAGTAGGGGGTTGATGACAATTCATTAATATACTATTACTATACATATATATATTTATGAGTAGTTTTAACTCTGAAATATCAGATCACCCATGTGCCCTTTGTTTGTGTTTATCTCTTTTTCGCTCTTTTTCCTTCCTTTTTCTCTTCTTTGCTTGAGTTTTCCCTCTCATGTGTGACAACGCCATTTCTATGACGTTTCGATTTTCAGAATATGCATTCGTTGCTAACGAATTTTTTCTTGAAAATCCTTATGAACATTTCCTTTTTCAAAAACCTAGTATTCGTGATTGGAACCCTAATAGAACATGTTTCCTTCATCATGGGTTCGTAAAGAAAGAACTTGAGAACCTTCCTCCGAGGTGGGATTATCTCTAATCTTCCCCTCATGAGGGGGCATTTTCTTCCATTTGAATTCCTTGATGATGAATCAACTTGAGAAAAAATGTCCTTTATGTACTTTCAAATAGCGCGTCCCTTGAGTGGACCCCTCTTTTCACACTGGGTTCTCGAGGGACACCTTTGAAAGCCTTCCAATTTGATTGATTGTCTATATGGCCACTTTCAGACATGTTCTATCTGTGGGTAAAAATGTCGCTTTGTAGGTGCACCTACGAAGAAACTTTTCAACTTTGTGGAGTCTCCTTCTCTAGGTTTCCTTCATGTGAGAGATCTTGGAGAATACCTTCCTTGCGGGTCTGTGATCCTGTCAGGCACATACACCTCTGAGCTTCCTCCATGTGAGAGATCTTGGGGGATGCTCCCTTGTAGGTCTGCGGGTCTGTAAGGCACTTTTTTGGGTATCCTTCATGTGAGAGATCTTGGAGGACACCTTCCTTGTAGGTTTGTGAGTCTATAAGGAACTTTCTCAGTTTCCTTCATGTGAGAGATCTTGGAGGACACCTCCCTCACAGGTTTGCGGGTCTGTAAGGAAATTTTCTTAGTATCCTTCATGTGAGAGATCTTTCAGAACACCTTCATTGCAGGTCTACGGGTTTGTAAGGCACTTTTCTGGGTACCCTTCATGTGAGAGATCTTGGAGGACACCTTCCTTGCAAGTCTGCGGGTCTGTGAGGCAGTTTTCTCGGTTTCCTTCATGTGAGATATTTTGGAGGATACCTTCCTTATAGGTTTGTGGGCTTGTGAGGTGCTTACTTCATGGGGCATCCTTCATGTGAGAGATCTTGGGGGTCGCCTCCTTGCAAGTCTATGGGCCTGTAAGACACTTTCATTCTACAACTTCATAGTTCTATGGGGCTATGAAGTCCTTTACTTTTCCTACGCTCTTAAGTTCGCCATTTCGTGGTCTGCTTCCTCAACAGTCCAGGTATACATTTCTAACCCAACTACCTTTCTGATCTACTTTATCGAAGCACTCATCAGTATTCATGCTTGCTAAAGGGGGAAAATGTATAGGCGCGAATTTTCACTGCTTATACAAATTCCCCTTTTACACTTCCTTGGCTTAGAAAACAAAATCCGAAGGAAAAATTCCACATCAACAAGTTTCCTTCGTTCCACTTGGCATCCGTATTATGCATCAGTAGAATAATATTTGTCAGAGACACGCACACAGTGCACAAACATCCACACAGCGTGATTACATCCCTGACGGATTCCTACGTCTAAAGTTTTCAGAGGTGTTACACTTCCTATTGGGAATGATTTGTAACGTCCCTCTTTAACCAACTAACTTGAAAATGACTTATTATTCTCATGTCACCTTCAAAAAGATTCATTCTTCATGCAACTCATCCCTTTTGGAAATCTCTAAGCATCTCTGTGGTATTTCTTCTTGCAATCTCTTCACTTCCATCACTTCAAGCAGCACTTTGGCGCTTCATAGCAGTAGAAACAACACTCCATCAACTCCATAAAGCAAGTGTGGAACAAGCCATTGCAGCATGGGCTTGAGGTTTTGCAACACCTCCCTTCATCATAGTTGAGGTTGTGGTGATTATTCAAGCCTTCTTTCTCTATCATTGATTAGTGAGCTCTTGGTGGAGGTGGTAATGTTTCGCTCCTCTCCTTTACGATTTGGTTGAGTAGCTTTATACTATAGTGTTATTCATGTACTTTGTTTCTTTACTTCTTTATCATAAATTTCTCTATCATTGCTATCTTGGTTGTTTGTGGAGGTGGGAACACCGAAACAGGGGTCTAATTGAGGCAGACCCTTGTATAGCTCCCAACAATTTTCCATCTTTCTTGTGTGTAGGTGGACATGCATTTGGAGCTAGCTGGCGAATGAGCATCTTTGTGAGATTATCTTTATCACCTTAGCCTTCATATATTTACTTTATCATATTCATTTGTATCTTTCCTACTTCATAGTTCTATTTTGTTCCCTTAGAAGTGACTAGCTAGGCCATCAGCTTGTTTTCTGGTGGTTCATATTGTGTTTTTGGTCCTCTGGTCATATGGACGCCAACACATCTGAGAGACACCAACGCACCACTTTGTTGTCCTAAAACTGCACTTTCGTCCTTGGGTGCAGAGCTACCTGAGGTACAATGTTGAACCCAAAAACTAGCTCACCTAGCCCCAGTTTAGATTTCAAGTTTGAAGAGTGGTTGTAGGGCCTTATAGTCATCATCATTCTTGTCCCTCATTTGAAACATTCCTTTAGAGTGAGGTAAGTTAGGGCAACCTTTTGTTCTTGGCTCTTCATGACCTAGGGCCTTAACATGGTCAGTCCCCCTCTCTTACAGGTACACCAGTGGTTTCCATACCAACTTCCTTTCTTGGGTGATACTCTCCCTCTCCTCACTATAGGGTTCGAATCTTTCCCACATCCAACTAAGTGCAACATGAACGAAGTTAGCTGATAACATGAAAATCATATTCATCACATATCATTTGTATCATTAAAGCATTTAAGAAGCAATCTCATCATAATGCATATTCATTCATCTCATTCATTCATTGAAATTCATTAAGACATAATCATGTATTAAAAATATTTATTTATAAAAAGGTAATAGTAATTGGTGAATACATAATTGGGTGTAACATAGCCTCCCCCTTAGGAATCATCGTCCTCAATGATTCAAAGTATCTAAACATAAACATAAAACATAACAAAGATTGTTTTCATGAACTTTCAAAAGCTTGCATAACATGAGGAAACTTCTTCTTAATCTCCAAATAGTCTTCCCAAGTGGCATAATCTTCTACATACTGGTCTGACTGAACCTTGCATTGAAGAACCTATCTATTACATAGGTGAAGCCTACGCATTTTGAGTACTTTGAGTGGCTCGATCATTACCACCCCTAGGTTTTGTACTTGTAAAGCATTCCAATGAATAACATGATTACCTCCTAGTATGTAATTTTTAAGGTATGACACATGAAAGACATTATGCATCCTAGCAAGAGCTAGTAGTAAAGCAATTCGATAAGTGACAAGGTTAACTTCTTTGAGAACATTAAAGAGACCTACATAATGCGGAGCTAATTTGGATGAATTTCCAAACTTAATAAAACTCTCGTGAGGCTTGAATCTATGAAAAAACTTCTCTCCTACTAAGAAACATTCAGGCACATCCTTAGCATCTGCATAACTCTTTTGTCTATCAATTTCCTTCCCTAACCTTTACTTTATCAAAATAACTTGCTCCTCCATCTCTGGTAGTATTTCTAGCCCAAGTCTAATCCTATCTTCTAGCTTATCCTAGCTTATAGGAGTTTGGTACTTCCTTCCATATAATGCTTCAAACATAGCCATTTTTATAGCTGAATGATAAGAATTATTATACACAAATTTCACCAATGGTAAATAATCTTCCCACTTATATTGTTGATCCATGCAATACATACTTAGTAGATCTTCCAATACTTGGTTTACCCTTTCTATTTGACATCTGTCTTAGGGTGATATGCTAAACTTATGTTCAACTATGTCCCTAGTGAGGAAAAGTTAAGGTTTGTCAAAACTTTGGAATTACATGAGCATCCTTATCTAAGACAATCTTCTCAAGAACTCCATGCAACCTAAAAACCTGTTGTACAAACTTGCAAGCTAAGATATGGGAATTCCTTGAACAAAATCCATGCTAATTATTTTCCATTTCCTTTCCAGAATTTCATGAGAATACAATAGTCCTGCAGGATGATGATGCTCTACCTTCACCCTCTGACACTCTAGACAACTTGCTACAAACCTTGCAAAATCCCTCTTCATTCCTTTCCAAAACTATAATGGCTTCACATCAGCCAATAGCTTTGTTACTCCACGGTGTCCAACATAGGGTGTAGTATGAACTTCCTTCCACACCGTATTCCTTAACTCCTCAAAGTATGGTACATAGATACTTCCTCTAAACCTTAGTAGACCATGGGGTTCAAATTGAAACCCATCAAACTTAGAATCATGTGAATCATCCAAGAGTGCTTGTTTAACTTGCTCGTAGTACTCATCGCCCTTGGATTTCTTCAACACTTGATTCTTAAAATTGGTATAAATTGATATCATCGAGGATATATGTCTCCATAGACTTAGAGCATCAACAACTTGGTTTTCTTTTCCCTTAATATAGTTGATCTCAAAATCATAATCAATATCAACTCAAGCCATCTCCTTTGTCATGCATTCAGATTTGGTTGGGTGAAAAAGTACTTCAAACCATGGTGCTCAATCTTTCATTTGAATGGTTTCCCAAGAAAATAATGCCTCCACATTTACAATGCATGGACAAGTGTCGCTAACTCTAGATCATGTGAAGCATAATTCTGCTCATATGGCTTCAATTTTCTAGATTCATAGGCAATAACTCAACTATCCTGCATCAGTAATCCACCTAGACCTTCTCCTGAAGCATCCATGATGATAACAAATTCACCTTTTGGATATGGTACTTTAAGTACTGGAGCCGTAGTTAACTTCTCCTTAAGTTGATTGAATGTTTCTTGACATTTTTCCAACCACTCAAACTTCTTCTCCTTCCTTTGCAATGATGTGATAGAAAAAGATATCTTGGAAAAATTAGCTACAAACTTCCTATAAAATCCTGTCGAACCCATAAAGCTTCAGAATTCATGCACGTTCTTCAGTACTAGCCATTATAGTATTGCTTTGAATTTAGATGGATCAATTGTAATTCCTTCTTTTGAAATTACATGACCCAAATACTATACTTTATTTTGAAAGAAGGTACACTTTGAAATTTTTCCATAAATTTTATGCTCCCTCAAGCATTGGAGAACAATCCTCGAATGTTGGAGATGGTTGTTGGCCTCCTCTAACGGTTCAATAACTAAGCCCTTGAAGTTGTAACTTAGAGATTATATATTTGCTCTAAGTAGTTATCTTGCTCATCATGAAGGTTTATTTCATTGTCAACCCAAGGATGTGAACTTGAAATGGGTCAGCACTGTATGTGCACTAGGACTCAATTATAATCATCCTTACCCTATAACTAGAAAGGAAACAATACTGAAAATAAAATGCTTAAGAGGAATTAGCATAAGTACTTAGCATGAATCAACAACTAAACTAAACTTAAATGAATGATAGAAATAGAAATCTCAGCAAATAGACAGGAAATTACTCTGTCTGCCTCGGTTGCAGGAATAGACACAAAACAGAGTTCCAATGGTTGTAGGAACAAACAACTACTAAGACTATAACTAATTACTAAATAGAAAGTAACTACTAAATTAAAAGGATGGAATTCTCACCAAGTGGGCTCCCTTGAATGAGTCTTCCCTAAGCTAACTCAAATGGAATAAATCAAAGTATCATTTTAGTCATTGAAAACATGATTACATCATATTAGCAACATGAATGTATTCCTTGAAACTGAAAATGCAAGTACAATATCAGAACATCCAATCTTGTGAAGAGGGACATCTAACCATTATTTATAGAAGGAAAGCTTCTAACTAACCCTAACTAACTGGGCAGTCGACTCCATTAAACTAGGAGGATGTCATTTATTGAAAGCATGAAAAGAGGAAGGAAGTTATGCATGTACAAGACTTTAGTCAAACTAGTCTTTCCTTAACAAGGATCTAGCATAACAACACCTCCTAAATCTACTCAACTAGCATACATGATCATTTAAAGGTAAGTTATAACTTCCACATGAGCTAGAAGTTTTCTCTCCATTGACCTCTTTAATGACCATCTCTTGACTTCTTTAGCAATTGGCCAGCTGGCATGAACTTCTTCCACCTTGCAAGCTTCATTTATATCTACATCTTAATGTGAACCTGCATAATGGAATTAGCGTGCACAAAACAATTATATATCCATAATCCCCTTAGAATATCATTCACTCAGTCACATGTAAAATTAATATAGATATATCACATAGCAGGTTAAATATCATCAAAATTTGTAGGGGTAAGTTAATGCCCAAAGTTCATAAATTTAGGGAAATAACATAGAGAGTGTCAATAACCAGGTGCTAAATTCCATAGTAACAACAACAACTATATGATAAACCCTATCAAAATTGATTTATTATTTGGACTCGTCATCTCCCCCCAACCTAATGATCTACTAGTCCCCCTCTAGAGGGAACTCAATTCCTTTGCCTAACCAAAGCCCTGAAATCACCAATTGTTGTCTACCCTTGATCATTCTCTGTAGTATCTGAATTTGGATCCAAATAGAATCCTTGCTTGCTTTCCAATCTACCCCACTTTGGCCTCTTTGTCTCTACATCATATTTATTATAGGTTATGTAGTCTAGTACTGGCCATAGCAGAATGGGTGGCTAAAATATCAATGGAATCCAATAGTGTTGCTTCATCCTCCCAAGATGTATGTACCTAATGCTTCATTTGCAAGCTGCATAATAATTTTGTAGAGAATGGGGTTCAGCCTATTTTAACTGATCTAAAAAATCATTCCATCTCTATTACATATATCCCAATACTATTTTTCCTATAGTAGCAGCTACCTACTCATATTCTAGGTATGCTTCCTCCCTAGCAGGAATGATCCTCTTTTTGTATTCTGGATTATAGAGAAGTCCATGCCATGTGTAATAGATATCTACAAGACTGCTTGATTCAGCTCTTAGAGATAAGGGGGTATGGAGTTCTTTCTCTCTCTATATATTTTGAATTATTTCCCCCAACTGATTTCATTTTGAATCCATGACATTAATGCCCTCAAGTGAATATCCCCAATGTATAATAATGGATTCCATTCATGGTCATTGGGAACAACATAGTTATGCAAATACAACTCACACAGCATATTTTTAACTTCAAGAGGAGAGGATTGATAAGCTTGGAAAAATTCCTGTGGGGTTTCAATGGAAGGACTTAGACCTGAAATAACCCTTGACAACTTAAAAGAAATACATGATGCTCCTTTAAATGCAATGTATATACCCTTGGGGGAGTTCTACATGTCATCATTTGTGGTACTAGAGCAACCACATTATCTACCTTATCCTTTAATGCAGCAATCTTTGCATTCTTCTCCTCAATTTCTTCATTTTCTTATTGATTTCTTCCTATAGCTTGATTTTTTCTTTATTCCATTCTTCCTCTTTCTTCTACATTTCTTTCCATAGGTCCAGGGCTATTAATTCCCATGAAAAAGTGGGAGGTTTATGCTTTCCTTGCACTGTTTCCTAATGTTCATCTTCTAGGACTGGTTCTTGGTGTTCCATTTGCTTTGTTTGCATTGGTTCTTGGTTTTCAACTTGCTCTGCAACAGTAGTAATTTATGCCAACCTTATGTTTTTCTGCTCCTCAAGAGCTTCTTCTACTTCTATATTTACCTAATCCTTAGGAGTTTTTGTTTCCTTCCTAGGTTTCCCTCTGAGTCTAGGGCTCCTTTTTGGTAGCACACCAGTAGCAGACTTGGTTAGTTTGGATTTATTTGGAGGGATTTTATTTTTCTCAGTGGTTGTAAGATGACCAGTTTCTTCAGTTTTCCGCTTCCTAGGGCTAGGTTTTACTTTTCTTGGTTTTTGCTTCTTAGCCTTCACTTTGCTAATTTCTGGCTTTCTCATTTTTTCTTCCTCCTTTCGAATGGCAGCCCTAGTGTGAACTAGAGTTTTAGGGGAAACATCAACATTGGCATTTGAAGATAAGCTTTCTTCATTTTTATGCTCTGATTTAGAGGAATCAATTTCTACTATAGAATATGCTACAAGAGGGTTTGTGCTAGGGTTTTCTCTAGAATTTGATGCTTTAGGAGTGATTTAAATAACCCCCTCATCCCCACTAACCATATGAGTTATGGGTTGACCTCTAGGACCCACATTTTCTAATCTGAATTTATCAATGTTCAAAAATTCATCCCATGACATACTATACACTTCTTGCAAAGATTTCTCTACCAGAAATTTAGTCAAACAATGATGGGAAATAGAATTTTCCCTACCTTTCTATGTCTCAGCAGCCATGATTGCAAGAAGAGTATATAGGACAATTGGTACATTCATCCTCCTACCATGTCTCATGTGATTCAGAAGCTTGAAATGTATAGAATGAAGACATGATTGGCGACCCTCATAGGTAATATATTTGATAATGTAGATAGCAACTTGTTTCCATTTTTCTAGAAAAGAAGTTCTCCTTGTTCCTTGTTTGTCTACAACGAGTGGAGGATCACTAGGTTCGGTGAATTCTACCCTAGCTGATCTATCATCCCTAGAAGTAGGGTAGGGTTCTCCTTCAACATACAAACCTGTTACTTCAGCAATCCTCTCTTGAGTGGCTGTAACTTCTAGCCATTTTTCCATTGGCATACCATCAGAAAGTGTTAGTGCAAATTCCAAGGTATTTTCATCATTGAAACTATCAAGTTTTAGAAAGTAATCTAGCCATCCACAATATTTGAATTCGGCCGGAGAGAGTGCAACTTGTAGGATTTCCTAGTGGACGGTGGGTTCATTTATGATTAGCTGACCTCCCACTGCTTCTACTCACAATCTACTAAACACCTCTGCAAATACTTCTTTCCTACAATCCCTCTTCTAAAAACCCAATTTCTTTTTTGCTTCTTGCAACTCTTGACCAATACTAACACCAATGTCATATGACTTCTCAATTTACCTTTTTAGTGGCATTATGATTTCAACTAAGGCAATAAAGAAGACATAAAGGAGGGGTATCATCAAATAAAATAGTTGTGGCGGCTTAGTGTCATATCATGCATGCAAGACATCACTTCAACTATATCATTTCAAATTTGCTCATTTTAAAATTGTTGCCATGCTAGTGCGTGAATGACATCTATGACACATGGATTCACACTCCCCCCAACCTAAATAAATGCATGTGTTCGCACAGGCTTGGATGTAATTATGATGTAATAGGGCATAGTAGTTATATATGCTATGTGAAATATCAATATTAAAGTACAACAATTAAATAAATGCATGTAAGGTAATTAAGATACATTAAGTTATGCACGTACCTAAAAAGCTGGAGTGTCTATTGTAAAGAATGTGGAAGAAAGTACTGATCACCAGAAAAGTATGGTTGAGCAATTAAATGAAGTGATGATGAAGTGAAGTGATGGTGGAGTTATGGAAGAGAAAGAAGGAATGGAGATGAATGGGCGGGTAGATTTATTGATGGAGAAGTTAATTCCCACAAAAAGTGGAAATCTTTATTATGATTAAAAATTTTGATTTTTTCAAATGCCCCGGCAGAAAGTACACTAGTACATTGCCCCCTCGAGAGATCGAGCAAAAAGATTCAATTTGAGGGTCGGTCTCATGATAAAGAGGTTCAAAATGGACATATAGATGGTTGTGATGATGATGCAAATGAGATGGTGATGCGATAATGCCTATATGATTATGTAATAGATGTTTTATGCAAATGTATGATTTATGAGATGCTTAGACTAACAGATCTATATTATGATGATGACTATGTATGTGAGATGATATGTCGAATGTTAATGGTTTGTGGATGCAGGATGGATGCAGGGTGGATGCATGATGGATGCATTGGTGATGTTATGTTAGCACAGAGAGAAGAAAGAAGAAATGAGATGATGACAAGAGGATCCAACAAGTCCATGATCTGACAAGACTTTATTAGAGATGATGATGATGATAGATGATGCTTTGCTTATCAAGGATTGGGATTTTAAAAGGGCTACTTACCTTATGTTTGATAACACACATAGGTGTGATGCATCAAGGTATAAAGAACTAGGATGGCATTGCACCTAGTGAGATGGAATTTGACTTGACAAACAAATAGGAGTATTCTTGTTCACACTTGACATACGAAAACCTTGCTAGGACGTACCTAACAAAGCAAGTATTCGCCAAGTTATTTTACAAGAACATCCAACAAGCACAGCAGACAAAAGATAATGATCGTTGCCCCATTCCTATCTCTCTAAATCCTTTGTTCGGATATCATCGAGAGTTCCTTGGAATGGGCGCAATAAGATAAATCAAAATAAAAGATCAAGTAGGCAAACAAGCCAATGTTTTTCATACCTCTAGCCAAAGGCATTTGTTTTGATAGGATAAGAATCCAAAGTGATATCCAAAATGATGCCCATTGTCGGAACGATATATCCTAGGACATGCATTCTATAGGATGATGATGGGTTGATAAGTTGATTGATAGGCTATTGATATAAGGTCGATTGACATGTTTGTGAATGATCAAGAGTTTGATTTTTGCATTTCAAGGTTTGTTGCTTCGATTTTGATTTTATGTTTGAAGCTTGCTTTTTCCAATTGCTATGGTTGTTTCTGTTTGTTTTGCTAAAGAATGAAGGTGACAATCAATTTATTATGGATGATTGATTATTTCAAGTGAAAGTGAGATGAGATGGATGGATATTTTTCAAATATTTGGATTTTTTTTACATTTTTGGAATGTTTTTGAGGCTTTTTTTGGGTTTTTTTTATTTTTCAAATGTTTTGATTTTTTGATTTTTGATGTTTTGGGGTTTTCGAGATTTTATGAATGTTTTTGGATTTTGTGTTTTGAATGTTTTGGATTTTGATGTTTTTTTAATGTTTTTGGATTTTGATGTTTTTTTGAATGTTTTTGTATTTTGATGTCTCGGGGGCTAATCAAAGATTAGCCTTGCCTACATTTAAGCTCAAAGACGATGTAGTTCGAATATCATGTTTTTGATGTTTTTTTTTATAGATTTTTTTGGATTTTGATATGTTTTCGATGTTTTTGGATTTTCGCATGATTTTGATGATTTGGATATGGATGTGTGATGATATCAGTGGTCTATTTGGGATTTTATTGAAAACCAAGCTAAGGTTGATTAATCGAATCAATGGATTGATTATGATAACATTGTTGAAGATGCACAACAATGTAAGGATAGTGTTAAGCAACATGAGGATTAGGATGGATATCCCAAGATGATGAGGGATTGATGATGATAACATTGTTGAGGATGCACAACAATGCAAGGATAGTGTTAAGCAACACAATGATGGGGAAGGATATCCCAAGATGATGTAGGATTGATTGGATTTGATTGATTAGGATTGATGAAGCTTGGTTTGGAACAAAATATGTTTTGGATGATTTGATGTGACGTTGAAGCACACATTAGATGCAACTGATATTGATTACTTGCATTGATGTTCGATGAAAGATGAAGACTGATAAGAAATTTCTTCTCGTCAAAATATGCCATGGGCTAGTGATTTCTAATTTTGCTCACAAGTGGTGGACCAATTTTATTTCACGTTTTCTAATGTTTGAATCACCACATAAGTTGGAGGATATAGATCAAGATTTATTCTCAAAGAAAGATGTAAATATTTTCCCCCAGTGTCTTGCAATGTATGGAATGTCATGGGTGGATGCTCGGATTATCTTGCGATAGGATAAGGTGTTCAGATGAAGAATGCTCATTGGATAATGCTTCATGACTTAGATAATGTTGCATAGCTTAGATAACGTTAGATAGGATAGGATCAGTGAAAATGACCCATGTCAAGATGTTTACCATAAGCAAGTGTGCCCCAAACTTTTTCAAGATCAAGATAACTTGGACTATGGATGCAGATGGATAAAGATGGATTGGATAAATGGTTCATGGATGAATGGTTTTATTATGGATAAGATGGATGGAAAGTTGGATTTATTATGGATGGGATGAGATGCTTTCACCTGAACTGGTGCACGTAGATGCTCAATTCCACACATGACGCCTATTTTCCAGGTTTTCATCATGGTCTTGCCCAAAATGCCACCATAGTGGTTTTCACTAGAGGATGATTTTTATCTTTACTATTTTCAATCCTTTTTCTAATTTTTTTTTGGATTTTCATATTTTTTATTTTTTTTATTTTTTCTGAAAGATTCATACTGACCCATCTAGTGGTGTCGATGTAGATTCTTCTATCATGATGTTCCATCGATAGCCTGCTTGAAGAAGTTTCTTTGCTAAGATGTGTGCACTTGTATACAACTTTTGGGATTCCTAATCTGCTTCGTTGATACCGGAGTTGAGTTTGTCTTTGTGCGTACATCGCAATAGAGTGCCTTCTAAATCCTTATGATGAAGGGTTGTTGCCAATACATGGTCAATGTAAGAACTAGATATCATGTGTGGAGGTGTGGATGGAGTGTGTTTAGGGATAAGAGATAGATTGGTTGACAGTTTGGAACCTTTGACTCTCCAAACTTGGGAAGATGAGCAATGATGGGTGGATACAAAAGTGTGCATGGAATTAGGACCAACTGCTTGATATACTTTGTACGTCGCTTGAAAAGCCTGCTTTTTCTTTTGTGGACATCTTTGATGGATAGTTTCCCTTTTTTATTTTTCCCCATAGTTTCTTTGACTGATGGAGTTTGATAGGGATAATCTTTCTTTGTATTGTTTGGTATCCACTTATATTTGATTTGTCCTTCATGCTTCTCATCTTCTTTTTCTTTGATAACTTTCTTTGTGCTTTGATTCACATCCTTCATTTGATGTTGGTCCCAATTCATGGATGGGGTGATGGGTGGATGAAGATTCATGATGTGGCTGGTTGTAGTATTGACATCAGTTTCATCATAAGGATTCTTCGTGCTTCCTATGTTGACGTTTGCTTGAGATGAAGTTGCCCCCAGTATTGTGGAAGTAGTACCTTCATGCTTTGATTCTGCCTATTCTGAGAGCTCTTGTTTAGAATGCCCTCTTTGATAAACAACCACTGCAGATGATATTATTTCAATTTGTTGCTCTATTGACTCTAGAATATCTTGTTTTGTCTAACTTGTTTCCTTGAGTGGATAATGTTGGATATCTTCATACATGTTGTCCCTAGTCTGAATTTGGGATATATCTAATCTTGATGTTGACAAATCAGTTTGACTATAGGAATCAATAATCTACTCTTTTTGTGTAATAATGTCAGGAGTAAAGGGATCCTATTTTGAATGAGGATCATCGACGTGTCCATCCAAAGAAAGCATCTCATGGGTAGATGGAGGAGTATGTGTTATGTGAACATCATTTGCGACATCTCGTATAGATAGGAGAGTGTCCATTAGATTATTGTAGTATCTTGGAGATACAAATTCTTGATCTTGAATGATTTCAGAGTTGCTTTCGTCATGCTTTGGATCAAGTTCTTGACATGGGTCAGTTTCAAAGGATGCATTTCTTACAAATGGTTCTTGGATGTCGTCATTAGGAATGGGGAATGGCTCAATATCTTCTTGATCTTTGAGTGGACTTGGATCAAGTGTCAAGTTGAGGATTCCTTCAGTATTTGTAACCATGAGGTCAAAGGATGTCAATATGTCTTGGAAAGGACCATTGCTAGACCTTGGTGAAAGATGTTGATCATACTTTGGAATAAATTCTTGAGATATATTCTCTAACTCATTAGGTGATGTAGAGAAATTTTCAATATGATCATTGGTCGATGGATCGTGCATTATGTCAATAGGATCAAATAATCCTAACACTCCTTGAAATAGATCACTAAAAAGTGGCTCTTGATGTATGGTGAGTTGATCATAGGATGGGGTAGAAACATCTTCAATGTACTCATAAATGGAAAGATCTTGAACATTGTTTTCAACAATTGTGGTGGAGAGATTGTGAATGTCTTCAACCATAGGGTCAAGTGATGTTGACATTTCTTGAATTGGATCATTGTCGAGTATTGTTGGTGGATTTTGATCATGATTGAAAAGTGACTCTTGACCTATGTTGATTTGATCTTCGGATGAGATAGAAACATCTTCAATGTGCTCTTTGATGGATAGATCTCTATCATTCCTTTCAGCAATTGTGGTGGGGAGATTGTCAATGCTATCACCAATGGTTGAATGTTCATCATTATCCCCAATAATTATCATTTTCCATGTTTGTTCTTGTGTTTGTTGGGTAGCTTGAGAGGCTTGTTGCACTTGTTGAGCTTGTGTTGCTTGTTGTGTGGCTAGATATTGTTGGATGGCCTTTTGATAGGCCTAGTGAGCTTTTAGCACAATGTTATATTGTCTTGTTGCATTTGGTTTTGGTGGTAGTGGTGGTGGATTCAGAATTGTGTTGGATGTAGTGACAAGTCGTTGAGATACGTTTGGAGTGATTAGGACCGTTGTGTCACACTTTGCAAACCTCCCTGCCAGCCCCGAGCTCAGCGTCAGAGTTTTCAAACTCCAAACTACACAACTGCAATGCAATATCACACCGCACGACACAATTTGATTTCTAAGCGGTGCTATATAGCGCTGCTACTGACAAACTAACCTTTAAAAGCATTAAATGCAAGCTAAAAATGAAAAATGAAGCTCAAGTAAGGGTCACTTACTGGTGCCCCGATGCTAGGTGGTCGTTGGTATGTCTGAACTTGATCAGAAATGTGCAGGGGAAGCTGTCGTTGTGCCATATCGTCAGGAGGTCAAAGCTCAAATCTTGAGGTTACTATGGGAAGTGTATGAAAATGACTTGAAAGTGACCCCTCGGGCCCCTTTTAAGCCTAAAAATTAGGGTTTTTTCACCTGATCGATTGTCCTGCTAGGTTTTTGGGCCTCTAAAGCTGTTTTTGTCCAATTCAAGCTTGTTTTACATCGTTTTATTGCATTTAGACACGTTTTTGGCCTCCTGGAGCCTTTTCGGACCTGTCGGGCACTTTGCCCTCTTTTTTGCGAGATCACCCAAAAATTATAATTTTCGTCCAATCTCTCGAGGGGGCATTATAATGGCATGTTTTCTCTCGCCATGCAACAATGGGGAAATTTTTTGAATAGCGAAAAATTTTGGCTTTTATCAAGATCGTTTATTCTTTGAACCAACACAACAAGTGCATTGCTTCAAAGAGGGGCAAAATGTAGACACATAAAATATACTGATTGACATTGTGCACTTGATCCCAACTACTAACATTGTTTCATCCGGAATC
Organism: Sequoia sempervirens; assembly: GCA_007258455.2. NCBI lineage: Eukaryota > Viridiplantae > Streptophyta > Pinopsida > Cupressales > Cupressaceae > Sequoia > Sequoia sempervirens. The sequence goes on along the minus strand of VDFB02271358.1, from coordinate 1,040,976,848 downwards.
ATCCCTCAGTCTAACCATTTAATCAAATCTCCTTATCTGATTAAATTCATCAATATTCCTCTCTTAATTAAATAAATCATTTTATCTAATTAAGTCAATCTCTTTTGTTAATTAAATCAATCAATCTGATCTAATTATCCCTATTTAATTAAATGATTAATTTTATTTGATTAAATCTCTAAAGTCTATCAATTAAATTAAATAAATTAAAACCTTATTTGATTTAATCTAACACCATATCTTTTAATTAAATAAATCAAAAATCCTTATTTAATTAATCTCTTATCATATTCCTCTCTTATTTGATTTAAATAAATCCATAAATTTGAGTCAAATAGGTCACATCATCTAATCTCATATTAAATTAATTAACCCTTGATTAATTTAATTCTTATCATGTCACATCCTCTAGATTTTGCAAGTTGCACATGAAAATAGATTTAATTCATTTATTAAATCTCTATTTTCCTCACAAGGCATCTTTTGGAATATTCTCCAAATTTGAATTCAAAAATTTCAAGTCAACATGTACATCCAACAAGGCAATAACTTCATCTTACATTTCCTTTGTCTTGAGCCAAGTGGAATTTATTGCATTTTTCCTTCCTCTTACAAGTCATTTCAACAAATTTGAAATTCAAAAATATGCATTTATTGGCACAATCCCCAAATCTTGCACATCCTCCATCCACTCATAGATTGACAAGTGGCATCATGCCATTGGATGAATGTTAGTCCCACATTGCTCAAATTTGGACATTCATCCATCTTGGCATTCTATAAATAAAGTGTTCATATCCTCATTTTATCATCCACAAATTATGCAAAGTTATTATGCTAAAATATTTAGCCATTTCCATCCATCATCATTAAGTTCTTAGTTAGGTTTTTACAGATTTTTGGCTTGGAGCTCTCATCCTTCATCAATAAATTGGATCAATCATCATCAACATATCAAGCTCGCATCTTAGGAATTGGGAAAGGGCCAATTTTCAAATCAAATTGGCACCAATTCCCCCATGGGATCATGTGTTTGCTATTCTAATTAGGATTGAATCTATATTTTATTGTTTTATTGTGTTCTTCATTGTTTTCTTTCCTAATTTGAAGTTTGTAAATGGATTTCATGGGGAATCCTTGTTCATGCTTGCAATATCTAACCTAAGGTGTTTGTTCTCTTTGTTTTGTAGGTATTAGGATTGGGGTTCACACATTTGGCGCTAGAAGGACCGCCACGTCGCACTTTGCAAACCGACGCTGAGCCCTCCTTCTAGTGCCATCTTGTAGATGTTTTTTTTTGCATTTTTCTTAAAAATAAACAATAATTAGCGTTTTCATTTTAAAACAAAGCACATACTTAAAACATCTCTATGAAATAATCTAACATGTTAAAATATGCAAAACTAAATAGAACAAAAACAGCTAATTGTAAGTATATAAAAACATGATCAAAACTTTATCTCATAGTGGATTGGTGCTTCTATGGAAATAATCCCTTCCCCAATCCTTTCCAAGCTCCATGATATGTATATGATCAAGATGATGAGTTGTGTAGATAGATACTAAGATTGTAGAGATTAAATTCTAAGATTGTGGAGTGAAATGGACAAAATCAGTTCTCAATTGAAGAGAGTGACTTTACATGAGGATTGTGGATCAAGTTGTGGAGGATTTGATGAATAATAATCCTTCTATTTATAAAATTTCAAATGCTAAGAGTGCCCAAAAGAGAGCAATGTGGGATAAATATTTGACCAATGAGATGAAGCCACTTGTCAACTTGTGATAGGTTGAGGAATGAGCACATTTTGGTCAATGTGCCAAAGAGGGGGAGATTCAAATTTGAATTTGAGAGTTAAATGTTGAGTGGGGGACATGTAAGAGAGAATTTATTGCCATGTTGGATGTACATGTCAACTTGTTTCCATATTCAAGCTTGGGGAGTATTCTTCCAAAGATGCCTTGTTGAGAGAAAATGATGATTTAATAAATCAATAAATTGATTTATTTGTGCAAGTGGGAAAAGCTAGGGGATGTGATGAGTGGTTAGATTAGATTAATTAGAATTAGATTATCTTAGATGATGTTTAGGTGATTTTGACTTATTTGATTTAAATATTTTGATTTATTTAAATCAAAAGGGATGGAAGGTGATTTCAGACTTGATTAAATAAAGGTTTGATTTATTTAATCAAGGAGGGTGATGTTAGGATCAAATTAAATAAAGTTGATTTATTTAATTTAAACTGATGACTTTAGGATATTGACCAAATAAACTTGATTTATTTGATGAATGGATGAATATGACCCAATCAAATGCATGATGTTAATTTAGCATGTCTATAGATTGCATGCATACCTTTGACTAGTCAGAAGGATGGACACTAGGTCTACTTCCTTCAGCTACAGGAACTTTGGAGTTTTGGTATTCAATAAATTGCTAAATGAACTCTTGCTTTGAGCTCAATTTATGGTATAACTTGAGATGATGACCATTGACCAGGAGCTTGAACTTGACAGGATCAATTATTGTGAACTGAACAGCACCATTGGAGAAGACCTCTCCAACCTCATATGGTCCCAACCACTTGGTTTGTAGTTTGCCTACGTTGTCTTTATACCTAGAATCATAAAGAAGCACCAAGTCACCTAGCTGGAACTTCTTTTCTTTGATGTATTTATCATGCCATATAACTCTCTAGTTTTGCACCATCTCAACATGGTGGAGAGTTGATTTCCTCATCTCATCTAAGGCATTTAGTTGCATAACCCTATCCTTTTGTTCCTCAAATATATCCATTCCAAGGTCTAGTGTTGTTCTAAGATTTTTGTGTTCAAACTCTATAGGCATCATTGTTGTTTTTCCATTTAATAGTTCAAAAGGAGTAAAACTAGTAGTGGTTTTCCAAGTGGTTCTATAGGCCTAGACAACTTCTGGCAACCTATTTTCCCAATATTTTCTATGGATTGCTATTGTTTTGGTCAAAATAGATTATATTTCCCTATTTGTTACCTTAGATTGGTCATTGGCTTGAGGGTGATTTTCCTATGCCTGACATTGTACTCATTCACCAATATTATGACAAGAGTGGATGTGAACTGAGCCCCTTGATCTGTGACTATCTCTCTAGGAACTCCATAGCACGTGAATATTTCTTCATAGAGGAATTCCACAACTTTATTGTCCCTAGCATGTTTCATGGCTTTGACCTCAACCCACCTAGTCACATAGTCAGTACAAACCAAGATGTAAGATTTTCCATTTGATGGTGGATCAATTGGACCTACAAAATCAAGTCCCCGTTTATCAAATGGTGTGATAACTACTTGAGGGTATAGAGGCATCTCATCTGATTTAGTTGGTCAGCCCATCCTTTGACATTTATCACACTTCCTAGTGTACTTTTCTACAACCTTATGGAGTGTAAGCCAGTAATATCCTGTATTGAGAATCTTCATGGTTGTTCTCTTAGCTACAAAGTTCCCCCCACAGGGTTCATTATGTCATGCATGTAGTATATCATAGGTTTCATCCACTCTTACACATCTTATCATCACATGATATGGTCTAGTATGGAATAAAAAACCTGCAATCCATGAGAATGAAAAAGTTTTCTCAACAAGAACCCTTCACTCTTTTGGAGAGAAATGAGGGGGAACTCTCCCTATAACTAGATAATTGGTTATATCTACATACCAAGGTGTGTGCACACTGATGGAGAACAAATTTTCATCATGAAAAGAGTCGTCAATGACTTGAGTGTCCTCTGATGTAGTCAATCTGGAGATAAAATCTTCCACAACATTTACTTTACCTGGCTTGTCTATAATGCTGATATAAAATTCGTGCATCAATAGCAACCACCTTGCTAACCTTCTTGAAATCAATGGCTTGTTCATAAGGTATCTTATGGCTACATGGTCTATATGGACAAAGATCTAGTATGTTGTGATATAATGCCTAAACTTGTTGAGACTATAAATGATTGCCAACATCTCCTTCTTTGTCACTGTGTAGTTAAACTTAGCTCCTTGTAGGTTCTTGCTAACAAAGTAGCTAGCATTCTCTATTGCTCCCTCTTTTTTTCCTAAGATAGCCCCTATAGCATAATCAGATGCATCTATGTGAATATGGAAAGGGAGTCCCCAATTAGGGCCTTTAAGCATAGGAGCATGGGTTAATGTTGTTTTTTAATCAGGGAATGCTTTATCACAATCCTTTATCCACTGGAACTCGGCATCTTTAGTTAAAATATTATAAAGTGGTGTTGCCATTTTATTGAAACCTTTTATGAAGCACCTATAGTATCTTGCATGTCCCAGGAAAAATCTAACATCTTTTTTCTTGACAAGAATAGGAAGATTGGTAATTACCTCAATTTTGGCTAGGTTTGTTTGAATTCCTTTCTGAGAGATATAATGGCCAAGGACTACTCCTTCCTACATCATCATAAAGCATTTCTCACTGTTCAAGGATAGATTATATCCTCACATCTCTACAAAACCTTCCTTAGGTTTTCTAATGCTTCTACAAAATTGGTACCATAAGTAGTGAAATCATCCATGTAGATCTCCATACAATCATGTGAAATATCTAAAAATATACTAATAACTACTCTTTGAAAGGTTGCATGTGCATTACATAGTCCAAATGGGAGTACAAAATAGGCATAAGTCCCCCAAGGATAGTTGAAAGTTGTCTTTTCCTAATCTTCAGGTATAATTTGTATCTAATTATAACCACTGAATCCATCTAAGAAGGAAAAATACTACTTTCCTACAAGTGAATCCAATACTTGGTCTATAAAAGGAAGGGGAAAGTGGTCCTTTTTGGTGGCAAAATTTAGTTATCTATAGTCAACACAAACTCTCCATTTACCTCCCTTTTTAGGCACAATTACCAAAGGGGACACCCATTGGCTGTTTGAGATAGGGTAGATAAATCCTCCATCCAATAATTTATGTAGTTCCCCTTTTACAATCTCCCTCAATGCAGGGTTGATTCTCCTTTGTGGTTGCCTCACTAGTGTGCAGTCATCTTTAATGTAGATCCTATGAGTACAGAGTTTGGGATCTAATCTTTTCATGTCATGGCAATCCCATGAAAATGCATATTGATGCAACTTCAACAGGTTTTCCAGGGACAACTGCTACTCTTGACTTAGTTTGTTGTTAATATTCAAATATTTCCCCTCTAAAACTTGTACTTATGCAGTAACAATGTATGAAGAATATCTATTGTTGTAGGAAATCCAGGTGCAGGAGGAGAGGGAAGAAGTGTCTACAATGGACAGGAAAAACTAGATGATTCTTCATGTGCACTTCACAATGGTTCTAAATTATATGGGATAATATTTCATCTTCTTCCTAAAGTTGTAGAAAAGGACTTATTCCTATCATCATGAGTTGTGCCACTGAATTGACCTCCTTGGCCTCTTCTCCAACATGTGGCCATATGGGGTTGTCCATATCATGGGATGGTTGAGCAAGAAGGTAAAGGATAAGCTTTTTAGTGCTTCTCCCATCAGAAATAGTCATGTCCCATGACTAGCATCCAATGTAGGCATCTATTGTAGCTAGCCACGACCTTCCCAAAATAATCGGATACCCTCCTAATGTAGCTTTAGGGGAAAGGATCATGAAGTTTGTTGGATATTCCCAAGAGTCTAGAGTGAGAACAAGGTCTTCTACTATACCATCTAGTTTTACAATGGAACTATCAGCAAGCTGCAGGACAGTAGGAGTAGGTTTCATATTTGTAACATTCAGTTGCTGCAGGATATCCTTAGTCATCACATTAATAACTGCTCCCAAGTCTATTAGAGCATTCTTTACTTGGATTCCATTTATAATGACTCCAACTATAGGACTACCTGGGTCAGTATATTTAGGAATAGTGACTTTCCCAAGCATGATATCTGCCAACTACCCCAACACATGAATGGTAGTGCGGTCCTTCTTTTTCCTCCCTGAATTTTTGAGACATGCTTCCTTAATTGCCTTACTATATATAGGGACATCTTTTATGGCCTAAAAAAAAGTTATCTTCACACCTATGTGTTTCAATTGCTCCAAAATATCAAAGGTTGTTTCTTCCTTTTCTTCCTTTTCTTTAACAACTTCTAACCTTTGAGGAAATGGTGGGTCTTGATTAGACTATTGAACTGGCTCAAGATTCTTGGGCACACTTGACTGAGCAGGGATTTCAGATAGATTATGATGCTCCTCTTCTTCCACAGGAAGATATGTGATAATAGGAGTGGAAGGAGTTGGTAAAGTGGTTCCTAAACACAAATGAATATCACTTACACTCACAGCATATGCAAGAAATTGATTGGGATCCATAGAGTAGACTAGTTGTTGTTGTGGTTTGTTATTTGGGTTAGGTGTGGGTTGAGCTGTTAACTGAGTAGGTCTAGGTGTGCAAGAGTTTGAGTTAGGAGGAGGAGGCATTATCGCAGGTTGTTGAGGCTGTGGAGGTGGCTGCATGTAACCAGTTATCTGGTTTGGCCATTGTTGTCCTCCCCTCCATTGGGATGTCTGTTGCCACTTCCCTAGAGGTTGCTTCCAACTCCGCTAGAATTGCTACCACTAAGGTGGAGATTTTTGGTAATTGGGCCAAGTATTTGGAGGTTTATTCCAAGGCTGAGGTGGATAGCCTCCAAATTTTGATGGGTATGGGGGTTGCCATTGATTACCAGATGCATAAGAATTCAAATAAGGTCACTAAAATATAATGGATCTGGTGGCATACCTTGTCTTGGATCACATGGTCTTCTTTGTGCAATGTAGAAAACCTAGTCATCGTCACCCTAAATTGGCCTGAATTCTAGTGGAATTTGCTTGTTGTCAATGTTGGCTACCATTTTGCATCTGCAGTCCTTCTTTTGCCTACAATGAGGACAATATTCTTCCAACATTGCTTCTACCTCCTCATGTTTCTTCTTTGCTTGAAATGTATCTAGCTGAGTGGCCATATTGTTTATGATATCCTACTTGAAATTTTCCAGTAAATGAGTGATTTTCATCCTTGAAAATCCATTGATGGAGGATTTATCCATAGAAGATTGGTAACCTCTTCCTTTCTTCATAGCTACCCCAGAGTAATTCTGACATATATTCTTAATATCATCCCAAGGAACTTGGGTGATATCTCCTCCTCCTGTCAAGTCTAGAGCATCAGTGCAACTTTCATTGATCCCCCTAAGGAAGAGCAACTTTTGAGACTCTTCATTGAGTGCATGATGTGGGGATTTCTATAGGAAAAATAGGAACCTTGAAATATAGTCCTCCAAACTTTCATCTCCCTTTTGCTACAGCCTGAAGATATCATCTCCTCTCATATCAATGCCTCTATAGTATTATTTATACTTCTCAAGAAACTTTGTTTTAATATCATCCCAAGTCTCTATAGTATTCCTACCTAAGCTCATAAACCACCTTAATGCAACTTCTTTCAAGGTAGTGGGAAACAATTTAAGCCTATGAGCATCAATAGTGTAATCATAGCTTCTACAAAGGATATCAAATTCAAACAAGAAAGTGTTAGGGTCCTATGTTACAAGCTCATAGAATTTAGGGAGAATTGAAGTAGGGATGTTCTTAAAGTTATCAACTTCATTCTGGCGAGTGATAGGGAATGGAAAGGATGGTTGGTTAGGTCTATTTGTATTTTGGCTAGCCATAATTGCAAATGGATTCTCAATCAGGTTTTAAGTAGCTTTCTCTTCAGAGGAAGTTTCAGAACTGGTCAAATTGGGGAATGCATCAGCAAAAGGATTTGCCTCCTCTTCTTCTTCATCTCTTGTAAAATTTTGAAACTCAACTAGCTGATTATCAGGGCCATTAGGAAGGAATATCTCGTGAGCATCTCTTCTCCTGCCTCTATGCATGCGGTATTAACTTAGTATCAGCCAACTCACACAAAGAATTGGTGAAAGAATAGTAGATCATTACTTTTCTCAAATGAAGGGTATGCTAAGAACAAACTTCAAGGATACTAAAACAATAAAGAAACAAGAAATGACTCCAAAAAACTTCCTAGTTTGACACCATCCCTGGCAACGATGCCAAAAATGTTGGCCTCCTCTAATGGTTCAATAACTAAGCCCTTAAAGTTGTAACTTCGAGATTAGATATTTGAACTAAGTAGTTATCTTGCTCATCATGAAGGTTCATTTCATTGTCAACCCAGGGATGTGAACTTGAAATGGGTCAGCACTGTATGTGCACTAGGACTCAACTATAGTCATCCTTATCCTATAACTAGAAAGGAAATAGTACTGAAAATAAAATGCTTAAAAGGAATTAGCATAAGTATTGAGCATGAATCCACAACTAAACTAAACATCAACAACTAAACTAAACTAAAATTAATGACATAAATAGAAATCTCAGCAAACAAACGGGAACTTACTATCTACCTTGGTTGTAGGAAGAGACACAAAATAGAGTTCCAATGGCTGGAGGAACAGACAACTGCTAAGACTGTAACCAATTACTGAATAGAAAGTAACTACTAAATTGAATGAATGGAATTCTCACCAAGTGGGCCCCCTTGAATGAGTCTTCCCTAAGCTAACTCAGATGCAGCAAATCAAAGTATCATTTTATTCATTGAAAACATGATTACATCATATCAACATGATTGTATTCCTTGAAACTAAAAATGCAAGTACAATATTAGAACATCCAACCTTGTGAAGAGGGACATCTGACCATTATTTATAGAAGGAAAGCTTCTAACTAACCCTAACTAACTGGGCAATTGACTCCATCAAACTAGGAGGATGCCATTTATTGAAAGCATGAAAAGAGGAAGGAAGTTATGCATGCACAAGACTTTAGTCAAACCAGTCTTGCCTTAATGAGGATCCAGCATAACAACACCTCCTAAATCTGCTCAACTAACATTCATGATCATTTTTAAAGGTAAGTTATAACTTCCACATGAGTTGGAAGTTTTCCCTCTATTGACCTCTTTAATGACCATCTCTTGACTTCTTTAGTAATCGGCCAACTGGCATGAACTTCTTCCACCTTGCAAGCTTCATTTATATCTGCATCTTAATGTGAACTTGCATAATGACATTAGCATGCACAAAATAATTGCATATCCATGATCACCTTACAATAACATTCACTCAATCACATATAAAATTAATATAGATATATCATATAGTAGGTTAAATATCATCAAAAGTTGTAGGGGTAAGTTAATGCCCAAAGTTCAAAAATTTAGGGAAATTTCATAGAGAGTTCCAATAACCAAGTGCTAAATTCCATAGTAACAACAACAACAACTATATGATAACCCTATCATAATTGAGCGTTTATTTGGACTCATCAATGGTCTTCCTCATTCTTGGAATAAATAAGAATGTCATCTAAGAAGACTAACATAAACTTGTCCAAACAATCCTTGAACACACACTATTCATTAGTCTCATGAATGTCGTAGGTGCATTCTTTGATCCAAAAGGTATGATTGTGAACTCATCATGCCCATACCTTGTTCTAAAGGTTGTTTTATGAATGTATTCATCTTAGAGCCTAAGATAATGGTATCCTGATTGCAAATTGATCTTTGAGAATATCATTGCTCCATGTATCTGATCAAAAAGATCGTCGATACACAATAAGGAGTACTTGTTCTTTATCATTTCTTTATTTAGTAGATGATAATCAATACATAAGCACAATGTACCATCCTTCTTGACAAAGATCACTAGCGCTCCCCAGGGTGATACACTGGGTTTGATTAGTCCCTTCGATAGTAACTCCAGAAGTTGAACTTTTAACTCCATTAGCGCTATTGTGGTCATCCTCTATGGAGCCTTGGATATAGGTTCCGTCCCTGAAACTAAATCAATGGAGAAGTTAAATACTCTTTTGGGAGGTAACCCAGTGTAGACAAGTAAAATGTACCGATTGACATTTTGCATCTAATCCCGACTACTAACATCGTTCCGTCCTGAATCTTCCTTCGGTCTAACCATTTAATCAAATACCCCTATCTGATTAAATTTATCAATATTCCTCTCTTAATTAAATAAATCAATTGTCTAATTAAGTCACATTTTCTCGATAATTAAATTAATTATCTTGATCTAATTATCCCTATTTAATTAAATAGTCAAATTTATTCAATTAAATCTCTAAAGTCTACCTATTAAATTAAATAAATTAAAACCTTATTTAGTTTAATCTAACATAATCTCTTTTGATTAAATAAATCAAAATCTTTATTTAATTAATCTCTTATCCTATTCCTCTCATATTTGATTTAAATAAATCCACAAATTTAAGTCAAATAGGTCACATCATCTAATCTCCTTCATTAAATTAATTAACTTGGATTAATTTAATCTCCTATCATGTCCCATCCTCTAGCATTTACCACTTGCACATGAAAATAGATTTAATTGATTTATTAAATCCCTATTTTCCTCAACAAGGCATCTTTTTAGAATATTCTCCAAGTTTGAATTCAAAAATCCAAGTTGACATGTACATCCAACAAGGCATTTACTCTATCTTACATGTCCTTTGCCTTGAGCCAAGTGGCATTTAATGCATTCTTTCTTCCCTCTTGCATGTCATTTCAACAAAATTCAAAATTCAAAAATAGGCATTTATTGGCACAATCCTCAAAACTTGCACATCCTCCATCCACTCATAGATTGACAAGTGGCATCTTGCCATTGGATGAATGTTAGCCCCACATTGTTCTATTTTGGACATTCATCCTTCAATCCCATCTATAAATAAGAGGCGTCATTCCTCATTTCATCATCCACAATTTATGCAAAGTTACTATGCTCAAATATTTAGCCATTTCCATCCAATATCATTGAATCATAGCTAGGTTATGCAGGTTTTTCCATTGGAGCACTCATCAAGCATCAACAAAGTGGATCACTCATCAACATTCATCAACATTGCATCATAGGAATTGGGAAAGGGCCAATTTTCACATCAAATTGGCACTGATTCCCCCATCGGATCATGAGTTTGCTAGTTTAATTAGGATTCAATCTCTATTTTGATATTTTCATTGTGTTCTTCATTGCTTTTTTCCTAATTTGAACTTGGTAAATGGATTTCATGGGGAATCCTTGTTCTTGCTTGCATTTAACAATCTAATGTGTTTTTTCTTATTGTTTTGCAGGTATTAGGATTGGGGTTCACACACCCAGGTAGTTCATATGGGAAAACATCCTCAAAGTCCCTTAGGATTGGATACTTCTCCATATTTGATTTCTCTAGTTCTATTAGTTCTCATTCTTTGGCTTCCTGACAATCTTGGGGTTCACAGTACATTACATCATCTTCAAAGATGATCTCATTGTACTCATCCATATTTTCCATAAGGTGGTCCTGCATTAGCTTGTTTTGTCCTAGTGATGAAGCAAGCCTCGACTTCACCTGAGATTCACCTGAGTTCGTCGCCGCTCCCAAGTCGTTTGGTGAGCTTAATGGTGAATCTCGGGTGCAGTCCTCTCCGTCCATTGAAGTGAAACATGGCACTCCTGTAAAGTGGATGTTTAACTCTCTGGATGAAGTACCGCCCTTGTCAGCAATCTTTACAAAGTCACTGGTTTTAGCTATTTAAGAGCTTAGCGGAGGGGACCTTGTGGGGCCCTCTTCCTTAGCCCTTATTGTGGGAGGGTTGAAAGTACCTCCCCTTAACATTCCATCACTGCAAGCTTGTCCTCCTTCCCCCTACAGTGATTTAGAGTGGGAAGTGGATGACCTCTTAGTCAATCAGTGTTAGGGGAGGCCCCTTCTTTATCTTTAGGCTAGATGAGTGTTTGTGTTGTGATGTGTTCCCCCGTGATCGTGCTATGTATTCCTGGATGACCCATGTCACCCTTGTTGGTGCTTGGATACAGGAGTGATTTTTGTGTCGTAAACCTTCTTCTATCTATTTCATCATTCTTCTATGTTTGTGTTTGACTTTCGGTAAATTGGGGATGATGCAAAGTGTTGGGGGCATTTAGGCTTCCCTTCCATGTTGACCCAATTTTTTATTTTTACTTTGTCTTCTTGTGCATTCGTCACATGGTCTGATATAGTAGGGGGTTGATGACAATTCATTAATATGTTATTACTATACTTATATATATTTATGAGTAGTTCTGAACCCGAAATATCATATCACCCCTGTGCCCTTTGTTTGTGTTTATCTCTTTTTCACTCTTATTCCTTCCTTTTTCTATTCTTTTATTGAGTTGTCCCTCTCATGTTTGAAAACACCATTTCTATGATGTTTTTCAATTTTCAGAAAATGCATTCATTGCCAACAAATATTTTCTTGAAAATCCTCATGCGCATTTCCTTTTTTAGAAACCTATTCATGACTAGAACCCTAATGGAATGTGTTTCCTTCATCATGGGCTCGTAAAGAAAGAACTTGAGAACCTTCCTCCGAGGTGGGAGCAGCTCTAATCTTCCCCTCATGAGGGGGTATTTTCTTCCTTTTGAATTCCTTGATGAAGTGAACATCTTTCGAAAGGATTCCTTGATGACGAATCAATTTGAGAAAAAATGTCCTTTTTGTACTTTCAAATAGTGCATCCCTTGAGTGGACCCCTCTTTTCACGCCGAGTTCTCGAGGGACCCCTTTAAAAGCCTTCCAATTTGATTGATTTCCTATATGGCTACTTTCAGACATGTTCTATTTGCGAGTAAACATGTCAATTTGCAGCTATGCCTGTGAACCCGCTTTCCAACTCTATGGAGTCTCCTTCTCTGGTTTCCTTCATGTGAGAGATCTTGGAGGATACCTTCCTCGCAGGTCTGTAGGCCTGTGAGGCACATACACCTCTGAGATTTCTCCATGTGAGAGATCTTGGGGGATGCTCCCTTGCAAGTCTGCAAGTCTGTAAGGCACTTTTTTGGGTATCCTTCATGTGAGAGATCTTGGAGGACACCTTCCTTGCAAGTATGGGGGTCTGTGAGGTGCTTTTCTCAATTTCCTTCATGTAAGAGATCTTGAAGGACACCTTCCTTGCAGGTCTACGGGCCTATGAGGTGCTTACTTCTTAGGGATTCCTTCATGTGAGAGATCGTGTGGGTCACCTTCTTGCAGGTCCGCGTGCCTAGAAGATGCTTTCATTCTACAGCTTCATAGTTCTATGGTGCTATGAAGTCCTTTACTTGTCCTACACTCTCGAGTTCACTAGATAGTGGTCTGCTTCCTCGATAGTTTAGGTATACATTTCTAACCCTACTACCTTTCTGATCTACTTTACTGAAGTACTAATCAATATTCGTGCTCAGTAAAGTGGGGACAAAATGTATAGGCGTGAATTTGCACCCCTTATACAAATTCCCCTTTTACACTTTCTCACCCTAGAAAACCAAATTCGAAGGAAAAATTCCATGTCAACAAGCTTCCTTTATTCCACTTGGCATTCATCTTTTGCATTGGTAGAAGAATATTTGTTGGAGACATGCGCATAGTGCGCAGACATCCATGTGGCAGGCTTACGTCCCTGACGGATTCTTGCGTCTGAAGTTGGAAAAGGCATTACACTTCCTATTGGGAACTATTTTTAACGTCCCTCTTCAACCAACCAACCTAAAAATTCCTTATTATTCTCACCTCACCTTCAAAAATATTCATTCTTCATGCAACTCATACCTTTTGGAAATCTCCAAGCATCTCTTTGGTATCACTTCTTGCAATCTCTTCACTTTCATCACTTCAAGCAGCACTTTGGCACTTCATAGTAGCAACAACAACACTCCATAAACTCCATAAAGCAAGTGTGGAACAAGCCATTGCAATGTGGGCTTAAGGTTTTGCAACACCTCCCTTCATCACATTTGAGGTTGTGATGAGTGTTCAAGCCTTCTTTCTCCATCATTGGCTAGTGAGCTCTTGGTGGAGGTGGTAACATTTCGCTCCTCTCCTTTACGATTTGGTTGAGTAGCTTTATATTGTTTTGTAGTGTTATTTGTGTACTTTCTTTCTTTACTTCTTTATCATACATTTCTCTATCATTGCTATCTTGGTTGTCCGTGGAGGTGGAAATGCCAAAATGGGGGTCTGACTAAGGCAGACCGCTATACAACCCCTAACAATTTTCCCTCTTTCTTATGTGTAGGTAGACATGCATTTGGAGCTAGCTGGAGAACAAGCATCTTTGTGAGATTATCTTTGTCACCTTAGCCTTCAGATATTTACTTTATCATATTCGTTTGTATCTTTCCTACTTCATAGTTTTGTTTAGTTCCCTTATAAGTGACTAGCTAGGTCATCATCTTGTTTTCCAATGGTTCATACTGTGTTTTTGGTCCTCTGGTCATACGGATGCCAGCACATTTGAGAGATGCTAGCGCACCACACTGTCATCCCAGAACTATGCTTCCATCCTCAAGCAGAGAGCTACCTGAGGTATAGAGTTGAACCTGAAAACCGGCTCGCCTAGCCCCAGTTTAGATTTTAGGTCTAAAGAGTGGTTGTAGGGCCTTATAGTCCTCATCATTCTCATCCCTCATTTGAAACATTCCTTTAGCATGAGGTAAGTTAGGAAAGACTTCCACTCTTGGCTCTCTATGACCTAGGTCCTTAACGTGGTTTGTCCCCCTCTCTTATAGAATTAAGTGAGTATTCAAAAACAAGTTGAATGAGAATGGAGAAGTGATAAGGAATAAAGCAAGACTTGTGTGTAAGGGTTAATCACAAGTGGAAGGAATAGACTTTGAGGAGACATTTGCTCCTATGGCTAGGATGGAAGCTATCAGAATATTTTTGGAATTTTTAGCACATAAGGACTTTAAATTTTATCAGATGGATGTGAAGTATGCTTTTTTGAATGGTGGATTGGAAGAATTTTACATGGAACAACCAGAAGTATTTCAATTGTTAGATCAATTGGATATGGTGTGTAAATTGAAAAAGGAATTATATGGATTAAAGCAAGCTCCCATAGTTTGGTATGCAAGATTGGATAGATATTTGATACAACAAGGATTCAATAAAGGCACCGCAGATAGTAATCTTTACTTCAAAATTGAGGAAGACAAAATCTTGATAGTGGTTGTGTATGTGGATGACATTATCTTTGGTGGAAATGAAGCTATGTGTAAGAAAATTGTTGAAGAGATGCAAAAAGAGTTTGAGATGTCAATGTTTGGGGAGATGAATTTCTTCCTTGGGTTACAAATCAATCAAACAAATAAAGGGATTTTCATTTCACAATCTAAGTACATCAAAGAGATGTTGAAGAAGTTTGGAATGGAAGACTCCAAACTAGTATGCACTCCTATGGTGACTAGTTGTAGATTGAGAAAAGGTGATGATTCACCTTAGGCTAATCAGAGGAAATATAGATCTATGATTGGTGGACTATTGTATCTAACTATTACTAGATCGGATATCATGCATGTAGTTTGTCTTGTGGCTAGATTTCAAGAAGAACCAAAAGAAACACATGTTGTAGTAGTGAAGAGGATATTCATATATTTAAAAGGTACTCTGGATTATGGCTTGTGGTATCTTAAGGATACTGATTTCATATTAAATTCTTATACAAATACATATTGGGTTGGTTGTGTTGATGACAAGAAAAATACAAGTGGTGGTGCATTATTTCTTGGATGTAGATTGGTGTCATGGTTGAGTAAGAAGCAAGATTCAATTTCCTTATCCACTACAAAGGCTAAGTATATTGTAGCAACATCATGTTTTACACAAGTTTTGTGGGTGAGACAGACATTGAAGGATATCAGAGTAGTATATGATGAGCCTATATCTATCTTTTGTGATAATACAATTACAATTAACATTTCAAAGAATCTAGTGATGCATTCAAGGACAAAGCATATATCAATTAGGTATCATTTTCTGAGAGAGAAGGTTATGGAGAATGAGGTGAAACTTGAGTATGTACCTACAAAGTATCAAATTGCTGATATATTTACTAAGGCTCTTCCTAAAAATACTTTTGAGTATCTTTAGGAGAAGTTAGGGTTATTTCCCCTCCTTTGAACTAGATGCATATGGAGATGCATCAGTCCAGTGGATCCATGGATCCATCTCTTTTATGGACTGATGTTTGTGGCTACCTCTTAGGGAGAGTAGGTAGTGTCATGTGTTGTCATTATGTAGACTTTCTAAGTTGATTGGGTGTACTCCTAAGGTGGAGTATTTAGTGAAAGTATCTTGGTTCTGTGTCAAAGGGGGGAAATAATGAAAAAACATTTTGTCCTTTTATATTGATGTCAAAGGGAGTGATAATTATGTGAAAAAATTTATCTTCTCAGGGGGAGAGAGAATCTTGTAAAGAGGGAGAAAGTACATAAATAGTGTGTATGTAGTCTTTGATGTTTTTTCATATCATGTGTTTCCATCAATGAAAAAGGGGGAGATTGTTACAAGTATGAAGTTGTTTTCATTGATGTCAACAGGATTTCTACTGGATAGTGTTCTCATTGATGTCAACTATGTGTTAAGGAAGATGGAGATGACAAGGATATTGAGAAAATTATGAAAAAGAGGAAAATGTGATGTTGCAAGTTGTGCGTGTGTAGTTGAGATATTGAGGAAGTGTTGTGAGTACATGGAGCACAATGTTTAAAGATGTGTTGGAATGTAGTGATGAGCTGAGATGATGTCTCCAGTACTTTGTTTCCAATTTCTTTTGAGAAAATTTGATAAACAAAGAAAACAGTGTTATTCAAGTGTTCAGAATGTGCTTTGGTATTGTGCTTCACATTTCTTATGTGTTGATTATATGCTTGTGTAGATTTGATATGTTTTTCAAGGTTGTTAGGGGTTGTTATTCCTAAAATTTGGGCTTATGGATCGTTGTGCAGTGTGAGATATTTTCACCAATGTGTGAACTAGTTTTTCAGTGATATTTTCTGTGGCCTGGGAGAAATGTATCTAATCTACATTTCTCCACAATTTGGTATCAGGTTGTGCAGATTTGGGAAGTTTCTTATAATGTTTGTATCTTTCAAAATTTAAGGTTTCAGTTGATTTGGTACAATACGATGTGTATTTCATGTATCAGTGTGCGAATAAGGTTTACCAGTTGTTCTGTGTTGAAGTATTTGTATGATGCGAGTTTAGATGAAGTGTTTGATGGATCTCAAGTGGTTTGAAGATTATTCTAGATCGTGTTCAAGTGAATTTTGTTGTCTGGAAGTTTTAGATTAATTTAAGGAAGCATGTACTTAATGTTTTATAGTGTTTAGCATACGTATTGGTCAGCCTTGTGTTAACACTACATGTGAATTTATAAAAGCTTGTTGGGGTGTGTTGGGATCTATTTGGCTCCTAATTAGGGATTTATTTGTGTTACCTTTATTCCCATCCATTATGAGAATGTTTAGGTGCCAACCTAATTTGAAATTTTGAATATAATAGTTGGATGTCAACCTTGGAGAAGGTTTTTGAGGTTGAGGTTGAAATTAATAAGTGTGTTTTTGTGAGATGCAAGAGAGAAGCAAGGTAGATGTGAGATCGATGTGAGTGTTGTGTGTGATGCAAATTTGAATAGAGCAGTGCGAAATTCAAAGTGTTGGATTCCTAAAGGTAGTGAGTTGAAGGTGTCTACAATCTTTCATACAAGGCTATAAAAGTGTTGGAGCATTTGTGGTGGATTCCTTCTTGCATTGAGAACATATTCTCTATGTAACATTTCTCTTCTATCTTCTTGTGTTCTTTTTGTGGCAGTGAGCCTTGGCTATGAGCCTTTTTGGACAATGTGTCATATTCTGGCAATAAGCCCTTGTGCCAATTTTGTAATAACTTATATTGTGAGCTAATCCTCACCTTGTTTTTTCCCTCATTGGGTTTTCCACGTAAATCTAGTGTTGTCTTGTGTATGGTTTTGTTATTTCAGTTTTTGTTATCTGCATTTCATGTTTAATCACTTTAACAGAATAAGGGTTTGATGAATGCATGTGGATCTAATTACTATTGAGGGTTTTGAAGTTTTAATTTTCTATAGTTGATTCATCCCCCCTCTTATTTGTCTTGTTCATTCAATAGAATAACCTCCTTTTCATTGACAATAAATTCTTCTTCTTATCTTGTAATTCCTTTTCTAAGTGGTTAATTTTAGTCTTCAATTTTTTTTCTTCAATTTCAACACTTCCAACTATTGCTTTTGCAGCTACAACTTGACCATCCACACATTTTTCATCATATCTACCGGCTCTTACCTATTAACACCCCCTAGTATTCCTTTTCATGATCTTCTAGCTTCTTTTTCATATCTTTTACTTTGAGCTTTAGATCAGCTAGTCATCAAGCTTCTTCCTTATCATCTATTTCCAATTGTATTTTCTTCATGGAAATCTTAAGTTCAAGAATCTTTGACCTCACTTGTTCAAATCCACCTATAGCATCATCTCTCATCTTTTCCTCGACAAATTCTTACCAAATACAAAACCTCTTGAGGTTTTCCACTTCTCCAATGCCATTTTCCCATTCCACATACTACATAGGCACCTTCCTTGAAATTCTTAGAGCAGGAAGAATCTCTTCATTCAAAACATTTTCTATCTCATTCACTTTGGTTTGCTTCTTTTCAAGTGTTTTTAGAGAAGATTCATTTTTTATTTCATACATTCTAGTACTTGCTAGTACTTGCTACCTCCAGTTTTACATTGTCATTTTCCCTTTGCACATACTGCACATGCACCTTCCTCAACTTCTCAAGAGTAGATTCCTTCTTTCATTTCATGCATTCTACTACTTGTACCTCCAATTATGCATTGTCATTTTCCATTGCCTAGTTATGAAGGGTGGTTAAGGATATTTGGATATGAGGTGTTGAGATATGAGGAGAAGGGATATATTGTTGAGGGATATGTGAAATTTACTCTCAATGGACCCATTTTAAGGTAAATAAGCCTAATCCTCACAAGCAATGTACAAGCAAGGTAAATAAGCCCAATCCTAACAAGAAAGGTTGGATTAAATGTTCAAGATAGGGTATGTTTATATGCCCAAACATGTCAAGCATGTAACAATATAATTACAACAATGACCAAAGTTAAATTAAAAAGAAAATATTTTCTTCCCTATCATAGAAAGTGCATGCAATCTTATTCTATCATGCATATCTTAGTCTATATCTTTCCCTTAAATAAATATGAACCTAAGGGCTCTCTAAATAAAATTTAAATCTAATTCTAAAATTCAACTTTGGTTATTGACATGATCAACAAATAACATTTGGTTATTTGTATTACAGTCAAGCTTGGCATTTCGAAAGTGGTCTTCTAGGAGACGACAACCCTGTCATCAAATCATCAACAATAGTATGAAAGGGTATACCAATGTTTGTGCTTTCTACTTGTATCAGGTTAGTGTTGCAATGTAGATGATTCTGAGACATAATAAAATAAAGTGTTGTGTAGCCAACATATATATATTAAGCCTTGGTAGAGATCACACATTAATTGGAGTCTGACATATGTAACTTCACAAATATTTTTGGAATTAAATTCAACCCAATGATGCTTGTGGAATTCTTTATAGAACTTCCATGTAGCTTTAGCTAATGTGAAATTCACAAATGCATAGCCCAAATTACATCTATTTCTATAAGCCAAAATTAAGTTAATCTAGTTATTAGTTGAAAGCTTTTAAAACTCAATAATTTAATTGTAATTATCAATGAAAAGTGATTATCTGATATTTTAACCTACTTGAAATCTATAGGAAAGTAAACAAAATCATTTTCCAAGAGAGCCTCATCCCCCTCCATGATGTTCTGGTTGCACTGCATGCAGTGACTGTCCAAGAATCATATCCAGACTACAAATAGATAAAAACATGATAATTATCATGATTAAATTTTGAAATGAAGTTTTCAAATTAGTAAAGAGAAATAGCTAAAACTTAATATTTCCACTTTCTAGCATTCTAGGTGATATGACATGATAAGACTAAGATAGGGCATATCAATTTATTCATCCATAAAAGGTTTGGGGTTGAGATCGGCTACCTTTAGAGTTACCTCTATTACGGTTTTTTGCCATAGTCTGACTGTCATGGGCACATGTTGATGCTTGTTGCTGCAATTTGTAGCTTACCAAAGACTGTGGATGACTCTTGTCACTTGTTAAATTTTTCCCACTACAAGGAGGATCAAACACTAATGGAAAATAGTTATCTGTATCACAATCAACCTGGCATACATGTATGAGAAATTGCAAACTCCCTTGGCATACATGTATGAAGAAATGTGGAAGCATGGACAAGGCATGTGAATTATTTGACAAAATGCATCAAAGAGATATGTCAAGGATTGGAATGATTGCAGGATATGCACAAAATGGAAAATGTATGGAAAATGTGGTAGCATAGACAAGGAAATGCATTGTTTGAAAAAATCCTCAAAGAAATGTGGTCTCATGGTGATGGACATCACCATGAGACCACATTTCTTTGAGGCATTTTTTTTAAACAGCTCATTACCTTGTCAATGTGGTAGCAAATGACAAGGTAGTGAGTTGTTTGAAAAATGCCTCAAAAAATTAGCCGCAGCCTCATTGAAGGTAGTGAGCTGTTTGAAAAAATTCCTCAAAGAAATGGGGTCTCCTGGTGGTCATTGCTACTACATTGACAATTTAGCGAGCTCACTACCTTGTCAATGTGGTAGCATGAGGGAAAGATGATATATTTTGGATGGATATGATGGTAATGGTTGATGTTTCAGGTGAAATGATGGTTGAGGAAGGGTCTCCCAAGTCTGATCTAGAGATACAAAGGTCAAGTTTGGAAATTAAGGTCTCAAGATGGTCAAATGGTGAAACCATAAATATGCATATAATCTTCCCAATATTCATTGTATGTGTAAAAATGCAATAACAAAGAAAAGACAAATATATGTAAACTTGGAATCAAAACATATGTACACTTGAAATATAGAAACAAAAGGTCTAACTATCAACTAATCAATGTGGATACTTACAAATTAATATAAATTTATGTGCATAGTTACAAATTAATAAGAGCCAATACATTAATATCAATAACATGGCTTTCTAAAATCAATGAGCATACTTACAAAATAATCCAATGAACCATCTAGGTCTGCTCTACTCTTTATTGTGTCAAGTATTACCTCATGGTCAGACTCACACACCTTCCACAAGGTCTTGTTCAAAGGTCTACCCCCATATTTGATCAAATGAATATTGGATACCACAAGGTACAGGTAATCAAGAATATTTTGATGCATGTCAAAGTCCTAAAAGATCCAAACATTAACACTCTTATGTGGGTACCTTCTAAGCCATGTTCCAGTAACAACTACCAAGCTTGTAGTGTATTTGATGTTTTCTCCATCTCTAATTGGGGCCTCCTATTTCTTTTTGGCCTCAACACAATGACACAAGTAATATTTTTTTCCCTCTTGATTGTCTTCATTTGCAATAACTACATAAACATGACCTACATTGATATGAGCTACAAATTAGATGGAATTAGTTAGCATTACAAAAATACTACAAAATAAGATAACATTAGGAATTTGAGAAACTGTGCAAGTAGATACATTACCTGGTTGAACTAGATTTGATATGTGGTCAAAGTCAACTAATGATTCCATTTGTGTCAATTCTAGTGTCGTTGGGAGCTGATACATGTCAAGTGGGATAAGATAACTTAACCATCATTTTTCAACCTACTCCTTTGGCTTCCACTCATTACAGGCTTGAATTATACATGAAGAACAAAAGCATGCCATCTTCTTTGTATGGATACTCCATGAACCAACATTTGAGCTTCTGAAAGAGTGTAGATCACTTGATCCTATCAGTGCACATCAATCCTCATATGGTGCAATGTTAGTATCATATATCAACAAAAAAATCTATAAAATGAAGACTTACCTTGATTACCTGGACCCATCGAAGCATTACACCACTCGATGATTGATTTTGCATCTGTCAACTTTGCATTTTCTTTATACTTTTACTCTTCTTGTGCTAATGCTCTTTTGATACATGCTCCTGCACCATCATGCTCCCTCTTTCCATGCTTGACCTCACAAAAGTTCCACATATGTTGAATACCTATAATAACATACATCATGCTCAACCATAGAACATTTGTGAGTTCTTGAATTGTGATGCATAATTATCTTACCATATTATGTGTTGACTGTATGATATGCCCCTCCAAGCCAAATCATGGTAGAACAACTAAAATAAACCTTGCACAAACTCTGTAGAATGTGTGTGATCATCACTAATGTAAAATTGGTAATCCCTCAATACCTTCATGTTATCCTCTGTACTATCAACTACATGAATGAATTTGATTTGCACAAAAATAGAAACCTGTGTGGAGTTGTAATATTGTGATTGCACCTCATGTTGTGGTTGTACAATGTAGTTCTCTGCAAAGTTGACAATTGAAACAATAATACCAAGTGGAAAGGTGTCCTTGCATAACTTGAATTGCAAGTCCAACCATCGAGCTCTATGGGTATGCCTTACATACTCATACACTATACTGTCATGAAATGTAGACATAAAATGATACACTAGAATATTTTGAATAACCAAGTCACACCTTTTTGCTTCTTTACCATATTTTGTATTGTAGGCCACTATTTTATACTTTTTGAACTCTACTAGTTCATTTCCAACTCCATGTGTTCTTTCCATATGTTCACATATTGGCATAAGTTGCAAGCCACCACAATGTTGACATGTCCCATCCAAGCATAATTTCTTGTAGAATATTTGACATTCCTCTTGTTGACATAAATTTTTTGATATGAATTCTCTTGAAGATGTTGGTGGGGCATGTATTCTACAATCTTGCAAAACATTGTTAGTATGTGTATAAGAGAGAATTTGCACCCCATGTGCAAATCCCTTTTTTTCCTTTATCCACCTTAGAAAACCAAGTTTGGAGGCTTAATTCCACCTAAGTATGTTGCTTGCATCACACTTGGCACCTATTTTGAGCATCGGTGGAGGTGTTTCTGTTGAGGACACATCCATGCGACACCCAGACGTCCCTAGCAAATTATTGCGGCTGAACCCACATAGGCATTACACTTCTCATTGGGAGTCAAGTTGTAATGCCCCCTTCGGTCGAACGACCCAAATATGGCCATATTTCTCCATCCCTTCTTCAAATTCATCCCTTGAACAAGAATTTCATCTCTACGCAGCTTCTTCACAACTCCTACACTCACTCCATAAGCTTCAACACACTCTTTTGCATCCACTTCAAGCTCCAAGCAGCATTCTTGCACCTCATTGCAGCCAAAGCAACACTAAATCACTTTGGTAGAGAAAGTTTGGGACCACACCATTGCAACAAAGGCTCGAGTACTCTCATATTCTCCCCCAAGTAGCCTTGAGTGCTCTTGGTGGAGGTGGTAAGCTTCCCTCTCCTCTCCTCTATCACTTGGTTGAGTTAGCACTTTACTATTTTGTAGTGCTTTTGTGCTCTTTACTATATTGTTTCCTTTATCTTGTTCTCTTGGCTATCCGTGGAGGTGGAAACACCTAAATGGGGGTCTGACTGAGGTAGACCCCTATACAGCCACCCAACATTCTCCTCTCTTTCTGTGTGTAGGAGTAGGTACTTTTCGAGGAATCAGTTGGCGAACGAATTTCTTGTTGAGATCCTCCTTGCTCTCTTCATTATTGTATTTCTACTTTATAATATTAGAGAGTATTTCATTTGCTTAATCACATCATTTTGGACCTTTAGTTAGTTAGCTAGGTCATTATCTAGTTTTTCTTTAACCTTGTCTTCACTGTTGTTTGGTTGTACGAACGCCAACACACTTTTGAGACACTAGTGTGTCGCGCTGACATCCAAAGACTATGCTTTCGTCCTCAAACAGAGAGCTTCTTGAGGTGTAGTGTTAGACCTAACAATCAGCTCACCTAGCCCCTTCCTACATTTCAGGTCTACAGATTCATTGAGAGGCCTCACGGTCCTCGTCACTCTCGCCTTGCATTTCCTAACATTACACTTAGCTGAGGTAAGTTAGGGTAGCCTCTCGCATCTTGGCCCTCCGAGACTTGAGGTCTTGCACGCGGTGGTCCCCCTCTCTTACAGTATGCAAATCTAAACATATAGATCGATAAACATCAAAATGGTTAGAAAATTCAATATGTAATCTATAACAACAAGTAGAGTGTGTGTGATTTATCTTGACATAAAAATGTTTTAGCATTTCAAAATATCTTTGCCAAATTTTAATTTGAGGATACATCTCTAGAAATTTACCAAAAAATTGTGTTTGTGTTGTATCCAAAAAATGTTTTGGATGTGGCTCACAGTTTTGACTACCAATTCTCCTTCTTAACACATCCCTTTGATTCAGAGATACCCTTGTGTTATTCTTCCAAATGTCTTCAATTAGCGATCTCAATGCTTCAAAAATTGGTTTATCTTTTTGTGGTAGTCTCCCCAAGAATTCCCATAATTCATTGGCATCGGTGTCCTCAGTTCTTTGGCACCTTTGAATAGCTCTTGATAAAAAAATTCTATTAATTCTCAATTCTTGACTCGTCTTTCTAATGAGATGAGCTTTCCTCATTTGATTACTTACTATTGTTGATGTAATGACACGCTGTGTGGCATTACTATCTTTTGATCGTGAGGTATTACCCACACTCTCATATGTACACATTAGATTCTTCACAAGATTTTTTTCACTTGAAGCCTCTGATGTTCTCAACAAAAGAATCTTCATGATGGACCTATACTTTATACTTTGCATCATTTCAACAAATAGTTGACATCTTGCAATCTCATTTAACTTTTCAAAGAACACTCTCCAAATCTTATGAGCATATCTTCTACAAGTGCATTTTTGAATCTTACCTTCAATTGACTACAAAATATTCTCATCAATATTAATCAAATACTTTGGTTTTCTATGCAAAATTCTAGGTGGTGTTCTCAAAGGTAAATTTATCTCAAAATTAGGAATTTCATCAATATTTAAATGAGATGGGCTAGATGGCGTACCTTCGATTAGGGATGGAAAAGGTGGCATACCTTGAGGTTGAGATGGGGATGATGGTGTACCTCCTTCCTCACATGTAAGTGATGATGTACTCTCAACTTGATATGTGGTAGATGGGTGTCCCTCCATCTTCACTTGCGGTAGAGGATGTGTCTCCAACTACGGTATTCAAATTTCTTATAGCACAAAGGTTTCTCATTCATTCCCTTTGTGCCGCCAATTCCATATCGCTTGTTGATGGTTGAGGTTCCTCTTCAGCTGGCATGTCTTCAACAATCGTTTCCAATTTCTTCTTCTCATGATGTTCCCTCATATATGCTACTTTCTTTACATTCTTAGCTTCTTTCTCTTCCTGTGTTGGTTTAATCCTTGATCGTTTCCTCGGCATGACAGAGAATTTTATCAGTAGCATGATAAAAGACAAATATTAGTTCCTAAAAAATTAATCCATATAAATAAATGAAATATATGTCATTCAACCCTTAATAAAAAATACATACAATTTCATCCTATAGAAGAGTAAATGTCACTCAACCATGATGAATAAAAAAGTGCACTAAGAACACAAGGAAAATGGAAAGCTAATTTTTTTTTAAGTATTTCTACCTTTCAAGAATTTATTGAATGTGACTTTTCTCTAGCCATTTTTTAACATATGACCTACCAATACAATGTCCACAAATAGGCATGTATGCAAAATATGGTAGCATAGACAAAGCTCGCATGAATTTTTTGATGGAATACCTTAAAGAAATGTGGTCTCATGGAATGCCATGATTGCAAGATAAGTACAAAATGGATTTTTTAAAGACATTACAAACTTTCAAGAAAATACAATTGGATTGAGTATAAATCCAAATTCCACAACTTTTGTCAACATCCTACCTTGGGAACAAGGTATGGGAATCAATCAAATCATTGAAAGAAAGGGGGATTTTTGTCAAATTTTATAATTGCAACTCCCTTGGCAGCAATGTATGAGAAAGTGGAAGCATGGGCAAGGCATGTGAATTGTTTGAAAAAATGTTTTGGTAGACATGTATGGAAAATTTGGTAGCATAGACAAGGTAGTGAGCTGTTTGAAAAAATTCCTCAAAGAAATGTGGTCTCATGGTGATGGACATCACCATGAAACCACCATACATGTCTACCAAAGAATTTTATCAAACAACATAGACAAGGAAATGAATTTGTTTGAAAAAATGCCTCAAAGAAATGTGGTCTCATATAATTTTTCCATGCATACATAGTTTGGTAAAAAGCACATGTTTTAGGATTTTACCCATAGCAGCAAGGGGACCTTGGAATGGGATATGAAATATATCAAAACATAAAAGGGGGGATTTTCATGAGTGTTATGGTTGCAATTTCCTTAGTAGAAACATGTGAAATGTGGATGCATAGACAAGGCACATGAACTATTTGACAAAATTCCTCAATGAGATATGTCCTCATGGACTACAATGATTGCAAGATATGCACAAAATGGAAAATGTATGGAAAATTTGGTGGCATAGAAAAGGAAATGAGTTGTTTGAAAAAATTCCTCAAAGAAATGTGGTCTCATAGTGATAAAATTCCTCAAAGAAATGTGCTCTCATGGTGGTGATAAATGCCTCAAATAAATGTGGTCTCATGGTGATTTCCATCACCATGAGACTACATTTCTTTGATGCATTTTTTCAAATATCTCATTGCCTTGTCTATGTTGTTTGATAAAATGCTTTGGTAGACATGTATGAAAAATGCAGTAGCATAGACAAGGTAGTGATTTTTTTGAAAAAATTCCTCAAATAAATGTGGTCTCATGGTGATGGAAATCACTATGAGCCAACATTCATTTGAGGCATTTTTTCAAATAGCTCATTTCCTTGTCTATGATGTTTGATAAAATGATTTGGTAGACATGTATAGACAAGGCACATGAACTATTTGACAAAATGACTCAATGAGATATGTCCTCACAGACTACAATGATTGGAGGATATGCACAAAATGGATTTGTTGAAAAGGCTTTAGAAAATTTCAAGAAAATGCAATTTCTAGGTGTAAAACTAAATTGCAAAGCATTTTCCAACATCCCCCTTGCCTATACCAAAATGGAAGCTTTGGAAAGGGGTATGCACATCCATAAAAAAGGATTGAGAAATGATGTATTATATTACATAGTTATAACTACTCTTGTAAATGTGTATACAAAATGTGGAAGCATACACAAGGTAGGTCAATTGTTTAACAAAATGCCTCAAAGAGATGTGGTCTTATGGACCACAATGATTACAAGATTTGTACAGTGGGTTTGTTGAAAAATATTTTCAAACATCCAAGAAAATGTAATTGGCAAGTGTAAAGAATTGTGTAGTTTATAATGTGCCAAGAGGGGCTAAGTTTATAATGAGAAACAAACAATGATGAGCATGGAATATATATAATAATAAAATTAAAGCATTGTATTAAGCATGTAGGATAAGGGATGATAAAGAAACATAATAGAATTAAGGAAAATGTAAATAAAATGTGTAAAGACTTGACATACCTAAAAAATAGAGATTTGAATGGAGGAACTATTGAATTATGTAGTCTTTTTTTCTTCTTGCATCAAACTTGTCAACAATTTGAGTTTTTCACAAGATTGCTTCCTTTTCAACATTCAATTGTATATTGATCACTCAAATAGGATTACTAACAACAATACAAATAACCAATGTATAATGTTAAGTTCCTATAATTCAATCACAATTAACATTGCAACACTACAAAAATTGAGACTTGAATTGATATATATCAAATTCGATGTGAAACCTTTGTTATTTCCTCCTTCCTAAGTTGGAAAACCATAAAAAGGTGGTGGAAAGTTCATACAAAGGTGGTAGAATGTGAAAATATTGCATGTGCACTTCCCAACAACATCAAAAATCTTTTTTTTGTTGGAACACACACATAACTAGCAGAATAATAGAGCATGTGAGCCTGGATCACAAGTGTGCTAACTTTTTTACTATTTTTAGAGAAAGCCCAAATGAGCTCGCATTATAATGTGCTCACATTATAACACAAGCATTTTTTGTCTTGCTATACAAAATATCTATATCTCAACTTCTTCAAAACACACTCATGTTATGAAAATGTTGATTTTCTAAAGGTTTCCTAACTCATCCCACCCCTCTCCCCCCTCTATCTCTCGCACACCTATCTTTCCAATATGTATCTCACCCCTCTCTCCATAGGCTTTAGGTCTCTCACCTCCATATTTCTCAAATGTATCTCTAGTTATTTCTAGAACCTCTCCACCTCTCTCCCTCCTCCTTACCCATCTTTCCCTCAAGTTGTCAACTTCACTCTCATTTTCTTCTATCTCTCCCCTCACCTCTATATCTCTCACCTTTGTCTCCCCCTCACTCTCTACCTCTCCCCTCTCTATGTCTCTCAGTCACTCCTTTTCTACCTCTCCATCCCTCCTTATCCATCTAGGTCTCTCACATAACCCTTAACCCTTAAACCTTAAATCCTAAACCATGTCCCTAAACCCTCAACCCTAGACACTATGCATTAAACCCTAATCACTCAACCCTCAACCATCAACCCTTAACCCTATACCCTATACCCTTAAACCCTTAATACCTCAACCCTTAAACCCTAAACCCCTGACCCTTAAACCCTCAACCCTTATCTACCCCTCTCCTTCCCTATTTCCCTCATCCCCATCTCTCCCCTATCTCTCTCACCCCTCTCTCCCTAAGTTGTAGGTCTCTCACTTGTATATCTATCAGGGCTCTCTAGATATTTCCCTCTCTAGGTCTCTCAATCATTCCTCTATCTCTCCATCCCTCCTTATCCATATAGGTCTATCACTCTGTGTTTGATTACCCACCCCTCTCCCCCCTCTATCTCTCTCACCCCTATCTCCCCTATGTCTCTCACCCCTCTCTCCCTAGGTTGTAGGTCTCTCCCCTTTATATCCCTTGGGTCTCTCTAGTTATTTCCCTCCCTCTCAAATCTCTCCATCCTCCTTACCCCTCTTTCCCTCAACCCTATACCCTCAGCCCTCAACCCTTAAAGCCTTAATACCCCTCCCTACCTTAATCCCTCAGCACTCAAGAGCCTAATCCCTCACCCTTAAACCCTTAATCTTTCAGCCCATAGAGCCCTATGCCTCAACCCTAATCCCTCAGGTTCCCTTAAAATCCCCAGTTCCCTCAGCCCTAATCTCTCAAACCTAATCTCTCAGCCCTATGCCCTCAGCCCTAAACCCTAATACATCAACCCTCAGCCCTAATCCTCAGCCCTTAGGCCCTTGATCCCTCAGCCCTTAGAGCCCTTAATCCCTCACCCCTCTGCATACTTATTAGGCAAGTCAACCCTAAATTATTAAACCTCTATCTATACTTTGGGACCTAACCCAATCCATCCCCACACCTTGATCCCTAATCCCTCCTGTTAGGCCCTGCCCTAATCTCTCTCTCTCTCTCTCTCTCTCTCTCTCTCTCTCCTCTCTCTCTCTCTCTCTCTCTCCTCCCTCCCCTCTCTCCAAACTCTCTCTCTCTCCTGTCTCTCCAATCCTCCACCCCCTCTTGGATTCTCTCCTTTGGACCTCTAATCAACTCTCTCTCTCACCCCTCTCTCTCTCTCTCTCCTCTATCCCTCCACCCTACCTAGATAAGTCCCTCACTCCTAGCCCATTCCCTCCCACTCCCTCACTCTCTCCTCCACCCTCTCCCTCTCCGGTCTCTCTCTCACTCTCTCTCTCTCTCTCTCTCTCAAGTCTCTCCCTCCCTCTCTCCCTCCCACCCTACCTAGAAAAATCTCTCTCTTAAAATTCTCCCTCCCTCTAAATACATACATATAAGCAAACATACATACAGGCATACATACATACATACACTAATACATGCATATAGTTGTACATACATACATACATGTCATACAAGCATACATACATACATGAAAATATATATACATATATTTAATAGACTAGCATTTAACACAAAGCAAGACATAATGCGAGCGCATTCTAACGCGCTTGTGTTATGTCTTGCTTAGGAAACTCAAGCACAAACACACTCACGTTATTTCTTGCTTTGGGGAATCCCCAAGCCATAGGCTTCGTATTTTCTTTGGATACCAACCCAAAGGCTTGGAGTGCATTTCCAATGTCCAAAGATGTTTTCTTTCATATTCTACAAGATTTCACATAATCACATTCGCACAAACCATCAGGTTTGCACATTTTTCAAGGTTCAACAAATTGAACACCTGGTTAATGTTAGGCTCTCTCTTAGCTATTTAAAGATGTAATTTTTGTCACATTTTGACAATGTTAGGCCTTTCATCTTTAATTTCTTTTGTTTGTGTATCCATTTTTGACAAAAACTAGTGTTTGGTATTTTTTTCTTTATAAATAAACCATTCATTGAAATTTCAAATAAATTACATTTTTAGAAACTATACTCCATTCTACACATATTAAAAAAAATTGATTTTCAATTAGTTTTCAAAATTTATAGGGGTAGCACGGCCAAAATTCTATTTTTCAAGATGTGTCCACTTTGAAAATTAGTAAAAAATCAAATATTCATTAAAAAATTATCAGAAAAATTAGGCATCAACTACATGTTGTTAGCTAATTTCTCACCAAAACTATTTTAAAAATACCCAAAAAAAAGTTAACCTTTTGAGGGAGCCACAAAAGACGCAATGTTATGTTTTTTTGACAAAAACAACACCAATTTTTGTGGCTCCCTCTTTTGAACCCCTTAATCTATACCATTTTCAAAAAAAATAGTAGTTTAGAAAGAAGACTCAGAGCACTTGCTACATTATTTTTGTTGCATCTTAAAAATTTAGTGTAACTATCCTCAATTTCTCATCCAAGGTCAGTATTTCCTTATTACAGAAAAGAAGTGGCCACTTAAGACCCCTTTTTGGCCCCCCCATATTTTTGCACTTACCCTATATTATTCCTTCAAAAATAAATTCTAGTGGTTGTAAGGTGATACAATGGTTTCAGAGTGATTCTAATGTAAATGGATGGGCAACAACGTTATAACAACAATAGAAGGGGGTGGTGTTTCCTAACTAGCTCATCCTCCACTAGTGACTAAGGGCTACTCCTAGCTAGGAATCACCCATATGATCAAGATTGGGCCCTTAAAACAAACTACACTCCATATCCCATTGTTGATTGGCATCACTTCTTATTGGTCTAAACCCTATGGTCAATCATATTTTTTTCTATTTTTTTAATTATTTTATATATATTATCATACAAATCACATGTTCCTACCTACATTGAAAAATATCCTTAGATTCTTTGACAACTTTGATAATTATGCATACATTACACATGAACATATAGATTGTATGCATCTATACCATTATACATAATTTTGATAGTGAAGTTTTCTCCATGCCCTCAAAAATGGATTAAATTTGTTTCCCTCCAAATCCTATCATTTTTATGTCAATCCATATGTTTTTGGGCATTTCGAACTAACTGGTGAGATCTATTTTTTTTAGTACTCTAGCAAAATCTTACCCAAAAAACTCTTACAAAAAGATACCAAATAGAAAAACTATTTTTTAGATCTTCATCAAACTCAAAATATGCAACAACCCAATTTTGTAAGCACACTTGTAATCTTACAAATTACTTCATTATTTCCTTACAATATCATGGATTCAACTATGCATATGAATATATTCCTTCCTAAGGTTAACAATACCAAGGAGATCTCCTCCTACAACCTAACAAACAAGATCTAGTATCAAATAAAAGAATTTTATATACATAATAATTATTTCCACATAACATTAAGAGAGAAAAATATTAAATAGGTATTTTAAATATATAATACAAAAGAATAGGAAAACATACCATCAAGATGACATAATATGTCACTTGATAAAACCCTCATGAGGGAAAAAACCATCCTCCAAAAGTACTCACACACTCAATGTATTATCTCATGAATAATTATTATAATACACTTGCAGAGTCTCTATGCAAGGCTTCTAAAATATCAAGATCCTTAATTGTATTTTGTGTGATCAAAAAATGAGAATCATGTAACCACACATCCTAGTCCATGCTTCCTCTCCTCATTATGCAAATTAAAAGAGGTTATCAATCAACTTTAGCCAAAAAGCAAAAGGTTATGCAAGATAACCTCAACAACTACTCATGTGCTTGATTTTATAGAAGCAAGCTTGCACAAAATCACTAAATGGGATTACATAAACCATGTGCTTCTAAAACATGATCTTACAAAACCATTCCCCCTTATTTAGTTTTTTGGTACTATTTTTTTATATATTTAATAATTTTTCAATGTACAACCTACATTAAATAGTTATCCTAATGCTAAACACAACATGCAAATTGGCCCCAAGAATGTATAATCCATGTGATTCACACATCCCTATTTTTTAAGTGCACTATAAATAATATTATATTTTAAATTGTAATAATTATCCAAGGTGAATAACACATGTCCTAATACTGGCCTAGGTAAAACTATTGAATACTTGGAATACTGAGAGGAGGCATGAATCAGTATTCTCTAAAACCACTTAAACATTTAAAAATTCATTCCACATATCATATTCAATTTTCAGTATGAAAGGAAAGCATTAAAACATCCATCAACATCACATAACACAAGAACACCAATTTTTTTACATGGAAAACCAAAAATAGGAAAAACCATGGTGAGGATTAGCTCACAATATATTATACCCATTTATAAGATATTACAAAATTGCTCACTGCAGGTGGACTCATTGCCCATACAAAGAAGAAAAGATAGAAGAGAGTGGTGGCACACAGCCAAGATTTGAACTGTTACAAATGCATCTACATCATGTTAGGATATAGTTCCATTGAAGCTCAATACACTAAATTTACACACTTCATATTGATCTACACTAACACTATGCTCTTCTTTGCATTCACCTTATACTCACACAATTCACATCAACTGCACATCACATTTCATCTCTCATATCTAAAACATTGAAAATGATCTTACATATATATTTACTTCACCTTAAACACTTGCATCATTAATTAGGTTGGCCTAATTAGATGTATTATACAAAATGTAACTTATTGGCTCAACATACACATATACACACTTTGTGCTAAGCTTCAAAACTTATAACAAATAAAAATAGATTGGCATGGACCCATTATAGCTCCCACATAATGTATCAATAATTTAAACTCTGCATTGCCCAAAACTTATTAGGTCGGCACTAGTAATGACGTAACAGCAATTGTATAGCGATAAATGTACACGTAGAGCAAAAAAATTCATGCCACTTGGAATATTTCACCACTTACACCTGTCAACATCTCCACAAATCTGCAAAGCTAGATACCACTCTACGGAGAGATGTGGACCTCCAAAATAGACATAATGTACTATTAACACTGTAACTATTAAATTTAAACTTCTTTCATTCATATCTTCAACACAAAAAATTGAAACAATATAAAATTTTGGATTTCAACTCTTCTAACATCTAACAAAATAACCCAAAAACCATAGAGTGAGATTCTACACAATGGACCAATGTGGAACAAAATACCAGATGTCTTGTACATTGAATTACCTATTTTGACACTTAGTCAATTTCTCATTTCAACTGTCTTCACCGGATCAAACCTTCTTACAAAATTGCACTTGATAATCATTTTCAAACATGTTCAGGCTATACAAACTAGTCTACATTGTGATCTTCATACCGAAATACAATATTGACATCAAAGACAACACTGAACTTGTCATTGATGGCAACATGCCTTAACTTTCTCCCAAAACTATTCTCCCCCTTTGATGTCAAGGAAAAGGGGCACATACTTACATATCTTCTCCCCCTTTACTGATATATGCATATATACAAACCCAAAACTTTATTGACTCCCCCTAAGGGTGCTATCCAATACTATCAGATCAAAAAACTTGCCTAATACCATCTACATATATACACTAAAATCTAAACAATAAAATGAATTGCATAAAAGAAAAAAATATAGTCACCCAAAGGAAGAATTTGTCTCTTGCAGCTTCTCTAAGTGAACTTTCCACTCTTACTTTCCTTCCTCCCAACTCTTATTGGATAGGCCAAGCATTCTGCTCTGGGTCTCCAACTCCATCAAGAGTTTTTCACCGTCATCTAGAGTGTTGGGTACTGGACTTAGCTTTGTATATTTGTTAGTAGTCAATAGGGCACTAAAAATAGGTATGAACTTACCATTCACCAAATCCTTGAGATGACCAAACTGCATTATAATATACTCCTTCTGAACTTTCAATTGGAAGAATTGCTCATGCAGGTTCTCTATTGTGGACCTTTTGCTTCCATCCAAATCTTGTACCGGATCATAAGAACTAGACGCTTTTTCAATTTGGGACTCAATAGAATCCATCTCATCTCTTATGCACTTTGTAGAGCTCAGTCATTTCATGTAGGATTGAATAACACTTTGGCTTCTGCAACACATTCCTACACACCTTTAAGATTGTATTGAAATTTGTTGTGTGCAATAGCACACTACTCTGTTATATCCAACAATATTTTCTCATTCATCTTTTTATCTAATTCTTTTTCTAAATTTTCCTTCAATCCACTAGAATACTCTTTGAAGGAATCAAGCAAAAAAATTATATTTTCCATACCAGATAAGGGGTTGTGAATGTTAGCATCAAGTATGCTTTCTTATAACATCTTCATCGTCTCATTGTTCAATTGTACACTTTTTTGATGTGTCTTTATAATTTTCTTTTGTGTAGAAGCACGAAATGCGTCCCCCAATTGAAACTTACGTGGCAAAGAGATTTTTTTCCATGTCCACTTGCCCCTATTGCACTAGAAGTTGTAACAACTAGGCGGACACTACTAGTTGAAACTTTAATTGCATACTCAACAAATTTCTCAAAGGATCTCCAAAGGAACCAAAGGACTATCCAACTACCTTTGTACCATATTCTTCCTTCAAATCCTTTTCTTTATCATTAATATTAACCATTGTCTCCTCATTATTCTTTTCCTCTATATCATATGCAACCTCAGTCTTCTACTCATCATCTTTTTTGTATCCATAGGCTCATCTTCATTCTTTTTCTCTTCCTTGGTAGTTTGATTATAGTTATCCAGAGGCATGTTTGTCTCTAGGTTTCCTTGAGTATCCTCTACACTTGCCTCAAATATCAGAGGAGGTGAGATATGTCCTAAGTAGTAGTATCCTTCTTTTGTGTCTTTGTAGTGGTGTTCTCTCCTATTAGAGGAGAATTATCAGTTACATCTTTAACTGCAACATCTTCTCTAGTAACATTCTACTCACCTGTACAATGTTCTCTTCAGCTATTTCTTCCACTTCTGGAAGAACATTATCTTGCACATTTCCTTCTTCAATTTCATGCTCATGTTGAGCATCCTCCTGTTGTGCTTCTTTTGTAATATTTACTCTTGGGGATAACATTTCATCGTGCATCTCTTCTTCACTATTTTGAGTAAGTCCTAGCCTTTTTGTGAAATTGGCAACCTTCTCTACAAACTTAGTCTGGAGCCTCTCAAGATCATTTTGATCTCTACTCATAAGGGTGGTAACCCTTTGCTTAGTTTGGAATTCCTTCACTTCTCTCCACCAAGGAAGTGTTTGGTGTCGACCTATTTTGGTGTTGCATGTTTTAGGTGCATGCATTTCATTTAGGCCAACCCAATTATGATTGTTTAGGTCATGGATGGTATAAATGTAAGGTGATTTGTTGGAGATGTGTGTGGATGTGTGGATCTATAGAAGGTGTGTGAAGTATACGAATTTGATTGTGTGGTGATCTAAGTGCGAGCTTAATGCCTATGACTTCGATGCAGTGAGTAGAAGGGTCTACATTTTCAATGTGCTTGAAGTTATGTTACACTCTGTTGTGCATTTACCTATTTACTATTGCTATGAGAGGTTAAAATATTGAATAAATGAATGTGCTTGTATTTCCAATTGAGAAACATGTGTGTTTGCACTTTGGTTTATATGTATTATTTGGAAAGTGAAGAAAAGAATTTTAATTGATTTAATGATTATGATTAAATGTTATGAACATTGATTTGATTTGGTATTTTGCTTATGAAAAGAATATATATGCAAATGATCATTTTGATGAACAGCTAACTACCATTGCAATCTTCTAAGTTGAATGCAAATATAGGGATCAAGCCTCCAGAATGAGGGGAATTATCACTCAGGTGAAGTGATTGGTCTGTTAACCCTTAAATGAAGCCTAACTGAGTATTTCACACATAAATATATAGATTCGTCCAGTTGAATCATAGTTTGGGAAATCGGTAAGTCATTCCTTAATGATTATTGTGTTTGAATTGTGATTTTGTGGGAATGTTCTTGTTTGTGGTTTTGTTGAGTTCCTTTGGTGCATGTGAGTTCTTTCTTATGTGTTCTTAGTTTAAATTGATAAGATACATATACATGGTATGTATATATATGTATACATGTACATGTCGACGATAAACCCATACACGTGAGTTAATAAGTACATGAGTATATGTAGGTAGATGTACCTAGGCATGCTCATGGATGAATTTCCCATGGGCATGAGAATATCGAGTGAATAATACGACATGTATATATGTGTGTGTGTGTGTGTATATATATATCATATGTATATATATATTTATCGATGAGTTATAAATATGTACTATTGTTTGTATAAGAAAATGTATATATGGATATATGCATAAATACATATATACACATATTGAACATATTGATATATGTATGTATATACATATATATGTATATAAATATATATACATATGGCTTTATTTATAAAATGATAATATTGATATATGCATTCAAAATACCGAATGATATATATTCATATATTTTGAAAGTTGATAGATATATATATGTATAAATATATATATATATATGAATGGATATATATATATATATTGATAAGGTGTAATGTTTAAACACAAAGCACAAATTATAAACCAAGCACAGTTGATATTGTGAATAAAGTGCATGTACTATGTATAGCACACTATGAATAAATGATATTGCAACAAGTAATGTGCGCTATGAGCAGCGCTAAAGTCATTAATAGTGAGTCAACCAACCTACTAAAGTAACGCATTATGTTTGATGACTCAGTCAAAAATTTTAAGAGATATTTGAATGGTATTTAGTCACTGACTTGGTCTAAATAACAACACCAAAATGCATGATGAAAGAAATAGGTGGCACCAAAATATGAATCTGCATTATGAATAGAAGTCTAAAATTATTGAGTATTTTCCAATGATGGTAGACCAAGTAAAAGATAGAAAAATTCATGTTTTTGCTGGCATATTTGGAGTCAGCTTGTTAATCTTTCACCTTGTAATTTTTAGATGAACTCTTGTTGTCTTTGTTTTAGTCAATTTGTTGTTCTAATCTTATGAGTATTGTTTTAGAATGTTGACACCAATTGAAGTAAATTGTTGAGTTGAACCTTGCAACTGAGAAGTTTCAATAAACTTAGCTTGAGTGTAAGCAGATAAGTCTCATAATTCTATATAAGTAGGGGTGTAGATCACTTCATTTGGGATGCATTGTCCACTTCCATTCTTCTATTTTTATTCTGAAATATTCTTCAGTGGCCTGAGAGTTATTTGAAGGGAGAGTTAAGTGAGATATTGTGAGTATTTTTTTGTGTGGATTGGGTGAATTATTGAGGATTCTTGGAGTGGATTGAGCTTGCGAGTCAGTTTATTATATTTGGGATTTAGCATTTTACAAGCGTGTTATTCTGCCCTCTTACATTTTATATGTTTTTAAAAAGGTTGAAAGTTGATTGATGTTTTGCATGGAAAGAGCTTCTATTTGCTAGTTAGGAAAGATTATGTTACTGAAAGAGTCTTATTATATTTTACTTCTTATGTACGTTCTTGAGTGTTTGTACATACTCCATATTAAGGAGTGATTGTATTCTTAGTTTTATATACTAGGGAAAGACGAAGCTAGTGTAGCTTTTGTTGTTATTTAATTCAAGTTATCAGGTATGTCAAACTATTGAGAGTTCATTGATTACCTTAGAACTAGATTGTTCTATGATGAGAGTAGCTTATGTGTTACATTTACTTAGTAGGAAGGTTATAAACATAGGTTGTTCTTGGGGTTAAAGATTACCTTAAGAAGGGAATTGTCTACATGTAGTTTATTGTAAAAGAGATAGGTTGTTCCCAGGCTTAAAGATTACCTTAAGAATGGAATTTCCTATGCATAGTACATGAATGGTCAATAACCAAATTGAGCTAGATAATGGGTGAAAAGATGACTTTTTATATGAAACTTTGGCCAAAGTAGTGTAAGTAGCCACTATTTGCACTATCAAGGTTCAGTGTGTCCAATATAGACATTCTAGTTCAGGATTTTCATACTTGTAGATGTAGCTACCATATGATTGGGTTCTAGATTGTAGGGTCAAACACTAAGCTCAGTAAGGCTATTTGCTATGGGATTTTACCAACCAATCTCTTTGTTGAAGGGTAGGGCCATCTTTCCATATATGGTAGATGTGCAGGGGACCACATTTGAGTCTGTGATTGGCAGAAAAGTGCTTGAGTGATGCTTCTCCTCATCAGTTGGCGGTCGAGATTTGTAGGAGATTTCTTAGACCATTTGTTACTAGTGCTTATAAAGCTTGTGAAATAATGTGTGTTATCTTATATCCATTTCTATGGAAGTTGTAATGCAAGAAATGTTATCTTGAGATTTGAAATGTATTGGAAAGATTGTAATTTTCAATTATAATGCAAATGGAAATTTTGGAATGTGTTCTATTTCAAATATGTATTTAGTTTTTGAAATAGAATATTTTTTTTTATTGCTATAAGTTTGAACATAGTTATTTAATTGAAGTTAAAACTTAGTGAATTTACTTTCATTGAACAATCAGCATGTTACAAGTTGCTAGAGGTAGTGAGCCGAAGGTTGCAAATGACATAGAGGTTCAGTGGTGGATTTCTCCTATTGCTCTAAGATAGTGAATCTCTCTATAATAGTTTCTTTTATTTTTCTTTCTTCTACGTAGTGAACCTTTCTTCTTTTTATAGGCAGTGAACCTATTTGTATTTAGTGTTGCCATTCATCTATATATGTGAGCTAATCCTCACCATGGTTTTTCCCTTCTTGGGATTTGCACATAAATCTAGTGTTCTTATGTGTTTGGATGTGTTTGCATTATTGTTTCATATGTTTACATTCTACTAATGCGTGATAATGGTTTAAGGGATAACAAGGGCTTAAATGTTGATGAGGGATTGAATGTTTTAATGAATAATTGATTCACCCCCTCTCAGTTATCATGTGCATCTAATAATAACTAGTACTATCATACACTATGGATACCTGCCAACTCTGCATGACACTCCTGACTAGCTATGCAATCTTGGCTCACAGTGAACTGACAAAGTGTATGCAGTGACATCTACACTTACTTTGGAGAAATTTTGTATACATATATCAAATCCACTTTCTAAGAAGTAGTGTCATATGTTCACCCACCCCCTCACTTGACTTGGAAACTCTATTGACCTGTGAAAACTCTTGTCTTGGTTTTGACCTCAAGATTTAAATAATATAAACAAGATTCTATTTGAAAAGTGATAACACTCTTTAATTGATATAACTAACTAAATGCATTTAACCCAACCTCAGGTTTATCCTAACCTAAGAAAATAAACTATCCTACTTTTAGGAAATATGAGCAATCAAAAATGTAAGTTCTCCACTCATAGTCAAACTACCAACATAGGTGTTCATAACATCATACCCTATGTAATGATGGAATATTACTTCTATAATGATATCAATCATTTTCATTTCAAAACAACATAACTTATTCAAGTAATACATATACCATACTGTATTATAGATATTATCATAATACCTTATATTTAGCTTCACTTTACTACATCAATCAAACATTAAAATCAAGGTACCTACATATCATGCTATTAAGAATACTTAAGCCAACTTGTATATAATCTAACTAAATGAATAATCACTATTTAATAGCTATATTAAGAAAAAAATAATTGTACAAATACTTCCAAACCGTAATAAAACATAGTTTCAAAATTAAAAAGAAAAAGAGTTAACAATGTCTAAAGCATGCTTGGTATAAATAGCTCCAAATGAATCTCTTGCAACTCCTTGCTCAATGAAAATGGCTCAACTTGTTGCCTCCTCCAAACTTAGCTTATCTCCACTCTAAAACAAGTATTCTATGCTCTCAAAACTCACAAAATAAACTACTCTCAACTCACAAAATAAACTGCTCTCACTCACAAAATAAACTACTCTCAAACTCTCCAAAAAGAATACAAATGAACAATACGAATGCACTCAAGAATGAACAAGGAACAAATGAACCACCAAACATGATGATGTTGCTCTCTATTTGTAATAAAATGGAGAGAAAACAATTGCTACATAAAATCTAACTGCATTGCCACCTCTCAAAGCTTTTTTCCAACCGTAGCAACTAGCTGGGAAAGTTTTTAGTTGCAAATAAGAACTTAAAACTAACTCTACAACCTTCTAGGTTGATTTGGCAAGCTGGACATTCCTTTCCTACTTGCTAGCAGTCCCAAGTTTGCAGAAAAAGTCTTATGTTTGACACATACAAAGTAAAAAAAAAAAAAATTGAAACTCTTTTTTGAGTTGTCCAAATCATGGGTGAAACAGTTGGACACACGCTCTTTTTACTAGGTCAAAGTTCCTCTTTAAAATGTTGTGCAATATTTTTTTAGGATTCCAATTATAATTTGCCTTATTTCATGGCAATTTTAGCCCTTTAAACATTGCAAGTTTTATGCTTATGGTTGGGAAACTATAGAGTTTTATAACAACCACTTAATAATATTATTATTGATGTCATGTGTGGCATATTCAGTACTTTCCACAATATGTGGCTTTACTTGCCATCACTTGGCTTCTATCACAATCTCCATAATATGCATTTAAGATGCTATATTGTATATGCTTTCATCGCATTAGTTATATTAACAATAATATGTGTATAGCATCATTCACACACACACACATATATATTATAATATATATCCTTTTATTATAGTATGCATATAGATATATCAATATATATTACACATATATATCTATTACAATAAGTTGAATATATATATATATACATTTGTCATTTAATTATATATATGTATATATACATATTAA
Source organism: Sequoia sempervirens (assembly GCA_007258455.2). NCBI lineage: Eukaryota > Viridiplantae > Streptophyta > Pinopsida > Cupressales > Cupressaceae > Sequoia > Sequoia sempervirens. The sequence goes on along the minus strand of VDFB02271358.1, from coordinate 1,040,935,616 downwards.
TATATGTATTACCATTATTTAAATACAATAACATATCTATATATATCGGTGTGTATATATATGCAATATATATATATTTAAATATACAATTTTTTGCATATGTATTATGTATCTATGTATGGGTAGACGTAAACATTTCTATCTATGTATGCTCATATGTATGCACCATCACATATATACATATATATACCCAATATATATATGTACCCATATGTATATATATCCAATACACAAAATATATATTTAACTCATGCTCATCAAAAGGATTTCAACACAATGACTCAAATCAACTAAACAATCAAAGACAATCAAAGACAATCACCCTAACCTTCCTATCAACCCAAAAATCTATCAACATAGTTTAACACTTACTGACACATCGCTCAACTAACTTGACAGGGCTTGTCTAACCTAGGCAGTGAGTGTGTGCATCTACTCATATAGGTACTATATAGGCATGAATTTGCACCCCTTATGCAAATTCCCCTTTTACACTTCCTCGCCTTAGAAAACCAAATCCGAAGGAGAAATCCACATCAACAATTTGCCTTCATTCCACTTGGCATTCATCTTTTGCGTCGGTAGAAGAATATTTATCAAAGACTTGCGTACGGCACGCAGACGTCCGCACAGAACACTTACGTCCCTAACGGATTCCTACGTCTGAAGTTGGAACATGTGTTACACTTTATATTGGGAACAATTTGTAACGTCCCTTTTCAACCAACTGACCCGAAAAATGCCTTATTCTCCTCACCACACCTTCAAAAAGATTCATTCTTCACGCAACTCATCCCTTTTGGCAATCTCCAAGCATCTCTTTGGTATCACTTCTTGCAATCTCTTCACTTTCATCACTTCAAGCAGCACTTTGGCACTTCATAGCAGCAGCAGCAAAACTCCACCAACTCCATAAAGCAAGTGTGGAACAAGCCATTATAGTGTGGGCTTGAGGTTTTGCAACACCTCCCTTCATCACAATTGAGGTTGTGGTGATTGTTCAAGTCTTATTTCTCCATCATTGGCTAGTGAGCTCTTGGTGGAGGTGGTAATTTTTCACTCCTAATCTTTAGAATTTGTTTGAGTAGCTTTATACTATTTTGTAGTGTTATTTGTGTACTTTATTTCTTTACTTCTTTATCATACATTTCGCTGTCGTTGCTATCTTGGCTATCCGTGGAGGTGGAAACACTAAAATGGGGGTCTGACTGAGGAAGACCCCTATACATCCCCCAACAATTTTCCCTCTTTCTTGTGTGTAGGTGGACATGCATTTGGAGCTAGTTGGTGAGCGAGCATCTTTGTGAGATTATCTTTGTCACCTTAGCCTTCATATATTTACTTTATCATATTTGTTTGTATCTTTCCTACTTCATAGTTCTATTTTGTTCCCTTAGAATTGACTAGCTAGGACGTCAACTTGTTTTATGGCAGTTCATACTATTTTTTTGGTCCTCTAGTCGTACAGACGCTAGCACATCTAAGAGACACCAGCGTGTCGCATTGTTGTCCTGAAACTACGCTTCTGTCCTCGGGCAGAGAGCTACCTGAGGTACAGTGTTGAACCCAAAAACTAGCTTGCCTAGCCCTAGTTTAGATTTTGAGTCTGAAGAGTGGTTGTAGGGCCTTATAGTCCTCATCATTCTCGTCCCTCATTCAAAACATTCCTTTAGAGTGAGGTAAGTTAGGGCAGCCTTCCGCTCTTGGCTCTCTGTGACTTGGGGCCTTGACGTGGTCGGTCCCCCTCTCTTACATTTTTGGTGAACCCAGCGTGAACCATTTTGGTTCCATTTTGCGATACTAAAAGCTCCTTTCCTCGTATTCTAGGAGTGTTGTAGGTGTGATTGTTGTCAGGACTTCACCTTATAACCCAACCTGTGACCCCTAGTAGGCATAGTTGGAAGGTTTTGAAAGTGTTTCGTAACGAAACCTTAATTGGGTCATTGTCCTATTTTGTAACCTTTGGGGGGCTTTGTGAGAGTACCATTTAGTGTGTGTGATGGCTTCTTTTCTACATCAACCTATCCCCTCTATGTAGCCTGTGAGAAGTGTCGCTAATATAACCTTCACCTCGTAGGATCTATCGTTGGGTTTTAATAGAGAACCATCTCCTCTTTATATCCCTGCGCAAATCAATAGAAACATTGTAGCAGGTATTCTTGTTGATCTGACATCTCAAGTGAATTTCATAATTGAGGAGATCATTCTAATCAACTTTCTACAAAAAGATGGGTATAATGCACCTGTAAGCACCATCTGCACGCACGACGGGCTTTTTGTACCTCCTCTGGGTAGTATTGTCCTATCGTTTCTCATTGGACCTAAATTTGTGAATCTTTTGTTCAACATTCTCCCGAGGTCTGAGCTCTTTAGAGTATAGCTGGGTATCCCCTAGCTAGTAGCTATGAATGCAATTCTTTTAGTTGTGCACAAATGTTTGAAATTCATTCATGAGGGTTTCATACATGTGATCCACGACACTAGTTATAGACCACCAGTTGAGCATGGTAGTTATTCCTTAGATTACTTTTGGCCTACACTCGTTGGTCATCTCCCGCCTAGGAAGGACCTCTTGTACCGAACGTATCAAAATTATAAGAAAGTAAATTTAAGGCTGAAAGTGAGATTCCCTCCATCACCTTATGCTATGTCACATAGGGCATGTTTAAAATCTAGCAGTGATGCCACCAAGGCACATAAAAGAGAAGAAGAGAAGCAGTCATGAGATCCTCCTTCTTCCTCTTTTGCTATTATCCTGATGCTTCCTCTCACCCCGTAGTGGCGCCATCAGATTCCACTTCACATTTTTTGGAGAATCATATGGTGCTCGCTTGGTGAAAGCTTAAGCATCTCATGTTTGAGCTTCCTATCCTGCCCACGGAGCCTAGGCCCGTTCGATATGGCAGGAGAAAAGGTTCTCATGGGGAGTCCTCTCTATCTCAGCCTCTAGGGCCTCCTACCACTTATGTTCCCAAAGCAATAAATGGGAAGAGACCTGTTGCTGAGACACTAGAACTCAGTCCCCCTACTATCTCCCAACCTACTCCTCCTTTTCCAAAGCCTGTGAATATGTTGAATACTTTGGTGGTATCCACTGCAACTTTCTCCTCCTCCTTTTCCTCTACGCCTCTCGCCTCGTCTATGGGGAGTTCACATCCCCCAATGAGGCCAAAGGTAGAGGATGGCCCCTCCAGCAATGGAGGGAGTAAGAGGATCCCACCTTCTCTGAAAGGTGGTCTTGCATTAGCTTATTTTTTCCTAGTAACGGGGCAAGCCCCGGCTTCCCCTGAGTTCGTCACTGCTCTTGAGTCGTTCGGTGAGCCTAGTGGTCAATCTCAGGCATAGTCCTCTCCATCTATTGAGGTGAAACATGGCACTCTTGTAAAGTGCATGTTTAACTCTCTGGATGAAGTATCGGTCTTGTCAGCAATCTTCGCAAAGTCACTGACCTTAGCTCCACAAGATCTTAGTGGAGGGGACCTTGCGGGGCCCTCTTCCTTAGCCCTTGTTCTAGGAGGGTCACAAGCACCTCCCATTAACATTCAACCACTGCAGGCTTGTCCTCCTTCCCCCTACGATGATCTAGAGTAGGAAGTGGATGACCTCTTAGTCGATCAGTGTTAGGGGAAGGCCCCTTCTTTATCTTTAGGTTGGATGAGTGTGCTTGTTGTGATGTGTTCCCCCCTGATCATGCTATGTGTTCCTGGATGACCCATGTCACCCTTTTTGGTGCTTGGATACAAGAGTGATTTTCATGTTGTAAACCTTCTTCTATATGTTTCATCATTCTTTTGTGTTTGTGTTTGACTTTCAATAAATTGGGAACGATGCAAAGTGTTGTAGGAATTTAGGCTTCCCTTCCATGTTGACCCAATTTTTTATTTTTACTTTGTCTTCTCGTGCATTCTTCACATGGTTTGATATAGTAGGGGGTTGATGATAGATTATTAATATACTATTACTATACTTATATATATTTATGAGTAGTTCTGACCCCAAAATATCAGATCACCCCTATGCCCTTTGTTTGTGTTTATCTCTTTTTCGCTCTTTTTCCTTCCTTTTTCTCTTCTTTGCTTGAGTTTTCCCTCTCATGTGCAACAACACCATTTCTATGACATTTCAATTTTCAGAAAATGTATTAGTTGCCAACGAATATTTTCATGAAAATCCTCATGAACATTCCTTTTTCATAAACCTCATATTCGCAAATGGAACCCTGATAAAATGTGTTTCCTTCACCATGGGTTCATAAAGAAAGAACTTGATGTTTCCCTTGCCATTGCACCAAAAGGTTGACCTATCAATGCCCAATACAAGCGTTAGTTAAGATCCATAGGAGGTGGTTAGACTGTCACAAACCCAAGTGTTGTGTTGCAAGGACGACCAAGGGACACACCATCTTGTAACAATCCCCCCTAGCACAAGCGAGGGGTTTGAACCTATGACTAGCTCTGATACCAATTGTTGGCCTTTTCATTGCACCAAAAGGTCAGCCTATCAATGCTTGATACAAGTGTTAGTTACAATCCATAGGAAGCAGTTAGACCATGTCACAAACCCAAGTGATGTGTTGTAAGGAAGACCAAGGGACACGCCATCTTGAAACACTTGAGAACCTTCATATGAGGTGGGAGCAGCTATGATCTTCCCCTTGCGAGGGCGAATTTTCTTCCTTTCAAATTCCTTGATGAAGTGAACATCTTTCGAAAGGATTCCTTGATGACGAATCAATTTGAGAAAAAATGTCCTTTTTGTACTTTCAAATAGTGCATCCTTTGAGTGGACCCCTCTTTTCACACTGGGTTCTCGAGGGACCCCTTTGAAACCCTTCCAATTTGATTGATTTCCTGTATGGCCACTTTTGGACATGTTCTATCTACGGGTAAACATGTCTCTTTGCAGGTGTGCCTGTGAAGCTGCTTTTCGACTCTGTGGAGTCTCCTTCTCTAGGTTTCCTTCATGCGAGAGATCTTGGAGGATACCTTCCTTGTAGATCTATGAGCCTATGAGGCACATACACCTCTGAGCTTCCTCCATGTGATATATCTTGGGGGACGCTCCCTTGCAGGTCTGTGGGTCTGTAAGGCACTTTTCTAGGTATCCTTCATGTGAGAGATCTTGGAGAACACCTTCCTTGCACGTTTGCAGGTCTGTAAGGCGCTTTCTCAGTTTCCTTCATGTGAGAGATCTTGGAGGATAGCTTCCTTGCAAGTTTGTGGGTTTGTAAGGTGCTTTTCTGAGTATCCTTCATGTGATAGATCTTGGAGGACACCTTCCTTGCAAGTCTGTGGGTCTGTAAGGTGCTTTTTTGGGTATCCTTCATGTGAAAAATCTTGGAGGGCACCTTCCTTGCAGATTTGTGGGTTTGTGAGGCACTTTTCTTGGTTTCCTTCATGTGAGAGATCTTGGAAGACACCTTCCTTGTAGGTCCATGGGCCTATGAGGAGCTTACTTCTCGAAGCTTCCTTCATGTGAGAGATCTTGTGGGTTGCATCCTTCCAGGTCCACAAGCCTATAAGACACTTCATTCTATAGCTTCATAGTTCTACGGGGCTATGAAGTCCTTTACTTGTCTTGTGCTTGAGTTTTCTAGATCGCGGTCTACTTCCTTGATGGTTTAAGTATACATTTCTAACCCTACTACCTTTCCAATCTACTTTACCGAAGCACTCATCAGTATTCATGCTCACTAAAATGGGGGAAAAATGTATAGGTGTGAATTTGCACCCCTTACACAAATTCCCCTTTTACAATTCCTCACATTAGAAAACCAAATTCGAAGGCGAAATTCCACATCAAAAAGCTACCTTCATTCCACTTGGAATTCATCTTTTGCATCGGTAGAAGAATATTTGTCGAAGACACACGCGCTCGGTGCAGACGTCCGTGCAACGTGCTTACATCCTTGATGGATTCCTGCATCTGAAGTTTGCAGAGGTATTACACTTCTTATTGGGAATGATTTGTAACATCCCTCTTTGACCAACTGACCTAAAAATGCATTATTATTTTCACCTCACCTTCAAAAAGATTCATTCTTCATGCAACTCATCCCTTTTGGCAATCTCCTAGCATCTATTTAGTTATCACTTTTTGCAATCTCTTCACTTCCATCACTTCAACCAACATTTTGGCGATTCATAGTAGTAGCAACAACACTCCATCAACTTCGTAAAGAAAGTTTGGAACAAGCCATTGCAGCGTGGGCTTGAGGTTTTGCAACACCTCCCTTCATCACAGTTGAGTTTGTGGTGATTCTTCAAGCCTTATTTCTCCATCATTGGCTAGTGAGCTCTTAGTGGAGGTGGTAATGTTTCCCTCCTCTCCTTTACAATTTGGTTGAGTAGCTTTATACTATTTTGTAGTGTTATTCATGTACTTTATTTCTTTACTTCTTTATCATAGATTTCTCTATCATTGCTATCTTGGTTGTTTGTGGAGGTGGAAACACCGAAACGGGGGTTTGACTGAGGGAGACCCCTATACAGCCCCCAACAATTTTCCCTATTTCTTGTGTGTAGGTGGACGTGCATTTGGAGCTAGCTAGGGAACGAGCATCTTTGTGAGATTATCTTTATCACCTTAGCCTTCATATATTTACTTTATCATATTTTTTTGTATCTTTCCTACTTCATAGTTTTGTTTTGTTCTGTTAGAAGTGACTAGCTAGGCCATCAGCTTATTTTCTAGTGGTTCATACTATGTTTTTGGTCCTTTGGTCATATGGACACCAACACATCAGAGAGACGCCAACGTGTCATGTTGTTGTACCGGAACTGTGCTTCTATCCTTGGGCAAAGACCTACCTAAGGTAAAATTTTGAACCCAAAGACTGTCTCACCTAGCCCCAAATTAGATTTCAAGTATGAAGAGTGGTTGTAGAGCCTTATAGTCCTCATCATTCTAGTTCCTCATTTGAAACATTCCTTTAGAGTGAGGTATGTTATGGCTCTCCATCACCTGGGTCCTTGACGTGGTCGGTCCCCCTCTCTTACAAGTACACTGGTGTTTTCCATACCAACTTCATCTCATGGGTGATACTCTCCCTCTCCTCACTGCAGAGTTTGAATCTTTCCCGCATCCAACTAAGTGCAACATGAACGAAGTTAGCTGATAACATGAAAATCATATTCATCACATATCATTTGTATCATTAAATCATTTAAGAAGCAATCTCATCATAATGCATATTCATTCATCTCATTCATTCATTGAAATTCATTAAGACATAATCATGTATTAAAAATATTTATTTATAAAAAGGTAATAGTAATTGGTGAATATATAATTGGGTGTAACATATCCTCCCCCTTATGAATCATCATCCTCGATGATTCAAAGTATCTAAACATAAACATAAAACATAACAAAGATTGTTTTGATGAACTTTCAAAAGCTTGCATAACATGAGGAAACTTCTTCTTAATCTCCAAATAGTCTTCCCAAGTGGCATAATCTTCTACATACTGGTCTGACTGAACCTTGCATTGAAGAACCTATCTATTACATAGGTGAAGCCTATGCATTTTGAGTACTTTGAGTGGCTCGATCATTACCACCCCTAGGTTTTGTACTTGTAAAGAATTCCAATGAATAACATGATTACCTCCTAGTATGTACTTTTTAAGGTATGACACATGAAAGACATTATGCATCCTAGCAAGAGCTAGTAGTAAAGCAATTCAATAAGTGACAAGGTTAACTTCTTTGAGAACATTAAAGAGACCTACATAATGTGGAGCTAATTTGGATGAATTTCCAAACTTAATAAAACTCTCGTGAGGCTTGAATCTAAGAAAAAACTTCTCTCCTACTAAGAAACATCCAGGCACATCCTTAGCATCTACATAACTCTTTTGTCTATCAATTTCCTTCACTAACCTTTTCTTTATCAAAATAACTTGCTCCTCCATCTCTGGTAGTATTTCTAGCCCAAGTCTAATCCTATCTTCTAGCTTATCCTAGCTTATAGGAGTTTGGTGCTTCCTTCCATATAATGCTTCAAACAATGCCATTTTTTATAGTTGAATGATAAGAATTATTATACACAAATTTCACCAATGGTAAATAATCTTCCCACTTATATTGTTGATCCATGCAATACATACTCAGTAGATCTTCCAACACTTGGTTTACCCTTTATGTTTGACCATCTGTCTTAGGGTGATATGCTAAACTTATGTTCAACTATGTCCCTAGTGAGGAAAATTTAAGGTTTTCCAAAACTTTGGCGTTACACGAGCATCCTTATCTAAGATAATCTTCTCACGAACTCCATGCAACCTAAACACCTCTTGTACAAACTTGCAAGCTAAGATAGAAGCTACATCTTTTAAGTTCCCTAGAATAAAATGGGCTACTTTGGTGAGGTTATCCACAACTACCAGAATAGCATTATGCTTGTTCCTTGACATGGGAATTCCTTATACAAAATCCATGCTAATTATTTTCCATTTCCTTTCTGGAATTTCATGAGAATAAAATAGTCCTACGGGATGATGATGCTCTGCCTTCACCCTCTGACACTCTAGAAAACTTGCTACAAACCTTCCAGAATCCCTCTTCATTCCTTTCCAAAATTATAATGGCTTCACATCAACCAATAGCTTTGTTACTCCACGATGTCCAAAATAGGGTGCAGTATGAACTTCCTTCCACACCATATTCCTTAACTCCTCAAAGTCTGGTACATAGATCCTTCCTTTAAACCTTAGTAGGTCATCGGGTTTGTAGACACGTAAAATGTAGTGATTAACACTACACATTTTATCCTGATTTTACTAACACCGTATCATCCTAAATCATCCCTCTGTCTAACCATTTAATTGAATAGCCCTTATTTGATTAAATTCATCAATGTTCCTCCCTTAATTAAATAAATCATTATTTATCTGATTAAGTCTTTCTCTGTTGTTAATTAAATTAATCAATCTGATTTAATTAACACTATGTCCTTATTTAATTAAATAATTCATTTTATTTAATTAAATCTCTAAAGTCACTTATTAAATTAAATAAATTAAACCTTATTTTATTTAATCTAACATCATCATCTCTCTTTGATTAAATAAATCAAAATCCTTTATTTAATTAAATCTAAATCACATTCTTCTCAACTTTGATTTAAATCAACCTAAAAATCTAAATCAAATTGTCACATCATTTAATCCCTCATTAAATTAATTAAACCTTCATTAATTTAATCCTGATCATCTTAATTTCTCTAGATTTTTCCACTTGCACATGAAAATAAATTTAATACATTTATTAAATCCCTATTTTCTTTCAACTTGGCATCTTTTGGGGAATATTCCTCCAAGTTTGAAAATCCCTCCAAGTGGACTTTGTCCTTCCAACAAGACATTCATTCCTTCTTACATGTCCTTGTGCATTGAGCCAAGTGGCATTTAAGTCATTCATTTTTCCCTCTTACATGTCATTTCACTATTTTCAAATTGCATCTAATTGCATTTATGGGCACATTCATCAAAATGTGCACATCTTTGGCCCATTCACATCTTGACAAATGGCATTTGGCCATTGGTTGAAAGTTAGTCCCACATTGTTTCATTTTGGGAATTTCTCCATCTTGTCTTTCAGTAAATAAAAGGTTTCTCTCCTCACTTGATCATCCACAATTTGAGAAAACTTATTATACTCAATTTCATCTTCAAGCATCTCAATTTTCATCCATTTCATCAAAGTCTTAGTTAGGTTATGTAGGTTTTTCATCATGAAGCTCAAGTGAATCTTCAACAAAGTAGATCAATCTTCATTCCTCATCAACATTGCATCATAGGAGTTGGGAAAGGGCCGATTTTCACATCAAATTGGCACCAATTCCCCCATGGGATCAAGAGTTTGCTTGCTTAATTAAGATTTCATTTCTTTCTCATTGTGTTCTTCATTTTTGTTTCCTATTTTGAGCATTGTTAATGGATTTCATGGGGAATCTTAATTCTTACTTGCATTTGATCTAACTATGTGTTTGTTTATTGTGTTTTGTAGGTATTAGGATTGGGGTTCTACATTTGGCACTAGAAGGAGGGAAAATCTCAAGTTTAAATCATGTTTTAATCAAAAATTCCATGTTTTTTTCTATTTTTATGTGTCTACAGGGAACTACACTGCTATCAGTCCAACATCGCCATACAAAACCGCTAGTAGTCCAACATCACTATACATCAACACTTCAAACTTCAAACCACGCCATTGTGTCTTTCCTGCCTAGAATTCAAAATTCTTAACTCCACCGCTGGTTCAAATCTCATGCCCTAGAATTTTTAAACTCCAAACTACACTACTGGGTAAAAGTCTGACACAATCATGCTCTTTGTTTTGCTATAGAGCATCGCTTGCAGAATTAGCGATGCCATATAGCACCGCCAGGTTCCTCAAACTGCACCGCTTATGCAGACTCTGATGCTGGATTGAAGTAAAAAGTGAAATTTTAGTTTTTTAGAACATGTGTTTTTTTAATTTTGATCATCTAGGTCATTAATTGCTTTCATGACCTCTATTTTGCAGTTCTAACTGGTTTTTTTAGGTTGGTCTAATCAAAGGTGAAGAAAAGAAACCTAGTGGAAGTTTCATAATGACATCAGCTCATGATATCAAGTATTTTTGAACACTTTAGTGTTTTTGAACACTTTAGTGTTTTTTGAACACTCTTAGAGAATTCATAATCTCTCTTAAGAATTGGTTATCTTTGATGTGCTTAGGAAACACTAAATTTCTTTTGGGCTCTAAAAAGAACATTACAAAAGTTTTCATTTTTTGCTACAAAGGGCTTAAAATGAACATTAGGAAAAACTCACTAGATTTGGTTTGAGGATTAACAATTGAACAAGGAAATATCCATATTTCATTTTTGGTGCTCTAAAAAGAATCAAATCATTGCTTTATGGATTTAAAATGAACATGTGCTACTTTGTCTTGTAATCACTTACCCAAAGTAATACCATCGAAAAGACGTATGCGCTTCTCTCGCGCCTCATGGTGATCTTAAGTTGGGTAAAGTGATTGACTCCACATTTCATTTTGGGATTAAAAATTGAACAAAACATTTTGCGAGTGTGAGTGGAGTGTATTGCATACATTCTCTCTTTGTTTCGCAAAAATGATTGATCAAGTTACAGATATGTTTGCTCACTTTTGTTTATCTTAGAGGGCCTACCTTGTGGGAAAAATTAATCACCCAAGGGAACAACCCAACCCACAACACGCTAAAGCTAAGAAACTTCCAACTGGTATATAAGTGTGGATATTGGAACAAAGGCCAATATCACGATGGTCTCTCACCGCATGGATGATCCCCCACAAATGGAATGCCCACATTAAAACCCTTGTTTAGAAAAGTCCAAAATCCTTGATCAATATGTTAGTGAAAGAATGGTCATTTTGAAGCCACCCCACACTTTTACGGCTTCTAGTAGAAATGGAAAGTATGTCGTGGGAGTTTCATGGGTGGCTGCCCCATATAAGTGAGTGTCGTGGAGGGGAGCTAGTGAGGTCAATCATCTAACCACTCACTAAAAGTAAGTGTAGCTAGACTTGTCCAAGTGGGGATTCAAAAATATAATCTTTCATATCCATAGGGTTATAGTTGTTCTTGGAAACAAAAAATTTTCTTGTTCGTTAACATTTGAAGACAAACATTCAACATTATCATCAAACTTCAAACCCTTTAGGAAGCAAATATCTTTGACAAAATTCATGTGTTATTGCTTGCCCTTGGGATTCTATCCTTAGAGGTTTCTAAACATTTGAATTTATATCTCAATTTTCTTACTAAAGTCAACAATAGGTAACTTTTTCCTTGATCTCATCAAAGTTCCACATAATGTACTTTATGGGATGAGAAGAAGTTAAGACATTGGACATCTAGTTTCAAAAGCTAAATCAAGAATTGTGTGTGGTAAAAATAATTCACTAAGCTAAGCTAAGAACAATTGAACCCCACACATGTGTCTTAAATGATTTCACACAAGATCAAAATCTAGAAACCAAATTCAAAAGCTCTTAGTCCAAAAGAACATCAAAAGCATCTCTCAACGCTCTACGAATTTAGATGAAGATTACTTTTCAACTTTTATAGAAGATCCTTAAGAAATAATCCTAGATTGTACTCATTCTATTATTGTCAAAATCCAAATCTTTTTCGGGAATTTGAGCATCTTGTTTAGAGTAAAGCATGCTCTTCAAAACTGAGGTCTTGTAAATAAGAGTCTTTTTAGGTACACATAGGATCAAATCAAACCTTCATCCATCTTTCAAACATCAAACCAAAATCATTTCACCAACAACTCTTGAAAATCTTGAAATCATCCTTCATGCTAGAATTTTTGGCAAACCTATAAATCAAAATCATTGAAACAAATCAAAATCCTTGAATCAAACATCAAATCATCTTGTTTAGCTAGGAATATGTAGATGCATCCTTCTTCATATGCTTAGTTAAATTGTCATCAAATCATCTTGTTTAGCTAGGTATATGTAGATGCATCCTTTTTCATATGCTTAGTTAAATTGTCATCAAATCATCTTGTTTAGCTAGGTATATGTAGATGCATCCTTCTCCATATGCTTAGTTGAATTATCATCTTGTTTGGTTAGGTGTGGGTAGATGCATCCTTCTCCCTACACTTAGTCAAATTATCATCTTGTGAGAAAATCAATCCCATAGATAACATCCAACATCTTGGGATCCATTTGTTCATCAAACCAATCCAAAAGTTGAATCAAGGTCAAAATTCAAGAATCCAAAACAAATCCAAAAAATTCCCAAAATTCTAGCATCCCCTCAAGATATTCTAAGAGTTCTATCATCCATATAATTCATCTTTCACACACTTCATCATCACACCCTTTGATCCTTAATCATCCTAGATCTTCTCTTTTGAACCTTATTTTATGGTTCAAACTAGATCTCAACACAAGAGGAACATGGAAGCCAACAAAGAAACATCCACTTCAAGTGACCTAAGTCAAACAAATTCTGAAATGAATCCCATTGGATCAAGCAATCCTCTAACTAACTTTCCTTCATCATCATAAAATCCTCAAGAGAAAGGCCAAGTGGAGGACCTTACCAATAATCAATTTGGGATGTCACAAGATGAGATCATTGAAATGGTCCAAAATCCTGAGAATCATAGAATTATCAACATCATGATGAAACTCAATCCCTCACAATATATGCTTGAGTTAGAAAAGCAAGGGGCTAAACTCCCTTTTGATTTCGATGTGAGCACTATTGTGGAATCACCTTTTGGGATCATGCCCCCAATATCAACCACACTCCCTATTTCATCCACACCCCCAATTCAAAATTTCACTCAAATCATCCCCCAAATTACATCATCCATTGCTCCAACTCAACCCATTGTTAACAAGGGAAGCGCATTTCTCAATGCACTACAAACACACCCCCTCGTGAACAATCAGGATTTGGACACAAATACCATCTTAGGGAAATCCATTACACCCATATGTCCCCCTCACCTTTCACAATCCTAATAACCCATCATCATCATTTCACGCAACACCTCAAACCTCTCTCCCTATGACCTCATAAGGAGAAGGTGACTTATTTGGACCAGGGGGCATCTTTGACCCTACATCTTCATCATTTCCTCAAGGGAGTATGCCACTCACTTTTCCACCACTCCCACCCTTGCCATCAATATCCACATCACCTCTTAGTTTAGGGCTTCCCCCATTACTGAACATCAATCAACAAAGTCAAGTCAACCCCCCAAACATCAATTAAAGCATCATATCAAATCCTCCCATCTTGCCATCGATATTGCAACATATGGAAACCATACCAGTAACACAAGCCACCACCATCACCTCATCAACCATCCCCCGAAACATGGTCTCTCAAGGACCAATCATATCAATCGCACCATCCACTACCCAAATCTCAATTATCAATAAGACGGTGCCTCTCATCACCACAACAAACACCATTCCAAATCCACCATCACCTCCACCACCACCACCACCCAATTCAAACACATCAAATCAATATAGAATTGTGTTACAAGTCACCCAACAAGTTGCCTATCAGAAGGAAATCCAACACATCCAAAATTGACAAGTTGCACAACTAGCCACTCAGTAAGTGCAAACACAATTACTGCACAACAAGCTATGTAAGTAGCACAAACCGCTCAAGAAGCGCAAGATGCACAAGCCGCTCAAGCAGCACAAGTTACACAAGCTGCACAAGCTACATAGATGGCACAAGTTGTCCAACAAGCACAAGCCCATGCTCGGGCACAAGCACAAGCTCAAGCCCAATACAAAGCTCAATAAGCACAAGCACAAGCACAACACCCCGCACAACAACAAGCATATCAGCAAGCACTAAAACAATACCAAGAGTAGCAAGAAGCAGCTCGACTAGCAACCCAATAACAAGTGTTGTTGGCGCAACAACAACAACAATAAGCTTGGCAAAAGGCACTATTAGCACAACAACAATAGGACCAACAACAAGCATTGTTGGTACAACAGCAACTACAAACATACTTGGCACAACAAAATGTTAAAACACCATCTACCAACACACCCACCAATCCACCCATCTCGCCAATAATTAAACCACCGCAAAACACCTTCATTCCACTCCCTGATCCACAAAACGATGTGACAGCACAAATCAAGTTGCTCTCACAACAAGTGCTTGATCTTCAGTCAAGGAAAACCACAAAGACACCTAGCAACTTGTGTCCTTATCCATTTGATAGGATTTATGCAATGAAATTGTTCCCAAAGGGATTCAAAATCCCCAAATTTGATAAATACCGTGGGACGGGAAACCTTGAAGATCACATGAGGGAATTCCAAGTGCATTGCATGGAAGTCGCGTATGACTATACATGTCTAATGTGGCTGTTTCCTAGAAGTCTGGTTGCCCAAGCCATGGAGTGGTTCTCTTGCCTTCCTCCTGGTATCAAAAAGTTCCAAGAGATAGTAGACGCATTCATCAAAAATTAAGCATTCAATATCGGTATGGATGTTAATCTAGAGGAACTATCAGCTCTAAAACAAGGAAAGAATGAATCATTTGCTTCCTTCTTACAACGATGGTGATCCAAAGCCAATCGGAGCAAATGGGTCATGCCAGAAGAACAACAAGTTTGCACTATCATTTCAAATCTTGAAGGATCCTTGGCATTCCACCTCAAAGTGCAAGGAATCACCATGTACAACCAATTGATCTCCAAAGCGCTTAACATTGAACAAGCCCTTATTTCACAAGGAGGATCACTCGCATATCCTGAACAACAAAACAATTGCCCATCCACCAACTACAATGACAAACCTTGCACATGAACTTAGAACAGAAACATTACCAATGATGGTGTTGTTGATGCCAAAGTTATCATCAACGCCCCTCGAAAAAACACACCTGCACCCCAACAACAACCCCAAAATAATAATCAGAATAACCATCAAACAAACACAGTGACATAGCAGCCAAATAATCAAATGATCAACAATGTAAACAATCAAAGGGGGCCACCCCAAAAAAACAAAAACTCCCCCAAGCCGAAGTACACAGCCCTTGGGGAATTGGCTGAATCCATCATGAAGAGGTTGGTGGTGAAAAAACTCATCACAATGCCCACCTATGAAAATTATTAGGAACCCTTGGTAAAACCACCATGGTATAATGAAAATCACCTTTGTGATTTCCACAAGATCAAGGGGCACACAATTGCCAATTGTATGAGGTTAAAAAACCTAATTCAAGACCTTATTAATGATAAAATAATAAATGTGGAACAACCGGCATGAAATCAAAACTTCAAGATCTACATGAACCCGATGCCCAATCATAACAACAAAGGCAACAATAACAATGATAAGGGGAAGGGTACCTTCAAGAGTGTGAATCATGTATACGACCATGTTGTCATGTCCCTAGATGAGTATTGTACTACCATCACCATCAAAGGAGCCCAAGTTGATTGTGGAGTCACCACAAGAGGCACAAAAGTCACCATCGCAGGATCATCTCAGCCAAGAAAAGCATCCACTTCCAACTCAAGATCTATTCCCAATGGATATAATGTCCTTGATCGGCTAAAAAGAACCCCAGCACAAATCTCCATCATGGAGTTCCTAAAAATTTCATCTACCCACAGGAAGATCCTAGAAGAATCCTTGGCCTCATCTTTTGTCCCACCCGATTTTGATATGGATCAATTTCAAGCTATGGTTACATACCTCACTACGCCTCATCTCCTGAAATTTGTAGAACAAGATCTCCCAACACAACCATCCCACAATCATGTGCTTCATCTAGAGGCTTACATCCATAAAAACAAGGTCAAGAGAGTTCTGGTAGATGGAGGTGCAGGGTTGAACATATGCACCCTCAAATTAATAAAAAGCTTGGACTCCTCCGAAGATGTTGTTGAAAAAGGAAAAGGAATAACTATCAAAGCCTATGATGATCAAGAAAGAGTGTCTCAAGGCACTATCCAATTCCCTATTCAAGTAGGGTCATCCATTATGGAAACGACATGTCAAGCTCTCGACCTGGAATTGCCTTATAATATCCTCCTAGGGCGTCCCTGGATTCACGGGATGCAAGTTGTTGCTTCCACCTTCCACCAGTGTGTAAAATTTCCATACCAAGGCCAAGAGGTCACTATCCATGGGGATCCTGAACCCTTTTACTATTGCAAGAATTTGGAAGCCAAATATTACAAAATCCCCCAAGTGCCTAAAAATGATGAAGGCCCATCAACTCCATACATTGACAGCTACTCTCACCTCCACTTCTACAACAGAGATACCCACCATCCTCGCCATCTCTGATATCAGGGTCATTATCCAAGACAACGAGTGTGGGAATTATAAAATGAAGAAATGTTCTTTCATGGTAGGAGAGTTACCACAATCTCCTAGGTCCCATGGGCAACCCTAACCAGCTAGAACATCATCCCAAACTAACAGAGTTGACCCCTCTGGATTTAGGAGTTAGGGAGATCTTAGCCATGAAGTAATAGAAGAGGACCCATAAAGCCTTCTATACCAAGACAACAAACCAGCAGCTAACCTACCTATGGATGATAGCAGTAAAGGCTTATAAATGATGCTTTCCATGGGCTATGACAAAAACTAGAGGCTTGGGAAAAATGACAATGGGATTCTAATACCCATCATTCCTAAGACACAAATGAGAAATCTTGGCCTCAGATGTACCCCTCAAGTATAACCATATGTGGCCGGAATCCCCCAGTTAAGAAGGTCAAAACTCCTCAGCAAATAGTAGTTAAACTTCGCTTACCCATATCTACTGGCTGAGTCATAGACAATTTCACATTTGACATAACTGACGTCTATAGTAGTAGTGATGATGAAGATCCCATAACCAACCTACCCATGATTTTTTAGGACACCACCCTTCTCATGATTAGTACCGTATCATTTGAGTCAACCAATCAAAATCATGAGATCAACCTAGTCTACCCCCAGCTCATCAATCACAACCAACGAGGACCATCGATTCTAGACACTTTCAAAAATGATGAGGCACTCTCAGAATTCATGGGATTGCAGGATGATATTCCATGTGGGGATCATAAAGCAATATTTATCATTAAGCTAGACACACATGCATACTATGGGGAAATGATTGAATCTCGTAGTCGCAAAAGCAAAAAATTGAGAATAATCTCTAGGTCCTTGAGTGAAAACCACACTGTGGCACTCTCTGACCCAAAAATAGTAAAAATAAAGGATGCATCTGACAATAAAAACCTCTCTGAGGTGCCCGAGGATCGAGGATTCAATCTTCCTTTTAGAGCTCTACATCAAGAAAAATCAGCGATTTTGGCTGAAAAAATGCAACCCAGTCAACTTGGGAATAGAAGAGACACCGCACATCACATTTTATGCAGAGTCATTGTTGTCAGAAGAATAGGAGCTCCTAGCCGCCTTTTTGAGAGAATGAAAAGTTAACTTTGCATGGAGCTATGTCGACATTCCCGAGCTTGATCCAGAGATAATGGTCCACCATCAAGCAGTCTACCCTGAAGCAAAGCCTATCAGACAAAAGCTCAAGAAATTGCATCCCCATATATCCTTGTTGGTTAAAATGAATTTGAAGAAGCTACTTGATACATGGTTCATACAACCAATTGACTATCCAGAGTGGGTATCAAATTTGGTTCCTATTTCAAAACTAGATGGGGGCATTTGTATATGCACAGATTTCAAAGACCTAAACAAAGCATGCCCAAAGGATGATTTCCCATTGCCTAACATTAACATGATTATAGACATGACAGCGAGACATGAAATGCTTTCTCTGATGGACAGTTTCTCTGGGTACAACCAAATAATGATTTCCAAATAAGACCAACATAAAACGGCCTTTACTTGTCCATGGGGGACATACTGCTGGAACATGATGCCATTTCGCTTAAAGAATGTTGGGGCCACCTATCAAAGGGTCATGATGTTAATCTTCCATGACATGATACATAAAATTGCCAAAGATTGTGTTGATGACATACTAGAAAAATACAGAAAGAGGAGAGATCACATAGCAAATTTGAGTGTTATTTTCGATAGGCTGGAGGAATACAAGGTCCATTTAAATCCAAAGAAGTGCATCTTCGGCGTACAGTTAGGAAATTTGTTGGGATACATAGTGTCAATGAGGGGTATTGAAATAGATCTCGCCAAGGTAAAAGCAATCCTCAAGATGGAGGCACCCAAAACATTGAAACAATTGAGAGGCCTCCAAGGTAGGCTTCAGTCCATCCACAGATTCATAACACAACTGGCAGACAAGAAAATCCCATATTCCCACCTACTTCACAAGGGAGTAGCATATAAATGGGATGACAAATGTAACCAAGCCTTCAACAAAATCAAAGAATATATGCTCACACCTCTGATCCTCATGCCACCAATCCCAAGAAAGCCTCTCATCCTCTATGTATTAGCAACAGTAGTAGCCCTCGGTGCTCTCCTAGCTCAGCATGATGAAAATGGGACAGAGAGGGCCATCTATTACATCATCCACACAATGGTTAGGCATGAGTTAAACTACTCATTCATTGAAAAATCCTATCTAGCAGTAGTGTTTGCTTCACAAAAATTCAGACATTACATGTTGGCACACAAAATCAAACTCATCGCCAAAATTGACCCCCTCAAGTATTTATTATCAAAGGAAATTCTCACAAGAAGGATGGCCAAGTGGGTCATGATTCTATCTGAATACAACATTGAGTATGTGGAATGAAAAGCAATCAAAGGTCAGGTGATCACAGATCAGCTTGCAGAAGCACCCATGTATTCAGAGAATCCACTCATATCAGAGTTTTTGGATGAATCCATCTTCAATCTTAGCATAGCTGACCACTGGAAACTCTACTTTGATGGTTCCTACATGCAGCATGGATCAGGAGCTGGTGTCTTCTTCATCACTCCATAGGGAGACTGCATACCAAGGTCCTACAAGTTGGCATTTCCCTATACAAACAATATCACAGAATATGAGGCTCTAACCATAGGACTCAATATAGCAATGCAATGGCATATCATGGCTCTCAAGGTATATGAGGATTCACATCTAATAATCAATCAAGTGAATTATGAATACCAGACTAAGGACGACAAGCTAACTCCATATAAGAAATTGGTGGAAAGTCTCAAAGAGTCCTTCATTGAGATCACATTCGAACAAATACCTAGAGCAAACAACAGAGCAGCAGATGCCATGGCAACATTTGGATCCCTACTGGATATCCCTCGCAATGTCCCAAAACATGAATTCCTGGTAGAGTAGCTTCTCGTGCCTACATTTGAGGTACATGAGTTAGAATTCATGTGTGAAATTGTTGATCCTAGTGATCCTTGATACCATAACATATACACTTATCTAAGAATAGGAGTCCTACCAATTGATATAACCTAAAAACTTAAGAAAACCTTTATCAAGAAAGCATCCTAGTTTCTCATCCTAGAAAATACCCTTTACCATAGGAGCATAGAAGGAACCTTGTTACGCTACTTAAACGTTGAGGAGGCATTGACCGCCTTAATTGAGGTATATAACGGTATTTTTGGTTCGCACTCGAGTTGAATTACCTTGGCCAAGAAATTGTTGAGGACAGGGTATTATTGGCCTACTATGGAAAGAGAAGCACATGACTATGTCAGAAGGTGTCTACAATGTCAACAGCATGGGGACCTCATCCATGCTCCAGCTCAAGAGCTCCATCCTATTGTCACACCATGGCCCTTTTCGTAGTGGGGGCTCGATCTTGTTGGAAAAATCACCCCCACCTCATCTAATGGCCACAAGTTTATCATAACTGCCACTGAATACTTTACAAGTGAGTGGAATCCATCCCCATGACATACATCATCAGAAGGCAGATATCAAAGTTCATCCTGAACTACTTAATATGTCGATACGGTGTTCCCCAAGCTATTATCTCAAATAATGGGACACCATTCAAGAATCAGGATGTTTGTGACATATGCGACAAATTCAAAATCCAACATCGTTTTTCCACTCTGTGTCATCCCCAAGGAAATGGCCAAGCAGAAGCCACCAAAAAAACCATTCTAAAAATCCTTAAAAAGATAGTCAATGACGTAGGTCATGACTAGCATCTGCAGCTAAATCCTGCCCTTTGGGCCTATTGAACTAGCATCCACACACCAATAGGTGCCACCCCATTCTCCCTAGTCTACAAATCATAAGCCATATTGCCCATTGAGATCAAGCTCCCGTCATTGAGAATATCACTGCAGAACCTCATCACAGATGAAGAATACCGAGTATCAAGATTGAATGAGCTAGAGCTACTAGATGAGCAGCATATGCATGCCTTAAATCATTTGCAAGTGTATCATAACTGACTCAAGCAGAGTTATAACAAGAAAATCAAGAGTCAGACATTCTAGGTAGGAGAACTTGTGATGAAGGAGAATCAGAAGAATGACCCAAATCCAAATGGAAAAGGAAAATTTGAACCCAATTGGTTAAGATCATTTGTCATCATAGCGAGTCATAAGTTAGGGTCATATTAGCTATCAACACTCGAAGGGGAACCTCTGTAGGAGCTCATGAATAGATCCCATCTCAAAAAGTTTTATGCCTAAATCTTGCAAGGTATAGAACCAAAAAATCAAAAAAATTAGAAAATGCCCTAAAAAAATGGTCACCTTGATGAAAACCTGGCAAACAAACATCTTGCTAACAACAACAACAACAACAACAAAAAAAAAAAGCAAAAAGCAAAAAAAATTAGAAAATCAAAAAAAGGATCAAAAACAGTAAAGAGAAAAATCGTCCTCTAGTGAAAACCACTTTGGTGGCACTTTGGGCAGGTACCTTGGTGAAAACCTAGAAAATAGGTGCCTTGTGTAAATAAGCACTTTCCATCCACCAGGATCTTCACGACTCATTCTACATCATCCATCCATCGCATTCCATATCTCCATCCATCATCCATCTGCATTTGCATCATAGCTCAGTCATGTGTTCGTGTCATGATCCCTCCTAGTACTACTCGGCCCATGCTCAAGGTTAGTTTGTCCTACCTTTATCAGAGTAGTCTATTGCATCACAATGGGGGCATGTTCTCATCGAATCAGATTCATGTATGTTCTTGAAGTTCCTAAAATTATAAAATCAAAAAATATTAGAAAATCCAAAAAGCCAAAAACATCAAAAAAACACTAAATCCAAAAAACATTCAAAACATATCAAAATTCAAAAATAGAGTTGTCTTGTCGAACTACGGGTCTTTGAGCCTTGAACATAGGAAAGGTTGATCTTTGATCATCCCCTGAGAAACTTAAGTCAGTCCTTTAGGAGTCTGTCATAATAAACTAGCAATCCATTTTTTCATATCTCATCAATAATCGAGTTTGTGTCAGTCGAACTACGTGGTCTTTGTGTGTATAACATAGGAAAGGCTAATATTTTGATCAGCCCCTGAGGCCCCTAGGATAGGTCTTTAGGTTAGGTCTTGGTAAAAATATTGGAAAACACCAAAACATTTAAAAATTGAAAAATCAAAACATTTGTAAAATCTCGAAAATACCAAAAACAACCTCAAAACATTCGAAAACATCAAAAACATCCAAATATTTAAAAAAATCCATCTATCTCATCTCACTTTCACCCGCAATAAACATCACTCATAATAAATCAATCATCATCCTCAACCTTTGGTGAAACAGTCGAAAACAAGTCTAGCAAGTTCAAAAGTGAAAACTCAAACGTCAAAGTCTCAAGTCTAGGTCAGTAAGTAAAAAAGTTGGTCAACTCTTTGTGTCAAAAGCCTATCATCCAATCAGTCCCATATCAAATCATCTGATATCATCATGTCCTAGGATGCATCCTTCCTACAATGGACATCAACATCAGGCATCACCATAGTTTAGTCTCGGCTAGCGGTATTGAAGAGCATTAACTTGTTTGTTTGCTTTATCTTTATCTTGTTGAATTTATCTTATTGTGCTCATTCCAAGGACCTCTCGATGATATCCAAAAAAAAGGATTTAGAGAGATAGGAATGGGGCAATGATCATTATCTTTTTATCGGTTGTGTTTGTTGGATATTCTTGTAATATAACTTGGTTATATGTGCTTTGCTTGATTTGTAGGGAAGGTGTTTTAGGTGTCTTGTTGACCACATAGGAAGGCTTTATTTTCTATGTTTTGGTCTGGGATGTCTGAAATATTTGAACTACACTCTAAATAAGGTTTCGTATGCCAGGTGTGAACAGGAGTACTCCTATCTAATTGTCAAGTCAAATTCCATCACACTAGGCACAATGTCATCCTAGTTCTTAATACCTTGATGCATCGTGCCTATGTGTGTAATCAAACATAAGATAATTGTCCCTTTGAAAATTCCAACTCCTCGGTATGCATCATCATCTCTCATCATCATCTTTTGTCTTGTTGGAATCTCTTGCTTTATTCTATCCTCTTTCGTGCTAACATGGTACCATAACAGTTAATCACAAATCATTTTTGTCATTGCACTCATCCTGCATCCACAAACCATTAGCATACTGCATACTACTTATCATATAGGAAATATTAAATCATATCACATGCATTACATTTCCATAATATAGATTGTTTATTCAAAGAATTTCATCATTTACACATTTTCATTCAGTTGCATCATCACATTCATAAATCATATAAAACATCAATTGCATTCATCATATCATATCATTGTCATAATATCCATCAAACATACATAGCATGTCATCATCATAAGCATCATATAAATACATCACCATATAATGCATGAGAAAAGATAAGAAAAAAAAGATGGCATTTCATCCATTAGGGGCATAATATAGATCTGATAGTCGCATAATCATTGCATTTTGCATACATCATAAAAAGTGCATAACAGAAAAGATATCGAAAAAGAAAACATCTCATCTCATTTGCATAGAACATAATGCACATCGCATAATCATTGCATCACATAGCATCATCGTCACATAAAGCATCATATAGTATCCTCAACATAGCATCATAACATAGAACATCATTGCATCACATTGCATAGCATATAGAAATAAGATCCATCCATAATGCATAAAGTAGAATAGGACATATCATATCAGATAAACGTCATCTCATATCATATATGTCATCAAAATAATACATTGTCATGGTACAAGAGAATCGGATCAAGTGTGTATCGGCTACATAAGTACAAAGGGCCCATTGGGGCTATCAAAAATGAGCCCATCATGTGCAAAAAGAATCCTATCTTTGATCAAAATGAAGGCTAGCCCTGTTGGATGCTGCCCTCGCCACCTACTCTCTCCCCATGATCCTCTACTGGTATGTGGCCTATCTGCTGTGAAAAATCTGGCACTCGGGCTGCTCTCGACATAACCTAGTAATAATGCAACCTGTAATAGTCAGCCTCCTAGATGGCCTCCTTGTATGATCAAAGCGATACTGTGCTCCGAAAGGAGGGTGTAGACATACTCTCTATCTACTACCGTCTGCCCATCTCTATCGTTGCCTGCAACTCCGCAGCTTGTCTCTGCTAGACCGCCTGGTCCCGTTCAACCTGCAATTGATCCCTCTCAACTCTCAGTGCATGTACCTAGGCCTATAACTACAAAATCTGGCCATCCCTAGGGTTTAGCTAGAGAGGTGGTTGCACAACTAGTTGATACGGGCCCCCATCTCTAGGTGGTGTCAGGACCCTATCTTGTCGTCCCTGATCCTGATCTTGCCATCCTGGGTCTAGATCCTGTCTCTGTTGGCCCACATGCGGATCTGGGAGTGGCTGATCCTATGGCCCCCTTCCCTGATTTGGCTGACCTCATGGTGGTTCTCTGCCTCCTCGGCCCTTGTCTCCATCCCCGCAGCCCTGTCCTGGTCCCCTGCCTCTGGCTCTACATCGGGAAGATGGTGTCCCTGGTACTGTCAATATAAGTGGCAGCCTGAACCAGTCTTTGTATGCCTACATGGCCCTTGGATTTTCCTATCCCTGGTCATATTGCCATGGCCTGGCCACCAATTGCATGAAACTCTGCACTGCCTCGTTTGCAAGCATATATCAGCCCCAGGAGCTTTAGCTCATCGTCTGTGCAAAAATGGCCACATATTGATCATCTGGCCTATCATGTGCCTCGTCGAACTGCCTCTGAACCCTACCTGGCAGGTACATCTTGAGCATCGTGTGCTCCCTTCCCTACATCAATCTGTCTTGGCATGCGAAGAAAAGTTGTTGCACATCGTCATACCATGCGGGTCATCCAAGATATGGCCACCAAGTAAAAGCACACATATCATCGAGAACTCTCCTCCAATGAGAAATCTCATGTTGTCATGTGTGTGTAAAGGAAACACCTCTGTGATATCATCAAACAACTAGATCATTGGCTCCATCACAACTAGAATAACTCTCAAATGGAGCATAGTGATGTGCTTCCAAGCCCAGATGTGTAGAAGTGTAACACCAGCCCCAAGTGCTCGGTCTTCGAGATAGGAAAAACTCATGAAGATCCCTATATAGTGAGGCTAGAAAAATTTCCCCCAAGTGAAGCATGTTCGTCAATGAACCATGTGCTCCCAAGCAAGCTCCAATCTAGGACTGAAATATTAGGCCTGCCTATCTAGTGCGATGAGACCCAATATGATGGATGCAATGACAAGGTGGAAGGGTGACACAAAGAGCCTATAATGCTCTAACTCGATCTGACCCTCACAAAAAAAATCTCATCAAGGCCCATACTATCATAGCAGGCCTCCCTCCCAGCATCCACATCATAAATCACGTGCTCTCCATGGATGGGCAACCTGTGGATCCACCACATGTCCTCTAATGTGACCGTCACCTCACCTATCAGGAAGTGGAAGGAGGATGTCTCGCTGTGCCATTTCTCAGAGAGTGTCGTCATCATACCCAAGTGATTCCTCATGGATGGTGCATAAGCAATGTACCAAAGTCCCATCCACCCTAGGTACTATTGTCGATCGGGTAGATCATCCAAAATGCTAAAAAGATCTCGAGACCTGCGCTCACGTGAGTAGAGTATCATCGCCTCCTCCTACATCAGGAAAGCCACCGCGTTAAAAATTTGTAAAAAAATCTTGATCTTGGTTTGTCTCGGCATCCTGAAGCAACCTTAGTGTCGCTATCTATGGGTGCGGTGCAGTTTGCAAACTCCAAACTACACCGCTAGGAGTGTTTGAACCTCAAACTCCATCGCGGCATCACGGTTTGAGAAGGTGGCTCAGTTTAAGAAGAAACCCTCATTTCAAAGAGAACCGTGGCATCCTAGTTTGGACATGCAACTGGGTTTGGAATTTAAACCCTAATTCCAAACTGTGTTGCGGCATCGCTACTCGCAACTACGGCGCAGTTTGAGGCCATGCGGCGCCAAAAGGAAGTTTGAAGCAGTGCTATATTGGACTGCTCTTAAAAGCTAAACTTCCTAGCCTAATAAATGTGCACGAAAATCAAAAAATGAAGTTGGGTCAGTTTGACTCACTGATGGTCCACTTCCATGAAGCCTCTGGTGTGTTCATACTCTGTCAGAAATGTGTTGAGGAAGCTATCATTACGCCATCTCGTGAGGGTGTCAGAGCTCAAAGTTGCAAAATCTCCAAAGGCTGAATGTGAAAATGAATTGGAAATGGCCCCTCAAGGCCTATTTGAGCCTGAAAGTTAGGGTGTTTTGACCCTGTTTAGTTGTCTTGCTAGGGTTTTGGTCCCCAGATCCTATTTTTTCCCAACTAAGGGCCATCTCGCACTGTTTTTTGCATTTTATCTCATTTTTTGGCATCCTAAAGCCTTTTTGGACCTGTCGCGCACCTTGTCCTCCTTTTTTCGCAAGATCACCCAAAAAATTGAAATTTTCATCTAATCTCTTGAGGGGGTAGTATAGCATCATGTTTTTTCTATTGGGGCAACATTGGGGCATTTTGAAAATCAAAAAAATTTGGCTTTTGATCGAGACAGTTTATTCTTTGAAACAATGCAGCAAGTGCATCGCTTCAAAGAGGGGCAAAATGTAGACATGTAAATTGTAGTGATTAACGCTACACATTTGATCCTAATTTTACTAACACCATGTCATCCTAAATCATCCCTTTGTCTAACCATTTGATCGAATAGCCCTTATTTGATTAAATTCATCAATGTTACTCCCTTAATTAAATAAATCATTATTTATCTGATTAAGTCTTTCTCTTTTGTTAATTAAATTAATCAATATGATTTAATTAACCCTAGGTCCTTATTTAATTAAATAATTCATTTTATTTAATTAAATCTCTAAAGTCACTTATTAAATTAAACCTTATTTGATTTAATCTAACATCATCATCTCTCTTTGATTAAATAAATCAAAATCCTTTATTTAATTAAATCTAAATCACATTCTTCTCAACTTTGATTTTAATCAACCTAAAAATCTAAATCAAATTGTCACATCATTTAATCCCTCATTAAATTAATTAAACCTTCATTAATTTAATCCTGATCATCTTAATTTCTCTAGATTTTGCCACTTGCACATGAAAATAAATTTAATTCATTTATTAAATCCCTATTTTCTTTCAACTTGTCATCTTTTGGGGAATATTCCTCCAAGTTTGAAAATCCCTCAAAGTGGACTTTGTCCTTCCAACAAGACATTCATTCCTTCTTACATGTCCTTGTGCATTGAGCCAAGTGGCATTTTAAGTCATTCATTTTTCCCTCTTACATGTCATTTCACTATTTTCAAATTCCACCTAATTGCATTTATGGGCACATTCATCAAAATGTGCACATCCCTGGCCCATTCACATCTTGACAAGTGGCATTTGGCCATTGGTTGAAAGTTAGTCCCACATTGTTTCATTTTGGGCATTTCTCCATCTTGTCTTTCAGTAAATAAAAGGTTTCTCTCCTCACTTGATCATCCACAATTTGAGCAAACTTATTATACTCAATTTCATCTTCAAGCATCTCAATTTTCGTCGATTTCATCAAATTCTTAGTTAGGTTATGTAGGTTTTTCATCATGAAGCTCAAGTGAATCTTCAACAAAGTAGATCAATCTTCATCACTCATCAACATTGCATCATAGGAGTTGGGAAAGGGCCAATTTTCACATCAAATTGGCACCAATTCCCCCATGGGATCAAGAGTTTGCTTGCTTAATTAGGATTCCATTTCTTTCTCATTGTGTTCTTCATTTTTGTTTCCTATTTTGAGCATTGTTAATGGATTTCATGGGGAATCTTAATTCTTACTTGCATTTAATCTAACTATGTGTTTGTTTATTGTGTTTTGCAGGTATTAGGATTGGTGTTCTACAGGGTTCAAAGTGAAACCCATCATATTTAGAATCTTGTGGATTATCCATGAGTGCTTGTTTAACTTGCTCGTAGTACTCATCGCCCTTGGATTTCAGCAACACTTGATTCTTAAAATTGCTATGAATTGATATCATCGAGGATATATGTCTCCATAGACTTAGAGCATCAACAACTTGGTTTTCTTTTCCCTTAATATACTTGATCTCAAAATCATAATCAATATCAACTCAAGTCATCTCCTTTGTCGTGCATTCAAATTTGGTTGGGTGAACAAATAATTCAAATCATGGTTCTTGATCTTTCATTCGAATGGTTTCCCAAGAAAATAATGCTTCCACATTTACAATGCATGGACAGGTGTCGCTAACTCTAGATCATGTGAAGCATAATTCTGCTCACATGGCTTCAATTTTCTAGATTCATAGGCAATAACTCACCTATCTTGCATTAGTAATCCACCTAGACCTTCTCCTGAAGAATCCATGATGATAACAAATTCACCTTTTGGATTTGGTACTTTAAGTACTGGAGTCGTAGTTAACTTCTCCTTAAGTTGATCAAATGTTTCTTGATATTTTTCCAACCACTCAAACTTCTTCCCCTTCCTTTGTAATGATGTGATGGAAAAAAATATCTTGGAAAAATTAGCTACAAACTTCCTGTAATATCCTACCAAACCCATAAAGCTTCAAACTTCATGCATGTTCTTCAGTACTAGTCATTCTAATACTACTTTGATTTTAGATGGATCAATTGTAATTCCTTCTTTTGAAATTACATGACCCAAATACTATACTTTCTTTTGAAAGAAGGTACACTTTGAAAGTTTTCCATAAAGTTTATGCTCCCTCAGGTGTTGGAGAACAATCCTCAAATGTTGGATATGGTCTTCCTCATTCTTAGCATAAATAAGAATGTCATCTAAGAAGAATAACATAAACTTGTCCAAACAATCCTTGAACACACACTATTCATTAGGTTCATGAATGTCATAGGTACATTCTTCGGTCTAATAGGTACGACCGTGAACTCATCATGCCCATAGCTTGTCCTAATGGTTGCTTTATGAATGTATTCATCTTAGAGCCTAAGCTAATGGTATCTTGATTGTAGATCGATCTTTGAGAATATCATTGCTCCATGCATTTGATCAAGAAGATCGTCAATACACAGTAAGGAGTACTTGTTCTTTATCATTGCTTTATTTAGTAGATGATAATAAATACATAAGCGCAATGTGCCATCCTTCTTCTTGACAAATATCACTAGTGCTCCCTAGGGTGATACACTGGGTTTGATTAGTCCCTTCGATAGTAACTCCTGAAGTTGAGTTTTTAACTCCAGTAGCTCTATTGTGGTCATCCTCGATGGAGCCTTAGATATAAGTTTTGACCTTGAAACTAAATCAATGGAGAAGTAAAATACTCTTTTGGGAGGTAACCTAGGTAGTTCATATGGGAAAACATCCTCAAATTCCCTTAGGATGGGATGCTTCTCTAGATCTGATTTATTTGGTTGTATTAGTTCTCCTTCTTTGGATTCTTAACGATCTTGGGGTTCAGAGTACATTACATCATCTTGAAAGATGATATCCTTGTGATCATCCATATTTTCCATTTTAACCGCAAAAAATTGACAAGGTTCTTTTTTCTTGGCTCTATACATCTGTACGATGAAGACTTGTCGTAAATTTACTTCCCTAGGTGTACCTTACAAGTACAAACTATTCATGTGGACATCTAGAAACTCTACTATCTTAGCATGACAATCAACCTTAGATCTATACCTCCATAACCAATTCATCCCTTGTAAGACATCGTATGATCCTAAGGGGGCTACATAAAGATTCACTTCCATCGAGAAACTTAGAAGTTCAACCCTTGCCTCAAATAGACATTGCTCTATCTTTGCTTTTGTCTGGTTTGTATATTCTACAGACCAAGACTTTTCCATAAAGCTAGCTTTCTTAGATAACTTACTAGCTACTTTAGGAGAAATAAAACATTATATAGCACCAGTGTCTATTAGAGTTGAAATTGGTATGCCAAGTAAAGTACCTGGAACCTCTACTAGAGTAATTTGGTACTATGTCTGCCAATTATCTAGTGTTGCATTAATTCTTTGTTGGAATGCCACTTGTTGAGGAGGTAAGGTATTTCCATGAGGTTACATCCCTTGTGTCTTGTTGGGACACTGGTTAGCATAGTGATCACCACCACATAAGAAACATCCCCTTGTTGGTCCTTTCCTTTTCGTTGGCTGTCCAAAATTGTCTTCATTCCTTTTAGGGTTGTTTTTGTTACTACCCTTGCGATCACTCCTAGACTCGTTCCAATTGTTTTAGAATTACCTATCTCCTTTCCTCTTAAAATATTTTTGGTCACCTTTCTTTTTAAAGGTTTAATTGATTTGTGGCCAGTTATAATTTTTTTGGCTCTTCTCCTAGTATGTAGAAATAGACTTCAACTTCTACTCTTTCTTGATGTATTTTTCATACACTTGGCCCATAGTGGTTGGACCATGTACATCTACCTCACCTCCAATTTGGGAATTGAGACTTGTTATGAATTTCTTGATACAAAAATACTCGTCCTTCTAGTACTAGGGTACGTACTTAAGAATGCGAGTGAATTTCTCCCAGTATTCATTTACTGTAGAATCTCCTTGTCTTAGATTCTAGAAGTCCATCAACTTCTAATTGAAGTACAATTAAGGAAGCCACCACTGATGAAAAATTACCAAAAACTCATCCCAAGTTAGATTTAAGGTGCTAATACCAAGCTCCATCTTATTGTTCATCCACCAAGTGGATGATTCTCTAGACAGTTCAAAAGCTCCCCAAACGGCCTTGGTCACTTTGGAATAATTTCTTATTTCAAATTATTTCATTATTTCCATCTCAATGATCCATTCTTCAACAACATCCCCACTTGTGGCTCCTTCATACTAAAGAGTGAATTTTCTCATGTCTCATGACAATTCTTGAGCAAGCCAATTTCTTTTACTCCTAACAGATCTTGATTGAGATTCATCACTCCCATGATCAATTAGAGTAGTGCGATCATTGGACTTTTCTCCTTCTCCTTCATTTAGAACTTCCTAATCTGGTCTACTTTTTCCCCTAACCTCTTGCTCAAGGTGGCCAATCTTATCCCTTGCTTCATTCAACATAGTTATTATTTCGTCTAGTTTGTCTTCAGAGTTCCCTATGGGTTGACCCACTTCATGACTACCCCCGAGGTTAGTTTTTGTTCGAACCATTCAAACAAATAGTATCCCACTTAGAGGTTTCATTTACAATTAGCTCCTATAAAGGTTTATTTAACAACTTTTAACATTTCATCACTCAATGATTCACATTCAATCAAGCAAATAAGAGAAATTTTGCACAAGTATTTGCCAATTTCTTTTTCTTTTATTATAATCATAAGGATTTTAATCATCCATTATTACATATATTACATAAGATGACTATTCATAATATTTGAGGGGAGTATATCCCTCAGATTCACTTTCAGAAACATGGTCACGAGGCACATATCCCTTTGACTCATTATCAGATACAATCACAATAAGTTCAAGAGATGAGGGTACATGAGGGTCCCTTCTAATCAAAGGTGGACTAACACTTCACTCTGTGGGAATATCCCTTGAGAGTGGTAAAGAATCAAATTTGGTTGGTGAAACAAGAGGTATGAACTTGGATGCTTCCCACATTTTCTTTCTCTCTATTTTGATGCGGGACAAAGCACTACTAAGAGTCTCAATATCTCCAATCCATAACTCTCCACTTAAATTGGTTCCTCCAACCACGAACTTAAGAGATCCCCCACACATCTCCTAACTGATAAATAGCCCTACCCTTCAATGAAGAATTTGGTATGGAAGCCCTCTAGAAATTCCTACCTGAGTATGGTGTTGTGTCCTACATAAATAGTACTATCATACACTATGGATACCCGCCAACTCTACATGACACTTTTGACTAGCTATACAATCCTGGCTCACAGTGAACTGACAAAGTGTATGCAATGACTTCTACACTTACTTTGGCCAAAGTTTTGATACATATATCAAATCCACTTTCTAGGAAGCGGTGTCATATTCACTACCCCCTTACTCCACTTGTAAACTCTATTGACCTGTGAAAACTCTTGTCTTGGTTTTGACCTCAAGATTTAAATAATATAAACAAGATTCTATTTAAAAAGTGATACCACTCTTAAATTGATCTAAATGACCAAATAGGTTTAGCCCATTCTCTGGTTCATCCTAACCCAAGGAAATACTTTTAGGAAATATGAGCAATCAAGAATGTAAGTTCTCCACTCATAGTCAAACTACCAACATAGTTGTTCATAACATCATACACTAGGTAATGATGACATATTTCTTCTATCATGATATCAATAATTTTCATTTCAAAACAAAATAACTTATTCAAGTAATACATATACCATACTGTATTATAGATATTATCATAATACCTTATATTTGGCTTCACTTTACTATGTTAATCAAACATTAAAACCAAGGTAGCTACATATCATCTTATTAAGAATCCTTAAGAAAACTTGTATATAATCTAGCTAAATGCATAAGCACTATTCAATAGCAATATTACGAAAGAAATGATTGTACAAACACTTCCAAATAGTAATAAAACATAGTTTCAGAATTAGAAAGAGAATGAGTCAACAATGTCTAAAACATGCCTAGTATAAATAACTCCAAATGAATCTCTTGCAACTCCTTGCTCAATGCAAATGGCTCAGCTTGTTGCCTCCTCCAAACTCAACCTATCCCCACTCTAAAACAAGTATTCTATGATCTCAAAACTTACAAAATAAAGTACTCTCAACTCACAAAATAAACTTCTCTCACTCACAAAATAAACTACTCTCAAACTCTCCAAAAAGAATACAAATAAACAATACGAATGCACTCAAGAATGAACACGAAAAAAATGAACCACCAAACACTATGATATTGCTCTCTATTTATAATGAAATGGAAAGAAAACAATTGCTACATAAAAACTAACTGCATTGCCACCTCTCAAAGCTTTTTGCCAGCTATAGCAGTTAGCTAGGAAAGTTTTCAGTTGTAAATAAGAACTAAAAACTAACTTTACAACCTTCCAAGTCGATTTGGCAAGCTGTGTGTTGCTTTCCTACTTGCTAGCAATCTCGAATTTGTAGAAAAAGTCTTATGTTTGACATGTACAGAGTCAAAAAAAACCAGTTTGAAGCTATTTTTTGAGTTGTCCAAATCATGGGTAAAACAGTTGGACACATGCTCTTTTTACCAGGTCAAAGTTCCTCTTTAAAATGGTATGCATTATTGCTTTAGAATTCTTATTATACTTTGCCTTATTTTGTGGCAATTTTGTCCCTTTAAACATTACAAGTTTCATGCTTATGGTTGGGTGACTACACAGTTTGTTTAACAACCACTTAATAATATTGTTACTTATGCCATGCGTGGCATAGCCACTTTCCACAATGCATGACTTTACTTGCCATTACTTGGCTTCTATCACAATTTCCATAATATGCATTCAATATGTTATATCAGTATATGCTTCCATCATATTATTTATATTAACAATAATATGTGTATAGCATCATTTGCACACAAACGCGCGCACAGGCATATATATCCTTTTATT
This sequence comes from Sequoia sempervirens, assembly GCA_007258455.2. NCBI lineage: Eukaryota > Viridiplantae > Streptophyta > Pinopsida > Cupressales > Cupressaceae > Sequoia > Sequoia sempervirens. The sequence continues at coordinate 1,040,902,086 of VDFB02271358.1, read as the reverse complement.
ATAATATTTATGTATCAATATATATACTAGTACTTGCACCCGGGAGGTGTGCAAGGAATATGCTGATAGTATTATATAATTACCTGGAAATTGTTGACAACTAAATTGTAAATAGGAACATTCATTCATTCTTAAGTTCCAACCAATAAATCTAAGATGTCCTGAATCGTAATTCCACCAAATCCTAAACTAAGCTACCAAATACTAAACAATAAATAACTAACCACAGAATGATAAATCATGTAATATGTTCATTCTTGTTTTGTTCTCTTCAATACTACTGTTGCATGTGATTATCTTGGAAATATGCTTAATGATACATTTTTGAACCTATGAGCACCCTATAAATCTGCAAACATTCTAAACTCCATAACATGGGTTAGTACATGTAAATACAAACTTACTAATGCTCCTATGAGATAATACACCATACTTCACAAACAAAATGATGAAATAAACTAATTGAAAGTATCAAAGAAGCACAATGCATACCTATCCCATAGTGGATTGGTGTCACTTTGTTGTGAAAATTGACCCTTTCCCAACCCTTGATAAGCCAATGATGAAAGTGCAATTATAATGGACAAATGAAGTGGACAAAATTAGCTCTCAATGTGAAGAGAGTAACCTTGCATAATATTATGGATGATTGAATGAAGGATAGCCTCTCCATTTATAGAAGATTTTGATGAGAGAAGAAGCAAATGGGATGAATGTGGGATAAAAACCCAACCAATAAGAAGGAGCCACTTGTCACCATGTGAATGGGCCAAGGGTGTGCAAGTTTTGATGAATGTGCCCATAAATGCATATATTTGAAATTTGAAAATGTTGAAATGACAAGGTGGAGGGAGAGTCAAACAGAGTAATGGCCACTTGGCTCAATGCAAAAGGACTTGTAAAGTGACATAAATGCCTTGTTGGAAGGACTCATCCCACTTGGATTTGAATTCAAATTTGAGGGAATATTCTCTAAAGAAGCCTTGTTGAGGGAAAATGAAGATTTAATAAATGAATTAAATGATTTATTTGTGCAAGTGGGAAAAGCTAGAGGATGTGACATGAGTTTAGATTAAATTAATCAGGATTAGATTAATTTAATGAGGGATTAGATGATTTTGACTTTTTGACTTAGATTTATGGATTAAAATAAATCAAAAGCGGATGAAAAGTGATTTAGACTTAATTAAATAAACATTTTGATTTATTTAGCTAAAGGGAATGATGTTAGTGGTTTAATTAAAGAAGTTTGATTTATTTAATTAAATGAAGAACTTTAGAAGTTAATTAAATAAGATTGGTTTATTTAATTAAAGAGGGATCTTAGGATTGGATTATGAATTAATTAAGTAAATTTGATTGATTTGATTAATAGAGGAATTAAGATGGATTAATTAAGTAGTTAAAGGGATGATTTAAAGAAGAATCGAAGTTAGTTGATTAGGACATTTTTCATGTCTATAGAACCAAGAAAATTGAAAGAGGTTATTTAGTATGATCAGGTTGAAGCATTTGGGGGTAATTGGTGCTAAAGAAGGGTACAATTGGGAGGATTGTTGGAGGCCTTCTCACAACACATATATAACTATATGTTATTATGTAACTATATGTTAGACTAATGAAAAAGAAATATGGTAGAAAAATATAACAATGTAATATGTTCCCAATGATCTTCATATTCCTTTGCAGTATGGTGTATTGATCTTATTGAAGGGATGATTCTTTATGATCATATATTGGTTGAGATTTAATGGAGATTTCAAATAATCTTATAAGAAAGTAAAAGCATAATGAAGTTAATTAAGATTCATTTATTGTAATCAAGCAAACAAATAAGATTGTTTATATTTTGTTTATTATTGTATGATAGAACAAGAAAAATTGTCATTGTTATTTCATCCACAAGTCAATGCTGCAATGCCTCTTCAGATTCTAAAGGTCTAATTAAAAATATAAAATTGTCAAATAGAGCATAATTAGTGTTGTAAAAGGAGATAAACATAATGTATGATAAGGAGGTATGAAATTGCAATCTAAAAAGGTATACAACGAATTCCTCTACACACAGCAGTGTCTTAGTAATCCTTGTCATATTAGTCTTTTGTATAGAATGATTTTTGATGAAGCAAATTACAAATCCTCTATACAAAGTACATTTCTAGGGAGTTGCACACAACAGTTTATTTTAGAGTTGTTTTGTGTCTGCACATTGAAAAACAACATAATTAGTGTTACAAAAGAAGACAAACATACTGTATCATAAGGAGGTTAGAAACATTGTATTTTATGGCTTGAAAATAGATATTTATATCATGTATCAAAGAAGTAGATGTATGTTGGTAGAGTGGGGAAATTGTTGCATGTAGAGGCATTGTCTAGGGAGAACTTTTTTGATCCCTGCACATCATGGAAAGTAGTGATTGTGCTATGTCAGTATTTTTTTTTGTTGGGTAAACGATATGAAATTAATAGAATAGAAGGTTGCATTAACATCCCTCCCCACAGTTTGTTCATCTCTACAACCAGTTTGGGCATGGTGATATTTTATTTTAATTTTTCTTTATCTCATTAACATATCTAATCTTTCTTTTATTTCATTTACTCATATTTATAGGGTTTTTACATAATCTTTTGGATATTAACCCTGGAAATGGTTTTTATCTCTAATCTTTCACTATGCCTTCTTTTAGGCCTTGACCTTAATGTCTATGCATACTTACATTTATTGTTTTGATATATTTATACTTCATTATATTTAATCCTTCCATCCTTCATATTCTTATGACGTGTTATATTAAGGATAATGACGTCTTCCATGGATGGATCTGTAGACACATAAAATATACATGCATCTAATCTAGATTCACTAATTTCAATTCGTCCTTAATCATCCCTTTACTAACCATTTTAATCAAATAATCTTTATCTGATTAAAATTCATCATATTTCCTCTTTTAATTGAATAAATCAATCTTTATTTAATTAAATTATATTTCTCCTTCTAATTAGATAAATCAACTTTATCTAATTAAATATATCATTCTATTTGATTAAATCATATTCTTCTCTATAATTAAATAAATCAATTTTATTTAATTAGACTCTAAAGCCATCTCTTTAATTAAATAAATCAATTTTATTTAATTAGTCTCTAAAGTCATCTCTTTAATTAAATAAATCAATTTTATTTGATTAACTTCAAATGTTCTTCATTTGATTAAATAAATCAAATTTATTTAATTAAATTACTAATGCATCAATTTCCTCCCATTTGATTTAAATAAATCCAAAAATCTAAATCAAATGTCATGTCAACCAATCTCTATCTAAAGTTAATTAAATCCTAATTAACTCTAACTCTAATCCTCCAAATCCTCTAGATTTTGCAACTTGCACAATAAATCATCTATTTCCATTCAAAAATGGCATCTCTTTGGAATATTCCATCAATTTCAAATCTCCCCCTAAAAGGGACTTGTCCATCCAACAAGGCATTAAAAGCCTCTTACATGTCCTTTTCCTTGAGCCAAGTGGCATTTAACTCTTCTTACATCCCCCCTAAACATGTCACTTCTTCAAATTCAAATTTCAAATGCATGCACATTGATCAAAATGTGCTCAACCTCCTTCCATTAGCATCTTGACAAGTGGTACAATGCCATTGGTCCATCTTTAATCCCACATTCATCCTATTCTTCAATCCTCCATCCTTCTTTGTTATAAATAAAGGCCTCCTCTATTGCATTTGATCATCCACAATCCATGTAAGATTACCATGTTCATTTGGATCCACAATCTTAGGCGTTTTCATCTATTTTCATCCACATTTCAACTTTCATAGCTAGGTTATAGAGGATTTTCATCAAAGATCATCAATCTTCATCAAAGATCATCAAAGCTTGCAAGGAATTGGGAAAGGGATATTTTCCACATCAAAATAGCACCAATTCCCCCATGGGATTGAGAGTTTGAGCATTTGAATAAGATTTAGTTTGCTTTCATTTGTGTTCTTCCTTTTATTTCTTGTCAAATGAATCTTATGGGGAATGTTGATTTAGACTTGTATAATGACTAATTTTTTGTTGTTTGTTCATGATTGTGCGGGTCTAGATTCACCATTCACATTTTGACGCTAGAAGGAGGGTGGATTTGAATAAATTAACACATTTTTGGTCAAATTCTGCTATTTTTTATGTTTTTTGTCTTCCCAAGTCAAACAGCACCACTGGAGGAAATTGCAATGCATTTGCAATCTCTATTTTTCCAAACAGTGCTGCTAGTTTCACCATAGCACCACTCGAATCCTCAAACAATGCCACTTTCATTCTGGTGTCATTGTTTGGACCCAAATAATGTCATTGCAAAGGGCGTCGCCTTTTCTTTCTTGCTTTTTCACTCAAACTTAAAATGGCCATATCTTGATCATATTTTGGTCTTTTTCAGAGCTTTTTATTTGAAATGGGGTAGAATTTCATAAGCTATCCAATGGTGTAGGTGTTTATCAACTTTGATAGAGTTAAAATTTTCAAATTTTCACCTATTGTCAAATCACAATGAAACTTGGTCTAAATTTTAGGGTTTTTATGCTTAATCATTTATGTAACCCTCATATTTTCTTGTTTCTTGATTTAATCTAACATTTGGAGCTTGTATTGCAGGTTTTAAAGGATCATGGAGCATGGAAATGAAAGAAAAAGCATTATCACATGATTGTAACAAGTGTTTTTAAACACTTTGGGAGCAATTATAATCCCATTCTTAAGGCTTTGTTATCTTCAAGTTTTAGGACTCAATAATTTTCATTTGGGTTTAAAAAGAACAATTAAAGGGATTAAAAAGAACCTTAGACAACTTACTACATTTTATTTTGGGTTTAACTATTGAACAAGCAAACTTCACATTTCAATCTTGGTGCTTAAAAAGAACCCATTCTTTCTTTGAAGGTTAAAATGAACATGTGTCCTTTATGTTTTGTAATCTTTTATAAAAATCAATCTCATTTAAAAGGGTGTATTCACTTCTCTCACGCTTGATGATGATCTTGAGAATCAAAAGTCCTTTTGGTGACATTAAGTTGTATAAAATATTTCCTCCATATTTTAATTTGGGATCTTAAAATTGAACAAAATCTTGTGAGTGTGAGTGGAGTATATCACGTGTTTTCTCTCTTTGTTTCTCAACAAAGATCGATTGAACTATGGATGTACTTGATCGCTTTTGTTTATCCTTAGAGGGCGTGTCTGGTGGGAAAAAGTAATCACCCCAGGGAACAACCCAACCGGGAACACGCTAAAGCCAAGCGACTTCCAACCGGTATACAAGTGTGAGTACTTGAGGAAAGTTCAAGTATCACAAGGATTGTTCTGACAAGAAGGGCAACAATGGTCTCTTGTCGTATGGATGGTCCCCCATGAACAAAATGCCTTTATTAGAACCTCTTGTTTAGAAATACCAAATCCTTGATCTATTTGTTGGTGCAAGAACTATCATTTTGAAGTCATCCCATGTTTTTATGGCTCTTACTAGAGATGAGAAGTATTCCATGGGAGTTTCATGGGTATTGATGCTTGGCTGACCTAAGAAGTGAGTGCACTGTAAGGGGGAGCTTGTGTGGTCAAGCATCTAATCATCTGCTAAGAGTAAGCGTAGCTAGAGAAATCCAAGTGGGAACAAAACAAATATTATCTCTTCATTATCCATAGGGTTGTGCATATTCTTGGAATCGAAAACACTTTGCTTGGATCCTAAACATTGGAAAAACAAACATTCAACATGATCATCAAATTTCAAACCCTTTAGAGGAAGCAAATACCTTTGATAAAATCCAAGTACTATTGCTCGCCCTAGGGATTTTATCCTTAGAGGCTTCTAAGTATTTGGATTTACATATTAATTTTCTCTCACTAAAGTCAACATTAGGGAACTATTGCCTTGATTTTCTTGATTTCCACATAATGGGCTTTGTGGGATGAAAATAAATTGGGACATTAGACATTTAGTTTGAAAAGCTAATCAAAGAGAGTGTTTGTGGTAAAGAAAAATCATTAAGAAAAGTTAAGAACAATTGAACCCCACACATGTGTTTGGTATCTTTTGGTCATATGGTTTTCCATGCAAACATTGGTCTTTTGGATTGAACTACTCTTAGAGAAAAACATGTTCTTCAATATCTTGGTCTAGTAAACAAGTCCTTAGGTTCATTTAGGATCAAAATCAAACACTTCATCCATCCAAACATTTATCATCTCCATCTCACAAACAACTTTTGAAACCATTGTAAAAATCATTCATACTAGACTTTCAGTAAAATCCTTCAAATCAACATCAAAGTCATCTTGTTTGGCTAGGTGTGTGTAGATGCATCCTTCTCCATACATTAGTCAAAATTATCATCTTATGAGAAAGTTTATCCCATAGATAACATCCAATATCTTGGGGTCTATTTGTTCATTATCCAAATCCAAATCCAAATCCAAATCCAAAATCCAAAATCAAATCAAACCAAATCAAATTCAAAAATCAAAAATCAAAAAGTCCTAAAGTCTAGTATCCCCTTCAAGATTTCTTAAGAGTTCAATCATTCACATCATCCATTTTTCATTTACCTCATCATCACCCTTTGATCCTTATCATCCTAGATATTCTTTTTTGTGCCTAAAGTTTAGATCAATCTAAGGAGTTAGAGGTTCACCTCCCACATTCTTGAAAATTGATACCTATTTTACGGTCCAAACTAGACCTCAACACAAGAAAAACATGGAATATAAACTTGATTCATACATCATGAGTGGTCTAAATAAACCAAACTATCAAAGCCTTACAATGCCAATTGATTATCAAAACTCACATTTATGCAATCCATACATGGGATCATTATCTCCTACAAACCTCAATGGTACAACAAATGTGAGAACACCTTTCCCTATGGTAGATTTAAATCAAATTTCAAACCTAAAAATCTATCAACCAAACACTTAATACATGAGTCTTCAACAAAGCAACATTATCCCACCAAATCCATACATTCCAAATGTGAATATACCAAGTACAAGTTTACCAAACATGAACATTTCAAATCCACACTTGGTAAACTTTGGGATAGATATGTTTGCGAATCATACAAATGTTGTTCAAAGTCCAAACAAAATGTCAACGACTCCATGTATTGATCCAAGTCAAGGTAACACCATGCAAAATCAAAGTTACCTAAATCAAGGCAATGTGATTCCCAACCACAACAATGTTCAATTTCAACCTATAATGCCAAATCTGAACATCATCCCAAATCAAAAAATTGTCCAAAGTTAATTTGTCCATGATCCCATACAAACACCACAAGTATGTGTTCCAAATCTGCTCGAACAAAAACCAAATCAACCACGTCAAGGGTGTCAAGATCAAAATCAAGATCAAATTTTGTGAGATCAAATTGCTTCACTTGCCAAAATAATTGATTCATTGCGCCAAGAGACATCTCCACCCAAAAATCAATATGCTCTTCCATTGGTGAAACCATGTCATCAAAGCATTGAGTTTTTTCCACAACCACATCAAGAACAATATCTCCAATGTCAAGAGGTTGGATATCAAGATCAACAACATCAACAACAAACACAACCACCACATCTCAAAGATCAATCACCACATCTCCAAAATCAATCACCACAAGGTCAAATTAAAGTACAAATCTCACAAAGTAACAAACGGAAATATCCACCACTTGGGGAACCAATCGAATTAGTCATGCAACAATTGGTACAAGAAAATCTCATCAAAAACCCTGTTTATGAAAATTATCAAGAGCCTCAAGTTAAACCACTAGGGTATAATGAGAATCACCTTTGTAATTTTCACAAAATAAAGAGACACACAACATCAAATTACATTTGACTCAAAAATATCATCCAAGACCTAATTGATCACAAAATAATAACTATCGAGGACAATGATGAAGATTCAACCACTAGTGATAGCATTGACAATCTCCCTGCCACAACTGTTGAAAATAATGATCAAATTTTATCCATCAGTGAGCACTTTGAAGATGTTTCTACCTCATCTGAAGATCAACTCAACATACATCAAGAGTCACTTTTTTATCATGATAAGAACCCCTCAACCATATCCGACAATGATCTATTTCAAGGAGTGTTAATAATCAAGGATCCTTCCATCAATGATCATTTTGACAATACCTCTACATCATCCAATGAGTTAGAGGACATATCTCAAGAATTTAATCCAAAGCATGCTCAACATCTTTCACCAAAGTCTAGCATTGGTCCTTTCTAAGACATATTGACATCCTTTGACCTCATGGTTGTAGATATTGAAGGAATCTTCAACTCAACACTTGATCCAAATTCACTCAAAGATCAAGAGGATATTGAGCCACTTCCTATGCCTAATGAAGACATCCAAGAACCCTTTGTAAGCAATCCATCCTTCGAAACTGACCCATGTCAAGAACTTGATTCAAAGCATGTCGAAAGCAATTCTGAAATCATTCAAGATTAATAATTTGTATCTCCAAGATATTACAATGATCTAATGGACACTCTACTAGCTATACAAGATATCACAAATGATGATCATATTCATATAGCACATATTCCTCAATCTACCCATGAGATGCTTAATCTTGATGGACATGTAGATGATCTTCATTCAAAAAAAGAGTCTCATATTCTTGATATTATTACCAAGGAACAAGAGTCTCCTACTCTTAACATTTGTACACATGATCAAGATACAAAAAAATCTAGAGACATATCAGAAACGGGTCATGAAGAAGGCTTCTATAGAAGTTGTGAATCAGAAACATCCTGTGAAGGTATATCAAAAATTAATCATGAGGAAGACTTTTACGTGGATAGTGAATCATCAACACCTCTGGGAGAAGCATTAAAATATGATACTTCACAAGATCAACTCAAAGATGTCAATCAGGAAGTTATCCCACTTATGGAGGGTCCTATCACTTATAAACTAGGATCACTTACGTTTTTAAGGGCAAGCTATCTTATCAATGAAGAAGCTATCACCTTTGAAGATCCACGACAGAGCAGAGAAGGATTAGCACCTTGTTTCCAAGGAAAATCATATCCTATTGCAAATAAAATGTTTCAACAAATGAATTATCAAGGCAAAGGATTAGGCCTACATGAACAGGGTATCCTAGAACTAGTGCAAATTATTGGCAATCCTAAGCATCAAGTTCTTGGTTATTTGACAATTAAGGGATCTAAGCATATCAGTGATACCTCTATAATACTGGGGGCAACTTTATCTAGTGCAAGCATCAACATAGGGAGCACAAAGAATCCTTATGATGAAATCAATGCCAATACAACAACCAGCCATATCATGAATCTTCATCCACCCATAACCCCATCCACAAATTGGGACCAACATCAAAAGAAGGATGTCAATCAAAGCACAAAGAACATTATCAAATCAAAAGAAACTAAGTAGCATAATGGGCAAATCAAATACACATGGATACCAAAGAATATAAAGAAAGATTATCCCTATCAAACTCCATTAGTCAAAGAAACTATGGGGAAAAATAAAAAATGGAAAAATATCCATCAAAGATGTTCACAAAATAAAAATTAGGCTTCCCAAGCGACATACAAAGTATATCAAGTAATTGGTCCTAATTCCATGCACACTTTTGTATCCACCCATCATTGCTCATCTTCCCAAGTTTGGAGAGTCAAAGGTTCCAAACTATCAACCATTCCATCTTTTATTCCTAAACACACTCCATCCACACCTCCACACATGATATCCAATTCTTACATTGACCATGTATTGGCATCCACCCTTCATCATAAGGATTCAGAAGACATCTTATTGCGATGTGAGCACAAAGACAGAGTTAACTCTGGTATCAACAAAGTAGATCAGGAATCTCAAAAGTTGCATTCAAGTGCATGTATCTTAGTAAAGCAACTTCTTCAAGTAGGATATCGATGGCACATTATGACAAAAGCATCTATTTCAGTACCATCAAGTGGTTCAGTATGAGCTTAAAATCTTTCAAAAATAGCACAAAAATCAAAAAATATAAAAATTCAAAAAAATCAGAAAAATGATTCAAAATAGTAAAGAAAAAAAATTGTCCTCTAGTGAAAACCACTATGGTGGCGCTTTGGAAAAGTACCATGATGAAAACCTAGCAAACAGGCATCATGTGTAGAATCGAGCATCAACGTGTGCCAATTTAGGTGGAAGCATCTCATCCCATCCATAATAAATCCAACATTCCATCCATCTTATCCATAATAAATCCATTTCATCCATGAACCATTTATCCAATCCCTTTTCATCCATCTGCATCCATCTTCCACATTATCTTGATCTTGACAAAGTTTGGTGCACACTTTACACTTGCTAATGGTAAACATCTTAACATGGGTCATTTTCATTGATCCTATCCTACCCAACACTATCTAATCCATGCAGCATTATCTAAATGAGCATTCTTTATCCAAACACCTTATCTTATCACAAGATAATCCATATCCCTCCATCCATACATCTATCCTAGCATCCACCCATGGCATTCCATACATTGCTAGACAATGGGGGCATATATGCACATCTTGCTTTGAAAATAAATCTTGATCTATATCCTCCAACTTATGTGGTGATCCAAACATTGGAAAACGTGAAATCACATTGGTCAAAGCATTTGTGAGCAAGAATCCAAATCACTGGCCCATGGCATATTTTGACAAGAAGATGTTCCTTATCAAGCTTTATCATTCATTGAACATCAATCCAAACAATTAATATCAGTTGCATCTAATTTTCACTTTAGCATCACATCATTATTCAAAAAAAAATTTGTTCCAAACCAAGCTTCAAAATCCTGATCAATCAAATCCAATCAATCCATCATCATCTCAGTCCTTGTGTTGCTTAACACTATCCTTGCATTATTGTGTATCCTCAACAATGTTATCATCATCAATCCTGATCAATCGAATATGATCAATCCCTCATCATCTTGGGATATCCTTCCTAATCCTCGTGTTGCTTAACACTATCCTTGCATTGTTGTGTATCCTCAACAATGTTATCATCATCAATCCCTCATCATCTTCTGATATCCATCCTAATCCTCGTGTTGCTTAACACTATCCTTGCATTGTTGTGTATCCTCAATAATATTATCATCATCAACCCATTGATCAGATCAATCAACCTTAGCTTGGTTTTCAACAAAAATCCCAAAATAGAGCATTGATATTGTCACACATGTCCATATCCAAATCATTAAAATCGTGCAAAAAATCCAAAAAAATTTAAAAAAACAAGAAAATCCAAAAACATCCAAAATCTTATCAAAATCCAAAAACATTCAAAAAAACAAGAAAATCCAAAAACATCCAAAATCATATCAAAATCCAAAACATTCAAAAAAACAAGAAAATCCAAAAACATCCAAAAACATTCAAAAAAACAAGAAAATTCGAAAACATCCAAAATCATATCAAAATCCAAAAACATTCAAAAAAACAAGAAAATCCAAAAGCATCCAAAATCATATCAAAATCCAAAAACATTCAAAAAAACAAGAAAATCCAAAAACATCCAAAATCATGTCAAAATCCAAAAACATCCAAAATCATATCAAAATCCAAAAATATTCATAAAAATAGAAAATGTCAAAAACATGGCATCTGAACTACATCATCTATGAGCTTAAACGTAGGAAATGCTAATCTTTGATCAGCCCCCAAGGCCCCTAGGATAGGTCTTTAGGTTAGTCTCTTGGTCAAAATCTCAAAAAACCCCAAAACATTTGAAAATTCAAAAATCAAAACATTTGCAAAATCTCGAAAAAATACCAAAAACATCCTCAATTTTTTTCAAAAACATCCAAATATTTGAAAAAATCCATCCATCCCCATCTCGCTTTCACCCGAAATAAACATCACTCATAATAAATCATCGTCATCCTCAACCTTTGGTAAAATAGTCAAAAACAAGTCTAGCAGGTTCAAAAGTGAAAACTAAAATGTCAAGGTCTCAAGTCTAGGTCAGTGGGTAAACAAGTTGATCAATTTTTCATATCAATAGCCTATCATCCAATTAGTCCCAAATCAATCATTTGATATCATCATGTCCTAGGATGTATCCTTCCTACAATGGACATCAACATCAGGCATCACCATAGTTTAGTCTTGGCTAGCTGTATGAAGAACATTAGCTTGTTTGTTTACTTTATCTTTATCTTTTGAACTTATCTTATTTGCACTCATTCCAATGACCTTTCAATGATGTCCAAACAAAAATATTTAAAGAGAAAGGAGTGGGGCAATGATCATTATCTTTTTATCTGTTGTGCTTGTTGGATATTCTTGTAATATAACCTTGGTCATGTGTGCTTTGTTTGGGTGTAGGGAGGGTGTTTTAGGTGTCTTGTTGACCACATAGGAAGGCTTGCCTTCCTATGTTTTTTTCAAGATGTTTGAAATATCTTAACCATTTTGAATGAGGTTTCGTGTGTCAGGTGTGAACAGCAGTACTCCTATCTGATTGTCAAGTCAAAGTCCATCACACTAGGTACAACGCCATCCTGGTTCTTTATACCTTGATGCATCGTGCCTACGTGTGTTATCAAACATAAGGTAAGTATCCCTTTTAAAATCCCAATTCCTGATAATCAATATATCATCATCATCATCATCATCATTATCATCATCTCTAATAAAGTTTCGTAGATCATGGACTTGTTGGATCCTCTCTTCATCATCTTATTTCTTCTTTCTTCTCTCTACACTAACATGGTACCAGGATTAGTTAATCATCATCACCAATGCATCCATCATACATCCACAGATCATTAGCATACATACATCTCATAATCATATCATATCACATCATCCATCTCATCCATCCCACATGCATTGCATTATCATTTAAGTTGTTTAGGATAATATAGATTGGTTATTCTAAGCATCTTAAAATCATCTCATTTGCATCATTGTCATAATCATCTGTACACCCATCTTGAACCTCTTTGTCTCAAGATTGACCCTCAAATCAAAAATTTTGCTCAATCTCTCGAGGGGGTAGTGTACCAATATACTTCTTTCCGCTGGGGCATCCGAAAAAAATAGAATTTTTTTGAAATTTGACCACAGCAAGATTATTCTTTGAACCAACGTAGTAGGTAAATTTCTTCAAAGAGGGGGAAAATGTAGACACATAAAATAACATGCATCTGATCTAGATTCACTAATTTCAATTCATCCTTAATCATCCCTTTACTAACCATTTTAATCGAATAATCTTTATCTGATTAAAATGCATCATATTTCCTCTTTTAATTAAATAAATCAATCTTTATGCAATTAAATCATATTTCCCCTTCTAATTAGATAAATCAACTTTATCTAATTAAATATATCATTCTATTTGATTAAATCATATTCTTCTCTATAATTAAATAAATCAATTTTATTTAATTAGTCTCTAAAGTCATCTCTTTAATTAAATAAATCAATTTTATTTGATTAACTTCAAATGTTCTTCATTTGATTAAATAAATCAAATTTATTTAATTAAATTACTAATGCATCAATTTCCTCCCATTTGATTTAAATAAATCCAAAAATCTAAATCAAATGTCATGTCAACCAATTTCTATCTAAAGTTAATTAAATCCTAATTAACTCTAACTCTAATCCTCCAAATCCTCTAGATTTTGCAACTTGCACAATAAATCATCTATTTCCATTCAAAAATGGCATCTCTTTGGAATATTCCATCAATTTCAAATCTCCCCCTAAAAGGGACTTGTCCATCCAACAAGGCATTAAAAGCCTCTTGCATGTCCTTTGCCTTGAGCCAAGTGGCATTTAACTCTTCTTACACCCCCCCTAAACATGTCAATTCTTCAAATTCAAATTTCAAATGCATGCACATTGATCAAAATGTGCTCAACCTCCTTCCATTAGCATCTTGACAAGTGGTACAATGCCATTGGTCCATCTTTAACCCCACATTCATCCTATTCTTCAATCCTCCATCCTTCTTTGTTATAAATAGAGGCCTCCTTTATTGCATTTGATCATCCACAATCCATGTAAGATTACCATGCTCATTTGGATCCACAATCTTAGGCGTTTTCATCTATTTTCATCCACATTTCATCTTTCATAGCTAGGTTATGGAGGATTTTCATCAAAGATCATCAATCTTCATCGAAGATCATGAAAGCTTGCAAGGAATTGGGAAAGGGCTATTTTCCACATCAAAATAGCACCAATTCTGCCATCGGATTGAGAGTTTGAGCATTTGAATAAGATTTAGTTTTCTTTCATTTGTGTTCTTCCTTTCATTTCTTGTTCTTCATGTTTCAAATGAATCTTATGGGGAATGTTGATTTAGACTTGTATAATGACTAATTTTGTGTTGTTTATTCATGATTGTGCAGGTCTAGGTTCACCATTCACAGAATCTATGTTTCATATTTTTCTTTCTTTCATGGAGAGTTGATTATTGCTCATTCATGCCTATTATCAACACTATCCAAGCATAAACTACAACCAACTGGAAGATGAAAAAAAAAATCTCTTATTTAAGGATTATTATATGTGGCATATCTATAAGGAATTGAAATATGTGGATAATTTGTTGGAAAATCATGGTTGTGATTAGTTCAAAAAGATCATTGTATCTAATTAGGGATGTAGTTGGGCTAGCAAGAATCAAATAGTAACTGTGGATTTGGTTCAGGCTCCTTTTGACAGTGGTCTAAAGAATATAACTTATAAAATTGCTCTAACAGTTGTATGTAATCATATTACATTTAACTATATATAAATCATACTTCATTGACAATCTTTTTGGCTCATTCTGGATTGATTATTTATTTCTATTTGACTCAAAATATTATAGTTCATTTTGTGATTGTGATATTGTTTATTTTGAGTAGGAGTTATAATATATGTCATTGAGATAATGGAAATAACAAAAATGTCATTCCATTTTTCATACATTATGTTATATGTTATTTTCCTATACTTCATTATGTATGTTTATTTCAAAGAATATCCATGTATTTTTGCTGTCATATTTGGTCAGTGTATCCTAACCATTATTCATGTGCAAATATCATTTTATGACCTGTTGTCCACCATTCTCATGTTCTCCATGTAGTCATCAATTGTGTGAGAATAAAATTGCAAAAAATGTAAGAATGTAGACAATGATAAACTAAATGGGATGTGAAACAATCTACAAGATTGTCCAGGGTAGAATTTTTTGACAAAGAATACAATTGTTGCTAGGAAACCAAGAACTGAGGTTTATAGAGATGTTCAACAATGAAGGTGACAGAAGGGTCAAGCCTTTGGAAGGCATAGCCTCCCAATTGCCTTGGAGATCATGATGTGGAGTCTAAGGCCAATGGTGCAAATGAAGAATAATGTGTACGAACTATCCAACTTGATGAGAGGAGGAATTTCTAGGTTTAAATATGAAGGGAGGCTAGACAGGTACTGCTAAGATTTTCAAGATTACCAAAAAAATGGACAAAAAAGAGAGAATGAAGATGAATGCAGGTTATGATGTTGCAAGTACTGTAGGGAGAATTTCTTTAGGTGCATGTGATATGCTATTCTATTGGAAGTAGAGATCATTGATGACAATGATAGTTGTTATGCACCAAATTTGCACCCTACTAAAACTTTTAAGCTCAGTAATTTGGCATAACATGGGACTCAAATTCTACATGTGGGATATGCAATACTGAAAATGAGACCTCCGGATTCTAGGCTGGTTCCTGTTGAATAAAAATCTATTTTTTGCTCTTCAAACCTAAAGATTTTAGGGGAAAAGGGGGAAGAAAAGAGATAAAAAGAACTTGAAGATTGAAACTAATTAATGGGTGATACACCAAAATCACTTTCCTTAACACAAAAAGAACCCACAACTATTTATATGATGATGCAATAACTGGTAAAACCCTCAACACATGAATATTTCAAAGGAAGATCTGAGATCAGAATGATACTTAAAGGATGTTAATCACAGTAAATACATCTAGAAATTAATACAACCTTTAACCTATGAAGAGAATTCCTAGTCACAAAGATGCCAAAATGAGACAAACTTAAAAGGTTTCAGATAAGAAACACAGAAAAGAAAGATCAATCACCAATCTGCATACAAATATGACACCAGAAATAGATCAAAGATGTTGTATAAAGGCTCTCAAAGGCCCTGAAAATGCATACTCCAAAGTCTGATACAAAGCTTGGAACAAAATAGCACCATGTCCTCTAGAAAGTACAAAGTCTCTTCCACTCCAGAATTTTTTGCATCCATAAAAAGAAATGAAGAAGAGAATAAATAAGCTCAAACTTTCCACCCCAACCCTAGAAAAAAGGGCCCCACCAAAATAAGGGGGTCGGATTTGGAAAAAAACCCTAAAAGAAGGATCTCAAACCTATCAACAACCCACCAAAACAAGAAAAAGTTTCCCCAGACCCGGATAGGAACAAAAATCCTCATAAATAGGACTCAAAAGACTCCAAAAAAGGTGTCCCATCAATCAAAAACTCCTCCCCTGAATCCAGCAACCCAAAACCTCCACTTGACACTGACAGTTTGCCACATCTCCAAGATTTAATGCTCCACTAAAGGCTCCACTTGACTAGGTCTTTAAAAGAATACATCAAATGTCTTCAACTTGCATTAATATCATTTATTTTTTAGAAGTGATTTATAATTTATCACTTTTAAAAATAAAGTTTTACAATTTTTAAAAAAATGCAAGTTGGAATACCATACCTAGCAAGGTTAAATTTAATTTTGCATTTAAATAATATCATTTATTAAAAATGATTAAAAAAAATCACTTTAATAAAGATTATCAATTTGGCTTAAAATGCAAAATTAAAATAAGACCCTAAGCCTTAACATTGCATTTAAATAACATCATTTATTAAAAATGATTAATAAATCATTTTAATAAAGATTTACATTTGATTTTAAAATGCAAAATTAATAAAGAACTCTAAGTATATATTTAAAAAAAAAAAAGCCTTTGAGTCTTTTGGCTTAAAAGGAATGAATAAAGCCAAAAAGAAAAGGCAAGTGGTCGAATTCTTTAGGGTTCAAACCCTAAAAAGAATGTAAAGACTTCATTTTTGTTTTGGCTTGAAAGCTTCTTGTTGGGTGCCGCCATCAAAAACCCTAACTGCGTCATGATGTCTATGCATTTTTTCGCCATTGGTGAAGGTTGCAAGTCTAGTTTTTGGTCGAAACTACAGTATATGATGTTTTTAAAAAACTTTTGAAAGCATTGTTGGGCGCGGCCATCTGCATAAGATCGATGTTCTTACATTTCAGTTTCTTTATGTTGTGAACTTGGTCAAGAGATCTTTCTCAAATTCGAATCATGAAGATTTTATCAGGTATTTTAGATATAAGTCTGATTTTTTCTTCTTTTATGAATTTATGAAAGTTTTCTTCATTTCCACGCCACCATGAACATCTTGAAGTAATTTTTTCAGAAATAAGGAACAAACTTGATTATAAATTTGAATCTATTCTTTAAAACTTTGAATCTACAATACTTCACTTTGCAAGCCGTGCCATGATGATTTTTTTTTCTGGTCTCTGTAAAAAATGTTTCATTTTGAACTCACAAGAGATGAAATACTTCGATTTTCTCCTTTATTTGGGAATTTTGTATCTCATGATTTTCCTTTTCTAAAAATGAGCTTTTACTTAGACTTGAAAAACCCCTCCAGTTTGTTCTACTGGGTGTTAATCTTTCTCATTGTATTTAGATTCCACAGGCTGCATTAGATTGTTTCTATTGGCTCGGAAATCTGAAGCTAAGAGCTTGCTTGAATTCAATGAAAATATAAAACACAAGTATATTTTTCTTTTCCTGCAAAGAAGTGAAAAAGAGTTATTTTGCTTTATGTACTGGATATCTTTCATTTTCAGGTCTTTGTTCTCTTTAATTTTCACTGTTGTAGCTCTTTTCATGTTTTCCTATGCTATCAAGTAAATGTTGATAGACACCAACAGTAACCAATAACTTTTGTAGAGAAACACATGTAACTAGAATTCAGTATCAAGTGCTCTTTATAGACATGGCTTTCCATTGAGTTAACTAAATGACAGAAACTCTGAAGTAGAGTATAATAAGTAGCTGAAATATCGAAGTATTTGTTTATTGCATTATTAGCATCCCCTGTTTGAAATGAGCTCTCCAAACTTGCTTTGGTACTACTCTACTATCATGGCTTTCAGACTTACTATCAACATTTTGGGAGATCACCTTGCTTTTACTTTTAGAGACACTTTCACTCTTTTCACTAGAGAGCATCGATGCATTATCTTGTACAGAAATTTTATTTTCCTTCCTTCCCTGTAATTTTAATTTTTGTGCATGATGGATTTAAATATGAACTATTTATCAATGAAAACATAAATCTATTTCTGTGCACTTGTGACTTTCATGAATATGCATATATTATGAGCTTATCATGCAATCACTTTTACTATTCTTGACAAAAGAAACTTTCAAATGGTTGTCATTGCTGTTCTCCATACTGTTGTGCATAAACTCTACCAAGAGTATGTTAACATCCTTAATTCTTCGTATGAACATAATGGTGAATTTTAAGCTGAAAACAAGTACTTGATATGCATGATCAAAAGTAGGAGATGACAGAAATCTTTGTATTGTTAATTCATTTGACCAAAGCTACAGCATGCTCATAACTGCTTTAAATATATTGACATTGTTGTTCCAGTACAATTACTTGGAAATACTTTTCATTGTTTCACTGTCTCCTCTTTTGCTTTGATCCAATACTATTTCCATATTGTTGTCTTCTTTTGGAAAATGTTTTCATTACCATGGATGTCTCTTTATGCATCTTTGTACTTGAATATAACTGCTCTCTCTATACTGAATTTATCTCTTGCAAATATTGATCTTAATAATCTGCCTGTGCATGGTGTCTTCTACTCTCTATCCAGGGCAGTATATGACTTGTCTCCGTGACATTCTTGTGTTTCCACTGCTCTGGAGTTCCTTGAGAATAACAAAGAAGGATAAGACTTACGCAAGTTTCTTCTGTTATTTATTAAATGAAAGCATAATGTGACTGCTCCTTTGATGCTTGATAGTCACTGTATGTCCATAGTTGTTTGGTTGTTACTAGCATGATCGGTAACATATGACTGCTCCTTTAAGACAAGAGTTGGGCTTTGAGGCTGAAAGTTGTATTCCTTTTTCTGACAGTCCTCGTCTTTTGGTCTTGGTTGTATTTCTTCATTTGTAAATTCTGCTTTTGAATAACTACAACTATTTTACTTCCATAGAATTATCACAGCATAAGCACATTGTTTTACATGCCTTCATTTCAAAATAACTTATACTGTTTGATCAAACTTTCATTGGCCTTATATTCATGCAAAATCTGCTTTTGAATCACTTCGTGAATAATGATTATCAACACTCCATTTAATGTCAAAGCTCACTCCATTACTATCTCACTGGCACTTGTAACATTGTATGCCCGTTTGATAAAAGATAATGCATATTTGTATCTTCCATTATTCTTAAATGCTGACTTAAAACAGAATTTGTTGCTTTCTATTGAAGAACTCGTAGAAAATTGAATTGTTGCAAATTTGTCCTATACTTGAATACTATGTTTCTCTTCAATGCAAAAAAAAAACAACAAAGTAGAGCTGAACAAAAAATGAAATAGATGAGTGCAATATGTTGATTTACATATATGTTATCAATATTCATGTACTTCGTATGAAAATTATGAATATGTTCTTTTTGATATGTCGAGCTCAACCCTTGTGGGAGCCCGTTTTACTCCACATATCTGATAAATGATCTCGAACATTATGAACCTATTCCTGCACACTGAAACAAACATGTTAGAAAAATAAAAGAAGTTGAAAGCTTCCATTGAATTACACTCTTTCTTCTCTTGACTTTTTTGCAATTATCTGATGGATGCCTGATCGACTGTATCCTATATTTTTGTTGGTAGCATAGATATATGATAGGATTTGATCTGTCATTGCTTAGAGATTATCTCTAATGTCATCTTTTATCTTCCTTGCAGACGCTTTTGGAGTTGGAACAGAAGCTAAAACTGAAAATGGAGCTAGAGCTGACGTCTCGACTGGAAACCTCAACTGTCAACGATTCTTCATTCCAGGCAATGACGAATCACCTCCTACCCTATGTTTCCATTATTTTTAGTTGTATAGCATACCATTGTTTATGCATTCTTTATTTGATTGTAAAAATTCAGAAAAAGTTACTTCCACGGCTTGTGTGGGATTCAACATTTTTACAGAATGAATAAAAGCATTACTATGCAAATCTTTTCAATTTTATGTTTTAAACGTTTGCACAATAAACTATGTTTCACATGTAAGATGGTCTAAATGATGATCGATGAACACTCAATCATCAAAACATGAAAATTTTTGTACCTAAAAACAATGAACTTCATCCAGTTCTACCTTTGCTTTTTAGTTCCCTCAACAATGTTGAAACTAAACCAATAAACTTGACTTGACCTGAGCTGTAAGTAAAAGTGGGTAACAATAGCATAATTGTGAAAGTAATACATTTTTTTTAATTCTTAGAGGATGTGTAATGTGGCCATCTATCACATGAGAAGGAAATTGAAGAAAGAAAGAATGTCAACAAAATTAAAAAAATTAATGATACATGAAATGACTGTGCCAGTGTCAAGGATAGATTTATCAGTGAAGAAGAGAGAACTACTAGTGCTAAAGAAACAATAAAATTGATATGGATCCTTGATTGATAAGGTAAGGGAAGGACTGCATTTTTTAAGGCAACAAACAAGGAAGTAGTTGTTTAAGGGATAAACATGGATATAGGCCATTCAATTCTACTAGAGGGGTTAGTAATATCTCCAATGAAAAGATGAAGGGAATCTATACAAGGCCAATGTCACCAATGAAAAGAAATGTCAATTTGAGAATTGAGAGTGCCATGACAATTATGACATAAATAGAGGAAAAAGGTATTGGATAAATATTGATGAGATGTGCAGATAGTGAATAAGAAAGTTGAGTTTTGTATTTGTTGCTTAGAGTTTTCTTTTTAGAAGTAGTAGTTATGGGGCCATTGGTGTTGATGGGAAAATTCCACTAGAGATTGTGTGATTCTATCAAAAGTATTGTGCAATTCCATTCTATTGAAATAATTGTGCATTGTAGGCAATTAGACATGACAATGCAGTTGCAGTTGGTTTAGTTCTCGAGTTTATGAATGCAAATGGTAAGAGGTTGTTGATCATGTAGAAAAACCATAATTCTCATGGATGGTGGTGTGCCCAGTAACTCTTGCAAACAGTATAAATCTACCTTCTTACTAACACTAGAACATTAATAATTTTTGTGTATTTTGTGTTTGTGCTCTGTTGGCCATTTTTAGGTCCAAAGGATGGGTGTTTACAGGTGGCCCTTAATTTTATATTGAAATTTTTAAGTAGTCTGAATAGGGTTTAAGTTTCTACTTTTTAACTAGTTAGATTCTTCATCAAGTTATAGATTGGATTAGTCTACGTGTAGTTTGGTAGAATTAATATGCTGAGATAGGTTATATAATGGTATCCAGGGGATGGCATGTGCCTCTCAAGTTGAAATTCTCTTGGTGATGTTGAGGGAGTTGCCTAAAGTATAAGCATAGCCATCTGAGTTTTACATTTTAGAAACCAATGCAAATGGGGCCACACAGCCAGCTAGGCCCAATGGCTACCTCTAAGGTTTGAACCATATTCCAAACATCAAATGAAGTTGAATTTAGTCTATCTATTGAGAAACATAATATTATGTATCACTGAATTAACATAATACACAAGATAAAATGGGCATATTAGTTATCTAAGCAGTAGTTTTTGTAAAGATGTTTGTAGCAGCTCACATATATAGCATTGCTTATTTTCACTATATAAAAGAATATATTTATATTATGAAAAATAATTAGAAATTCTAGGAGTGATATGCATCGAGCCTGTTGTTATATCTATTGTAAAACTCCTGAATTCCTTGTGACAGCCATCTAATTTGAGCTAATATAACAAACAAAATTACAAGCCTAAAGAGGTGGCTGGTATTACTTTACACCTTTGAGCTTTATATTTATGCAACCTAAATATGCACTAAGAAAACATAGGCAGAGATTCATGTTTTAAATCCCCTATTTTGAACAAACAACAAAATCATCACAATGCTAAATTTCCAGCTATTTAGAACTACAAAAGTGAAAAAATCAAGAAGCACTTAGCTCTACCATCAAAAAGGATAATAATGATATGTGTTAAGAAAGAAAAACCCATCCTGAATGAGCATTTAATCATTCAAGAAGTAAGAATCCTACATGGTATGCTCCTAATGATAATATGTAATCATATGTTCCATCAACATTTAATGTACAATTAAGGAAAATTTAGAAGTAGTTTAAGAAACCCATCATTCTATGAAAAAAAATGTGGACAAACAAACAATTTCTCTGCAACCTGCATGCATCTTTTGTACATTTGCAGTTAACCCAACTACTATTTGTATTCCAAGGGAATGTGAATGTATAAGGTTTACATCAAATACAGAAAGAGGCAATTTCATCTATGTTCATAAAGCAAAGGGACCTCATGTAGGCCATGGTCTAGATGCAATGTAGCACTCGTCAGGATGGTGGAAGATGTTAATGATATAAGTAAATAGTACACCAGAAAAAATGCTTACCTTGATTGGAGAATGAGGGGAACGTAAAGAGTCACAAAGATTACCTCGATATTCTGCACAAATTGCCTCTTGTTGTTAACGATGGTCATACGTTTGAACCAAATTTTGCATAAATACTATTATGAAACCCTACTAAAGCATAATTTTTTTTAAATGAGACAAACCAAAACCAATCTCACTACAACTGGTACTTCAATCTATTTGTAGTAAACGAAAAGTAGGTTTGAAGTAGATTTATAACAAAACTTGGTCGTGACAAAGCAACTCCTAGGCAGTCATCAAGCATCTTCGTAGCAGGATAAGGAAGCATGAGGTGGGTTTACAAATACGAACCAACAAATGTAAAAACTCAGGATTAGAAACAATGTTTTTACCCGTCAACGGTCACGTTTCCCAACAAAATTTTCTGGTGTCAGAAAAAAACTGGCGTGAGACAACTTCTCGGCTGGAAGTTGGTGCAAAATATAGCCTATCGGCTAAATTACACATATATATCTATTACAATAAGTTGAATATATATATACATTTTTCATTTAATTATTTATATGTATGTATGTATATATATGTATTACCATTATTTAAATATAATAACATATATATATATATATATATATATATATATCGATGCATATATATATCCAATACATATATATTTATATAAATGTTTGTATATGTATTACCTATCTATGTATGGGTGGACGTAGACATTTCTATTTATGCATACTCATACATACATACACTCATATGTATGTGCCATCGTATATATACATATATACTCTATATATATACGTACCCATATGTATATATATATATGTACACATATGTATATATATCCAATACACATAATATATAACTCATGCTCATTAAAAGGATTTCAACACAATGAGTTAAATCAACTAAACAATCAAAGACAATTGCCCTAACCTTCCTATCAACCCAAAAAGATATCAACATAGTTTAACACTTACTGACACATAGCTCAACTAACTTGACAAAGCTCGTCTAACCTAGGCAGTCAATGTCTGCGTCTACTCAAATAGGTACACTAGTGGTTTTCATACCAACTTCCTCTCCTGGGTGATACTTTCCCTCTCCTCATTGGAGGGTTCGAATCTTTCCTGCATCCAACTTAGTGCAACATGAACAAAGTTCTAGTTGATAACATGAAAATCATATTCATCACGTATCATTTGCATCATTAAAGCATTTAAAAAGCAATCTCATCATAATGCATATTCATTCATCTATTTCATTCATTTAAATTCATTAAGACATAATCGTGTACTAAAACATAATTTATAAAAAGGTAATAGTAATTGGTGAATACACAATCAGGTGTAACACTTCTCCTTGATTTTGCTTTTTTGAAGAGACAAACTAGCACACAAGTGGACCCCACTAATACTTATTTCCAAACTACACTTCCACATGTAAACATGGTGCCCATTCTAGATGGTTTAATGCTTGCTTCCTTCCCAATGAAGTGCCCATGTGACATGTGTCATAATTCACATTTTTGTAGCTTGCATGTAGGATGTCAATTCCTCACTGGATCCCACAAAGTAACTTAGCAATTTGTATGGTGTTGGGAAAGAGAGGGAGCAATGGCCTATGTTTGAATTCTGAGGACCACGAAGGAGAGGATGGTGATGGGGATGACGCGGATGAGGAGGGAGATGGTGGCAGGTGTTTCTCTTGGCGGCGCTAGCCTATTTCCCATGTTGTGTGGATTCTTTGTCCTAGGTGTGCTCTATTTTACTACTCAGGGAGTGGCCTCCTTTGTGGTGTCTCTCCTGTGTGGGCTCTGTGATGGCTATGCTCGTAGCCTACCTTGCTATTTTGGCATAGTGTTGAGTGTGGGTTTTTCTTTGGGTTGAGACTCTATTTCTATAGGTGTGGCAGTGGTTGTGGTGCCAGGAGATCTTGATGATGGGTTTCTTGAGGAATTTGGTGGCTTGATCTCAGACACTAACTGGCATGTAGGGTTGGAAGTAGTTTTTTCTTGTTATGCCTCCTCTCCTCTTTCTTTGTCTGCAATTTTTCCTGGTTTTCTCTAGCCTTTTTGGGGTTTTTTTCCTCTGTCTGGGGTCTCTTGGTGTTAGGGGATGAGGTGGTTTGTTTTCCTTTGGTGCAGTTGTTTTTGGATAGTTTATGGCATGTTTCAGACCTTGACTAGCATGTAGGGTTGGAGGTTGTTCTTCATTTTCTTGGCATATCTCTACTCTCTATGCTTGGAGGCTTTCCATGCCTTGTTCTTCTTCTTTCGGGTCCCTTTGTCTATTATGTGGTGTTGGTGCTAGTTGTGGGGCTTAGATTTCTTGTTGAGGGGTTGTTTGAGGAGAATGGTGGCCTGATCTCAGACCCTAACTTGCATGTGGGGTTGGAAGTGGATTTCTCTTGTTGTTTCTTCTCTCCTCTTGCCCTGTCTTTAAGTTTTTGGGATCTATCTGGCTCTTTTAGGTCTTCTTTGCCTCTATGTGAGTGTGTTTGTTGCTTAGGGTTGAGGTTGGGGGTCTGCCTCTGGTGGAGTTGGTTGTGGATAGGTTTTGGCATGTTTCAAACCCTGATTAGTATGTAGGGTTGGAGGTTGGTCTTCAGTGTCTTGTAGGTTTTCTACTCTATCTGTTTGGAGGCTTTTCTTGCCTTGTCCTTATTTTGAGGCCCATAGTCTCTTTGTTGGTGCTGGTTATTTTTTTGGGTAGGGAGGCTACTATTTTTTGGTTCCTGCGTCAGTGCAATGTTGGCTTTCTTTTAGCTCCCGGAGGGGAGTGTTTCTCTTGTTGTTGGATTTTTTATATGGCCGACTACCATTCGGTGTTGCTAAGATATATGCTCTCCCCCTTTTGGGTCCTAAAGTTCATTTTCAAGGATGGGGGTGTGCTACTAGCTGAGGATTGCTCTATTTTTTATTCTTGGCCCCAATTTACTTTTTTTCCAAAGAATGCAATGATGGTCTTTACTATGGGTGTAGTTGCTTCCCGTTGGTTTTTTTAGCTATGGTCTTCTTTGGAGGTGGAGACTGCTCCTTTAGAGGTGGAGCCCTCTTCTATTGAGGTGGAGAGGTGTGTTGTGGATCGTGTGGGTTGTTCTATTTTTTGTAGTTTTAGGTCTCATTTCATCCTCTCTTATAGAGGGGAGCCCCTTCCTATTGAGGTGGAGGTCGGGTTGGTATTGAGGGTTTACTGGTGTTGTGTGTTTGTTATGGCTCTTCAGTGTTCTTCTTTGATTCCTTAATCTCATATTGAGGTGGGGAGTTGGGTTTCATTGGTTGGAGCTGATAAGTGTTATAGTGTTGTCTAGCTGGTTTAGGCTGATGGTTACCTAGTCATCTCTGGTTGTTCGCTATTGGTTGGTGTTGATAAGTTTTGTGTTGTAGTCTAAATGATTCAAGATGATGGTTTCCTGGCCGTCTCAGGTTGTTCTTGGGTCCAAATTCCTTTGTATCCCATGGTTGTATTGGGCTTAAGGTTCCTATTAAAACCTTTCTTGGTGCAGATTTGAGACTTCAAATTAATATTTCTTAATCTAATTCTAGTTTGTTGTTGGTTGTCTTTGTTTTATTCTATAGCAGCTTGGTCTCTTTGTGCAGGTTTTGGGTTCATTCAAAACCTCTTTTTCCCCCTTAATCAAAACTTAACAATTTGGAAACAAATATAATTGCATTTAATCAATAAATTCAAAAATTAAGGGGTAAATAATTAATTAAATAATCATTGGACTCACTAAGGTTGAAACATGATAATCCCAACATTCTCCCTCTTGTCAAAGACCTTTAGGAGTCTCTGTATCACTACTTAGGCTATAAAGCCCATAAAACCAACACACCATCTAAACTTCTCTATCATCATTGGCTTCATCAATGCATCCACAACATTCACCAAAGTGTCCACCTTTTCCAAGTTAACCTTTCCATCTTCCACCATATAACAAACAAAATAAAACTGCACATCAATGTGCTTTGTTCTGGCATGAAAAGTAGGATTCTTCGCTAGACATATAACACTTTAGCTGACACAACAAATAGTAATATGTCCCACATCAAAAACAATATCCGAACATAGTCTCTTAACCCAAATGGCTTCTTTGCAAGCATGAGTAGCTACCATGTACTTTGCTTCAATAGTGGAGAAAGTGACTATAGCATGTCGCTTACTCATCCAACTAATAGCACCACCAAACATCGTGAAAACATATCCACTGGTGGATCTTCTACTATCAATGTCACCTACCCAATCATAATTTACATATCCATGAATTCTCACTAAATGTTGAGGTCCAGTAGGATAACCATGAAAACATAGGCATACTTGGAAGTACCCCGCAAGTACCTAAACACTCTCTTAATTGTGTCCTAGTGCACCCATCCCAGATTAACCATAAATCGACTAAGGACTTCCACTACTTGGGCAATGTTTGGCATAGTACAGACCATAGCATACATCAAGTTGTCAACAACACTCACATAAGGAACGTTGGTCATGTCCTCCATCTCGATAGGAGATTTTGGATAATCCTCAACAGGAAGCTTCATCCCCTACATAACAAGAACAACTAATTGTCTACAAGTAGTCATGTTGAGTCTCTCCAACATATAGTTCACATAACTTCTCTAGCTTAACCAAATCTTTTTGTTATCTCTATCTCTTATGATCTCAATCCTCAGAATATACCTCACTGCACCTAGATTTTCCATCTCAAACTGTGTTGATAACTAAGACTTCAAATCTAAAATCATGCTTCTTTCATTCCCAATAAACAACATATCATCCACATACAAGACAATAATGAGAATGTGACCATTATCAATCTTGTAATATACATAATGGTCAGATTTGGATCTAAAAAATCCCAAGGACAAAACATAGGTGTCAAACTTCTAGTACCACATCCTAGGAGATTGCTTCAAAACATTCAAAGATTTTCTCAACTTGCAAACCAAATTATCTTTTCCTTTCACAATGAAATTCTTTGGCTATGACATATAAATTTTCTCCTCCAAATCATCATGAAGGAAAGTTGTCTTCACATCCATTTGCTCAACCTCAAATTCATAAGTTGTTGCAAGTGATAACAAGAATCGAATGGATGTCAGCTTACGGACATGAGAGAAAATCTCCCCATAATCTATTCCCTCCACTTGGGAATATCCCTTCATGACCAACCTTGCCTTATGCTTTCAACACTACCATCAGGATCCATTTTCTTTTTAACACCCATTTGCATCCAACGGGTTCCATCCATCAGACAAAGGTACTAGATCCCATGTACCATTCTTTTTCAATGTCACCATCTTTTCATTCATGGATTCCATCCAAAAATCTACATCATGCATACCCATAGACTCTCTAACAATCCTAGGCTCATCAGTGTTAGCAATCAAAGTGAAGATACAACTCGAGTCTAACATAGAGTACGCCAAATCTATCTAGTTGTAGTCATTCTTGTGTAGACCTCCTCAACGGCTGAGGTTGAGGTTTTGGCTCTTCTTTAGAGTTTTCAGAGTTGTTAGAGATCTCCTCATCATTAGGTCCACTAGGAGTACATAGTTCATCCTTTTCAAGAGGGTGGAATTTGAGCTACCTCCTTTTTCTCTTCCTTCTTTGGCTATAGATTAACCATGGAAGGTTTCAACTCACAAAAGATCACACTTATATTATAGAGCACCTTCTCTGCAATTGCATCCCAAATCTTGTCCCCTTTCACACCAACACCATAGCCGATGAAGATGCACTTCACTACCTTGTTCTCCAACTTAGATCTTTTCACTTCATGCACATAAGCATATGCCTCACAACTAAAGACTCTAAGATGTCTCATCAAGGGATTCTTTCCAGACCGTACCTCAATAGGTGTCTTTTCAACAAGAGACAAAGTAGGAGACCTATTAATCAGGTAAAATGTAGTAGCAATAGCTTTGGCCCATAACTTCTATTTAAGGCTAGCACCACTCAACATACTCCTAGACCTCTCCATCAACATTTTGTTCATCCTATCCGCAACTCTTTTTTACTATGGGGTGCTTGGATTTGTCTTGTGTTTCTCGATCTCATGGTCCTTATAGAACCAACCGAATTTTGCAGAACAAAACTCACCATCGTTATCCATCCTCAAGCATTTGATTTTTCTACCAGTCTGGTTTTCAACCAAGGATTTGAACTCCTTAAATTGACTAAAAATTTTAGATTTACTTCTAAGGAAATACACAAATGTCCTTCTAGAATAGTCATATAAGAAAGAGACAAAGTACATAGATCTAGACAATGAAGGAATGTGAACTAGACAAAGCACCTTAGAATTTACATAAGATCCAAAACCCCAGAAGATTTATGAGAACTAGAATAAAAATAAACACAGTGTTGCTTTCCATATATAATGTTCACAAAAATTGAACTCGAGATTACAATCATCAAGGCCTTCAATAAGGCTCTTATTTTTAGGTCTCTAAGACCCTTCTCACCAATATGGCCAAGCCTTTGGTGCCACAACATTATTTTCTTAGTTGGGAGCTTCATCTCCAAAGCATTAGCACCCTTAGGTACCCAGAAAGCATGACCATCAGATGTAGACACCACAAATTTCTTCTCTACTTGTTCTGATGGTGAGGATGAAGAATCCAAATCCCTTTTCTTGGACTTCACAGAAGCACTATTACACTAGATCATGCATGAATCCAACTTATACAAGGTGCCAATTCGAACACCCTTAGCAAGCACCATAACACCTTTGGTCATCTTGCATCTACTACTCGAGAAAAAAAATTACACTCTAACGTCACCCATCTCACTCACTAAGAGTAGGTTCCATGCCAAACTAAGGATATGCAGTACACCATCAATCCCCCTCACTCTACCATCAGGTAATTGAATCTTGACTCTTCCATCATCAACAATCTTTAGGTGAGAGTCATCACCTAGATACACCTTCCCACCATCATACTTTTCATACTTTGAGAGCCAACCTTTGTGAGATGTCATGTGGAAAGAGGCACTGAGTCAATCAACCATACATCTTTTGATGCATGTGTTTCCAAGGCTGCAACAAATGCATCTGCATCTTCATGTGAGGATTTAAAATCAAATTTATAACTTTTCTTGTTTTTCTCCTCTTTGTAATCTTTTTGGAAATGTCCAAATTTCCCACAATTCCAACATTTAGCATTGGAAATTTTTCTAGAAGACTTAGATCTCCCTGCAAACTTGGACTTAGACTTATTGTCCTTTTCCTTTCCTTTCTCCTTCGATCTACCATGAATAGATAGGGCCTCCTTGGCCATCTTAGAAGACTTCCTTTATGCCTCTTTGGATAACAACGAAGCAACCACATCTTCCATCTTGAATTTGGTGGTTGTGCTTCCAATAGCCATCACCAAGTGGTCCAACGAGAGCTTGGTAAAGAATAAAGCAATAACATGCAATAGTCCTTGTCTTCAATCTTCACACCAACAGAACCCAATTGAGCCATTAGCATATTGAATGCATTCAAGTGATCAAAAATTAGTCCTCCTTCCTCCATCCTTAGAGAATACAACTTCTTTATCAAGAAAATCTTATTCACCAAGGATTTCCCTTGATAAATTTTGTCAAGATTCTTCCAAAAACAAGTTGTAGTCTTTTCCTCATGGACATTCAAGATCACAAAATCAGCCAAACAGAGTCTTATCAGACCCTTGGCTTTTCGAT
The DNA here is from genome assembly GCA_007258455.2 of Sequoia sempervirens. Taxonomy (NCBI): domain Eukaryota; kingdom Viridiplantae; phylum Streptophyta; class Pinopsida; order Cupressales; family Cupressaceae; genus Sequoia; species Sequoia sempervirens. The sequence goes on along the minus strand of VDFB02271358.1, from coordinate 1,040,871,610 downwards.
CCATTAAATCCTAATCATCTTGGGAGGTTGTTGCTGGTTTTTTACTAGATATTGCAGCCCATAAATCTCTATCTGTGAGCATATCCTCCATTTTGAGTTTCCACAACTCAAAATTTTTGCCATTAAATTTCTCCATCTCTATTCTTCTAGATGTGCTTTCCATCTTAAAACTGCAAACAAGATCTCAAAGTTCTCCTTGCAAGAACTCCCATTGAATCTAGATATGCACAAAAAATCCTTCTAACCCACCAAGGATAACAAGGTTGTCCATTCTTTGATACCAACTGAAAGGAAAGTCGAGTGCGTAAACGCTTCCCTAATGCAAATCTTTACTTTTACATTTAACTTAAGAATGCACATTCAATTAATTATTATTTTCAAATTTAAATCATTCACCACATAATGCAAAATTTTACATGGGAAAACCCTTTCGATAAAAAACCCACACACCAAAGCATAGATCAATTGTATTATAGTAATATGGAAACTACATACAATATTCAAAGTCTATGCTCTTACAAGTTTTGATTCACTATGATACAATTCTAGAGTGAATCTAACACCATAATAACATACAAATATTACAATCACATTACATAAAAAAAATGCACTAAGGAATAAATATATATCCTTCTCATACATGGGCATTAATTTTTTCCATGTGTCAATCTCCTAGTCTTTGCATGCATGCAAACTGAAAATCAACAGCATGCACGAGTCCCAACTAACCTGATTAGTAACATGTCAAACATGCATGTACATGCACCAACATGCAAATCTTATAGCTCCAAAAATCAAGCAACTTCACATGCTAGGTGCCCCATAGAGAAAATCAAATTTTCTGCCAAAAAGAACTCACCCACAACTCCTAGTCACTCTGACTAACAACTCAGCCTTCGTAAAGAAAGTTTCCTTTCCAAGCTTTAGTCAATAAGTCAAACTAATGCCACATAGCATCATGGTGTCCCTCTTAGAGGTTTTTACAATTCTCAATGCCGAATTGATTGCCCAAGTGATAAGTGTCACTTCTCCTTACTTCCGCTTTTCCAAAGAGACAAACTAGCACACAAGTGGACCCTGCCATTACTTATTTCCAAAATACATTGCCACATGTCAAAATGGTGCCCATTCTAGAGGGCTTAATGTTTTTTTCCTTACCAATGAATCACCCATATGATGTGTCACAATTTTCCTTTTTGTACCTTGCATGTAGGATGCCAACTCTCCATTGGGTCCCACAAAGTAACTTAGCAATTTGGAAACAAATATAATTGCATTTAATAAAAAAATTCAACAACTTAAGAGAAAATAATTAATTAAATAATCATGGGAATAACTAAGGTTGAGACACCTTAATCCCAACATAGAGGGAGAGAGGGAGAGGGAGACTTGTACTTTGTATGATAGGCATAACATGAGCACATTAAAACACACTCGCATTATGGTTTGATAGTGACCAAACCTAGGCCAAGTCACTACCAAGCCATAATGTGAGTGCATTATATTTTGAGTGCATTATAACACTTTGTGTTCTACCCTAGATGGACCAAAAAGTAGTTGTGGTCATGTTTTGGTCTCCCATTTTTTTGCACTTACCTTGTGATTAATATAAATCTAGGTCTCTTTGGTTGTGGATTTTTTTTGTAATGGCTTCTCCATGTATATATGTGTTATGGTTTATATTTTTAAATTTATTTATTATATTAATATTATTAGCTTAATACCATGCTTATTCAATTTAACTTTCTATTGTGTTAAACTCTTTTTGTATTATTCAACCTATCAATCAACATTTGGTATCATAGCCATGACTTGATTTTAGAGAGGGATTCCTCTCTTGTAGTGTTGTGGTTGTAGTAAAAGTATTCTATTTAGTTATTTTGTAGATTCAAGTGTGGTTTCTAAATCTATGACAAACAAATTCACTTTAGATATTGAGAAGTATAATGGTTCTAGGTATGATTTGTAGAAACTAAAATTAGAGGATATCTTGGAGGAAAGAGATCGATAGAGGGTTATGATAGACAAGGAAAAACTTATTGGGTTATTAGATGAAGATTAGAAGAAGATTGATAGGAAGGCTTGAGAAATAATATGGTTATCTCTATGATTCCATCATTCAAAATATCTTTAATATTGCTACATACAATCTGTGGAGAAGGATAGGAAAAATATACCAAACTCAAAGTCTTGTTAATAAGTTTTTTTTTAAACATAAATTAAATTCCTTGAAAAATGAAGAAAGGAGACTTTGTAGCTAAGCATTTAAATGCTTTTAATTTTATTTTGAGCAAATTCAAAAGCATAAATGTTAAGCTTGATGATGATGATGATATGTATTTTTTAATTTTTTCTCTTTATTTGAATATTGGGAGAATCTAATAGTTACAACCAATGATGGTACTATAATAATTAAGATATCCATGGGTATGAGGGTATCCAAATGGGGCTTGTGGGTTGCAATGTAGTAGTAGTATGGAGAATATTATCTCACCCATTCTAGTGTGGATGAATGGATGCTCTTGTTTCTAATTTAATTGGTGAAGAAATGAGGTAGATATTCATGGGTATGAGGGTATCCAAATGGGGCTTGTGGGTTGCAATGTAGAAGTAGTATGGAGAATATTAACTCACCCATTCTAGTGTGGATGAGTGTTTCAAGGAGACACTATATGTTTGGAGTATACCTGAGAAAAAGTTGGTAAGAAAATGGCGATAAGGGAAGGTCTGAGTCAAAAGATTATTAATAAACTCCTTGTAAGAGTAGAGTGAAATTTTGGAACTATGGGATGTGGATCCATGTAAATCTTCTAAAGTCTCCTCTAATAATAAATTCTCTAGTATTGAAAATGATGCTTTATTCATTTTTGCTAATATTTCTAGTGATGGCTAATGGTTGACTGATTTAGGTGCCTTATATCACATGACTACTTAAAGGGGGAAAATCTCTTCATACATAGCATATGATGTTGGTGAGGTGTCCCTTGGTGACAATAGTTCTCATTAATTTTTTGAAAAGGGAAGGTAAAACTTGTGTTTAGTAATGAGAGAGTAAAATTTCTCATAGATGTGTTGAAATTTATGAGATTAGAATGAAAATAACTTTTTACTTCTAAGATGAATTATGTTGGATTTCAAGTCACATTTAACAAGAGTGGTTTTAGGTTGGCTAAAGGGAATTAGGTGCTAATTGAGGGATCCTAGTGTGGTACTTTGTTTATGCTTGATGTATCTACTTATTGTAACTCAACCTATGTAATTCAGAACTTAGATTCATGTATGTTGTGGCACCATGGTTCATGATACATTATTGAAAAGGGGATTAAAAGCTTGGTTGATAAAATTATTCTAGATAATTTATTTAGTTGTTTTGTGGATTTTAATTTTTGTGGGCACTATTTCTTTTGAAATATAGTAAAGTTTAATTTTGGTAGCACTATAGGAAAGAGATTATTAGAGGTTATCTATAGTGATGTTTTTGATTGAAATGTATTAAATTGGTAAATATCTATATTATCAACAACTACTCACATTATACTTGAATATATTTTTAGAAGCATGAGTTTGAATAATTTAGCAAGTTTAAAGATTTTAAGTCCTTATTAAAATTAGATGGATAAAAAAGTAAAAGTATAAATGCTAGATGATGGAGGAGAATATTGTTCTATATAATTTAATGAGTTTTATATACATGTAAGTATTGTGAGACAAAAAACAACTCTTTATGTGCCAACAAAATGATATCACAAAGAGGATGAATCAAGCTTTAATAAATAAAGATAAAAATATGTTGAGTAGTACTTAGTTAGACCAATATTTTTGGGCTAAAGCTATTGTGGACATTGAAAAATGTCTTAGGCCCACAAGTGCCATTTTCAACTTCTTCCTCGCATAATTGAATAATTTTAATTATTTAATTACTGTCTAAAGTCATATTCTTCTATTAATTAAATGATATTAATTATTTAATTTATTTATTTCTCTTTTTTTTGTTACTGCAGGGGTGTCCCCATGACCCAGCCTAGTGGCCCAACAACCCTTAACTTGGGTACTTGAGGAGAGCGAGGGCGAGACTAGTCCCTTGCGGGTGAGATCCGCCGCCCACAAGTAGTCCCACCTCTTAAACCCAGGAGCGGAGTCAAACCCAAGACCAATGGGGAGCAAACTCTGTTAGGGTTAGTATGCAGATATCTAACAGTTAAATGCAGATTTGATCAATAAAATAGAGAAATAAAACACAGAAAATCTAGCAAAAACAAGACAACACAGAGAATTTAACATGGTTCACCCAATCCAAGCTACATCCACAAAACTGCAGCCATCCAATGATTTTATTATCGAGTGCAAAACATATTACAATCTCACGAATAATCATCATTTTCTACATACTGTAACCCCCATCCCAACCCCTTATAAAAAACTTTTTAAAAGCTTCCAGAGTTAGGGTTTGACAAAGTTATTTTTTTCTTTTTCGGTGACGACGCGAAAAAAAAGGGGGAAAATTTGACCCTGGTGAGGATACATGCCGAGGTGTACATTATAGCATGATCAATTACCACATACCAACAAACCCACTACCCAAGCCAACTCTCCTACCCGTTCGGGCTTAATTTTTTTCTCTTTTATTATTCCTTGATTAATTAAATAAATTAATATTTATTTAATTGTGTCACTAATGTCCCCTTCTCCCTATAATTAATTAAATTCTTATTTATTTAATTATTATTATTTCCTTCTATAATTATTCATTAGCCTTTTCTTCCACGAATAAAATAAATTCTATTTAATCTCACCTTTTCCCCTCCACTAATAAATAATTATTTTAATTATTTACCGATTTGTCTTTTTCCTCTACTTTTAATTAAATGGTTATTTTAATTTAAAAGTCAACTTATCCCTCTTCTTCTATAATTAAATAATTGTTTAAATTATTTAGTTATTCACTTTCCCTCCTAAATTAAATAATTTTATAAAAAATAAATTGATACACAAGTTTTCAAGATTTGTATTAAATATATGAAATATTACAGTTGTCTGCTAAGTAGGTAAGTCTTCCATCCATCATTCACCACCAAAAAACTAGACCCATACTTTGCCACCAAAAAACCAGCCCAAAATAATAGAGAACTAGAGACCCAACCGTCCAGGGCATACTGCCCAACCACCAAATTAAACCTACAAAAAACTCAAAATTGGCCATAAGGGATCGGCCCCAACCACGAACTGTCTAAACCTAGGCCTTCAAAAAACATTAAAACGGCCATGAATAAGCCGAACTTCTACCAACCTAGCAAAAGGGAAACACCTAAGCACCTAGAAAATTGAACCCTACACCCTACCAGCGCCATCACCCTACAGACAACCAAGATTATCACATAAAATTATTTACCTTGGCAAAGTCATCAAAATCCTTTACCCACCCAATGCCACCTGCCGCCATCAAACCAAAGAACTTCTTCAAGTACTCAATCGCCACTGCCGCCACCATTTTGTGCTTGACCAATGTCGAGCCGCACAAGTCAAGGAGGAAATGATACAACTTTACAACCTCATCCAAAGTCCTGACGCTTTCAAGGTCGCACGGTCTCGAAATACCTCTACCCTCAATAACAAATCCCAACACATCATCAACTCCTTCCACCAGGTCCTTGTGGAACATCTTCACCAACAACAATTTAGCCTCGACCTTGGCCACCCCATTGTCCAAGAGAGAGGCCAAGAACCAAGAAGAGATATGAAGATTATCTCTTTCGTATTCCTTATTAGCCAAATGACTAGCCCAAAAAATCATTTTTGTCACCACCAAAACCAAGGAGTCCCCATTCAGGAGAATTCACTTCAAACGCTAGTCCTTAATTTCTCTGAAAGAGGCTTGTTTGGCTGACGACTGCAGAGAAATAGGAGTATCCGCGCCAAATTTTGCCACCCCTTCAATAGAAATCTCAATGACAAACCGAGAGCGCTTCGCCATTGTCCCCTCCACTCAACCCGCAATCAGAAGCCGAGGCAAACACCACCATTAATTAGCTCAAGCTCTAGAAAGAAATAAGAAATAAACCATGAAAATGCCGACTTAAACAATTGAGCCAACTTAATGCCAAGTACTTGGCAGCTGCCACCCTCACTAATGAATTCCTTCCAAACATGCCAAGGCAGATCCTTATGAAGACGCCTCTGAGCTATAATGCCTTAGGCAACCTCAGGAACAGAAAGGGAAACAATAATAAAGTTTGAAAGACAAGGCCACGTGAACACCATCTAGCTCACCCCCTCCCACGTCCCCCTGTGTCCTCCACCATTTCTACCATGGCACCCATCAAACCAACTTATCATGTCAATGAGGAAGGGAGGGAGGGGGAGCCCACCCAACCACCCAAATAATTTTATAATTATTTAATTTACTCCAACAAACTCTTTTTTTGTGCCAACCTCTTTCTCTGTGTCATTCTTATCTATTCACATCTCAATTAATTTCCACCCTTGATAAGGTTTTATTACCTTTTAATCTTCACTATACATCCTTAACTAAACCCTTTTTTTTTCTCTAACCCTATTTCCTTGCTTCTCAAAGCAATTTCATCCATTGATCAACATCATTCTTCATAATTTAATCCCATCCCTTCATTCAAATTTAGTCTTCTATAAAAGAGACCTATCCCTTTCTTTTCAACCCTAACAACCACTATCTTTGAGATTTTGCTACCACTATCACTAGGTTGATTGTTGCATACTCCAAATCTGAGGGCAAGCAAACATATAAAGCAAAATGGAGAAGAGCAATGAAGGTGATTCAACCATGGCATAGGAACTATAGTAATATTGCTTTATTGTTTATCTTTATATGTTCATTTATGCTTCATTGTTGGACTAGGGTCTTTAGGGTTTGAGTTTTATGTATTTGGTGGTTGGTACTATTAATTCATGCCATTTCCCATGATTTTACCCTATTCTACATTGGTGAACCTGATGTGAACTAACCGGATTTGAAAGAATTTGTGAGAAATTTTGAGTTTTCAGGTCTGAAACACATTTGAAAAGAAAAATGACGCATCTGTGTGACAGTGATTCACAATCATGGTACATAACAATGCATTTGAAGTACATGGTGTGACACATTCATGAGACATTGTGCCACATTTGTGGAATAAAGAGCCACATCTACTTAAGTTTAGGGAAAATCATTCAATCAGTCTATTTTTGTGGTTTTCTGTCATTTTTTAGGTTTTTGGTTTTTATTCTCACATTTTGATAGATTACTTGCATTATTTATATCTCAGTATTTCCAAAAAATTTACTAGATTTGAGTGTTTTTGTAGCTTTCATATTGTGCACCGCATCTATGAGATAGTGTGATACATTTGCATGACAGTGAGCCACATCCGTTTAGATAGCTCATCGTAGTCACAATTTGGTTCACCACATCTACTTAATATAGTGAGCTGCATTCACGACATAGTGAGCTCCATCTATGACATAGTGAGCCACATTTTCTTGATATTGGTAATAAGGGTTTAGATTTGGAGTTTTTTCATTTTCTACCCTTTCCATTTGATAGAGTAGAGGTTTTTGTGTTACTAATATTTGGTTTACAGCTTGTGGCATTCATTGGGAGAAGACATTATTATCAAGACCACTAATCCATGTTCTTGTAGGGTTTTATTTCATTTTGATTTTTAAAGTAGGAAAATTTGGATTTTGGATCTAAAAAGAACAAGTGTTTTCTCATGGTCACAATTTCAATTTGGGCTTAAAAAGAATAATTGTTTGCTTTGCTTGGTGATCTTGTTTGTGTTTGGAGGTTTGTATGATCTTCCCTAACATTTCATATGATCTTTGGAATCAAAAACACTTTTCAACACTTTCATTTTCACACCACACATTTCATTTCTAAGGTTAATGAACATTTGCTAGTGTGATCAAATACATGCATATGCTCTCTCCTCACATTTTTATACGATCTTGGAGATCAAAAGCATTTATTTGTATCACTTTTGTATAAAATTTGGTAGAAGGGTCTACCTTTGGAGAAGTGATCACTCTAAGGGGTATGACCCAAGGTGGTTTTTCCCTCGATCCACTATATAAAAGATTAAGGCGAAAGCCAAGGTCAAACTGGCGAGTACCTTGCCGAAAGTGCCAATCTAAAAGGGGAGATACATATTTGTTAGGAGTGGAAGATGAGGGAAGGCACATGAGAGTAGAATCTAGGGACTTCACATAACACACGAATGATATTCATGTGCAATTCAAGAAGAAATTGGAGGAGAGTAGCCCAAAATACAAGTTGCATGTAGATGAGCATCAAAGAGAGGACTACTCAGATGGTGAGTTAATCATGGTACATTTTTTAAAGGAATGATTCTCTCAAGGAACATATAATAAGCTTGTTGGCTAATCCAAAGAGACAACCAATATTGGGAAGGATTGAAATGCTAGATTGGGGGGTAGCATAATATGGGATGTTCACACATACAACTTTTAGATGTACACGAAACCTATGGAGAACGCCAACTTCCTATCTAAACTAAAAACTAAAATAATGCTAACTAATGCTTGTAGAGAAAATGGATAGAAGAAGGTATATGGTTAGAAAGAGATAAATGTTCAAAGAAATAAAATAAAAATAGTGGAGAGCAACAAAAAAATGATCACTTGACTCTCCCTTCAACATAATCCTCAATCATAAATATATAGAATGTTTGTGGCAGGGTTTCTTCAACTTACATTATGTAGACCTATCCATGAAGAACATAGATAATCCACTTACAATAGATGATTATAATAAAACAAATATTTAACATATTTTAAAAAATAGACTAGGGAAACTCTCTAAGGTGAGATATGTCCAAAAAAAAAGCCAAAACCAAATTTTATGTTAGTCAAGGGCCAACATATTAACGCTTAGTCATTTTTTTCTTACAAGAGCCAAAAGATAACCAAAATTATTAAAGACAACCAAAAGATGATGCAAATGAGGAAAAACATTATAAATATAGATTTCCAAAAGGAAGCAACCCCAATAATAGATATAAGAGAGTTAAACTAAGGGACCAAAATAACTAGCATGCTAAACCTAAAATAGAGTCCATTTTTAGGCAATTTGTCCCATATTCCTGATACAAGGAGGATGAAGTTTTATGTACTAAATATTCAAGAAAAGACACAACAAATGATAATTTTATAACATGCTAAATCTCCAAGAGATTTTATTAAAATATAAAGGTAGTGATACTTTCACTATAAAGCTAAAGCCTATGAACCTTACTCCATGTCATGTTTTACACAATTTTTGGGAACAATTTATAAGATTGAATTATAGAGACATCTCAACAATATTTAAAGTATTTAAGATGTATTTTTACCACACATGTGAAGATTTAAATGTGTTGCTAGTATAAGTGCTCGATTGAAGAAAGGGGATATAAAAAGGGGAGGGAATTGCACAAATCATGGATGTGTGTATAGGCAAAAAGACTTGAAAATGTGTACAAAAAATATCTTAATTGATAGAAGGTTAAGGAGTTAGAGGATGAATTAGGTTTTTGATTCAAGAGAATTCTTAGGTTGGTACAATCTTACTCAAGACCCAAAATTATATGTTTAGTTTTGTGTGTAAGCTTAACTTGTTGGTGTCATATGTTGTGGTAGTTTGTCATCCACTAGCTTATACATGCATGCATTATGTTGTGTTGGGTGCTCTTTTATTTCACATGCATTACTATTTTTTGGTGTGCCCTTATGTATCTCTATTGAGCACAAGCCTCTTTGTGTCAAAAACCCATAGAATGTTGTTTTGTGTAGCCCATTCCTTAAGAACACACTCTACAAAGATCAAGTAATGCCAATTTTTTGGTGATTAGACATTCTATCATAGTGATTCTCTTAGACTAGACAATTTGATCTCTTGATAACATGTCAACTCTATGTTGTCAAAATGTTAGTTTTAAATTTATTGAGGAATTATTAGATTTTCCTCTATTAGACATCTTCTTGTTGGTTAGACTTCTCCCTAATTCTGATTTATTTCAATGGCCAACTTCTATCTTATATGGTTAGCTAGCACAACTGGTATCTACTCTAAATAGTGGAGCTTTGGTTGATATGGTTGTTGTTGACAATTGGAGAGAAAATTATTGGTTGAATTCTAGGCAGATCTTTAAGAGCTTGCATTATTTATTCCAGAGAGTCTATGCATATCTCTTAGGATTGGGTAGCATAACATAGGGTTCAACATAGTAGTGGCCCTTTGTAATCTTTCATTATTTTTACAAATTTATTTGGTTTCATTTATTTTTCCTTATTACCCCCCCCCTTCTTACATGTTTTGTTTTTTCTTGCTAGTTGGTTGCTCATTTGACTCAACCTTGTGTTGTACTAGATATCATTAGAGTAGTGATGTGGTCAATGGTTTATCAAAAACTTCAATTTGTCAAATATGCAAAAAAAGTCGAAGAAGTCAAAGTTAGTTGATCTATGCAACTTGAGATTCTATCCATATGAATAAGTGCACTATGTATCAATCTTTTCACAACTTAAAGAAATACTTGTCTCTCAAAATTGCATTTACACAACTTTAACAATTGAGACATATAAATGATCACAAGTAGATTTGATAGAATTTATTATTAATGTACAAATAAAATCAGCAATATACAAAAAACATTGCTATGTTCTTTATTAAGAAATAAACAGGTTTTTAAGGGACCCCAAAACCCTTTAACAGTAAATAGGAGAAAGATACAACACTAAAAGTACCCAGACAAAAAACAAAGAACTGGCATCAAATATGAAAACAAGGAAAGCATAGGAAAAAGCCAACAAAAAACCACCAAAAGTCCAGCCACTAGGCCAGATTCCTAAGGATCTCCACCACCTCTTGCTCAAGTTTATTCATATTTGAAGTAGCTTTCTTAATCTCATGAATATTCACAAGTGCCTGGTCAGCCTTCCTCTTCAGGTTCGTTCTAGTTCTGTTACTCAGTCCCCCACCTTCCACTTGGCTTTCCTCTTTCTTAGCATCCGCATACACCATCGTCCTGACCTAATAGGAATTTTCCAAATTTTCAACCATCGTATTCATGGTCTTTTCTATTGATTTTTAAATTTTGTGGCTCATTTCCAACACCTTGTGGATAGAATCTTTTATACTCCTCATTTTTTCCTCCAGATCAGAAAACTTACCATCATGGTTACTCTTAAAATGCTGCAAATCCTCAATAGTTTTCTTAAGGCACTCCACCATATATTTCTTTTGTTCCTCAGTCCATAAATCAGTGACCTTATCTCTATCTCTATTGTTACTATCATTCTTATCAGCATTATCCAATTTACTATTCATAGCCCTCTAATTCAACTTAAGTTCCTTAATATCAAAAAACACCCATCTAATTAACCAAAAAAAATCCATAGACCCATTACAGGCAATAGCAAGAATGTCATCAGGAAATTCATGATCAACTTAAAGTAATGGTCCTCCGCCTTGAGATCACTGGGATAATGAGGCCTATCCTCTCTGTCAATGGCAGGGTAACTGGAATAATCAGACGAAGGGGTCGACTGTGAATCCTCCTCATTAGCATCATAGGAGGGATCCTCTGAGACCTTTCTTTTACCCTTCTTTTGGGGGGAGACACTAGAATTACCTTTCCCCTTAATTGCAACCCTTCCCTTAAAAGAAGGTGTTTGGTGAGACAAAGTCCTTATAGATTTAAAATTATCATAGATTAAAACAAGTAGACCCTCATGGAGGATAGAATGCCTAATCGGGTTCTAACTATAGTTCTGCAGACTGGCATTCAAAGAAGTAGCAAGATAGAAAGGGAAAGAAACCCTAACCTGACACCGGAAATGGTTGAGGAGCATAAAATGGTACCCAAAAACCCTAGTGTAATGACTGTCCAAGGTAATGTACTTCATAAGCACATTCAATACCTTCCTCCAATGTGAGATGATCTTCACAGAATCGTAATAGCTTTTAGTGGTCCTTCGCAAGTCCTCCTTTTCCTTCTTAGTCTTCCAAAAAATTTGCACAACCTGGTCAAAGAGTTTCATGTCCCTGTAAAACTTGATGCCCTCAATGGGAAGCCCCATGACCTCAACAATTAACTTCTCATCAATAACAACCTTTCTCCTAAACAAATTGATCTCACCATCCTTCCATTCCTTAGCAAAAAACCTAGTGACGTTCGGATCCCAACCATGGAGTTTTTCAATAAAAATGGTAATCCCACCCTTCTCTAGCATCTCCCAAACCTTAGTATTACTTCTTAGCTCCTCATAGTTCATCGATTCAACCTTGCGACTCTCACCATCCATGTTGGTAGAATTACAAGCCTGTTCATAAGACTCTGGAAAACCAAATAAATTGATAGTTGAAATACCCAGAAAGCATGCCAAGCACAAAAAATCAGAGTAGGAATTAATATTGTTGTGCTTCGGCCAACTATGAATAATAATTGAACAACAGTCCCGAGACTGCATGACAAGACACTCAATAATCATACGTTGGTAGGGGGCGTTTGAACCTTCCTATGAATTCGATCATACATAAGTAAGGCATTAACGTCAGCCTCAAGCTCATCACTCCTTTGCCACATCACCTTGTCCTTACAGTGCAGGAGCACCTAGGCTAACCTCCATTTTTGTTTGTTCTCAATTTTGGCTTGTACCTGACCTTAGCCAAGTCAGGGTAATAGTGTGGTTATTTTGGACCTTAGAAGGTCTTGCTTGTGTGTGGTGAGTTAGTCACTAGGACTAAAGTCATCTTAGTGTAATCATTGTTGTTAAATTTTGCTTTATTTAGCTTTAGACAACTTATGTTGGAATGTTGAGCCTTAAATGTGTTATAAACACATCCTTGTTAGAAGATGCCAAGAGGCAGTTAAGGGAGTTGATGGCTCGAAATAAAGGATTTAGAGGTCCTAGAAGTTAGGAAGAGGACACAATGATGGGAAGTTGCAAAAGTTGTTGTAAAGTTGCATGACAACATTTGTGAGGTTGCATGCAACTTAGTTATATTGGATCCCCTCAAAGTTAGGAGTGTGGGATCGATCACCATCCCTAGAAGCATGGAAAAAGGCATCTATGATGCAAGAGGCTCGAGTTATAAGATTAGGAGATTGTAATTAAGAAAAAAAGTTTTTTCTTTTGAATGAAAAGAACTCTATTTTTCTGGAAATCCCATGTGTTTTGAGGTGACAGTGATATCAAATGGATTATATGTACTAATTGGGAATTGGATTTAAGTTTACAAAACATATTTAAGCATTCTTTCTTTTGTAAGTAAGTTCATTTGGTTTAGTTTAGGTGTCTTGTGTAAATAAATTAGAGTTTAGGGTGTTTACTGTCTTTTTCTGAACAGTCAGTCTTTTCTATGGCTCCCCCATGAAGTCTAACCACGGGGTCTTCCTGAGGAGGGATGGATATGTTAGGGGAGCCAGTATTCTATAAATATTTAGTAGTAGGAGTCATGTGGAGTCAAGCAAGCATTTTTAAAATCAAACCCTAGGAGAGCTTAGAAAGGTCCGGTTAGGAGTTTGATAGAGAAAACTAAAGAGTACAGGTAGGGGAAGGAGGTACTGTATGAAAAAAGTACAGTTCCAGATGGGGAAATACCTTACCTGAGAATGGTAGAAGGATTGAGGCTTGATCAATCCATTGGTGTGAGAAATTGGCAAGAGATCATTGTAACCCTAGGAATTAGGCCTATTAGCCCTACTTACCCTAGATTGTAGGAACCCACTGTACGGAGGAGTCAGGGGACTAAAACCCAGAGAATCTTTTAAGGGACTGAAAAGGGTATCTGGAAGTGAAGTTCATTAGCTAGGTTGTTTGGAAAGTTTGGGCAGGAAAAGCAAAAAGGTGACTGGTAAGGGCTACAAGAATTAGGCCTCTTTAAAGCAAAATCTTGGAATCGGTAAGTTAGCAAGTTGAAGGTCCTCAAAGATGGATCTAAATGGATGTAATATGAATGGTCTCAGTGTCTCTAACACCCCTGCAAGTAGTTCAATGTTTTGTGAGATGATGGCACTTAGAATCTTCTAGGTGTTGGGAAGAAGATTGCAAGTTCACATGGTGTTGGTCTTCTAGGGTGAAGCACAAGGGAAAAACTCTTGGAGAAGAGTTGGAGAAGGACTTGGTTAACCATCCAAGCCTAACAAGAACCTATTGGTATCAGGTTCCAGGAAGGAGACAGTGAAAAGGTCTTCTAGTAGATTGTGCAAGCAAGCCTTGGAACACCATATACACCACCTTATGCTGAGCCTTTGTTGGAAAAAAAGTCCACCACCATGTTAATTTCCCTATAAGCATGGGAAATATAGCAATTCTCAAAGTTACTAATAATCCCCTTGGAAAGATTAATCCAATTCTCTATAGTCCATGAGGGTTTCTGAAGGCCCTTTATACATTGTATGATATTATTCGAGTCCCCTTCAAGCCACACATTTTTAAAATTCAACTGAAGAGCAAGATTCAAAACTTGAAATTCCCCTATGGCTTCGACAATGTGGTTGGTCTAGGTACCCAAGGGAATAGCCACTACTGCTATAAAAAATCCATTCTCATCCCTTATCACTCTACCACACCCAACTGGCCTAGGATTACCCTTGGCCACCCCATCAAAGTTGATTTTAACCCAACCAAGAGGGGGGAGGTTCCAATGGATACCATCTCTAGGCCCCTTAGTGGGTTTAAGAGGAGAAGAAATCTCAACATTAATTTTCCAAGCATCAACAACTTTGAGCTCATAATCTTGGTAGCTGACCTTTCTATTAGCCTTGAATTTGCTATTGATAAAATTGAAATTCTCTCTCATAGCTTTGATAATTTTACCAAAAACAATTTCCTCTGAAAGAGCCGAATCCTAGAAGATTCTATTATTACACTCTTTCCAAATGCCCCAAGCAAGGTGAGGGAAAATGTATCTCCAAAGTAGATTTAGCACTTGGTTGCTTATAGGAGCCTTCCACTGGCTATAAAAATCCAAGATAGTTCCAGGAAAAACCCAACTGAGATCCCACAAATGCAAAATCCTGCACCAGATGTCATAGGCAAAATGACAGAGGAGAAAGAGATGTGAAGCTGTCTCAGCCTCTGCACAACAAAGATAACATCTATTAGGAAAATAAAAGCCACACTTGCAAAGATTGTCATTGGTCAACAGTTTATTCTGAAGAAGGATCCAAATGAAGATGTTGACTTTAGGTATAAGATTGTGCACCCAAGCCTTCGCCCACACAGGTGGGGGGAGGACTAATAACAAGAGGCCACTTCCAAAGAAACATAATAGATCCCTGAGGAGGAAAAATTCTAGACCAAAGAGTCCTCTTGGCCCCACGAACTAAGCACAACAGAGTTAAGGAGAGACTGCAGGGGTTGAAGATCCAAACTAATAGAAGAGATACCAACCCACTAATCATTCCTCCAATAATCCACAACCAAGGTACCATATCTGGCTTTGCAATCCTCCATATGATTCCTAAAGATAGGGATATTGTAGAGAGGTTCATTCCCTATCCAGTGATCTTCCCAAAACAAGATTTTATTACCATCTCCAAGTTTCCAAAACGCACCTTTACCAGCAAGATCCCTAGCTTTAATGACACTATTCTAAAGGGTTGATCCAAGAGGGAGATTTTGAGAACTGAGGAAATCTCTAAAGGAGTCAACACCCCATGAATATTTACTGTGCTAGATAGCATTCCATTCACGCCCATCAACAAAGGTTCTCCAAACTTGTTTTTCCAAGAGAGCTTTATTAACAACTCTAATGCTCCTCAACCCCAAGACCCCCATACTTTTTGGGTTTGCACACATTCTCCCAAGCAACTAACAAAATCCTCTTCTTCTCCTCAACCCCAAACCAAAGGAAACATTTTTGGATTTTTTCAATAATATTAGCAAACTTGGAAGGGATCTTAAACAAACTTAGAGCATAAATAGGAAAATTTTGAAGAGACACCTTTAGCAACATTACTTTACCAACTTGACTCAAAAGGGCCCCTTTCCAACCATCCAACTTTTGATTAAACCTATCCACAAGAGAAATCCAAAAAGAATCTGAAGGTTTGGTACCCAAGGGGAGCCCCAAGTAAGTGGAAGGAAGAGAATTAATAGCACAACCTAATATGTTAGCAATCTTCCTTTGCTTAGGTTCAAGGGTGTTGAAGAAGAAAAGAGAAATTTTCACCCTGTTAATTTTTTTCCTTGAAGCTTCCTCATAAAGTACAAGGGATCTCTTTAGAGTTCTGGCTTCTCCAATTGTAGAGCTTCCCATAAGAATAGTGTCATCCATGAATTGCTGATGCGAACAGGCAAGGTTTGCCGAAGATGGTTTTAACCCTTTCAAACTCCCTTCCATCACTTTTTTGTGCAGAAGCCTTCCCAGACTTTTCACCATCAGGGTAAAGAGAATAGGAGACACATGATCTCCTTGTCTCACACCTCTAGAAACTTTGAAGAAACGGGAAGGAGATTCATTGATAATGACAAAGGTGCTGGTAGTTGAGATCATCTCCCATATCAACTACAGAAACCTCTCTGAAAACCCAAAAGCTTTTAAGACTTTTATCAAGAACTACCAATCCACCCTATCATAGGCCTTAGACATATGCAACTTCAATAAAAACCTTGATTTTTCAAGACTTCTAAAGAATGGATATTCTCATGAACCGTAATAATAGAATCCAAAATCTGTCTACCCGGAACAAAACCATTATGCTGAGGAGAAATCAACAACAAGAGAACCCCAAGAAGCCTAGTGGTAACCACTTTAGAGATGATTTTGTAAAATGAGTTGCATAAGCTAATAGGGCAGAAGCAATCAAAAGCATCAACACCAGGGAACTTGGGAATAAGAACAATAAACGTAGCATTAAGCTCTTTCAACAAATTCCTGGATCCAAAAAACTCTTTGACAACATTAACCACATCATCAACAACTATCTCCCAAAAGACCGGAAAAAAGAACATAGGGAACCCATTTGGACCAGGGGCCTTATTCCCTTCAAAAGAAAAAATATCCTTTTTGACCTCTTTCGGTGAAGGGATAGCAATCAAAAGTCTATTTTGATGCTCATTTAGAATGTTGGGGATAGCCTCAATGAGGGTTTGTTGAGCATTCACATCCAACCTCTCTTTCGCAGAAAGAAGGTTAGCAAAGAATTGGATGGCCTCATTCCTAATCTCATCCCCCTTCTCAATTTTAACACCATTCTTCAATATATGAGTGATATATTGGATGCCCTATGTTTCATAGTAGTCAAGTGGAAGAACCCGGTGTTCTTATCCCCTGATGAAAGCCAAACCGATCTAGATCTTTGTTTCCAATATTCCTCTTCTTTTGATATAATATCATGATATTTTGTAAGGATTTCATTTTCTTTGGATAAGAAGTCTCCCACATAACCATCTTTCTGAATTCTATCTTGAATATCCTTTAAATCATACTGAATAGCAGATTTAGTAGCAAAAATGTCCCCAAAAACTTCCTTATTCCAAATTCGGACCTTGGATTTGACCTCACTTAGCTTTTTAGCTACCTGAAACATAGCAATACCACTAACCTTAATATTCCACCACCCTTGAATGCAGTTAAAGATATTAGAATGAGACAACCACATTCTTTCAAATCTAAAAGGGAAGTTTCTCCTACCAGACACAAAGTCAACCACAAAACTTATAGGAAAATGATCTGAACCAATTTTGGAAAGAGCATTTAAAGAAAAAAAATAATCCTTCATCCAGTTATCTAAAATTAAAGCCCTATCAAGCCAGACTTGGATAAGGTCATTCCCAACCCTCCTGTTAGACTAAGTGTAGGTAGCCACCTTGTGGTCCACATCATGCAAACATTGGGAGTTGATAAAATCCATCAGGTCCAGTTTACTATCCATCTGTATTTAAGAACCCCCAAATTTTTCTGACACAAGCAACAAAGTGTTAAAATCCCCCATAATGATCTAGTTCTCATTAGGAAAGCATAACCTGAAAGACTCAAGTCTTTTCCAAAAACTCCTCGTAGATTTTTTATTGGGGGCATAGATATTAGACAAAATCTAGCTAAAATCATCTCTGATATGCTTAAATCTAGTAGCCACATGATTGGCATCTTCCCAAACCGGAGTACCCTGAAGATGATCTTGATTCCAAAAAGTCACTAATCCTCTAGAAGCCCCCTCCAAACTCATACCCTGCACACCACATTCTTGAAAATCTTAATATTTTCCACTCTATCTTTAGGCATCTTGGACTCCTGAACAATTAAAATATCTGGTTTATGGTCCCTAGCAAAATTGTGCAAAATATCTTGTTTATGGGAGTTGTTTAGCCCCCAAATATTCCATGACATGAACTTCATTTCTTTAATGGGGTATTGCTTTGATAGATATCCGGGATGGTTCTTTGAACCCCATCAACAATATTTTGAATGCATTCTTGTTCTCTAAGCCGATTTGTTGATTTTCTGTCTGAACTTCTCTGGGCTCCACAATCTGCTTTTGATCTGTTTCTTGTAGAAACCCCCACCATGTTGTTTCCTTTTTTTCTCTTCTTCTTCTCAACTTTCGTATATAAACTATCTCCATCCAGATCTAGGTCCTCAAGTCCCATGAAATATTTCCCATCCATGAAGACATCTTCAGCAAGAATTGTATTCACCAGAGAATTCCCCACGTCATTCCTCACCTTACAGGTATCCATAGAATTCCCAAAAGTGGATTTCACAACCTTCAGAGAACTTTGAGAACCATCCTGGATAGAAGAATGAATGATCTTCTCCCCAACCTCCTCTGAGCCCTCCTCACCACTTGCCTTACTTTGACCAAAACAAGATGTTTCCTCCAAACCCTTTGCAATAAAGTTTGGAACCCACTTATCTAAATTCAAGCTTTCATCATGCTTTTCAAGGCTCCCTCCTTCTGCCTTTTTGTGCTCCCTCTGGGATCCCGTAGTTTTTGAGTCTAAAGCTGCTCTGTTATGATCATTAACATCCCCTTTTGGAACTACGAGGTTCTTGTTACCTTTCAAAGGCTCCTTGACATTATTAGCTTCTAGACTGGGGATTTGGCAGTCCCCATTATTTTCCTGACTGTCCTTAGGTATATTCTTGTCCCCTCTATTCACATCTTCTAGGGGTTTCTCCACCGTTTTAACCCTCCATATCTTGGACTCCTTGGAAGTCGTCTTAGCATCAGGCTTGGACACATTGTTTGGGCATTTTTTTCCCAATGCCCAAATTTTTTACAAGTAAAACACACTAAAGGGAGTCTCAAACTCTACTATCTGAACCCACTTTCCAAGTTTTGACACAATTTCTATCAATGATGGCAAATCAGTAGACTGAGTGATACCCACACATATTCTAGCAAAAACCAAACTTTTTTTCTGGACTAAGTCATGGCATCTATGGATAACAACTCCTCAAAGGAGCTAGCAATTCCCCTAAAAACATCCTCATTCCAAAACTCCAAAGGTAAACCTGGTAAATGAACCCACACAGGAACCACTTCAAAAGAAGCATCCGAGAAATCCATTTTCGGGGACCACTTCTTAATAGCCAAATATGACTTGCTAATGAACCAAGGGCCATCACATAGAAATGCTAGCTTGTCCTCTTCACAAGAAAAAGAAAAGGAGAAGAAGCCCTTGGGAAAAGCCGCTACCTCAACTTGACCTTTAACTCTCCACTTCTTCCTTACAAAATCCCTGACCACTTTAGAATTTGATCCCATAATAGTGGTTTACAATTTTTGGTCAA
This sequence comes from Sequoia sempervirens, assembly GCA_007258455.2. NCBI lineage: Eukaryota > Viridiplantae > Streptophyta > Pinopsida > Cupressales > Cupressaceae > Sequoia > Sequoia sempervirens. The sequence goes on along the minus strand of VDFB02271358.1, from coordinate 1,040,851,854 downwards.
ACTGGACACTGAAATTATTATTTTTAACTAAATCTTCACATTGGGGCACCTATAGCGGATAAACCGTGAGGAATTTGAAGATGATGCAAACTAGAGTCACTCCATATTTTGTCAATAGATTCTAAAAATATTTTTTTCAAAATTTTTGGAATTATATTGCACTTCTTTTTCCATCTCCCATGAAAATTGGTTTTTTTTAGAAAACAACATTGTTTAAAAGTGACGCACATTGTATAACACAACTTTTTTTCCATGAAGGATAAAATTCTAATTCTTTCAAATTTAGATATGTAACTCCGATATCTAGTGCTTCCACTTGGTTAGATAGTTTTTTATTGAATATTTTTTCTTTAATCAAGTTTCAAAGTCAAACCGATTACAATTCAGACATGGTAGCGGTAGTATAGCGCAACTTTTTCTATATATTGAAATTCAATTTTGTTTGTTTGTTGGATCAAGGACTTCAATATCTGGTGCCTCATATTTTCATTTTTTTTTGATAATTTTTTATTTTTTTCCACATGTGCATAACAAAGACCTTCATTTTGATGAAAACCTATGTTTAATAAAACTAAAAAACACATACATAATAAAACTAAAACATATTAAAATTATGATACGTTGGATAGCTCATTAGGGACTACCTAATTCCAGTTGGGTTTGTAAATATTCCTCCATTTTCATCCTCAACCCGAGCTTCAAAGCGTAAAAATTTAGGTTTTTTGTGCGAACAAAGCCAAAAATTAGGGAAAAGGGGGGTTCGCTAGAACCCGGGGGGTTCTAGTGAACTAGGGTTCATTTGAACCCCCTTCAATATGCATTTCTTCTTTTATTTTTTGGACGGGAAATGTGGGCCCAATAATTAATGGGTTACGTCAGACCTAGTTTGAAATAAAACCCCTTTTTGGTTTTAGTCGAGACATGAGTTCATTCGAACCCTAAAAATAATTTTTTTTTGCATTAGGGGTCATTTTTCTTAGTTTTCTTCCTCCATCAAATTGCTTAAACCACTATTGTGGCTTCACCTTCAATATTTGGTCTTGGGCCCATAAATTTTCCCACCAGCGATGATGCCATTAGAGAAATGTTATGATCAATCATTGGATTAGGTACAAGAATAGCAAATGTCCCACTCGAAGGGGACAAAATATTGCTAACTGGAGGAAAGATTGACTTACTAGCAGGCTTGGTTCCAAAGAACGAAACCCACTTCCTTTTTGAATCCTTCCATGACTGGTCTTTCAAAATTTGATCCACTCCTTGGTTTCGTAGACACTCGAACCCACAAGCTTTGTCCTTCTAAAAAGAGCTAGAGGACAACTTACCTTTTGAAGACACCTTTCCACTTGGGTCCCCTCATTTCTCCAGGCCCCATTCCTCGAAAGTCGCTCCCTCCTACTCGTTGCCTCCATTCTCCCCTGCTGCATCCCCAAAAAGACCACACTCCGACACAGACCTGGCTTCCTTCAAACCAAACACTCGTTGCTGGCCAGAAAATTCAAAACCTCGTTCCCGCTCACCCATCTCACTCCTACATTCTTATCCAAACAACATTTCTATGTTATATTAATGAGACATCAATAGTTGATGTTACTTTAAAGATAATTAAAATTACAAATGCATATCGAAAAAGAAACACACAAACAAATATCATCATGAAAATTTTGATTCAATTATTTGAATTTCAATCAAATAAAACCTACTATACTATATAATGATTATGTTGATATAATCTACATAAATAACTATAATTATGTCGAGAGGCATATTACAATGGCATCCATCAAAAAGCAAAATTCAATGTAAGGAAAAACTCTTTAGATTGAATTTGACGTTCAAATGACATGCAACTAGCATAACTACAATCATTGTATGTAGACATTTTTTCAAGCAGATTTAAAGTAGATTTAAAGCAAATTTAAAAATGGTTTTAAATCGATTGATATCTTATTCACTCTAAAATACTTATTTTTTATATCATAATCAATTTTATAATGATTTCATTTTTTTTTTTTGATATGTAAGATTAGGTATTTTATTAAAATAGAAACTGCATACATAACGTTTGCAAAGCAAGAAAACAACATCAAACCAAAAGTAGGGAACAAACCAAGGAACTACATACAAATCGAAACCCCACTGAAAATGACCAAAAAAGGCTACAGCCAAGCCAAAAAACCAGATTACGCAGCTAACCAAGCAAAATTAAAAATCCAGGGAGTCCATGCCTCACATAAAACCATTTAAATTAGCAAAAGAATTGAAATCTTCCGCCAACTCCAAACCTTCCACAGCCACCAACCCACACTTCTGCTTTAGAAACTCCATAGTGACTGTCGAGACCATCCTATGACGCATTAGCTCGACACCTTTCAAATCTAGGGGAAGACTCTCACTGCTTCATTCGAATTCCACAACACCGCCAAATCAGAAGAACGCGAGATCCCGTTACCAACAGAGGCTACTTTTAGAGTTTCATCTAAACCTCCCAGCAAATCCCCACGGAACAAGTGCATAAGTAGCTCTTTGGCCTCCAACTTAGGAACATCCCCGTTTAGAAGCACAACTAAAAACTGCGACGAGATGTAGGCATTGTCACGTGCATACTCATCCCTTTCCAAATGGCCTTTCCTTAGCACCATCTTAACAACCACCAAGACCAAAGGGTCGCTGTCAAGTAGAATTCGCTTAAGCCTTTGGTCCGTTATAACCATGAAAGCAACTTGGCTCTCTGTTGCTTTCAAAGAAATGGGGATGTCTACCCCAAAAGACTCCAACCCCTCCATTGACACTGAGATGATAAACTTTGAATGACTCGACTTTTCCATCTGGGAAGCAGCGAAAAATCGATTATCACCGAATAAAACCTCACCCATAGAAACACCCACTAAGCAATTCAAACCAACCATGAGCAAAATACCGAACCCAGCTACCATAAATAGAGCCCATAGCCTGCAGACAAAGCTCACTTCGCACGAACATGGAATAATAGAAAAGCAAGGCAATTTGTCCTTGCAAAGAAAGCCAACCTCTGAAAATGATCTTAAGATTTGAGCACGCCTTGAAATAATACCTCTGTGCCATCTATCTTCTCTGCATGAGAGCACCGTAAACGACATGCATTGACGCCTTCCCACCTGTCGTCACCTTAGCCACCTTAGACACTAGTGACGACCAAACAATTAATGCATACCTAGGAGGCTTATGAAAGCCTCGCCTACATCCCTTCGCCAACGTGGCAGGGAGCCCACCCATCTACTCACTATGATTTCATTTTTATTATTATTAATACTAAAATTTAATATTAATAGTTATAATTAATTTAATTACAATAATTATTATAATAAATTAGTATTTATATAACATTATTATTTATATAAAATACATTGAGGCACTTATTTTCATCATTTTTTAGTTTTTTTGCTTTGTTTTTAAAGCAGTTTTAAATCTGTTTTATTCACAACTTTCTTTAGATGTTCTTATCTTTGAATTCATGAAGACCTCTATTAAAAGAGGTTGTTGAATCATAACCGTTTCAAAACTTCGCGGTTGCAGGTTTGGCTTTATTCTCGAGTTGAATTTCTTGTAGTTTTGGCTTCACATTTTTTGGATTCACTTGAGTTTAACTATCACAAATTTGGCTTTAGTCCTGTTGAAACCAATTGCATTGTTATAATCTATTGTTGCAGTAAAACAAAACAAAGATTCAAGGAGTCGTAAGGTTTATTGCTTTTTATTTGTGGTTGTTTTATTATTGAGTGGGATGGAAAGTCTCCCAAGTTGAGTCTGTTGGACTTGCTAGGGATTATTTGGTTTGGAACTTGGCAAAGTTACATTTTCTTAACACGCATTAGAATCAAAACTAGGGTTTGGTTATCTTATCTTGTATCTTTGTGAAGAAAATACATAAATTTAATATTTGATCTTATCTTAATTGACAACTATATCATGTTTGTTTAAAGAAGAAATTGGACATATGTATTGAAAATCAAATTATAATTAAAATTAGTTAATTCAAATTTCACAGGGAACTTATAAGACAACTAAGCATCTTTGCGTTTAACCTCTAATGTGCTATTGAGTCTTTTCTGGCTTTATTTCACTATTGAGTCTTTCCGCCTAATTTATTTTGCTCATATATTATTTGATTGATTGAAACGGTGATAGCATATGAACAATTTACTGTTGTTTTGAACAAATTGATAAAAATAGTCGCCTCGAAAAAAGATAACTCTTGATATATATATATATATATATATATATATATATATATATATATATTTAAGCATATTTTTATTTATATTATTATTAATATAAAAAACTATGTGCACTTTTCTAACCTTTTTATCTAAATAGATAATTCCCCATACTACTTCCAATTTATTGTCCCTTTCTCCATATATATATATATATATATATATATATATATATATATATATATATATATATATATATATATTAGTTATATTTTTATTTATATTATTATTAATATAAAAAACTATGTGCACTTTTCAACCTTTTATCTAAATAGATACACCCCACATAATACTACTCTCCAATTCTATTGTCCCTTCTCCAAATACAATTTCAATCACCAAATCACCAAAAGAAACCAAATAGATTTATTTCCTAAGTTAGCTAAATTAACTTAGTTAAAAAATTAGTTTCCTTTCCAAGAAGGTCAAGGCCAAATACCTTTCCTCCAATCCTATCTTTAGAATCTCAAACTACCCATCACATTCATTAAATTCCTCTTGGAAACACTACGAAAGTTGCATTACTGGTGGTTCATATACAAATTTAAACGGACATGCAATGGCATATTCCACGCTCATAATTTGGGGCTAAGAATCATTTGTCCTTTCGAACTATGTTCACGTACCACATAAAATTCTATAAATTCGTTCTCCAGTTCGGTGCCTTTTCATTTAGTTTTTTCGTGCAAAAAACGAACGGTTTCTGTCTGCCCAGCTTGTTCGAATTTGTTAATTTTCCTCTGAAATTTGGCTAAATTCGAGCCTGAAATCGTCAAAAACAGAGGAGAGAAGAACACCGAATCAATGGGGGACTGGGTGGAGCTCGCGCAGTCCGCGTTCATTGCTCTGATCTTTGCGTTCATGCTAGCGAAATTAATTTCCATCGTTATTTCTTTTAGAGACGACAATTTGCGGATTACCCGTGATGTGGCTAGCAGTTTCGTGCCGGAAGCTGCAGGAGATGCCCAAATATTGCCAGAGACTGAATATGTAGAAGAGGAAGGAGTACCTGGAAGAAATGTGCGCGAAACGCTAGAAAAACATGACAAAATTGCTAGAAACGAGGGGTTTGAGCTTCAAACCCTAGGAAGCAAATGTTTGGGAATTGAAACTCCAATAGACGAGGATTCAGAGATTCAAATTCAGGAAGAGGGCGATAAAATCGAGGGTCTGGAGGCGCAAATCCTAGGAAAAGAAGCTAACACCCTGAGAAGCGAGGGTTTGGATGTTCAAACCCGGGGAGAAGACGGTAAAACTCTAATAAGCGAGGGTTTGGAGCTTCAAACCCTGAGAGAAGATGGTAAAACCCTAAGAGGCAAGGGTTTGGAGGTTCAAACCCTGGAGAGTGAGGGCTCAGAGGGGAAAATCCTCGGAACGGGAAGTAAAGCCGTAGCAAGTGAGGGCTTTAGGGATGAATTTGGAGCTGGGAGCCTGCATGGTGAAAGGTATTTAGGCGACGAGGATGATGATGATTGGGAGGGTGTAGAAAGCACGGAATTGGATGAAGCTTTTGGTGCTGCTGCTTCATATATTGCAACAATGGCTGGTCAATCTGCAGAGAGAATTTCGAATGATGTGCAGTTGCAGTTTTATGGACTTTATAAGCTCGCTACAGAGGGGCCGTGTACTGTTCCTCAGCCTTCAGCTCTTAAGATCGCTGCCAGAGCTAAATGGTATTGCTCATTTACTTAATTGTGGTTTGTGAATGTTCTGTAATTGACAATTATTTTTATTTTTGTTCTTGTTTTAAAAGATGTTTATAAAAAAATGTTTTCTTCCTTTGAATAGTTTCCTAGGTATGGTTTTTTTTTTTCCTGTTTTGAAGTTGACATTAGATTGGTACACAAGTCTAGTAGATATGGTAGGTTTTAACCCAAGTACTAGAGAATACCCCGCCAACAGTGTCTTTTGTTTTGATAACTCACATTTATGGTTAAGAGTTGGATCGAAAACATTGTATCTGTTATCCACAATAGGTAACCAAACTCTTAATTAACAAAACATTGAGCTGCAAAATGACAAGTAAAACTGGCAAATGATGCCAAACTGAAAATAAATCTACAAATTGCATCATTTGAACTTGTCTTGAATTGGCAAAGACTTCAACATTTTGTATATCATCTATGCCAATGTGGTAGATATCCTATTAACCTGGCCTGGCAATTTATAGACTGTTTTTGCTAGTGTGGTATCATCTGAACTTGATCTGGGCAATGTTGAACACGATGTTTGCTTGGTCATAGTGGGATAGGCATTGCATGGAACGAGTAGCTTTAGGGGTAACCTAGTGAATTATGTAAGTACGATTTCAGGACGTGAGGGCTGGGATGGCTGAGTGATGGCAGGAAGCATTTTTGGTTACGTGTGCAAGGAATGCTTGGCAAAGATTGGGAACCATGTCTCCGGAGGTGGCTATGCAGAAGTACATTTCTCTTCTAACCGAGATACGTCCCAGCTGGGCTGATGGTATTAAGCAAGTGAGTATTAAATGCTATATATAGCTAGAATATTTTGTTAACTCCATGATGTTTCTTATTAACTTGCTAGTTTGTTCTTCCTTGTGAATCTCCTGAATGTGCTTTGTATAATTGTTCTTTTTTCTCAGAAGAGCAGGAAGCAAGATGAGGAGAGCTCTCATCAATCTGCAACAAGAGGTGGGATTGGGCCTGTCTTTAGCTCATTTGTAAACTACGAGGGATCTGATGATGAAACGTAAGCATCTTTATTTAAGTTGTAGTAATATAATCTGCTAATACGAATGCAGCCTCGGATTTTATCTGCAACTTTCACTTTTCCCCGCCGGAAATTCTTTTCAATGCACCACAATTCTAAGTGTACCATGGCGGACAAGCGAATTAGATGTCAGCATTAAGGCTGTTGGCTTCCCATGCTCGCTTTATCCAGTTCCTAAAACATTTCCATGCCTCTTGAATTTGCTAAAGAAAGTTGCACCATCAAAGTGCGACTGGCATCCAAGTTCTTGAAAGGTTATACTTAGTGCTGCGACTTTTCAGTTCTTTTCCTGAGTCTAAGCACACCCGCCAGTGACATGGTTGTTATCATGCAAATGTCGGCCTTCTTTCTTTTGATTTTTCTTTGCCAATCTTTCCTTTAAGTCATTGAACTTGAGGAAGCCTTCCGAGCAATATTCGCAAACCACTTCCTTGATGTGATCATCATCATATTGTTCATAGTGTGATATTTTGGGGTGAGCTGATTTGTTTTGGCCCAACTACATAGAATTTATGTTTTACAGGAACGATTAGAAATGATGGGTAGAGTTATTCAGAAACAAGAAATATGAAAAGTTGTCTGTTCATTTAAATCAGAAAAGGCTAGCTCAAGAAGTACAGCAACCATCTTGCTGACATGCAAGAGATTTTGGTAAACTGGAATCTTTGCAGAAAGGAAATGATGAGCCTTTCAGAATGGTCATATTTTAGTTCAAGTTTCAGATCTAAGGTCTTTTTGTTATTATGAATTAAGAGGGATTTCCTTTAATGCGATCATAAGTCTCTTTTATTTTTCTTTAGAAAATGTGGAGTTTCAAAAAGGGATGGGAAGTTCTAGGTTCCTTGTGCAACTTAGGGGTGGAAACCCCTGTTTTCTGAGAACTTAGAATCTGTTTTATAATTTTATTTGGTTGGTTTACCTTAGTTTGTTGCCTTGTCTTTATCATTGCGTGGGGGAGAGTTTTTTAGCATCAATACTTTACCAAAGATTTTGTTTGAAGGAAATGTTTTTGGCATCAGATTTTATCTCTAAATTGCCTATGAACTCCATTTAATTTTCATAAGGATCAGTGTTTACGTTGTTTAATGCTGCTTTAAGTGAATTTGGGCAAAGGATCAAATTGGGTAGGCATTTTATATGTTTTTTCCCTTTCCCAAGCAGAATCATATTTTCCTCTGTAAACAACTAGCATCAACTTTAAGTTTGAAGATTCTTAATTCTTTAACACGATTAATCGAATCTCCTATTAATGAGTTGAAACTAAATGACTCTATTTGTAGCATGATCTAGGATTGAATGTAAAATTTTCATAATCAAATGTTTCTCGATAAGTTCTAATAGAAAACCTTTGACGCCTTTTTTGTATTGATCCCTTACCCAAGTCTACATTAATTTATAGGTCACAAAAGGTACCTTTTCTTTCAAAAAATTATCTCAATTCTAAAATGCATTGGGAACTTAGGTAACTTGACTTGCATGGCACACATGGCAAGACTATCAAAAATCAATAAATTTTAGCCAATCATTCTTTTCAATGTTCTACGAAGTTTTGGAATGGGGCAATGGTGGGACATAGGGATGAGTTTTGGGGACAGGAGACTATTTTTGAAAATTTAGGGATGGTGGGGGGGATTGTAGTACAAATACACCCACACATATAACATATTATAAATATTATTATATAATAATAATTTTTTATTTGGTAAATGCAACCATGGGGGTTGCTCCTTACTATGTATTAAATAAAAAAGAGTAACAATTCATATTTAATTACATGACCTCCATTAACATGGAGTATTAAAGCCAAGTAAAACACAAATCCTTGGCATCTATTTATTACTACAGATGACCCCTATATAGTATACTATACAACTAAACATAAATAGGGATCCTTTATAGCATCAAACATGAGACTAATTGCTTGTCGCCACCTCCTCTTCGACCTCCAAGAAGCTTTGCAACCAATCTACCTCGTTTGGAACTTTCATCCAAAGCATCTTGAAGAGTCTAAAACATAATTAGTAACAACTTCGATTCTCAATTTTGCTAGGGAGAGGTGAAGAGAAAAGCCTATCAACCATCGGCCTGCCGAGCAAAGAGATCTGCCTGCCCCACCTCAGCCCTCCACTTCAGTTTCCTGTTGACTAACCGCATTTGTTAACCTCCTCTGTTGGGGCTCCCAAAACATGGAGCACTCCTCCCACCATGAATTAAATCTAGGGTCAAATTAATCATAGGTTTAAACTTCCAACAATGTATCTTTATAGTCCTTATAGCATTTATCACTAAGGAGGAATCTCCCTCAATAGCTACTTTTTCCAAACTAGAGGAAATACACAATTGGAAACCCAAAATTAATGCTTGAAATTCTGCCATGTTGTTGGTGTCTAGACAAAGCCCCTTGGAAGCCTTTCTAACCACCTTCCCTTCCCAATTTCTCACAATGCAACTAGCACTTGATTGCCTTGGATTCCCCTTCGGGTGACATTGAAATTCAGTTTGAACTATCCAATAGACGGAGTTATTCATTTGGCTTTAGCACAAAGTATTCAAGACACATCTCCCCCAACCCCATTAACGAGGGAATTATATAATAATATTTATTGATTTTATTTATTTAATAAATATTAAATATTTATATATCTTTAAATTAGATATATTTAGTTATGTTGCCGGTTTGTTTACGAGGTTCAGGTTGTTAAGTTTATGATCAGATTAAGTGCACAGAAAATTAATTCAAAATCAGACACAATAACACAGCAGATACCCTGGGAAAAACCTCCTCTTGAGGGAGAAAAACCCAGCAACAATATATCACTTATATATTGATATGTAAATCCATGAGTCTCCTTTACAAAGGCTGATATGAAGGCCAACAAGAGACACTACAAACTGATCTAGATACACAGCAATGAGACTCAGCCTTATACAATTCTTCAACCTGCTCCTCTATAGAATTCGCTCTATGAATATGATGACTTATATTGAATGTGTACAATGAATGAATGAATGGAAAGAAGCATCATCTATATATACAATATGAAGGGAGACGTAACCATCCAATAACACAAGTCGGCCTCACATAGAAAGGTGCGCCCCTTCATAAAATCGCGTCCAAGAATATAGTCGGCCTCATTTAGCAAATTGGATCTCTTCACTAATTCGTGCCATTTCATAATTAAGCATAACAACCAATAAATGAATTATAAGAACCAATGAATGTGACTCTTCAAAGATCTCAAGTCGGCCAAGAATCGTGCCACTTCATCAAAGAATAATCTCACAATTTAAATAGCCGTTTCAGGCAAACATTTAAATTGTCTTCAATCTATGCGCGAGTCTGGAAGGAGCAGCCCGATGCTGCTAAGTAACATCAACACAGGTTTATCGGTGTGATGATTTTTTCCTTGCCTTTAGTATGTAACCTTACAATATATGTTTATATATGTGTATGTATGTGTATATAAATGCATACACAAATATACCATAATCTATAAAGTATAAAAAATACCCATAATTTGCAAAGAAAAGAAAATAATTGAAAACATAGCTGATAATTGGTAATTCAATGGTAAATTTCAAATCAATACAAAATATAATCAATAATCTCCATCTTGCACATCGACTGGAGCATTAGAGTTATCACTTGGTTTATTCAAACCACAAGCAACCGAATTGCCACTCCCAGTAGCTACATCAGCTACATCTTGTTTAGGAGTCTCCTCAACATCAAAATGGATTTTGGAAAGTCATGCAATAGATGCATCCAAGTCAACACACTCAAACGTTACATCCCAATTCTCTATCACTCTTTGTGGAGACAATCAATACAACATTTGTAATTAGAAAACATAATATAGAGATGTGGAAGAATACTCAAAATGTTAAAATATTAAAATTGCTTGTTTGTAAGTGACTTTGGTTGCAATAGTTAGTAAGTACATAGAATCTTGCCTATAGGGATACAACCATGTATGAGCGTCCTCCTTGTACTTCTCTTGAAGAACTAAAGCTATGATTCTCTAATGATATGAAGGTGACAAAATCACCCATAGTAATATTATCCATAGTTGGTTCTAGGAAGATTCTTCAAAATTTAATTTCAAACCATCAAGAAATTTTGACTCTCTATGCATTGCCACTCTCATAGGCAAAGAAAGTACTTCCTTGTAATGGAGACAATGCAAGTGCAAGGAGATGTAATGGCGTGTTCATCTTGTTTCAACAATCAATGCTTTCATGGGATCATTTTTTGGTTGCTATTATGTACTTTATTTTTTTAGGCATGGAGTCCAAGTCATCATATATTTCTCCCAAACATGGTTGATTTGTATAAACAAACTTGATCATACTCACAATGGGATTAATGAAACTCAAGATGTAATCCACATGAGTTCATTAATCATCATCCAAGATCGATGATTTCCTTTTGGGCTTGCTACAAATTTGCCGATCTCCACACACTCCAAAGGTTGCTAATGACTGTGGCATTCAATGCTTCTTGCTCCTTTACAAGTTATCTCAAGATCATTGTGTGTGATGTGAATTGAGTCTCAACAACTTAATAGAGTGTAAATAGTAACAATTTTAAAAAAAGTAGATACGTCATAAATTTATAATTAAAATTTTATTGTAAACTTATGGTAGTTTAAATATTGAAATTTCATAAACTTACCTTAACTAGCTCTAACTTGGAGGACTTGATGATGGCTTGTGCCATGATGGTTTGTCACGAACATCTAAATCTTCTCACCTTGGATGTAGATTATTTTATCTCTTTTATCTTTGTGCCATTCATCTACATCACTAAGTTGGGGGGTGGACAATTCATGTTATCCAAAGAATGTACTTGTATGTTGCTTCAATCGATAAATCTTTTGCCATGCAAATTTTTAGTGTTGTTTGTTATGACTTAAACAATGTTTTCAGTACCCACCATCTCTATCACCTCTATAAGCATTTTGACAATGATTTTTGTATCCCACATGTTGACAAGGGCAATCTTGCATCAACCAATTTTTATTTTCCTTTAGCTGACTTGTTTGTTGTTTAGGTTGTTATTTACCAGTGAGTTGTAGAATAAGCCAATGTATTTTACTATAGTTTGTGTTTTATGTTTGCAGTTTTGAGAATATGTTTTATAGTATTGAAAGAATGTTATATCCATGTATGATGATAAATGGATGAACATGATATTGTAAATTGGCTTATGGACTTATATCGAGTTGACACATTGTCACAATTGTAATTTTCCCACTTGTTCCTCATACGTAGAGTTTGTGGCAACAAAGGATCAAATTTAAAGACTTAATGGACATAGAGGAACTAGCATTGAATACTGCAAAGATTTCTTTTCCGTTATCATTGCCTTGATCAAGGAAGCTACTTTCATTGTTTGATAACATTTTTCATGAAGCATTGAACTTTGCACCCTTGTAAAGCCGACAAAGATCACATTGCGAGGTTAGAGATTGCTATATATTCATCACTCATAATCATTGGAGTGTGGTGGTAAGAAGAAATTGGTGAGAGCTAAAGGTTTGAGTGTAAGCAAAAGATGAAGATTCAAAATGGAATTCGATGAGGAGGATTTGGAAGTCACATAAAGTATTGAATCATTTAGTTGTAATAGTTTTTCTTTGGATCAATAAAGGGGGCTTTACCTTGTATTTAGTAAGCCCATCTTGGCAAGTTGTAATAAGTTGAACATAAAATCAATACAGTTGTTTTATCGTTTTTGATTATTGTTGATATTGTGTTGTTTGAAGTATTTGGCTGAATGGTTGGACAATCCTTCTTTGGATCCTTCACCCATGTTTACATCAGCCTCACAACAATCGCCTTCAAGAACATTGCCTCTTTAGGGTACACTACAATGACATTTATTAAAGGCTAGTTTTTTACAATCTTTTCATCCATCATAAACAATATATACCCTTGTTTGGCCCTTGAATCATTGAATAGTTGTAGTGATGTCTCTGCAAAATGTCATTCTTTTGTGAATAATTCTCATACCAAGGACTTGTGTCAACTAAGGGGTTTGACTATTGCCACAATTTCTTGCCAATATGATGAACGCACTAGTTCGAGAGGAAGCGTTGGAAATATTGTCATTGATGTCAAAGGCGTATGGACAAGATTGTTAGAATTATTATCATTGATGTCAAAGGAAGACTTCTGTGATGAAAAATTCGTTGATTGATGGCAAGGAATAATAAGAGTTTGATTTACTTTATTTATGGCCGACCTCCATCTACTTATGGCAGTGATAGAAATTATAAAAGAATATTAATTAAAAGGGCTGACCCCTTAAGGAAGTGTTATCTCCATGGATGGCCGACCTCACTTGATAAATCAGATGATTTAGAGCAGTCTTAGAAGAAAAAGTAAGAAGGGTGTTGAAGCTTATTATGAAGGCAGTTGGAGCAGATTTATCTTGGAAGATGCAATGATATTCATGTGAATCTGGAGCAGGTCTATGGCAGATTTGTAGCAGAACTTCAAAGTGA